>JACMZG010000022.1:47477363-47607011 GCA_018340805.1 Microvelia longipes | reverse complement strand
CACATTGTATGTGTGTGTACACACACACACAATCACAAAACTATTGTGTTTAGAAAACACAATACTGTTCCTTTACAGCTACGGTTTAAATGAGAAAAAATAAAAATATTAAAAAATCTTATTTAAAAGTATACTCACATAGTAGTGAAAATATATTGAGTAGATCTGCCTCAGTCATAGCTGTCAATTTTAGAGTTTAGTGATCTCTTCTTATTTCTTCTACTCTGTTAATATTAAATTAATATTAAATTAATATACTACTCTGTTAAATTAATATTAAATAATTTGTACCTAGATTTTGTTATTTAGTACGATAATATGGACAAAATATGTTCTTGATAATGGTAAAATTAAACTAGATTGTCTATTTTGAACATGTTATAGCGTTATTGTGCTCTAACATGTTACAATGTTAACTTGTAATATCAGATATCAATGGTTTTGATTCCTAGATCAGGGGATTTTTACTGATTTACTTGTTTATTTAAAGATAGTATTGGTAGAAAGATAACAAGAATAACTAGGGTTGCCATAGCAACATTACAACGCTTTAAATTCTATTATATATTTTTCAAAGTAAAATACCTTAAAAATCACTAATAGTTCACCCTCAAGTAAGGGGCATAAGTGTAAAAGGTTGTTTAGGAATTATTAATTAAACATGGCTGTATGGTTCTAGTCAACCAATGTCAAAAAAAAAGAATTATTAATAGAATACTAACTTTACGTTTTGTGTCATTGAGTAATAGTTATTTGTGTAACTAGGCAGGAAATGAAATATTACTGATCGTATCGAAGTTAGCCCCGAGCCGAAGGCGAGGGTGTGCTATCTTAATACTGAGGGCGAAGCCGAGTTAGGTAATTTTCATTTTGATTGACGAGGCGAAGCCGGGCAGTATATATAATTTGACTGACGAGGCAAAGCCGGGAAGGCAATATACGAGTCAGTAATGTTTCCTTTCCTGCCTCGTTCCACACAATATTTTATCTGCGAACAGTAATAAATCAAAACTAGCATTCTTGAAAAACTTATTACGTTTGTATCATAGAGATATATACTAGATAGCCCTATAGGTTGATTTGAAACATCGAAAAGTACTGACCATTCGATTATCACTTATCACAATAAACAGAACAAAAAAACAGTAAATTATATGTAGATGTTTAAATACAAATCACAACCAAAAAATCTGTGAAGCAAAACAATTATTTATAACCTCAACCCCTCTGGAAGAGGTTTCAATGAAGTTACACAGAGCCCTGAGAGCCCCACCTAAATGTTTCAGGTCTCTCAATGTATTAATGGCTATGCATTAGTATATATCTATGGTTTGTATAATGTTTATATTTACATTTTCTTTGACTGATAATACAGATCTTATCATCGAGAAGTTGAACAGTAGCGCTCGATTTTGTGTTTGACAGGTTCTTTTAAATACGCTAACACATCTGTTTCGACTTAATATTTACTCTTCTCGAGCACCATTCTTTGGACACTTCATATGCTTTGAGATAACCTACTTCCTGATTTGCGGGTAGTAGACTCACTTTGGCACTTGTAGCTATTTCCAAACATCCGGGGTATTTCGAAAAGTCGTCTATATCTCGACGATATTCATCAAAAACGCTATAGAACCGCTATAGATAAATAACTTTTAAATGTATTATAAATACGGGTTGTTGATAAAAGGTAAATGATTTGACAAAAAAAGATGAGATAATAAACCCAAGACAAAAAGTGTTGCCTTTAAAATATCAAAAAAATTATTCTAATTAAAGATTTACATTACACACTGTTTTATTTGAAATTGTTTAGTTATATGTAATTATTCAATATGAAATTATTAAAATAAATCAATTGGCTTTTTTTATTAACTACATGTTTACAAAGATTATTATTAACTTTCTTACCAGCATAGGCAGGGCGGCTGGAAATGCTACTTTCCTGCTCGGAAGGTAAAGTGCAGTCATTCATGACTAATACCAGCCGATCTGGAAATGTTACTTTCTCGCCTAAAATTAGTTCAGTAATGCTTATTTTCCTGCCGTAAGCAGCAAAATAAATTATGTTTTACATAGACTAGACAATTTCTTAAATATTAATACGTTTGCTCTGGTCAAATATATTATATATTTATATAATATATATTATATATATTATTAATATATATATGGGTGTGTGTGTTGGTGTGTGGTGTGTGGTGTGTGTGTGTGTGTGTGTGTGTGTGTGTGAGGGAAATGTAACTATTGTTTGTTTTTCAAACTTTGAAAGCTGATGGTACTACGAATTAACACTATGAAGCACTTGTTTTTTAACTGATGATGTTCAGTTTAAACAAGAGCTATCCGTATTGTAAAAGGTGGAAAAGAAAAACTTGCAACAGTTTTTTAGATGATGAAAAGAAAACCATCATCCATATGAGACTATTAGAGGTTGTCCTAAACCTACCAGGTCCTAGTCAATAGAAAGTCAAATTTACTATGCAAATAATTTAAATTTTGTCAGACCTCTACATTACGAGGACGTGAGAGAAAAGAGTCAGAAAAACATTCATTTACTCTTTAACACAGGCAAGAGTTTTTTTTTATCCTTCATATCAAAGATGTGTTGGGAAAGTAGAATTTGGCGTAACAATTCAAATTCTAAATCCCTCAAATCTTTCACATACAGTGAGAAAATGGTAATAAATAACTCTTGTGTATGTGCATGTGTTGGAGAGTAATGAACTTTTTTATTTATACAAAGCATGACGTCATATTCCAGATTTTTTGTTAGGGTCCGACCTTTATACGTCATAGTTTTCTCTACTATGTAACACTGTCTCTCTTCTCCCCCTTGTCTCATGAAGGTTACAGCTCTTCATAGAGAACCCTCTTTTAAAATCTTAAAAGTTGAATTTATCTTTCTTATGAACACAGGCTTTACACTTTTATTATACTGTTTCTCATCAATATTTTTACTGTAAGTATTTCATTTGTAAGCTTTGATAATTATTTTATGTTTTATATTTATTGAATATTTACCCTTGAAGTTAAGGGTGGTTAGGTGGTGGGGATAAAGGGGTAACATCCCTCGTCTTCTCTATAGCTCTATTGACTCCACAGTCGGTCCCAGCTGTCTTGAAAACAAGGGAGAAGGGCATCTAGACGCCAGTAGTGTGTAGTGCCGACCCTCTGTCTGATACTCGTCTTTTTCATTATTTTCACTCTTATTTGTTCGCTTATTTTGCTCAAATTTTCCTACTATTATTATTTAAATTGTATCTGCTACTTTATAACTTGATGAATTTTAGTGTTTACCTCTCATGTCATTCGATGAAACGGCAAAGAAATGCGTCTAAACGGAGTGATGTCGTGGTTGAAAACACCGGTGGTTTCATAACTGTGATTTTTAATATTGAAAAAATAATGGACTGAATTAAGTTAACGTAAGTTATCCTTTATTTCTTTCAAAAATTTATTATTATTAAATGTTTTATTTAATAATAAAACATTTATTGTTTATCAAGGTTTATTTATATTAGCTTGGATTTAATTTGCTTTCAAATATGAAACCGGCTTTTAACAAATCTTTTAAAAGGAAATGTAAGATTCTGCTTTGCCCTTACATTTGATGTGAAAGTATATAGTCTCCTTAGTTTTATCCGGTGATTGCAAGTATAAGATGCAATACGATACCCTGTGTGATAGTGAATTGGTTCAAAGTCAATTCACCTAAAATAATAATATAAATAGGTGATAAACTTTTTAATACTAAAAGAACTTGTAACAGGTTCTACATTGCATCTGTTAGCCGAAGTGAACTGAGGTCAGAATAGACCGTATTGGTTTAAGGCTAAACCAGTTTGGTCTTGGCCAAACCAAAAATATCTTTTCTTCTAAGCAAAATATAAAAACGAAAATTATGACAGTTCACTGATACTTTTCTGATTTATCGCTGATTCAAATTTTGCTCAATTTAAGATCAGTTTCAATTTTGTTTGTTAAAGTAAGAGAAGTAATTTGAGAAGTACTTCTCCTTGATATACTTAAACAAATATAATAATACAATAATTAAATTCTTATAAATAATAATTTTCTTATAAGAATTTATTTTAATTATTTAGTTTCTTCGTCTAGACCTGAAAAGTGGAATCAGGGATTTGGTGTAAAATTAAAGTGGTCTTAGAATTGTAATATTTTGCTTTGAATCGGAGATATTTAAATTTATGCTAGTTCTACCCCCTCTCCTATTAGGATAGCCTTAAGGTCAGTTCATTAAAAATGACTGACCATGAAGATGGTTAAAGGTGCATTCCTACAATACTGTCGTAGCGATGCGTATAGGGCGTTGTGCATGTAATCGTATAGGACGTTCTTATACAGCTAGGGTTACGGAAAATAGAAATTTTCCCAAACTGAAAAACCACACACAAATGGTTCAGTAGTTAGCATTTGATTGATTAAGAAATAACTTAAAAGATAACTTAATATACAGTTTATCTTTAATGATATTTTTTAATAAATTTAGAATAATTTTCAATATCATATCTTTACTATAAATATTTGCAGTCTTCATAACTCTATTGAGCGGTTGATGTAATAGATTTAGTTAGACTATAGTGAACATTAAATAACAAGGGGTTTCTAGTATTACGGCAATTAGGAACATTAAAATTAATGTAGGTAAAAAGTTCAGTATTATTATCTTGATCAGATTATTTATCTTAATGTAATTGTTCTGAAATGGTATACATTATTTCTATCCTTTTAATTTGACTGCCTATATCGTACTTTACAAGTAGATCCTGGAGTTAAAATGGGTTTTTTTAACAAGACTATTTATTACATTTTATAACAATTGCATTTTAATATAATAATTTAAACAAGATAATACTTTGCCGTTTTGATCAGGTTGGTCAGTTAAAAATATTTTAAGTTTGAACATATGAAATTTTAAATAAGAAATAATTTGAACTAGAAGAAGAACTATACTTTAGGGTGAAAATTCCCATTATCATCAGTCATGATTAGAAAAATTAAAAATAACTAAGGAATTAAAATAAAATTGAATAAGACATAGCTCGTCCAAAACAACCTTTTCTTCTTCGTCTTATTTATCTTCTGTTGTTTATATGTATTACACACTATTAAAACAAGGTTTGTGTTTTGTTTGCTATGCACTTAAAGTACAAATCGAAACTAGTTTTATTCAAAGAGACTTAAAGAATAAAACAAAATACAAATTATTATTGAATTGATCCGAACCAAATATGGCGGGCGTTTTAGTTTTTAGTTTTTATTTTACTAATGTAACAAATTTAATTTTTTAAGACAAAAGTTTTAAATTATTTATAATTTAGAATAATTATCAAAAATAAATTAATAAATTATTTATGAATTAATAAATAAATAATTAATTAATAAATTTCATATAATTAAAATTTAAATTAATTTTACAGTTATTTAAAATAAATGCTTTTCCTTGATTCCTTGCCTGAGCCATAGTTTTAAATAATTTTTGCAACAACTCTACTCGGCAGGGGGGGGGGCTGCCCCCCTGGCTACGCCCATGTGTATAGTTAAGTTCTAACTTTAGTTGCTTTTTATTGTAGCTTCTTGTTTTTTCAAGCTTCTACTTTGTGAATTCATTTTGTACTTCCAGTTTTTATTTATCATGTTCTATTTGCATTTCTTGCTTTTGTTTTGTCATTATGTCTATTATTCACTTACATAATTCTTTTGTGATTTTTTTCTTAGAGCTTCTGTTTTGTTCTTTATTTTTCCAAAATAAAATTTTGCATATTTTTTAATTGCAAGTCTGTGAAATTTCTCTGCTCAATAAATGTTATTATATTATTCTGTTTATCTTGGTGAGACAAAAATGTCTACCAAGATTCTAATGAAGGGTATTATCAGAAAGGTCATGTTTAAGTAGCTAAAGTTGTATACTAAGTTAGCTTAGGTTTTCTATTCATACATCTGGGCAAAGCCAGTTTTGTCTTATTTTAGAGGGTCGAAACAAAATGAAATAAATGTCATAGGCATATATTGGAAATTAAAAACATGTCTGCGCGTTTTTCTTGTAGTGTATTGATCATGTGGTTTTTTGTTTAAACTAGCACGAATTATCATCTTATATTTCGTTACGATTTTCAAAGGCATCAGCTTAGCTTTCAAAACGACAGCTTTAAATGGGAGATATAGTTAGAGGGAAGAGATTGATATGACCGCCCGAATGCCTAAGCGTTTTTATTACTATCATTAAATAACTTCACTTTAAGCAGTTTTCTAATATATTTTCCGAATCAAATGAATTGTCCCTGTATAATATGTATATTTTATTATATAATGGATATTTTATTATTATATTTGTCATTTATAAAAGAAAATTTTCCAGGAGGTAAAACAAAGGAAAGATTACCGGGACATTAATTCCTGAGCTTTAGGAAATCTTTATTAGGTTGTTCTCTTTGTTTTCACTCGGCTCTCAGACTTTCCCTGTCTGAACTTTCTGGCGCCCTTATTCTTAAAGTAGGAGTAAAGAGCAGTTCTGCTTTAAAAATAACAAAATCAATTCCTCAGACATTTGAGTCGACTTCCTCGTCTTCTCAGCCATTTTAAATAACAAAATACGCTAATATTCCATTTATTGTTAAAATGTTTTATTACTATTATAAATATTTTATGCGCTTTAATGTGATTGATTACTTAAATTTGAAGTTAGGTTTATGCGTTGAATGTCTTTTTTATTTCCATTGAGGTATTTAAAAAAAATAATGATTAGAATTGTTTTTAAGAAAACACTGTTCTCATAACTAATATTGATTGAAACGATCATATTAATCTTTTTGCGATCATATTACCCTGTTTGCGATCAATAATTTGTTCGCTCTTGGTATATTATGGAGTAAATAAATTTCTCAAATGATCAAAAGGTGTTTACAGCTACATTAGGTGTATATTTCTGGACGTCTATGTACCAAAATATAATTTTAAATAATAATGTTCAGAGTTTTCTACACAGTGGACGTAAATGTAATTTTAAAAATAGCTTTCCTTTAACATTTTTTTTAAAAAGTGTTAACGATAGGTTAGATAACGAGGGTCTACCATTGGCTCTGATGAGATGCATTGCAAAGCGTATTATAACGCGATGTATGTTATAATAATAACAATGCATAAATGTTAGTGCACATCACATGTACCCCGGTAAGATAGGATTCTTTTTTCAAGTCAAATTGACTGTCATGTTGTTTTATATACAAACTCATTTATTTTTATAATCACAGTTGATATTTATTGAATCTAATTTTCAAGTATATACAAATAGTTAGGGCTAAATTGGCTCCAATCATGTAGAGAAATCCAAAGTAGATGAAGGGGTGACTTAGACTGAATCCGTGGAGGGTCACGTGACTGTAACTGACTGTCAGTACTGACAGGGGATACACATTCGCCAGGTATTTGAGCAACCAGTGCATACCTTGTAGCGGCCAAGCTGTTCCTGCAAATATAAAACATCAAGTCGTTTTAGGGAATTTAGGGAATTTTTTATTCCTTAGACTATTGTGCGTCGAGAAAGAGACTGTTTATATTGGCAGTCGTGCTTAAGATTTGCTCTTACAAACTGTTGTAAATGTATGTGTATTTTTATGATTTTTTCTTCATCTCTGTAAAAGTCACATATTAACTAGATTCTGATTGGGTATGTTTAGCCGTGTCACCAAGGTTTAGGCCCGTATTCAAAGACATCTTCCTATCATTTTCCTAACATTCTCCTTAAGGAACAAGGAGAATGTTAGGAAAATGTCTTTGATTACGGGCCTTAGACTTTCTAGTGATGATGATGATGAATGTGTTGGAGTAGATGATTAATCTAAAGTTTCATCTCATTTGTAAGAAGCATCTCCAAAGATAAGGTGTTGGATTGGATGCATCACAGTCTTACACATAAAAACCTGCACTACCTAAGCAAGTGGATTTTGTCAACACCCTAAATCCTTTGAGATGAAGAAGCCTACTGAAGTGGAATCCGATCTATCATCATAATTATCAATGTGATCTGGGAAACTGATCAGAACAAATATTTGTTGAATGTGTCTAAAGACATTAATTTCTTTTCTAGCTGTTACTCACTACTTTCTATAAGGCGCGGTCGAATAACCACGGCCTTCTAGAACGTTGGATCACCAACAAACTTTTTTTATAACTTTTTTTTCAAAATATTCAGTAAATTAGCCGGATTTGTGATAATGAAGCCTATTTACGTAATCTGCACGCTCTTTGGTTAATCTCAAAGAGTATTACATTCACTCAACGATTTATTTTTTAATCTAACTTGGTACATATAACTACTGTAGACGTCAATATTTGTGTTATATTTTTAATGTCATATTTGTTAACATTGACGACGTGTAAAGTAGTTAGTAATGTACCAAGTTAGATAAAAATTAATCGTTGAGTGAATGTAAATACTCTTTGAGATTAACCAAAGAGCGTGCAGATTACGGAAATAGGCTTCATTTATCACAAATCGGCTAATTTACGAAAATTTTGAAAAAGTTATAAAAAAAGTTTGTTGGTGATCCAACGTTCTAGAAGGCCGTGGATATTCGACCGCGCCTTATAGAAATTACCGTCCAAAAATTGCGTGGTTTAAGCGTGTTGCTAATAAACCTCTTTCGGGTAGATGTCTTTCATATCGATGGCATTTGTAATATTGGATTCAGTAAAGCCCAACAGTTCAGTTTATTTTACTCGAGCCGGTTTCCGGAAATCGGCCTCCACTCTAAAATATAGTTATTACCTCTTCAGCAACCCCCTCTCTGTTTTTATAATGAGTGGGGCCCATCTGAACTTGTTAGAAAAAGTTCCGACGTAGCTTGTACCCGCTTTTCGAATATTACAATTTGTCTTCTCTCTTAAAAATATAGGTGAATAATTAATAGCAGATTATGAAGTAAGATATAAACACGAATACTATACCATTTAGAAATATTGCCATGAACACTATTCCGACTCCAAGGAATTGGATTGCGAATGCACTGGAAGTGAATAAAGCTATCAGTAAACCTAAAAAATGAATAGAAAGAAACAGCAATTAGTTGCACGTATTTTTAAGAAGTTTGCTGCTAGTTCAGGCACTGCTATTAAGTAGAGCTAGCTGCTTTAAACTCTCAGACTTCGTGAAAACAGCCGTCTGGGAAGATTAATGTACGGATATATTAATTGAAAAAGCTGCCTATCCTGGAATGATGCGTCCCAACGTATAAATTTAAATTTTATTGGAGCATAATAATCTTGGCTTTTAAGCTAGCGTGTTAAGAAGAAAAGTCCACATCTAGTCATATGAATATCTCGAGAACTCTGTTAGCCTCAGATGTGGTTTATTAGGCCTTTAATTATTTAAAAAACTTTAGAAGGTCAATTGACCTATTTTGTATCAAAACATGTTTTGTATTTTTTTTAAATTTTAAGTTTCAATAGGCGAACTAAGGTAAGCGTTAATGGAGTTCATCTTAATAAAAGAGAAAGAAGTCTCTCCACAAAAATATATTTCTTTTTAGCAAAGCGCTTTTAACCTAACAAGAGGTCATCATCAGTGCTAGCCGTTGAATAAAGAAGAGGATGATAGATGAGTCTTATAGATCAGATATCAAAGATAGACTCATCCATCACCCTCTTCTTTATTTAACGGCTAGCACTGATGATGACCTCTTGTTAGGTTGAAAGCGCTTTGATATAAAGAATATATTATTTTTGTGGAGAGACTTCTTTCTCTTTTATTATTTCTATAGGCCGTGTTGGATTAGTCCCCAAATCTAATCAGTCATTCTTCTCTTAAAAGGTGAGCCAAAAGGTTCTTCTTCTTGAATTTTGAGCTAAGTTTCATTATAACTAGCAGTTGTTCCATAGCCTAAGCAGTTATTTTACACGAATACTTGTTACTAAATTTTTCTGGCATTTTCGAAGAAAATGCACTAAAACATTGTGAAAATGAGTATAAAGTGAGCTTTAAATTAGTGCCAATAATGATGTACACGCCGCCTCCGTGGCCGAGGTAGTTAAGGCGTTAGTCTTTACACTGACCTTTGACACCCACGGAGGTCTGGGGTTCGCATCTCAGGTTACGCTCTCAGTTTATAGAAGATTATTGATTAGATAAATTATCGCCAGCTTTAGAATACACTTTGAGCGCAACGGTTGCTAATACCACCCGAGGTGGTTCCCGCAGGGGTTATCCCTGATGAGCCGCAAGGCTCTAAACGGGCATTATTATTATTATTATTAATGATGTACACTGCAGATGAAAACAATAGTTTTGTATAAACTTTACAATAAATTAGCGCATTTACTTTGAATGATCCGTAAAAATTTGAGCAACAAGTAGTAAAGCAATTGCTTAGATTATAAAGTACAAACTGAAAACTTATATTAAGCACGGTAGCACGCGTTTTAAAGACAGTTTGTCCAGCTTGCGAACCTTCGCACCAAAATTTTAAATTTTTGAATCTTGTGAGCTCTATATTTTCTTTTAATTAAAATACTGTTATATATCGTTGTATGATTATTAGCACAATGACTTTTATTGTGAAAATAAATACATTTTTTTTGCTTAATTTTTAACTTACCTAGGAGGCATCCATGCAATTCGTCTAAGAGTAGAAGGACGTAGACCAATATCGGATTCCCTATGGATGCTTCTTTAAGAATACCATACGCTACTACCATCATTAATATTGTTTGTAAATTCATTATTATGAACTGATTTATAAGGTTTCCACATAAGATTTCTGCCACTGTTAGACCTACAAAATATAATATGAAAAAATTTGTATTTTGTAATATTTTGTTACATAATCTAAAATTTAGATTGAAAGTTTTTCCAGACGACAGTTCGTTGATACCTAATAGACATGTCTGTCTATTAAATATATTTCGTAAATTATCTCGGAAATTCATTGATTATCTTGAGTCTTAAACGACAGCTTGTCATAGGAAAAATGCTCTTAAATTACGTAATGTATTTTTTCTAATAATGTATATATAATGTCATTTCTCGTGGAACTTGAATTACATGTCACTGGTTAGTTCTGAATCATATCTTTCGGGTATCGGACTTTATTAAATAATAGACTTGAGTTGTTCATCTACAGCTTAGCTATATGCCTGCTTATATATAATGTACACAATGAAACAAAACTAATGCATTTTCACAGCCGTAACACCTGTGGAAATTCATGTTTAGGTCGCTGTGGGAAAATTCTAAATTGTTTTAAATCTATTCTCTAAATCTATTCTTTGTAAATTATAAAAAAAATATTTTAATGTTCAATATGTCTGTCAGTATTTTAACTATTAAAATTAATATTTGTTGAATATATTCTAAAATATTTACCGTTAAATTCGTCTCTCTGAATGACGTTGCTTGATTTCTCTCTTGAGAGCAGTGAAGATGTGTAAACATAGGCCATGTAGAACATAAAGCTGTAAATATGACGTCATAATATTACTTTTTCTGAATAAAGGCGGTTAAATTCGAGACGTGGCAAAATGCTCTAAACCCTCCTTCTCTTAACTAAATTCTTATATCTGATGCAATCTCTCCTTCTACGCACTATGCTATGGAACTTAAGTTTCAGGTCTTTCAGTTCTGCCCACCGCGACATGTATGCCAAATATTTTTTTTGCTTTTTATAATCAATAACCATCTTTAACGTAACAAAACCAACAATAACCTGGAAATGCATTCAAAAGCTGATAAACGACCACTTTAAAGGAGGTTATGTTATTGTTATGGTGATAATAATGATATTGGTCAATAATTGTTGCTTGGTCAACCCTGGTGTTTGGAGGTTAAGATGGTATTGCCGTTATGTCCAACAAATATATAATGCATTTATGGTTATACTATTTATTTATTTTAATAAATTAAGACGAGCGGCCGTATATAGGGGCCGTATGTAGCGGCCAATATTTACAGCTCCACAGAGAGAAACACTTTATTTATAAAAAAATACATTATAAAGGAAGCTGCCCTTCTTTAAAGGATTCCTAAAACACTCGGCATACTTAATTTATCTTAGACAATTTTTATCAAATTATAAATTTAGACATAATTATATAAGATAATAAATAATTACAAGGTTTTAAAACAAAAATTTTTTAATATTTATGTCTGTATGTTTTTGTCTGAGGAGCCTAGAACTTGAAACGGAATATAAAAACTAATTAAGTACCTTAAAATTAAGCCTGGCATTGAGCTGCTTATATGGGAGTATCCTTCTCCAAAAATTGGAGGTTGAAGACGTATCTGTAAAATTTAAAAAAAAATAAAATCGGAGGTTTGGTGTCCTTATTCTGAGTTAGTGATGTAAACGGTTAGTCCTATCATCAAGACAATCTGCTTTCGATCCCGATCGGGGCCTCTTGGATTTTCATAAGAGGGATGGCATCCTTTCAGGCACAGTCCTTCGTTTTTCCAAGCCTGTGCGATGTCAGATACTCGTAAATGATTTGTGTCAACTTTGTGTCACTTGTTGCATCAGTAAATATGATCTTTGTGTCTCTCTTTGTATTAGTGCTTATGATCGTTTCAGAAGATTGTTTCTTATCTAGGAATACTTGACTATGTCTAGATTTCTTTATTGAGTTATATTCGCTGAAAATACCTAGGTAACATGAAGCCAACAATATTTTATTTCATTCATAAGGTCCCCAAAAACATATTACCTATACCACTACTCCTAATTTTTCTTCCCCATTGGTATTTTCGGACGAAAAAGAAGAAATAATTGCTCCATAAAGAACGCTACTTACACTTAGGGTGGACTGAGCGAGTCTGACGTCTATGTTACATTCTTTACATTTCTCTTCTAAGAATTTCTGCAGTGCATCATAGATGTTAAATCTTCCCATGAAACCAATGTGATAGACTAAAATCAAACATTCATATTATCTTATGGACTGTAATTATTATTTTCATCACGTACAGCTAATTAGTTGCAAGACATCATCATCTATTTCCCTATTTTTAGCAACATTTTGAAAAAAAAATGTCCAGATAATGAACAATTTTAAGAAAAGCGAATGTAACAGCAACAAGCTTAGACATTTTTGGTAAACTGTAGTAGTTGTGACTGAGATGAGAAAATTGACGTGCAGACTATACGCCTTAGCCTCTGAAATGAAATTCAACCTTCATGAGGTTAAACTCATGAGACGGTACACAACTTCATGAGGTTAAACCTCATGAGACGGTACACAACCTTCATGAGGTTGAACCTCATGAGACGGTACCACCTTCATGGAGCTACAAGCTTAGACATTATAACAGGACTAACCTGCTACAAATCTGATTAGTAAAAGGTTTCTGGCTCTTTTACATGAAGTTTCTGAGAGTGTTTTCATAAATTCTGATTTTTATCAGTAGAAAATGATATGATTTTGAAGTTTATCTGTTCCTCACTTAGAATAATACTATATATAGAAGGAGCACTACTGATAACACGAAAGGCGGTTCACTGGTGCACCTAAGTAATGCTGCCACTCTAACAATATACAATTTTCAAAAAAAGTTGGCAATACTTCCGGTTTCTGAATATCATGTTCTATTTATTAATGAATGATTGATTATTCATAAATACAATATAAATATCGGTGCATTACAATATTTAAAGCATCTTCAATTGTACTTTAACGTATTTATTAAAATTATGTATAAAGTAGTTCTCGTCAACTAAATGTAGATTCCTTGTATTCCGCCACCCTTTTGCCATCTAAGACCAGTTTTATTAAATACTCAGCTGGTTTTCTAAGTTATTATATTTGTTCTTTACGATCTTTCTTCATTAATAGATATTTATGACACATATTTAAAATAATGTTTTGTTGTCTGGTTGGCAGCATTACTTAGTTGCACCAGTCAACCGGCTTTCGTGTTATCAGTGGAATTACATTGTGTTTACGGTCCTGTGCTCCTTCTATGTATAGTATTATTCTAAGGTTCCTCATCAATTTAGGGACTTGCTAGTTTCCTTGGAAAACAAGGTTGGAGTGGAGGGCCTTCTTATCAGTCAGGCCTGCCAACTTAAGATATTAAATACAGCTGTTTAATGGTACATCATAGCATATTTCAAATATGAACATGTATATCCATCTTTATATATATATAACATACATAATAATTTTTTACAGATAAATTAAGGTAAAAAATAACGAAGGCTGCAGCCCTTATTGTTAATTTAATTATTTATAATTATATATAATTATAATAATTATGTATAATTAACAATTATACGTAATTGTTAATTAACAATTACGTTTCGTATTTTTTTAATTGTTAATTAACAACGTTTAAGCTAAGCTTAGCATCATCAAACAATGTATTTTCTCTACAAAAATTCACTAGTTGAAGTATTTTGCTGTGTTTTTCATAAAAGGGTTAATTTACTTGAATGATCGAGCCAAACTTGTAACTGCTGATCGATATTACTATCTTCAACCTCGTTAAGTCTAAAACTCATTCTACTGACGATAGAAGAGCTGAAATTATGAGGAAAATGCAACAAGCCGTACGTCTCTCCGCTTTCAACAGCTTTCAATCCGTCTTCTAATGAATTAAATGTTTTCTGAAATTAAAAAAAATACTAAAGCTTGACTAAAATAACTTTGATGTGGGAGCAATAAATTTTAAAATAACTGTGTAATTTCAAATATATTAGGGAACCGACCTATGACACTCTTAATCAAGGCGTGCCAGGTTTTAGCGAATTTTTATGCGGGAAAATTCGCTAATAAAGTGATTGTCATAGCAAGAGAAATCCATATCAGATTTTCGTAATCAAAAAATAGGGTTTGCCAGTCAAACTATTATATATAACTGTATATACAAATATACCTTCTTTATTGAAACTTAGTTTAAAAAAACATCTTTTTCGATGTTTTTTTGGACTCTGAGTTAAATGTTAACGGTCCGGAGTCGGTGTACGAGCTCTCAAAGTACTTCAGGGATACAAAATCCCAAGCAACCCTAAAGCCAGGATATTAGATTTTAAGTGTCTAACTAGAAAACAATTCTGACACAGAGGTCCGCATGTCGTGCCAGAATTTTATACTTCTTACCCTTTAGCACAACTGAAACCTCTGGCGCGGTGGTCCGCATGTCGGGCGAATTTCCTTTGGGATGCGTGTTTCCGTGCTTAACAACAATCCTGGTGAAGAAGATATTTTTTTATTGTTTTTTTTACGTAATACAAGTTTACAATTACAAGATTGTTAAAAAAAATTAAACTTTTTTTACGCTTAGACTATAAATTTATCTAAGTCACTTTTTTTTGTCTGAATAATATTATAAAAATGATAGGGGGAGGGGGAAATTGCAAGAGTGATGTAAAAAATTATCCTTTAGATTCAAAAATTACGTAATTAATTAAATAAATAAATAAATTAAAATATAATAAAGAATGAACAACTTCAGTGTATTCATTTAAATATATTATCGAAATTTTATTACACAAAAAAATTAAAAAAAAAATATTTTATTACACACTGAGAATACAATCTCGTGGTATCATGACATTGAACCGTGTTTAGAAACACGTCTGAAATTGATTTTAACATCTCTAACGCCTACGGCTCTTCCGTAGACTTCTTCTCCACGTTTGCCACGATTACACTTAATTGGTACTAATGACGTATTTGTAGCATTGCCGTCAATTAGTGCCTTAGCCAGATAAAATGTTTATTAAGCTTTTATTTTTTGTTCATATTTACTAAAACCTGATTCGTATATGAGATGAAATTCTCTCTAAGCTATTAACATATTCCTATAATTATCATATTTTTTTCCTCATTCCTTCATTTTTCTCGATGTGTCTGATTTCTTATAACTTATAATTATTTTAATTTACATTTATTTTTAATACTTACAATTAATGATTTATGCCTCATAATTTCAATGTATTGACAGGAGTAGTACGGGGAAGGCGGACAATCTACAGCTTGAATTGCGTTTTTGATTGAGCAATTACGTCCGTCGAGTATTTCCTCGCTGAAGACGCCCAGCTCTCTGGTGGACGAACCCAGAGCGTAGCCGTAAATACAAACTGAGATCATTGTCACGGGTAGAACTATAGAGTAAAGTGTTATTCTGAAATCAGAGATATAACATAATTAAATTACATGGAACCTAAAGCATAAGCATTACTTTCTATAGAAATGCGCTAATGAAATATCATAACAAATGTAAATAATATGAATAAGTCAGCGCAAGCGGAGTAAATCTTAATAAAAAGCATCAGTCTCTCCACAAAATATATTTAAAAAGCAAAGCGGCTTTCAACCCACAAAGGCATAACTAACAAGGCCTCACAGGCTCAATAATTCTCTTCTCACCGGCCTGAAGATGACCTTTGTAAGTTGAAAGCCGGTTTGCTTTTTAAATATATTTTGTGGAGAGACTGATGCTTTTTATTATTTTAATAAAAAATGAAACCAGCAGTCCTGTATATTCAATTTAATTAATAATTACGCAATTTAAACACATAAAATTATCCTTACAATTAGTCTCAAAATTTACCCTCTTAATAATTGAGTGTAAATGTTTTCTCATATTTGATCTTACTTATCTCACGATTGCTATAAAGGATGGCTTTCAACTCTTTCAATATTTACAGCTCCTTATAAATATATATACATTCAGCGAATTTCAAATGAAATAATCTGGCGCGGTGGTCCCGCATGGTCGGGCGAATTTCCTTTGGATGCGTGTTTCCGTGCCTTTTACATTATATAAGTTTACAACTACTAAATAAATATTCCGGCGCGGTGGTCCGCTGTCGGGCGGAATTTCATTTAGAATACTGTTTCGTGCTAAACAACCATTTCTTGCTTATGCAAGAAACCATGCCCATTGCGTGGTTCCAGTTCATGCTGTCAAGCACTGCTCGTAACTCATTTGTCTGTATTTTCCAAAGAACATACGCATAATTATCTAGTGTGGTTGTACAAAACTATGCCTCTAAATTAAGAAAGTACGCACTATTATTTGCACTAGTTTAAAGCTTAGTACTTATCTTTAAGTTAGTCAGTTATCTTTAAAGGTTTTAGCGCATTCCTTTGGAAAATACAGACAAAATGAGTTACGAGCAGTGCTTGACAGCATGAACCGGAACCACGCAATGGGCATGGTTCTGCATAAGCAAGATATGGGTTGTTTAGCACGGAAAACACGCATTCTAAATGAAATTCGCCCGACAGCGACCCACCGCCCGGAATTATTTATTTAGTAGTTGTAAACTTATATAATGAAAAGGCACGGAACACACGCATCCAAAGGAACATTCGCCCGACATGCGGACCACCCGCGCCAGAATTATTTTCTAGTTGTAAACTTTACAGTAATCCCTCGACATTCCGGGTTTCACACCGCGAGTTTCGTTATTCGCGAGTGACCTTATGTCTCTGGGTTTCACATTTCGCGTTCCTATTATTCGCGAATTTTTGTTGATTGTTCAAAAATTTTTACTGATACATTTTTTATTTCTCTTTCTTTGTAGCTAAGAAGATGAAGATTTTTTCAACAATATGTAGTTGAAAAATTGTATGCCCATCATTGTATTTTTTATCACATACATATATTTTTAGTATTTTTATCTTATAAAGGCTCATTAATTGTTTTCGTTTATTAATCGGCGGACTTATAAACCCTAAACAAAACATCGCTTATCAGATTCATAGCTGTATGTTTATATGATATGTATAGTTTAATCAGTCCCGTGATAGCTCTTCACCTTGCCTGTTAATAATCGCGATCTTTATTACTTAGTGAAAAGTTATAAGCTAAATTTTTATTCATTTCGGTTGATTGTTAATTTATTTATAAGATGTCGAATTTAAATAAAACGCCAAGAAGAGCTAAAAAAGTTATGTGTTAGCGAAAAAATGAAAGTGCTGAATAAGCTATCTAGAGGGGAAACCGCGTCATCAGTTGGGCGATATTTTGGAATAAATGAATCCACCGTGAGATTATTAAGAAAAACGAACAAGCAATACGGCTTGTCACGAAAGGCGCCCCACAATCATCAAAAAAAAGGCAAACAGTTGAGAGATCCAGTCCTTGAAGAACTGAGAGGGCGTTAAACATTTGGATTAGAGGACGTTACAAAAAAAATTACCTTCTAGTTCAGCATTAATAGGGAAAAGCAAAAATTTGTTTGATCATTTTAAAGTTAAAAGCGGTAAAGAAACAGCAATTGAATTTCATGCCAAGTAGGGATCGGTTTGAAAAATTCTAAAAACACGATATAGCTCTGCACAAGTAAAGTTGGTTGGCGAGTCCTGCGATCAGCAGATCATGCGCAGCTTGAGCATTTCCTGGGCCGAACTCACTGTCCTCCTTGTTGAAAAGAAAGGCTCTATGTCCCGGAAACAAGTTTGTCAATGCTGACGAAACGGGGTTATTTTGAGAAAAATGCCTTCTAGAACATTTCTCTCAAAAAATGAAAAAAACGCTCCTGGATTAAAGCAGCAAAAGATCGCTTATCACTTCTCTATGCGCAAATCTGCTTCAGGTGATTGCAAGATCAAGCCCATGCTTATTTATAGGTCTCCAATCCTCGGGCATTAAAGTTAAAGACAAAAAACCAACTCCCTGTTTTTGGCGGGCAAATAAGAAAGCTTGGGTGACTTCCAGCTATTTTTCACTGACTGGGCGTTTCAGAATTGTTTTGTAAAGAAGTAGAATCGTATCTGATTCTAAAAACCTTTCATTTAAAGCTCTTTTGTTAATCGACAATGCCTCCAGGTCATCCAGTTGATATGAGTCATCCAATGTCGAGGTCATTTCTTGCCCCCAACACAACTTCTCTTATTCAACCTCCTTGACAAGGTGTTATTGCTGCTTTCAAAGCATATTACCCCCGCCGATCATTCAACGAATTTAGATTCCATAGATAATAACACATCTCTAAATGTTTCCTGATTGTTTTGGAAAAACTTTACAATCGCGGACTGCATCTCAGACATAAGTTGATTCGCTAACCGAGTTAAAACAGTCCACTATCAATGCTTGTTGGAAGAATCTGTGGCCAAGTTGCGTAAATGTGAAAGATTTCGTCAGATTCCGTGATTCCAGAACAAATCCAACAAATTGTTCAGCTCTCCCATAAAATAGGTGGAGAAGGAGTTTTCAGACTGCAAAGTATCGAAGTCGTGGGATTTGATCGAGTCACATTTAGATTCTTTAAATGAAATGATTTAGAAGAAATTATGAATAACGATGTTCTCCCTATCGATGACGATGATGATACCTGCCAACCCGACACTGGATTCAACGTCGACTCAATTAAGGAGCTTACAAACTACATCGCACGTTGGTTGACAAAGCAGTAGCAGTTAGACCCTGAATCTGCTAAGGAGCTTGCAGTTTACGAAAACTTGATGAAGCAATGGCTCCTTACTTCGAACTTCAAACCAGCTTGGAATAACTTCAAAAAAAATGTATCACGGATTTTTTTCAGCAAAATCTTAATCTGTTAGTCTTAATTCTGCTAACCTTAATTTCATACTTAATGGCTTATTAGTAAAGTATTAGGTAAAAAACGGTTAAAAATTATTGTCCCTACTAGGATTTGAACCCAGGTACCTATCTTGAGTGCTCGCATCCAAAGGAATTTCGCCCGACATGCGGATCAACCGCGCCAGAATTATTTCTAGTTGTAAACTATATCTAAGTAAAAAAAACGATAAAAATTTATCGACCCTTCTAGGATGTGAACCAGGTACCTTGAGTTTTGAGTGTCTTATTGACTCCGGACCACTGCATCAACTCAGAGGCCCAAAAAACATTGAAAACGACACCCTACTCGAAATTTAATTTTCAACGACAGTAATGTTGGTTTTCTATCATTTTTGTGTTTTTTCTCGACTTTTAGGTCACTTAGAATGGTCGTATCGACTCGGACCGGTTTCATTCGATCAAGCGCCAAAATTACATAGAAAACGACACCCTACTCCGAAATTTTTTTATCGACCTAAATTTTGGTTTTGGTAATTACAATGTTTTTTTTCGATTTTAGGTCACTTACAGTGGTTGTATAGACTTCGGGACCGGTTTCATTCGATTCAGCGTCTCAAAAAACATAAATATTGACCTTTTTCGCGGCAAAAATATTAACCCTGAATTTTGCCAATTTTTGAAAATTTCGCTGACTCAGCAAAACCGGTTATGACGCGTCACAAAAACCTGGTTTTCAATAGGGTTCGTGTCTCCGAAGGTTGATTTTTGTACAAGTTTGGTTAAAAAATATTATCCGTTCGAAAGATAGATGTGTTTACAAGAAAGTGTCTAGAAATACATATATATTATATATATATATATATATATATATATATATATATATATATATTAATATATATATATTATATATATATATTATATTATAATATATTTATATTATATATATATATATATTTATAAGTCTCGCGAAAATTTTTTTTCGTCATTAGGACTCTTGAAAACGTGATTTGTGTCGTGGTCTGAGGTTCGAATTCCGCCATGACGCCTATCCCATTAGCGAATTTTTTCCCAATGGAAATTCGCTAAAAATGAGCTACGGGTAGCAGGAGAAGACGCGAAACGGCTGCATACTCAAGGCCTCTTTCTTAGAGAAACGAGTTTTTAATTTTTGAATAACACAAATAAATTCTCTAAGTAAGACTTTAATTTCTTACTTCAATAGAAAGTCACTGAGGATGACACCTTATAATAATAATCTTAGAGTCGAAATAACCTTATAAAACTTGAAAGAATTCCTATCCAATCAAACAGTTAAGATTGGATTGGATACGCCCCGATCTTTGGAAACCCAGCGTAAGCCGTCAGATATTAAATCTTTTTGCTTTTCATTTTCTATAAAATGTTTAAGAATGATCTTGTTTGTGGGAGAGATGAAGTAGGAGAGAGCTCGGAGGGAGTGGGTATGGCTTCAGAGATCCGGAACATAACTAGTGACATCTCAACTGATATTGCCAAACTCATAAGTTGGCAATATCAGGTCTCTTTACATATGAACTTCCATCTCTGCTATGGTATTATTTAGCAGTAGAAACATGCATTCTAACAGCAAAAAATGAATCACTTGCACCTTTTTGACTGGGTTGAAAGGTGTATGCGGATTTTAAACAAGTTGGTGCATATCAGAATTAACATGTTTTAGCATGAGGCAAGAACAAGCATTTATTAGGTTTCGGAGGAATATCAAGAGTAACATGTTTTAGCATGGGGCAAGAACAAGCATTTATTAGGTTTCGGAGGAATATCAAGGCCAACATGTTCTAGCATGAGGCAAGAACAAGCATTTATTAGGTTTCAGAGGAATATTAAGACCAACATTTTCTAGCATGAGGCAAGAACAAGCATTTGAGGTTTCGGAGGGAATACAGGCGACATGTTCTAGCATGAGGCAAGATCAAGCATTTATTAGGTTTCGGAGGAATATCAAGAGCGACATGTTCTAGCATGAGGCAAGAACAAGCATTTATTAGGTTTCGGAGGAATATTTAGACCAACATGTTCTAGCATGAGGCAAGAACAAGCATTTATCAGGTTTTGGAGGAATATCAAGAGCAACATGTTCTAGCATGAGGCAAAACAAGCATTTATTAGGTTTCGGAGGACATATTTAGACCAACATGTTTCTAGCATGAGGCAAGAACAAGCATTTATCAGGTTTTGGAGGAATATCAAGAGCAACATGTTCTAGCAGAGGCAAAACAAGCATTTATCAGGTTTTGGAGGAATATCAAGCAGTGTAAAACACTGTGCTTAGCATTCTTAAAATATGAATATATTTCTCCAGCTTAGAGCGTTTCAAGTTCGAGCCAACAAACACTTGCGAGGCGTGTTCCGTGTTTCTAAGTTATAATCCGTGTCTTGGATACAATCAAGAGATTGATTCTCTTAGAAATCGTTTCAATCTCACAAAACTGGTGACTACTCTAATTCTTTGTATTATAAGTTTCGCATTATTTAATAAGATATGTTTAAATATAACTACGTAAAGACCTGGGTTTGCCATAAAGAGCTTGGTTTCATATTTGACAACTTGTACTGCGTAAGAACCGGAGCAGTTTTCTCTTCATGAACCTGTGTGCTTCGTTCTTCCACTTTTTTTATTTTTTACGCGAATAAGATGCAAATCATCTTAAGACGTCAGACTATATTAAAAAAAAAATAATTAAGAATTCCATCTAAAGGCAATTAAAAAGTTGTGCGGAACCATCCAACAGGTCCGGTTTCTTTCTTCATATTGAATTACCTTTTTTATTCATTGACGTAAATTGAATCTCGTATAAAAACTCCGTATAAAAGTCCTCCGCCCACCTTCTCTTATTTACAGTTATTAAATATTGTTTTTAAATAATTTGAATAAAAAACGATAGTTTAAGTTGCACCTTTACTGCCCTGCTATATTATCACGCAAATTATTAACATTTTGTTAATAATAGAGCGATTCATGGCTCTGCTTGCACATGATATATAGCAAACAACTAACAACTTTATGAAACAAGGCATACTTTATGTATATTTAGACGGGTCTAAATTAAATCCTTAAAATTAGGCCCTAATCATAAATGGTAATTTATGATATTTATTTATGAAATAAGCTTTTATAAATATTGATTTGTATAATTCGATTGGATAACCTGAATTAGTGGCATTATAATAAAACTTACTAAAAACAATGCGAAAAGTTATTTTTCTACGAAGGATTTACAGCGTTTTAGCAAGAGTGTTATTTCAGCGTTTTGACAGACGTGACTAACGACACTACAGTTGTCATTGCTATTCCTAATAAACTGGTTCACTTCTGCCAAGAACTACATTTACAAGTGTGTATATATATATATATATATATATATATATATATATATATATATATATATATATATATATATATATATTATAATATATATATATATATATATATATATTTGTGTGTGTGTGTATTTAGTTTATGAAAGTATTCATTTTAATTAGGAACGCAGTAACGTCCCGCCCCGTCAGAGGTCAGAGGTAAAACTACTCCAAACATTAGAACTGCTAAAATCTGTTATTAATCTCCACCAACACCTCTCAATTGTGTAATACTTCATAAAATAGAAGAAAGAGCTATAAAATTGGTTTACTCTGCTGGCACGCCGCCAAGAAGAAGAAACTGATGATTATGACTTTAAAAAGTCATATTTTTCAAACTGATGATTGCTTCTCGTACATTTTTATTATGAAGTCTTCAGACTTACTGTTCTAATAAATTAACTTTAAAACAAGAATGACCATCTCATGACTTTAAAACCAGAACCGATATGACTTGGCGGTTGCATTGATTTCCACAAATTGATTGGACCAAAGACGCGGTAGCCGCCTCCGTGGTAGAGGTCGTTAAGGTGTCAGCTATTAAACTGACCTTTGACACCACGGAGGTCTGGGGTTCGCATCCCAGGTTACGCTCTCAGTTAATATAAGATTATTGTTCAAATAACCTATCGCTAACATTAGATTACACTTTGAGCATAACGGATGCCACAACCACTAGAAGTTGTTCCCGCAGGGGTTATCCCTGATGGGCCGCAAGACTCTAAACGGGTATTATTATTATTGAAGACGTGTTGGAGACCACGCGAGTGGTTTTTGGTAAGATCTAAAATATGTTAGCTTTAGATATTTTTAGATTATGCTAAAGAGTTTTTATTAATCACATAAAAATGAATATAAGTTGACTATTTAATGTGGATAGTATAATATTATTGTATTAGGTTAATACGAATACACCGACACTGAGCTTATTCTTAGATAAGTTGTAGAACACGTTTAACTAATTGTCTATTGCGCTGTTTATTCCTCGTATATTTGATCCATTACATTGATCTTTATATTGAGGTAAACCTCTGTTTATATTAATAAATGCAATATAAGTAAGGTAATTTATTTTTATTATTTATTAAACGATCAATTTCATTGTAGAACAAGCTGTCATATTTAAACTCTAACTCCGATCTCAGATAACAACGTATTAAATTACGCAGTTGTTTGTATTGAATAATTAAATGCGTTAACAACTCTGATAAACACTGAATCATTTTAAAACTCGTTAGATTTATAACATCTCGAAGTCTTATTAAAAATCAACTTTCCCAAAATATATTTAAATAAATTTCTAAAACAAGTGGCTTCAATTATGATTCTTTTCAAATCAAAACAATTTCTCTTTTATAGGACTTACTTTTCGTTCCAAGTTTCCTCTAATTCAGATTATGGTTAACAAAAATACTTCACTCATTTCATATTATTAAAATATGAAATGTTAAAATATAATCAACATAACATTACCTCTAAACGCGTATCGTTTATAAAATACATACAAATATATATATATATATATATATTATATATATATATATATATATATTATATATATATATATATATATATAAATATATATATATTATATATATTATATATATATTATATATAAAATAATAATATAATATATATTATATATATATATATATATATATATATATATAAATATATATTATTATATATATAATATATATTATATATATATATATATATATATATATATATATATATCTTGATCAGTGAATCCCCTTCCTTCCTTTGGTTTTTAATGGAAGCAATACTGGAAGATATATATATATATATATATATATATATATATATATATATATATATATTAATAATATATATATATATATAAATATATATATATATATATATATATATATATATATATATATATATATATATTTATCTTGATCAGTAAATCCCCTCTTTTCAATAAAATCCCCTTCCTTCCTTTGGTTTTTAATGGAAAACAATACTGGAAGATATATATATTATATATATATATATATATATATATATATATATATAATTGTTAGAGGAAAATAAAAAAGATTCCACTTTCCATATATTTACCCTAGGTTTATATGAAAAGTATTGTGTTTGAAAAGAAAATCTCAAATGTGATGTCACCAAAATCATCTGCTTTAGGTGTTTTTAAGACTTGTTGAGTGTTTAGTATTTGTGTGTCTTTTATCATCGTAGCTCCTAGTTTGTTTATGCTAGAGAAATGAAACTTTGTACAAAAAATAATCTATCTAGTCCAGTTGTGCTATCGAGAAAATAGGATTTTTATGACGTTAACAGGAAAAGTGTTGAGACTGAATTCCCAAAACTCATAAAACGAAATTTAGCTTGCATGTAGTCGCATATAAGAGGAAAAATGCAACGTATCGTTTTATGATCACTATTACTTAAATGTTCATCCACTGACCACTGAATACGTTTAAAAAAATTAAATATCGAATTAAACAACTAAGTTTGAAATTTGGTACGTGTGTATACATACATGTAATAAATAATTATACAGTTAGTATTCTATAGTTTTTGCTTAATCACTAATGTTAAAAAGCATCGAGCAAAGTCAATGCCTGGTTGGGTGACCGCTGGAAATAAAACAGGTGTTATTACTGTCTGAGGGCGAAACAAGAGGGTACAAAGTATTGAAAATGAGCGTAGCTTATCTGATATGTTAAGAGTAAGTTCCGAGGTACCTTGAACCTGATTTTTAACCTTTTATAAAGTATTAAACTTATGTAATTAATTACTAAGAAACGATTTAATTCGTTTAAATTTTTAACATATGTTTTTGCAATTATATTGTGAATTTATTGAATTAATTGGTTAATTAGTAAGGCTATTTGTAAAGAAATAATAATTAGTGAGGTAATTTGTTATTTTCCGTCCTCTTTTACTTACTCTTAATAATTAAAAACATTTGTAGGAACAGAATCAAGCCAAGAATAATTAAGACTTAATGTTATAGGAAATGTTATAGTTATCTATTCTGCTATCTTTTAATACATTGCAGGATAAGATTTATATAAGTGTTATCATAGAGATTTATACTAGAGCGGGCATAGCCTATCTAAATGCATTGAGAGGCCTGAAACATCTTTTTGGGGCTCTCAGGGGCTCTGTGTAACCTTATTAAACCCTCCTTTAAGAGTGGGTTAAGGTTATAATTAATAATTTTATTTCGGTTTCCAGCACTTTGTTTGTATTTTGATTTGTATTTTTAACGTTTTACTGTATAAGTTATTGTAATTTTGTACTTATTATTTGATTATACTAATAATCGAAGGTGGTCAGGTTACTTTTTCCATGTTTCAAAATTTAACCTATAGGGCCTCTCTAGTAATAATATCTCCATGAGTGTTATAAGCTCCAAAACGTTGTGCATTTTATAACGCTATGTTTGATGCTTCACGAGATCGAAACTTTGTTAGCTCTTATTGAAGTTGATATAATGACAAATATATTTACAAATCTTTCGGTGTAGAACACAGCGTATATTTAGCTCTGAATTTCTTGCATACAGGAACTTGTTTGGTTTGTTCTATTTAATGATTTACTGCTGCCCATCAAAACATTGATGCCACACACAAACGTTTCTATGTGTGCGAAGTTTAGAAGCAGCTATAAGCAAATTTTGCTTATAATAATTCTCCTCCTTATGAGATAGGAAGTATCATTTAGAAATTTCCCATCAGAATTTTAAACAAGGTTAGCATGAAACATCAATTATTATAGAAAACTTACCTAATTTATTCATGTTTTTAGAATTTCCCGCGGAGATTCCAAAAACCACTTCATATGCATCATTATCTGATAAAGACCCCCGGTGGGAAAAAAGTTGCATTCACGGTATAAAATTCTTAGGCTCCAATTTATATGATTACTAAAGAATACTAAAGTGCTGTACTCACGCTAAATTTCTTACTGCCCACTTGTGGTTTTTATAGAGTTGAGCTCCCAGACGATTCCAGCTGAACTTCTCTTCATTTTCTATGTTGGGTGTTGATTTCACTGTGTCTACAAAGTCCACTTTGTGCTGAAATTTTAAAATATTTCTCATTAAAATCATTATTGCTCTGTTAAATATAAAATAAATTAATAAAATAACAAGTCTTGGGCCCGCGGCAACGTCGTGGACACAGCTGCACTTTACAGCCCCATTGCTGCTGGCCTTTGGTTTTTTATTATTACTCAGCATTTTGCCTTGTACTAATTTCATTTTTATTATGTAGGCCTTGTTTTGCGACCTGTTTGTTTAACGCTAATTTAAGTTCCAAACAATTTTTTATTGGAACCCGACTTGAAACAAAAGTCATGCGTGTTATTTAAATCCCTCGCTGTAGCACATAGCGTATAGTAGCTGATTCATTTATAAAACAACAGGCCTTCGGCTGCTTGGCCGCTCCAGGGCTTCGCGTCTCAACCGCTACGCGTCGTCGGAGTTAAGGGCTGTATATTGCGTTCACATGCTTGTTTTTCTTTATCAGTTTGTCATAATACAAGAGTTTATATAAGCGGGACACTGATTTTATTGATGAATACAAAACTTGATTTGTTTACATAGCGTTATATATATGTATATATATATATATATATATATATATATATATATATATATATATATATAATATATATATATATATATATATATCAGTAAGTCACTCCGTTCTAAAAATTCACTTCTTAATGACTCTGACCTCATAGTCTCATTTTTTCAATTTTCCTTTGGAAATTCGATATAAGACAAAATAACTATATTAAATAACCTAACAATATAAAATGTAAAAACACTTACATTTTAAATTGTACTATGCTAAATGCATAAATGTTTTAAGGATCAACTCTAGCTGTCAACTCTGACTTACCTTTATTGCTTTTTTATCGTAAATTACTTTGACGAAAACTTCATCTATAGAATCACATTCATATCTTGATATCAATGACTCGGGACATTCCTCTGCTAGAAGAATACCTTCTCTCATTAATCCTACCTAAGATAATAATCAACAATTAAATAGAAAAGTAATAAGAAAGTAATTGGGATCAAGTAATAATTTTGTCTGGGGTCCAATTGAGGGATGGCTAAATCGACAAACAAATAATATCCCTTGTGTCCTTCATGTCACCTCGCGGAATAGACGAATAATCCGTGCTGTATAATAGTCCTCACGTAGATTCTGTGGACGGAGACGTTATTTTTTGACGAAGGTACAGAAATATAGGTACATGGGAAATAGGCAGGTACCTACCATAGAACTAGGTCGGTGGTTAGCGGATGTCTCTTGGCCATGTCTATTCGACAAAGCAAAGAAGAAATATCATTAGACTGCGATATAAACTCTAATCAGTCTCATTAATCAGCAATTCTGCAGTGAATGCTCTTAAATCACCAACGAATTAGGTATTTACCAAGATCAACATGTTTTTTACTTTTTCTCATCTATACCGCAGCGTAAAAATCCAAAAGCGGGATGAAACCGGAATTATCAGTTTCAGGTGTTTTAAAGTCCTGAGTGGTTTTCACAAAGTCGTCTGTCTGTATGTGTGTCTGGTATCCAGGGTTGGCACCAGGGTGGGGAAAATTGAAAAACCCACCCGGGCAAAATTGGCAAAACCCCCCCTATTTTACCCGGGTTTTTTACTAGGTTTTTATATTTTTTATTCATTAATTTAGTTTTTTATAATAAAGCTTGTTGTTTCCTTGGGAAATTAGCTAAAAATAAATAAAATAATTATAAAAAGTATAATTAGGTTATTCTTGCATCTGTTCTATGCATGTAAAATAAAACAAGGCATTGTTATACATATATGAATGCTCTTTATTTTTATTAAACTTTTTTTACATATTTGAGTATGTTATCTTTGCTTACAAAAAATCTTAATTTAACTAAAACTTTGTTCAATAAATGTATTAATTACGTATTACGCCTATTTATCAACTAGATTCTTAAAATAGGCTTAAAAATATGATTATTTAACTTGCAATTTAAAAAAAAAATATAAAAACCCATTTTACCCATTAAACCCCAAAAACCTGGGTTTTTTAAAAAACTCCGGGTGGGCTGGGTTTTTACAATTAAACCCGGGTTTTTGTCAACCCTGCTGGTATCACCGTAGCGCGTGATATGTTATTAGCGTAGCGAATCCGATGTGATGAGGAAAAGATCCGAGGTATCCTGAACCGGATTTTTTTTATATTTGACTTTGGTTTTCTGAGGACTTCTTTATTTATTACCCCTGTTGAGTTTAACTTTAAGTGTATAAAAAATATTCTCTTGACTTTTAATAATGTACTGACAAAATTTGACAAATAAAATAAAATTAAAATAAATAAAATAAATAGATCAGTGATGGCCAACAACCCCCTTTATACACTTATTTACTTCTTTCTACTTTTCCTCATTTATACGGAATATACGAAATGTATTGTGTTTGCGAAAAAATCCGTCACTGGGATGTCACAGGAATTATCCGTTTCAGGTGTTTTTAAGGGTTCCTGAGTGGTTTTCGCAAAGTTGTCTGTCTGTGTGTGTGTTTGTTATCATCGTAACACCAAGTGTATTTTTGCTAGAGAGTTGAAACTTCGTATAAAAATCAGTCCACCGCTGTAGTTGTGCTATTCGAAAAATATTTTTTATGTCGTCATTAACCCGAATTAATAAATCAGCAAAAATGAAATAAGATGAAAATGATCTAATAAAATAATTTTAAAGGACCCAATTTTTTTTATCATTTATTAAGATTTTAAAGGTCTTAAGCAGAGACTATTAAGTTTTAAGTACTTCTTGGGCTTAGATAATGAGTTAGGGCTGATGGGAAAAATAACGAGACAACAGGTGTCATTGGGTAGGCTTCCATTTCTTTGGAATCAGATTTATTTCATTGGCTCCTCTCAGACGATTTAACTAAATAGTAATAGCCTGTTACTACACGGTCTGCTAGCTTCATAACATTCCATACAAGTTCATGAGAACATTGTTGACTTTTAATTAAAATATTTTGTGGTAGACGTGTGATATTTTTATTTATTTTTTATGTTTACGGTATTTTTACATGATTGTATTCATTTTTTAATCAGACGAGTTTAAAATAATGAGGTGGACTAACTTAGTATAATTCGTGGAAAATTATGAATGCAGCTTTTTGTAATTGTAAGACCTTAAGATGTCGGAATCGTCTGATCTCAGGGTCAGCATGCGAGTCAGGAATTGAGAAATCTTATGACTTTTAAATACCGGACCCCCGTGAATCCTGAGTTATGTCAATTCTAGCCTTAGCTCACTCATGTTTACACTTTTCAAGTCTATAGAAAAATAAAAATAACTTACTACGTGTAAAGACCTTGCTTCTTCCATGTAATGAGTTGTAATGATTATTGTTTTCTTCTGAACATGTGATAGATCAATTAAATAACTCCATATCCTGTGGTAAAACAAGAGAAATTAATTTTAACAAATGTGTTAAAATGCTTGAGCGGCACACAGTGTCAAGCACATGTACAAAGTTATGTACAAAGTAATGTACAAAGTTAAACCATATCGATGCGAGAGGACATTGACAAGCAATAGCTTAGCCAATGTACAGTCTTACCTTCATCTAATTACGTTTACCGTGGTTTCGTGTTCCGAGCTGAAATCTTTAAATTTGAATTTGATAACTGGAGTTTAAATAATAGGTATTAGTGAAAACCCTGTATGGAATGCGGGAAAACCTAAAGGTATTAGTGAAAACCCTGTATGATATGCGGAAAAACCTAAAGGTATTAGTAAAACCCCTGTATGATATGCGGAAAACCCTAAAGATAAGTGAAAACCCTGTATGATATGCGGAAAAACCTAAAGGTATTAGTGAAAACCCTGTATAATATGCAGGAAAACCTAAAGGTATTAGTGAAAACCCTGTATGATATGCGGGAAAACCTGAAGACATTGTCCAACATTTTCAATACTTTTATATGCGGGAAAACCTAAAGGTATTAGTAAAAAACCCTGTATAATATGCGGGAAAACCTGAAGATATTGTCCAACATTTTCAATACTTTAATGCGGGAAAACCTAAAGGTATTAGTAAAAACCCTGTATAATATGCAGGAAAACCTGAAGATATTGTCCAACATTTTCAATACTTTAATGCGGGAAACCTAAAGGTATTAGTAAAACCCTGTATAATATGCAGGAAAACCTGAAGATATTGTCCAACATTTTCAATACTTTAATGCGGGAAAACCTAAAGGTATTAGTAAAAACCCTGTATAATATGCAGGAAAACCTGAAGATATTGTCCAACATTTTCAATACTTTAATGCGGGAAAACCTAAAGGTATTAGTAAAAACCCTGTATAATATGCAGGAAAACCTGAAGATATTGTCCAACATTTTCAATACTTTAATGCGGGAAAAACCTAAAGGTATTAGTAAAACCCTGTATAATTGCAGGAAAACCATATTGTCCAACATTTTCAATACTTTTATATGCGGGAAAACCTAAAGGTATTAGTAAAAACCCTGTATAATATGCAGGAAAACCTGAAGATATTGTCCAACATTTTCAATACTTTTATATGCGGGAAAACCTAAAGGTATTAGTAAAAACCCTGTATAATATGCAGGAAAACCTGAAGATATTGTCCACATTTTCAATACTTTTATATGCGGGAAAACCTAAGGTATTAGTAAAAAACCCTGTATAATATGCGGGAAAACCTGAGACATTGTCCAACATTTTCAAACTTTTATATGCGGGAAAACCTAAAGGTATTAGTAAAAAAAACCCTGTATAATATGCGGGAAAACCTGAAGATATTGTCCAACATTTTCAATACTTTTATATGCGGGAAAACCTAAAGGTATTAGTAAAAAACCCTGTATAATATGCGGGAAAACCTGAAGACATTGTCCAAACATTTTCAATACTTTTATATGCGGAAAACCTAAAGGTATTAGTAAAAACCCTGTATAATATGCGGGAAAACCTGAAGACATTTGTCCAACATTTTCAATACTTTTATATGCGGGAAAACCTAAAGGTATTAGTAAAAACCCTGTATAATATGCGGGAAAACCTGAAGACATTGTCCAACATTTTCAATACTTTTATATGCGGGAAACCTAAAGGTATTAGTAAAAAACCCTGTTAATATGCGGAAAACCTGAAGATATTGTCCAACATTTTCAATACTTTATATATGCGGGAAAACCTAAAGGTATTAGTAAAAAACCCTGTATAATATGCAGGAAAACCTGAAGATATTGTCCAACATTTTCAATACTTTTATATGCGGGAAAACCTAAAGGTATTAGTAAAAAACCCTGTATAATATGCGGGAAAACCTGAAGATATTGTCCAACATTTTCAATACTTTTATATGCGGGAAAACCTAAAGGTATTAGTAAAAAACCCTGTATAATATGCGGGAAAACCTGAAGATATTGTCCAACATTTTCAATACTTTTATATGCGGGAAAACCTAAAGGTATTAGTAAAAAACCCTGTATAATATGCGGGAAAACCTGAAGACATTGTCCAACATTTTCACAGATTTTATAAAACTAATAATTATGACAAGTTTCTGATTGATTGGATTATAATTGCTGAAGAATATTTTTTAATAACCCTGAACTAGAATATTATATAAATTCTATTTTATAATTTATTCGAAATAAATGATGAAAAATATTATTTTCCATTTTATAATTGTAATTTACGAGCTGTGTGTTTAATTAATATTTATGAACCCAACAATGATTCTTTGTTGTAATGAACTATTAATTATTTATCTACATCTTATTCGAAACTTAACAATTTTTGTTAGTACGAGTATATACAAATCATTGCTTTGTAATATAGTATCTGCTTCTTCCGTGCAGCTTTACCATTTAATAAAAAGTCATAGACGTACACTGAGGGCTAAACCTCGACCATCAGAATGTGAAACGCTAATGGTTTCAGATGTCTAATATGAGATTTGGCTTTGGCATTTTGACGAGCATTTTGGCTGTTTTGATTTTCTGTTATATTATACCAATTAAATGATACTCACTTATGAGATAAAAGTGGATCCAGTCCGACAGTTGGCTCATCCAGTAGAAGGAAATCTGGATCGTGCAGCAAAGTGATGGCTAAGGATATTCTTCTTTTTTGTCCTCCACTAAGTTCATCAAAACAAAATAACATATTTATATTTAAAATAATAAATTAAAAATATACTTCAAGTATATTTTAAGTGCAAGGAACCCTCGTGGAATATTAGCATTTTTTCTTGAAATTACGTGAAACTTGATATTTATAACAAAAGAAACTCATATTCTGTAGTTAAAACAGCTTCTAGCCTAACCTACAAATAAATTCATTTTTATAACTTTAGAGCTATTTCATTCTAAAGACTAAAGTCTTCATTAATTATTTTAAATTTATTTTGGGCTTAAAATCGTTTGCATGCATCAGACATCGCATAGATGTCAAAAATAAACCATCAAGATAACATCATCAAAAATCTTAAAGATACTACCGGGATTGAACTGTATTGGACAGTGTTATAACTAATGTTATAACTAATAGATATAAATAAATTCAGGTAATATATTTACCTGCATCTGTCTGCGATTTTATCCAAGTCCGGTAATTCCAGTAGTTGGTGCATTTCTTGAATACGCTGATTCAGATTATTATCTGCCAAACCGTGAATCATACCATAAAACTTAAATGATTCTCTTATTGTTAATTCTGAATGTATCGATACTTCCTGAAATTAACATAAATACACTAGTAATCGATAAGTTCACATAAGTTCAATTTCGGCACCGGAGGTCCGGGGTTCGCAGCCCGGGCTATGCCCTAAGATTTTATGAATATTATTTGTATTAAAAAGATTTCGCCAACTTTAATTAATTCTTAGAGTGTAGTATATGCTACCCACCTGAGGTTGTTCCCGCATGGTGAATTCCCTGATGGGCCCTAATACGGGCATTTATTTATTTATTTACTTGTAATCACACGTTGTTAATCGCTTAGGGCATCTAGAGCGGCTTAATATCATATACCATACTTTAATTGACGATATCGCTCTTTCGTTATCTTACAATAAGTTAAATTACGAAATAAATTTGTAGTGACCATCTACTGGACAAGCCTACGATAGACTTAGAAGTAATCTCGTCGAGTGAACTTAACGACATTGATTTGCGTTTTTGTCGGAATTCTAACATCAACGGTGTTTGTTATTTGGATGCATATTGAACTGGATGTATGTTCATATTGTGCATCGTTTGTACGTAGAAACCTTGCATATTTATCCATGTATTTTATGATATACATTAAAATAAAAAAAGCGATTATGTTGTTTAGAAGGCTGGTTTTAAGTTTTGCTCTAATTTTTTTCAAGAATGGTTATAAACTTTGTGCGGGAAATGATTAATATAAGATATTTTTTTATATCATTGATGTCGTGTCGAGCCATCAATGATGACGAATGTCAAATGATGGAACAGTTCCCAGATGTAGCATTGCATTTTGCTTGTTACATTTCCTAGGTGTCTCTTGCACAATTATATTGTGTCAACTATTCATGTTTTGCAAAACTCATATTTCATATTTTTTCAAACTTCATATTTTTTTTGTTTGATGGATTATATTTTATGTTGATGGTGATTATAAGGTTATATAATTATTATAATTATTTTATGGTGTTAATTAATTTAATTATTAGTTAATACTTATAATTAGTAATAATTATTAATTATTATATGGTGATTATATTTTATTTTGCATGGTGCTGATGTTCTCATATATTCTCATTGTAGCGCGAATTAGAGTTGTCACAATGACGACTGTCTATTACTCTACTGCGAAACAACAACCTAGGTCATGATTAGCTTAAAAACAAAGCTTTTTTTGACAGGTTAATAAACCATAAATAAGCGATATTATATTAATTGCAGCTACATTGTGATTCTATTAGATTTAATATTCTTCAGTATGAACTAAAGTAATATATAAACCAAGTAGGGAAACTCCTATACTGACATATGTAAAAAAATTCAGACCTGTCCGATCAGCTGATAGCTGGCTCAAAAATAAAAAATAGCTAAAATTAGAATAACTGCGCATGCGCCTTTTCGGATTTAGGTATTTTTATTTAATTTTACTGGCAACCCTGATAACATTAGGTGAGTTTGACTTTTTATCGTGTTTTCATACTTTAATACGTACGTGATAGGTTAATAATTTTGTATTAATTCCTGTGAAATAATTGTTAAAATAAATTAGTTAAAGAAAAAGAGAAACTATAGTAAAGGTAAAGTACATGTTTTTATTAAAATTTTGAAGAACATCCAGACGACAGTGTATTGCCTTAAATATAACTTAAAATCACGATTGCTTTTATTATATTAAAAAATGTTTAGTTAAAGCTGTAAAATTACTAATTACAATTAATATTGAATTGGGAAAGAATAAATATCATTTGCAAAAATGTACTAAGTTAAGTTGTGCACTCGAAAAAAAGTTTAATTACCCGCTCGTTTTAAGTAATTTAAACAAACCTAGTATTTCAAAATTCGCACTTAAACCTCTATTGGATGTGACAAAACGTATTTCTAACACAAATTACAAACATTTTATACTAAATTGTACAAATAAATGCAATAAAAACAAAAATTTTAGTACCGTAAATAGTTTGTTTACATTTACGCCCATAGGAAAATTTGAGCCAACTCCCTGGTGGACAAAATGTGAACTACTCCCCAGGTCTGACAGAAATCGCGTTTGTTTCCCTACTTGGTTTATATATTACTTTATATTAGTATAAACAAAAACTTCTTTAGACGTATTATTAGTATTAATGTACACGTTGCCATGGATACTCTACTATGCGGTCATACTAACCTGTGGCATAAATCCTATTTGCTTCCATCTATGTACATTAATATCAATAGTTCCACTATCTATATCTGATTTACCTAGAATACACTTGAGTAGTGTGGTTTTACCGCATCCACTTGGACCGAGCAAGCCGTACCTGAAAAAGTCCTTGGTTTTAAATAGTTATTTATGCCATAAGTCTGAGAAGTGTGCCTTTATGTCACGGCAATTAGATTTACCGACGCGCGAAGCGAGTCGGGCAAAATTGCCAAGAAATAAAGACATTCTCAGCTGAATGGCATACACTATTTTTTTGAGGTAGCACTCATTAAATAAACTGCGGTATATACTTAATTGAAAAAAAAAACAAACGTAAATAAATAAATACATGTTTAATTATAATGAAAAATAAACAAACAAATGACAAATAACTACCCGTTTAATTATTTTTTTATTGTTGAGTTAAATTGACTGTGCAGTTATAAAAATTTTGGATGTATTTAACAGGATTCTGAATAATATTTAAAGAAACCTCATGAAGGTTTTACACAGATTGTTTTTTTGAACACGCTATATTACAGTAATGGCGGCAATACATGAATTACTTTTACGTCCTAGGAGTTTTTTTTACATTCATTATTGTCCTCGTAGGTGAAAAGTACTAAATAACCTCCTATAACAATAATGATTGGCTTCTCATCCTAAAAACGGTCCAATAAAGTGCTCAATTACGTACTACCTCAAAAAAAATGACTTTAACTCGCCACACCCTTGTAACATCTTTGATTGGTTCGTGATCATCCGTTAAATGTGCGTCCATGGAAGGTTTAAGGAACTTTACAAACATCTTAACCCAACTGATTACAGTTCCATATTAATTGACCTGCGTTTAGTTAATTATCATTTTGCAGATAATTTTAGTAAACATTATTCTCATATTCACTTGGGTTTCTACTTACAAACGTTAAACTTTAAATTATTATTTATTTATTTATTTATGTATAAATGTATGTGCGGGTGTATATTTAATTATTATTTATTTTTATTTAGTTAATTTTTTATTTTATTTATCATTTTTATATATTTTCTCACATTTTTATTAATTATTTTAACTATAAGTTAACTATAAAAAAAAAAAAAACTATAAGTTTCTCACTATCTTTATTATTTTACTTCACTATCTTTTTATTTTTACTTTTTGTTTACTCGTTTTCATTTCAGAAATTTCACCTCTATTTTTATTAAACTATCTTTTTTTACCCATTATTTTACCTATACCATATTCTGGTTCCTTTTGTAATATTATATGTTCTGAATTTTAGTCATATAATTAATTACCTTTGTACTTAATTTAAAGTCTTCTTTTAGCACATTATACCATTTTTCTTTCTCTTGTAATAACTTTAAATTTTTACTTTAGTTTTAATTATTTTAAGTGTTTTTTATGTGTTGTATATAATTGTAAATTGGACTATATGAGCCCGTTACTATTTGTAAATAAATAAATAAATATTATTTATTTTCTAATGAAAAAGTCGCTAATGCAAATTAACAATTACTGCCTCCTCTAAAAATTATAGTGGTTACTTTTCTATCATATCCGGGACCATAATCAGTAAATCTCTTCTGGCGGATCACTCTATAAACGCACACAGAGTTAAGTTTGCGTTCAGTAACCTTTTTACTTAAATGTTTCGCTGAATACGTGTTCTAAGAAGGGAGTTTTATCCTCAGAAATTACACGGTGAATCCCCGGCATGTTTCCTTTTAGGTTTCATCATGATAAAAACTCCTGGAAACCAGTTTGTAGTCGTCCGATATACCTATTAATGATTTATAATGAAGCGGTCTGTAAATCGCTTCGAGCTAAGGAGTCTGTGTTGTATTTTAATCTGTAATTTTTATTCACTTATATCCTTTTCTCCATTTTAAACTATGCACTTATAATTGTCTCTAGTTAGATTGGAAGCGGTTTGCCTTCTTATATACTGGAATGTACTTTTTGTTAGTTTCCGAAATTTAAATTTTTATGACTACACGCCTATCACATACACACAATCTCTCTCTCACGCACAGATATATATATATATATAATATTATATATATATATATATATATATATATATATATATATATATATTATATATATATATATATATATATATATATACATATATATATATATATATATATATATTATATATATATATATATATATATATATATATATATATATATATATATAAATCTGCCTCCGTAGCCGTGGTCATAGAGTACTTGACTTCGGCACTGGAGGTCCGGGGTTCACAGCCCGGGCTATGCTCTCAGTTTTTATGAATAGAATTTGTTGTTAACAGTTTTCGCTAACCTTAGCATTACTTTGAACATTGTGTAGATGTGACCCACCGAGGTGGTTCCGCAGGGCGAATATATATATATATTATATATATATATATAATATATATATATATATATATATATATATATATATATATATATAAACAACATGCAGCCTACCCAGTAGACTACTGTTAGGCCAGAACTAGGAGTGATCAACAAAAAAAGATGGATTGCTTGTTGCTTAAATAATTTTAATGTAAATATGGAAAATAAATAAATAAAAAAAAATATGGGTGATGGGTTATGATTTAGACTTAGACTTAAACTTCGGAGGGTTATAGATCTTTTAAAAGGCCCCAACTCCCTGTTCTATCTATTAAGAGCCCTCCGCTCTGCGTATTGCCCTTTAAATATACCTTATTCCATAGAAATATTATTACTAGAGGGGCCCTATAGGTTACATTTTGAAACATCAAAAAAGTAACCTGACTACCTACGATTATAAATATATTCAGTGCAAAATTACATTAACTTACATTGTAGACATTAAAAGTTCATATCAAAACACTAGAGAAGCCGGAAAAATTGATTCATATAACCTGAAATCACTCTTGGAGGAGGTTTCAATGAGATTACAGAGAGACCCTGAGAGCCCCAAAATGATGTTTCAGGCCTCTTAATGTATTGAGATAGGCTGTGCCCCCTCTAGTATATATCTGTATGCCTTATAGCATAAGGCTCTTGATGCTTTTGTACAAAATAAATATCATATAATCCACCTTTAAGGACATAATCTGGTTTTATGTCTGTAATAATACAATAAAACGTAACATGTAATTACAATCATTGCCTGACATGTAATTTTCCACGGCTGTCAAGACTCAAGCAGTATTTAACTCTGAACCAATTAAATAATAATTTTATGTTTTAATCGCTATTTATTTTTCCAAAGACGATTTCATTGTGTGCAACTCTCAAAACCACTAAAAAGCTAACAATTAATCAAATTGAACCTACGACAGCCGCTAGCAAAGCATTATGTACTGAAATAATAATTGGTGAATTAGTTTTACAATGCTTTATATAGTCACATTTATCTGATACATTCTAATATATATATATATATATATATATATATATATATATATATATATATATATTATATATATATATATATATATATATATATATATATATATGATCTACTGCTGATAATGAAATGGATTTTGGTGCTTAGTTGTAATACATCTTGCTTTATAGTCGTAACAGTAACTTTGTGTGGAGTGATGGACTTTACTCTGCGGCGTGTGACATCCAAGTTGGTTTTCGGCTGTATTTTTTTAACCAATAAAAAAACCCAAAATAAGAGAATTTATTTTGCAGGTATGCCCGATATCTTAATTATTTGTATATTTGAAATTCAGATACCTGTAATGTTTTAATGAGAATTATTTATTTTTTATTTTTATTTATTAGCACATCAACGGCTTAAGCCTTTTTACATCACTACATTTCAAAGAAAAATTGCACAAAAACCCACAAAAGTGGAAAAGAAAAAAAAATAAATAAATAAATACACTCCGACAAATATAAAACATTAAATAAAGAAATAAAATATTTATTATCTTTTATTATATTATAGATAATATAATATAAAATATTATATTATCTATAACAGTTTATTTTATACTCTCGTTAAAACTTTTCACATATATTCCCCAAAAATATAATTTAAAGGTCATCAGCTTTATTCTTCTCAGACCCTGACTGGACTCATGAATATAATTAATATGTTAGTTTAGTTTTTCTTTTATATTAAACATACATCATTGGTTTTAATATTTTTAATCCTTTCAGGAATACAACTTTTTTTTCATAAATTAAATCCTTTACATTATTTTATTTATTTAACGCCATATTTCTACATGAGTTGGCAATTTAATTTCCGAGTTACTTGTGTTGCCAGTCATGTGGCGTGTTTATATCGTTGTTTTAATATTCAATTTTATTTTCTTTACAAATATTTAATTGAATGAGATAAGTTTTAAATAAGCATGTAATTTAACACTAGTTGCTGGAGCAGTGCAGACATGTCGTCTATGTTGGTAGAGCAGTGCAGACATGTCGTCTATGTTGGTAGAGCAGTGCAGACATGTCTTCTATGTTGGTAGTGCAGTGCAGACATTTCGTCTATGTTGGTAGTGCAGTGCAGACATGTCGTCTATGTTGGTAGTGTAGTGCAGACATGTCGTCTATGTTGGTCAAAGTTTCTTTTGTAGGTCTATTTAGGTAAATCTATGGAACCAAATGCTGTCCATACTACAATTACTTTTCTTGCAAATTAAAACTCTATTTTTCTTTCCGTAAGTATATTTTGACCAGAGGCGCAGCTATATCATTACCCCCCTTCCACAAGATATTAGAGAGGCTCCCAAAATGTGTTATATATATATATATATATATATATATATATATATATATATATATATATATATATATATATATATTTATTTATGTGTGTGTGAATTAATGTATCCATTTCTAGATCCATTTCTTGTAAAAGCGTATTTCGATCGGATTAGTATTTTTCATTAAATTTGGTAAGGCAAGAACCCTATTTATTTACCCTACTCCCGTTAAGAGTAGAATACTTTTGACCATATAACGAAAAAACAAATTTTCTTCAACTATTTGAAAGGCTTATCCTTTTACTTTCTCTTCAGAGTCGGATTGTAATCCTTTTAGTCCCTCTTTAGTGCCAGAGAGGTGATCCTTTTACTCCCCTTCAGTGCTGGAGAGGTGATCCTTTTACTCCCCTTCAGTGCTGGAGAGGTGATCCTTTTACTTTCTCTTCAGAGTCGGATTGTAATCCTTTTAGTCCCTCTTTAGTGGAGAGGTGATCCTTTACTCCCTTCAGTGCTGGAGAGGTGATCCTTTTACTCCCCTTCGATCCTTTTACTCCCCTTCAGTGCTGGAGAGGTGATCCTTTTACTCCCTTCAGTGCTGGAGAGGTGATCCTTTTACTCCCCTTCAGTGCTGGAGAGGTGCGAGGTGACTCCCCTTCAGTGCTGGAGAGGTGTTTACTCCCCTTCAGTGCTGGAGAGGTGATCCTTTTACTCCCTTCAGTGCTGGAGAGGTGATCCTTTTACTCCCCTTCAGTGCTGGAGAGGTGATCCTTTTACTCCCCTTCAGTGCTGGAGAGGTGATCCTTTACTCCCCTTCAGTGCTGGAGAGTGATCCTTTACTCCCCTCAGTGCGGAGAGGTGATCCTTTTACTCCCTTCAGTTTGACCCCTTCAGTGCTGGAGAGGTGATCCTTTTCTCCCTTCAGTGCTGGAGAGGTGATCCTTTTACTCCCTTCAGTGCTGGAGAGGTGATCCTTTTACTCCCTTCAGTGCTGGAGAGGTGATCCTTTACTCCCCTTCAGTGCTGGAGAGGTGATCCTTTTACTCCCCTTCAGTGCTGGAGAGGTGATCCTTTTACTCCCCTTCCTTTTACCCCTTCAGTGCTGGAGAGGTGATCCTTTTACCCCCTTCAGTGCTGGAGAGGTGATCCCCTTCAGTGCTGGAGAGGTGACTTTTACCCCTTCAGTGCTGGAGAGGTGATCCTTTTACTCCTTCAGTGCCTTTTACTCCCCTTCAGTGCTGGAGAGGTGAGTGCTGGAGAGGATCCTTTTTACTCCCCTTCAGTGCTGGAGAGGTGATCCTTTTACTCCCCTTCAGTGCTTGATCCTTTTACTCCCTTCAGTGCTGGAAGGTGATCCTTTTACTCCCCTTCAGTGCTGGAGAGGTGATCCTTTTACTCCCCTTCAGTGCTGGAGAGGTGATCCTTTACTCCCCCTCAGTGCTGGAGAGGTGATCCTTTTACTCCCCTTCAGTGCTGGAGAGGTGATCCTTTTACTCCCTTCAGTGCTGGAGAGGTGATCCTTTTACTCCCCTTCAGTGCTGGAGAGGTGATCTTTTACTCCTTCAGTGCTGGAGAGGTGAGTGCTGGAGAGGTGTTTCCCTTTTACTCCCTCAGTGCTGGAGAGGTGATCCTTTTACTCCCTTCAGTGCTGGAGAGGATCCTTTTATCCCCTTCAGTGCTGGAGAGGTGATCCTTTTACTCCCCTTCAGTGCTGGAGAGGTGCAGTGCTGGAGAGGTGATCCTTTTACTCCCCTTCAGTGTAGTGGAGAGGTGATGCCTTTTACTCCCCTTCAGTGCTGGAGAGGTGATCCTTTTACTCCCCTTCAGTGCTGGAGAGGTGATCCTTTTACTCCCTTCAGTGCTGAGAGGTGATCCTTTTACTCCCCTTCAGTGCTGGAGAGGTGATCCTTTTACTCCCCTTCAGTGCTGGAGAGGTGATCCTTTTACTCCCTTCAGTGCTGGAGAGGTGATCTTTTACTCCCCTTCAGTGCTGGAGAGGTGATCCTTTTACTCCCCTTCAGTGCTGGAGAGGTGATCCTTTTACTCCCCTTCAGTGCAGTGCTGGAGAGGTGATCCTTTTACTCCCTTCAGTGCTGGAGAGGTGATCCTTTTACTCCCCTTCAGTGCTGGAGAGGTGATCCTTTTACTCCCTTCAGTGCTGGAGAGGTGATCCTTTTACTCCCTTCAGTGCTGGAGAGGTGATCCTTTATCCCCTTCAGTGCTTGATCCTTTTACTCCCTTCAGTGCTGGAGAGGTGATCCTTTTACTCCCCTTCAGTGCTGGAGAGGTGATCCTTTTACTCCCCTTCAGTGCTGGAGAGGTGATCCTTTTACTCCCTTCAGTGCTGAGAGGTGATCCTTTTACTCCCTTCAGTGCTGGAGAGGTGAGAGAGTGATCCCCCTTCAGTGCTGGAGAGGTGATCCTTTTACTCCCCTTCAGTGCTGGAGAGGTGATCCTTTTACTCCCTTCAGTGCTGGAGAGGTGATCCTTTTACTCCCCTTCAGTGCTGGAGAGGTGATCCTTTTACTCCCCTTCAGTGCTGGAGAGGTGATCCTTTTACTCCCCTTCAGTGCTGGAGAGGTGATCCTTTTACTCCTTCAGTGCTGGAGAGGTGATCCTTTTACTCCCTTCAGTGCTGCCGGGAGAGGTGTTTTACTCCCCTTCAGTGCCGGAGAGGTGATCCTTTTACTCCCCTTCAGTGCCGGAGAGGTGATCCTTTTACTCCCCTTCAGTGCGGAGAGGTGATCCTTTTACTCCCCTTCAGTGCCGGAGAGGTGATCCTTTTACTCCCCTTCAGTGCCGGAGAGGTGATCCTTTTACTCCCTTCAGTGCCGGAGAGGTGATCCTTTTACTCCCCTTCAGTGCCGGAGAGGTGATCCTTTTACTCCCTTCAGTGCCGGAGAGGTGTCTTTTACTCCCCTTCAATGCTGGAGAGGTGATCCTTTTACTCCCCTTCAGTGCTGGAGAGGTGATCCTTTTACTCCCCTTCAGTGCTGGAGAGGTGATCCTTTTACTCCCTCAGTGCTGGAGAGGTGCAGTGCTGGAGAGGTGATCCTTTTACTCCCTTCAGTGCTGGAGAGGTGATCTTTTACTCCCCTTCAGTGCTGGAGAGGTGTTGCTGGAGAGGTGACTTTTACTCCCCTTCAGTGCTGGAGAGGTGATCCTTTTTACTCCCTTCAGTGCTGGAGAGGTGATCCTTTTACTCCTGCTGGAGAGGTGCAGTGTGGAGAGGTGATCCTTTTACTCCCCTTCAGTGCGGAGAGGTGATCCTTTTACTCCCCTTCAGTGCGGAGAGGTGATCCTTTTATCCCTTCAGTGCCGGAGAGGTGATCCTTTTACTCCCCTTCAGTGCCGGAGAGGTGATCCTTTTACTCCCCTTCAGTGCTGGAGAGGTGATCCTTTTACTCCCCTTCAGTGCTGGAGAGGTGATCCTTTTACTCCCTTCAGTGCCGGAGAGGTGATCCTTTTGCTCCCCTTCAGTGCCGGGATCCTTTTACTCCCCTTCAGTGCCGGAGAGGTGATCCTTTTGCTCCCCTTCAGTGCCGGACTCCCCTTCAGTGAGAGGTGATCCTTTTACTCCCTTCAGTGCTGGAGAGGTGATCCTTTTACTCCCCTTCAGTGCTGGAGAGGTGATCCTTTTACTCCCTTCAGTGCCGGAGAGGTGATCCTTTTACTCCCCTTCAGTGCCGGAGAGGTGATCTTTTACTCCCTTCAGTGTGGAGGTGATCCTTTTACTCCCCTTCAGTGCTGGAGAGGTGATCCTTTTACTCCCCTTCAGTGCCGGAGAGGTGATCCTTTTGCTCCCCTTCAGTGCCGGGATCCTTTTACTCCCTTCAGTGCCGGGATCCCCTTCAGTTACTCTCCCTTCAGTGCGGAGAGGTGATCCTTTTACTCCCCTTCAGTGCTGGAGAGGTGATCCTTTTACTCCCCTTCAGTGCCGGAGAGGTGATCCTTTTGCTCCCTTCAGTGCCGGGATCCTTTTACTCCCTTCAGTGCCGGAGAGGTGATCCTTTTGCTCCCCTTCAGTGCCGGAGAGGTGATCCTTTTACTCCCCTTCATTGCCCGAGAGGTGATCCTTTTATCCCCCTTCAGTGCCGGAGAGGTGATCCTTTTACTCCCCTTAAGTGCCGGAGAGGTTATCCTTTTACTCCCCCTTAGTGCTGGAGGATGGATCTTTCTACTATCAGGAATTTCTCTACTTCTTCTTTAGTGCCGGAGTAGTGAACAGTCTACTAACTATCTAGTGCCGGAGGAGTGACATTTATACTACCTCTCCAGAGCTGAATGGCGATCTATGTTCTTCCTCTTTAGTTCCAGAGGGGTGATCCTTCTATTTTATCTTCACTTGTTTTTTAGGCTCCGCATATAACCATATTACAATAAGCCATGGCATAATAATATGTTCAAGATATATGGCTCATTTCTTAGCATTGATAATTTCAGTTAATTCTTACGTTTATTTATAGTTATGCATCGTATTAACACGTACTTGAGTTGACTTGGCTTAACTTTTAACTTTATTGTATTATTACAGATTTTAGTAATTATTTAGTTAACTATTGAGTTGTTTGTGCTAATTTTGATTCCATTTTATCTAATATTTTACTATAAAAATCCACTTTAGAATTTGAAGAAATTAGTTCATAGTAAATTAGTTCAAATTAGTACATTTTCCATCTACTCTAGAGTTTGATTGAACCCATCTCACCATTGTGGGACAGAAGTAAGTTTAAGACTCTGCAGCCCCAGGACGAACTTTTAATGTGCTTAATTACCGTTTATACATTAATTAATTCCGACTTCTACTTTATTTATTAATATACTTACATTTGGCCCTTAGGTACTTTCATATTAAGACCGCAAAGTACCTGCGTACTTCTGAAATATTTCTTATAAGCATTTTTCACTATGACAGTATAATTATCGTCTAAATCCATTACGTTCAATTTGATGCTGATGGTTTATTAAATTATGCTGACCATAATTTAGACCCCTACAGATCCATTTCTGAAAAAGAAACAAAATAAATTTCGTTAATTTAATTAACTTAAAATAATTATAAGTGATATTAATAGCTATTTACGTACCTACCAAGGGAGGAAACAGAGTCATTACTCCCCGGTTTAAGCCAAGGGAACCATTATGTTTAAACCCAGAGGCGTTGCCTAGGGGTTTATAGGAATGGTTTCTAAATCGGAAGCGAGGAAACCAGCAAGTTTACTCCCGACGCGTAGCCGAGGGAGGATATTAAACAGGGGTGTAATGACTTTTTCTCCAGTGGTACATACAAATTTTTCCTCTAGAAAGGAGAAACTTTTAACAAATAAAACTTTTATTTTAATTAAATATACAAGCTTTTGTATTATTTAAATTTTTAACTAGATACACCAATAACATTAAATACTCATAAAAACCACTAAATTGTTATTTATCCAACAACAAATGAGTAAAAAATAATAAAGAATCCTGGATAAATAAAAATATACAGAAGTTGACTTGCTTAGTCATTCGATTCAAACTAACAGACATGCCAACTTAAATTTTACTTTTATTTTTAAGGCAACACTGATTTTTATCCAGAATACTACCCGAGCAGTGAACAAATTTATCAAGTATTAATATAAAAATTATCTTCATTATCAGCATTATCAGTATCTTCCTTCTTTTTGGTTGTTGAAGAAAAGTTTTAAATCAAAGAATAACTACAACACTGTCAAACATAATTATATTAGACTAAAACGTAAAATCCTGTGTCGAAAAGTGTCGACGTTATGAAGTGTCGAGATATCGTCGTGTCAAGACTACGATGCGGTACCGACTAAAACCAATAATATGAAGAAACAAAAGAGACTATTGATTGTTTACTAGTTTTATTGGTTTACTTTTGAATTAATAAATTAATAAACAGTTTAAAGATGTGATTTGTCTTTACTTCGCCATAATAATTGTAATAGCTGATCTAGTTACTACGTTGTTTGCCTAAAACACTGTAAAGATAAGGTAAGAAAAGGACTGGCGCCATTTTTATTTCTACCGTATTTAAGTAAAAATTATACGTTTTTTTCTAGTTTAGACGTTGCAGCATTATCAAAACACTCTAAAACAGTAGCAAATATCATAAAAATGCATGCATGTGTTGATAAAATTATTAATTAATCCTACGGTTTAATAACTTTAAGAAAAGTAAAGTACAGAAGCATTGCTGTGGCCAGTTTTCTGATCTTCAGTTTACTATACCAGTCTTAAATGTATAACATTAAACATTTGTTACAATGTTGGCAAAACTTCTGGATGTCTAACTAACTAAATTATTAACTAATTCTTTGTTAGTTAACATGCTTCCCTACCAGCTAACACGCCTGAAATTCTTAAGGACGACGAACAAAACATGCAAACACTACTGCGATACCTCTATCAAGCTGAACTAATTACAGACGATTAAACTAAATTTTTATTTACTACTCACCTAACTATCCTTATTATTTAATACCTTAAAAACATCTATATTTACTAAAACCAAAATATTATTATTCTATAACCAAAAATATCAAATAATTTTCTTATAGCTTATTTAATTAAACTTCTATGGAGGAACATAACCCTGCAGTTGACCTCCAAAAAAATAAATAAATAAATTATAAAATTAAAAATATAATAATTCTTTATTATTATTAAAAACGGATTTATGTTCATCTATGTATGTTCATAGAGCGGCTGTCAACCTTTACACTCTTTAAGTTTTTTGACTGATTTTTCCGAATGTTTACAAGCTTTTAGCGAATTTCCTTTGGGAATAAAATTCGCAACATATATATATATATATATATATATATATATATATATATATATATATATATATATATATATACATTATTTAAGTTTACAACTACTAAATAAATAATTCCGGCGCGGTGGTCCGCTGTCGGGCAAATTTCATTTAGAATGCGTGTTTCCGTTCTAAACAACCCATTTCTTGCTTATGCAAGAACCATGCCCATTGCGTGGTTCCGGGTTCATGCTTTAGAACCTAAGCAGTTACTCAATTGTCAAGCACTGCTCGTAACTCATTTTGTCTGTATTTTACAAAGGAAATGCGCTAAAACCTTTAAAGATAACTGACTAAGCTTAAAGATAAGTAACTAAGCTTTAAACTAGTGCAAATAATAGTGCGTACTTTTAATTTTAGAGGCATAGTTTTGTACAACCAACTGGATAATTATGCGCATTTCCTTTGGAAAATACAGACAAAATGAGTTACGAGGAGTGATAGACAACTGCTTAGGTTCTAAAGCATGAACCGGAACCACGCTATGGGCATGGATCTTGCATAAGCAAGAAATGGGTTGTTTAGCACGGAAACACGCATTCTAAATGAAATTCGCCCGACAGCGGACCACCGCGCCGGAATTATTTATTTAGTAGTTGTAAACTTATATAATGTAAAAAACTATAAAAAATATCATTCCAACCAGGATTATTATTAAGCACAGAAACACGCATCCAAAGGAAATTTGCCCGACATGCTGACCACCGCGCCAGAATTATTTAATGTTTTAACTTCATTTCTCGACACATTAAAAATGTTGTGGTTTTTTTTTTTTCTTTTTTTTTAAGAGCTGCTTCATTGTTAATACTACATGCGCTCAGGACTTAGGAGAAATTATGGTAGGTTTACTTATTTAAATTTTATATAGAAACAATTACACTTATAGGACAGTAAACTAATAGACATTAACAAGTAAACAGTAGTAGACAGTAGACAATAAACAAGTAAACTTAATAATCTATATGAATAAATATTACAATTTTGCAATCCCTAAAAACTTCTTTAATTTTTTTATTTAGAGAAACAATGTATTAGTTATAAGTAAATAATGAAATATTAATAATCATGTATTACTAATATAATCATTATATAATAAACAATAACAATATATATTATTAATATATACACTACCATACACACATATATACGTATACTTACACATATACATAAAATATACATAATACTACAATAATACGATAACATATACATACATAATACGTAATACATAATACACACATACATACAATATACACATACACATACATACATATACATACATACACAATAATACAATATAATACACATACACATACATACATATATATATACATATACATACAACACATACATACACACATATACATACTCACACATACATACATATATATAAATAAATAAATAATATACACACACATACACAAACTTACTTGCACACACTCAAACGATAGTATAATATAAAAATTACGGAAAGTTAAATAAAAAAAAACTTATCTTTTATCCTATTTACAGTTAATTAAAATTAGTATTAATGTGCTTAAAATTTCCTTATTGTTCAAAGATCATTTACATCGATTGACTGAATGAATTCTTGAAATGCCTGATGAAGATCCTTGCTGGCTAACGTTTCCAGTTTGAAAGGCCAAGCTCCTCCTCTAGTGACAATTTCTCTAATTAGATGAGATCTGGAAGCTTCGTAACGAGGGCAATCTATCTAATGTTAGGTTATAACTAGATGTACGCCTAGTTAAAAACCATCAACAAATCAGTTTTCCTTATCAATAGAATGAATGTAGAACAGCCTTGTGCTCTTTCTTTAGTATTATTTTATCTGCTCTATCAGAAACATCTTCAAGGCATCATGTTTAGTCATGCTGACGAAAAGCAATATTACGAAGGTTTTTGTGTTATATGGCGCGGTCGAATATCCACGGCCTTCTAGAACATTGGATCACCAAAGTTATAAAAAAAGTTTGTTGGTGATCCAATGTTCTAGAAGGCCGTGGATATTCGACTGCGCCTTATGCTTGATGAGCATCAGGCCGTGTAACATTATAAATTTATTTTATTTCAATAATAATATATTTTAATTTGTATTAACTTATTCAATTAGTTAGCCTTCAACTTAGTCAGCCTATAGTTTTTGGCTGTAACCGGCATACTATGTTTTATACATGTTAATTTAGACACATTAAAATAATTATGATAGATTAAACACATTTTTCAAATCGCATCAAAGTATAAAGGAAAAAGCTTAGCAAAATTACAGCTATTATACGTAATTGTCTAATCACATTTATCTGGCTAATTATTCAATTATTTATTAATCTTTTCACGTTAAATTATTTTTCCTTTTAGTAAAATTAAATATGATTGTTATTAAAAGAAGTAAAAATAAAATGTTATAAAAATGTTTAATTATAATCCTTGCATTAAATAAATGTAATTACAGCAGCACATGTAATTATAGAAACGTCTCAAGTTAATTCTTATGCTTGCGAAAAAGTCATTTTAAAGAATGCATTTTTTCACTTTAATAATAAACTTTAAATTAATATGACAATAATACTATACAAGTTATTAGAGTTAATACTACAGTTTAGTTTTGTAGAGCATTGTGTTTCTATCCATGATGTCCTACATCCCTGAAGATGCCTCCCACAGTGGAAGCGAAACGTCGGATTCTTCATCTACATTGACGCCGTCACCACCGGAAGACCTAAATCTTAAAGTTATTAGCAAATTTCATTTAGCAAAATTCTGGCGCGGTGGTCTGCATGCTGGGCGAATTTCCTTTGAAATGAGTGTTTCCATGTTTAACAATCGATATCTTGCTTTTTGCATTATGCTTTATAATTTCCTAAAGAAATATGATTTAGGAAATTATATTTACATGGGAAAATGCCCCTCTCCACCTGCGAAAAGTTATACTGAAGTCGGAACCTGAACAGAACTGCAGACAGTGAATAAGGATTCGATCCTAGAACTAGAACTCTGTCCTATACATTAGGTCTTCAGAGACTTCGAAAACTTTCATACCTTAGTCCTCAAGTGTTCGATACCTTGGCCTTAACCTAGTAAGATTTAACTGGCGGCATCACTCTAACACCATTCCAGTAAAGTCTACTAGACCGGTCTAAGCTATTACTGAGTAATTGACGTCGTATTGAAACCAGCATGGCCCTAGAAGTATGGGGTAGCACCAAGCCTCTTAACTCCAAACGTCCCCAGGTCGTACTGTCTAAAATCCTTGAAGCCATAATAAGTACTTTCTGCGCGTATCAAACCTACAACTCTTCACAATTTCCTTAATATCCTATATTTCTAAAAATGCCGTATCCCATGACAAACGCTACAGCAAAACCTTAATGAAACATCTAAATCCTATAGTTTGAATTATTTCCCCAAATTTATTTCCAGATAATCCTGTACGATGTCTGAGGTAGTGGCTATATTTTTAAACTACTCTTACTTTCCTTAAATTTATTTTATTTTATGCAACTTAGTCCATCCAAACCTTATTTTATCTCTCTACCCGCGTATATGCCTGTCTATTACTCTGTAATCATAAAACTGTTTATGACTCCGCCCGCCTGAGTACAATCACTAGATTGTTTATCTACAAGTCTGTTCTGACTCTAATACATTTACCAAATTTGAATTAAAAGATAGAATTATTAAAATTCAAAAAATGAGCGCTAGAGGAGTTCATTATAATCAGAGTAATGAAATAAGTCTCAAAAATTTTATTTAAAATAGAGCATAACCGGCTTTTAACCAACTAAAGGCCATCATCAGTGCCGGTGAGGTGTTAGGAAGCTAGGTTTTGAGTCTTTTCTTACTGTTTACTGTTATTAGAGTCTAATAACACTCAACAGTAAGAAAAGACTCAAAACCTAGCTTCCTAACATCTCACCGGCACTGATGATGACCTTTAGTTGGTTGAAAGCCGGTTATGCTTTATTTTAAATACAATTTTTGACACAAGTGGAGAGACTTTTTTCATTACTCTAAATAGAATTATGTTAAATTACACAATAAAAACTTCAGAACTTTAAAGAGGCCTTACTGTGTTTTACCTGAAGTCTCCTCTATAAATCCATTGCTCTCAGACTGCACAGTCTGCTCCGCAGTCTTTCCTGTCATTGTCTGCTGTTCTGTTGTCATTGTCATCTCAATGACCAAGGTTGACAATTAGTACGTCTTATAATTTTGATATATCATTCACAGCTAAGATCGCGCTCGCCTGACCTTTTCCTTATCATTTTATTAGTGGGAGGACATTACTTTCTTTAATTTAACGACTAAGATATGTTCAGTGTCTGTAACACAGATATTTGTTTAGTTTCTGTAACACGGATATTCGTTCAGTGTCTGTGTTGATTAGTGCACAACTAATCAATAATGAATATTAAATTTTAAAATACTTAAACAAGCAGCAAAAAAATGCATGAAGCTATTTTATGTAAGAGCTATTTTCAACTGGTACAGAAACACGCGTTAAAAGATTCAAATACTATTAGAATGTTTAACAGGATTCAAGGCCAATATGGTTTGCCTTTACCTGCACATAATATTTCTTTTATAGTAAAAGTTAAGATGCTAAATATTTATTTTAAATTTGATTTGATTAAAACTTTGTTTATGAAATGCTGACGCCAATCATTGCAAAGTAGAAAGTGAAGTTCACGGACTCGTGCACTCTTTACTTGGTCAAGTTCACGGGCTCGTACGCTCTCTACTTGGTCAAGTTCACGGACTCGTGGACTCTCTACTTGGTCAAGTTCACGGACTCGTGCACTCTCTACTTGGTCAAGTTCACGGGCTCGTACGCTCTCTACTTGGTCAAGTTCACGGGCTCGTGCACTCTTTACTTGGTCAAGTTCACGGGCTCGTGCCCTCTCTACTTGGTTTTTAATGTTAATATTTTATTGTATTAAACTCGTTATTATTGTTTTGAAATGGATAATTTTAATGAAGACTCGGTTAGCTATTTATGGCGAACACATTACCTTTCCTACCTGTGGTAGTTGGCGTGTTGCTTTTACACGCCACACATAAGATATGTTCAGTGTCTGTAACACAGATATTTGTTTAGTTTCTGTAACACGGATATTCGTTCAGTGTCTGTGTTGATTAGTGCACAACTAATCAATAATGAATATTAAATTTTAAAATACTTAAACAAGCAGCAAAAAAATGCATGAAGCTATTTTATGTAAGAGCTATTTCAACTGGTACAGAAACACGCGTTAAAAGATTCAAATACTATTAGAATGTTTAACAGGATTCAAGGCCAATATGGTTTGCCTTTACCTGCACATAATATTTCTTTTATAGTAAAAGTTAAGATGCTAAATATTTATTTTAAATTTGATTTGATTAAAACTTTGTTTATGAAATGCTGACGCCAATCATTGCAAAGTAGAAAGTGAAGTTCACGGACTCGTGCACTCTTTACTTGGTCAGTTCACGGCTCGTACGCTCTCTACTTGGTCAAGTTCACGGACTCGTGGACTCTCTACTTGGTCAAGTTCACGGACTCGTGCACTCTCTACTTGGTCAAGTTCACGGGCTCGTACGCTCTATACTTGGTAAAGTTCACGGGCTCGTGCACTCTTTACTTGGTCAAGTTCACGGGCTCGTACGCTCTCTACTTGGTCAAGTTCACGGACTCGTGGACTCTCTACTTGGTCAAGTTCACGGGCCCGTGCGCTCTCTACTTGGTCAAGTTCACGGGCTCGTGCACTCTCTACTTGGTCAAGTTCACGGGCTCGTGCACTCTCTACTTGGTCAAGTTCACGGGCTCGTGCACACTCTACTTGGTCAAGTTCACGGGCTCGTGCACTCTCTACTTGGTCAAGTTCACGGGCTCGTGCACACTCTACTTGGTCAAGTTCACGGGCTCGTGCCCTCTCTACTTGGTTTTTAATGTTAATATTTTATTGTATTAAACTCGTTATTATTGTTTTGAAATGGATAATTTTAATGAAGACTCGGTTAGCTATTTATGGCGAACACATTACCTTTCCTACCTGTGGTAGTTGGCGTGTAAAAGCAAATAGAGTGGGTCAACTGGTTACCTGCGTGATCACAGATTCATTAAAATATTTTGTAAATCAATACTGGGGACTGAGGTCATTCGAGAAGCTGTAAATAGTTTTTCAAAAGGTGAGCTACTAGAAAGAAAACTAAATCATACAAAGACTGACCGTACCAACAAGAAGATCATCAAATCTCAAACCTTATGTTTTTCATTCGTATAGTTTTTACTTTTAAAAGGAAGTTTATTGTAGTTTTTCGTAAGTAAAAGGAAGTCTATTGTGTTCCCCTTTAGAGTCCGAAACCGAAGTGAATTGAATATGTTCATAAATCTTGATCTGCACATCTCTGTGCAGTTGTACTGAGTCTTCTTGAGTGCAGCCTGAATAATAGTATTTAGAGTAGTAACGCGATTACTTGCTTTACAAGTAAATGCTCTAAAATATTCAAAAATACCACTGGTCATACTTGGAAGCCATATTTTCATTCATTTAAACCCTTAAATGAGCATTAGCAATATATATCTTTATATTTTAGCAATACATAATTTGTTATTTCGATTTTTTGCGGCAAACATCATAATTTTCACAGGTGTAATCTATTTTTTTTTAAATATAAATTTCAGTATTGCACCCATGATGGGTGCAATACTGAAATGGGTGATATTATGTGTAATCGCACCTATACATAAATATTATCGCCAACAACGTTAACTAAAATTAAAATAGCTATCGAATTTCGATTACTTGGTCATTATGTTTTACGCTACCTGACGATAAGACTACCTGATGTTTGAGTTTTGTGCCAAGATTAAACTCTCTAGCATGTACACAGCGGGAGTTATGCTGTCAAACAGACAGAATAATGAAGACTAGATGGGTAAAAATGTGTGGGCTTTAAAAAAAAAAAAAAAAAAAAAAAAAAAAAATAAGAAAAAACCTTTTTTAGGAAAAATAAAACAATTATTTTATTAATTAATATAAAACATAAAATTCACGTGTTGCAAGTTATAAGACATATATATCCAGGTTCCATCCTGTCAGTTGCGCATGGCAACGCAATAGTGTTGCGGGTCTTGTATATACGTTGTTTGAATTTTTATATCCAACAAACTCCCCATAAAAAATTTAAACTCAAATTACCTTAAAGACTGGCAACTCTATGAACTGACAGTTAGTCAAATAATAATCAAAATATAAATGTGGAAAAGTAAAAAAGTCAAAAGAATAATTCATACTTATGAATTTAAAAGAGAATTATCAAGTTCTCAAAGTAAATTGAAACAACAATAAAAAGATTTAAAATTAAAATAAACTGTAAAATAAAATCATCTCTGGTTATTCTTTTAAAAAATAAATTGAACATGTTTCTAAAAACAACATTGCTTTCAAATAAAAAATTACCTAAAAAATAGATGAAAAATACACTTTTATAAACCAAAATAAATTAGAATTTACTTCAAATAATTCAAATTAGAGATTAAAAACTTAAAATAGAAAATTCAAATTTTTAATAATTTGAAATAATTTTATTCTAGGCAATGACTTAGTCAAAAAATCTGCCATCTGATTTTCAGATGGTACATAAATAATATTAAAATTACCATTATAATATTCCTGGTGGATGTAGGAAATAATTCTGACTAAATGTTGAGACCTATTAGAGACAGTACCATTTATACTAAGGGTGATAGCAGATTGATTATCACACATTAGTGGTATTGGTTGTTTAAATTCAATATTAAAAAGTTCTTCAATTAAAGTTTTCATATATATACCATGCTTGACAGCGAGTGACATAGCTGTCAATTCAGCATCACAACTAGATAGAGAGACAGTGTTCTGTAATTTAGAAGCCCAGGTAAGAATATTTCCTCCCAAGAGAAAAATGTAACCTGTAGTGGACTTTTGACTACCTTTGCCATCTCTCCAATTTGAATCGACATAGCAAATGAAATTATTATCACCTTTAGTATAAGTCATAGTAAAATTAATGGTACCTTTTAAATACCTCAGTAATCTTTTTAGAGCTCCCATATGTATAGCTCTAGGGTCTTTATTGAAACGAGATAGCAGACTAACACTGTATGCAAGATCGGGTCTAGTTTTGGTTGTCAAATACATGATAGACCCCAATAGTTCTTGGTAAAGGGTAGAATTAACTTTTTCAGAGGCAGCATAGTTATGCAAGTCTTGATTGCGATCAAGAGGTGTATCAATACTTTTACAATCGTTCATTTTAAATTTATTAAGTAAATTAATAATATAGGTGCGTTGAGAAATCTTAAGACATCCTTTAGTTTTACATATTTCTATACCAAGAACATTATTTAAGTTTCCTTGTTTTTTTATTTTAAATTTTTGGGACATAGTATTAATGAAATAGAGTATAATATTTTCACTAGAGTATGTACAAACAAAATCATCTACATGTATACCGATAATAAGTCTTTCTTTTTCATAATCAAGAATATACATACAATGATCAGATTTTAATCTCACAAAGTTTTGTTTTAATAAAAAAGAATTTAAAGTCTCATACCACACTCGTCCGCTCTGTTTGAGGCCATAGATAGCCTGATTGAGCCGACATGCATAGTCTTTTGATTCTTCTACAAAGCCAGGAGGCTGGTCCATATATACTGTTTCGTTCAGTTGACCATATAAGAAGGCAGTTTGTATGTCAAAATGAGCTATGGGCCAGTCATACTGTGCTGATATACAAAATAAAGCACGCAGACTGCAACTATTCATCACAGGTGCAAATGTTTCACAGAAATCTATCCCAGGTCTCTGTGAGCAGCCTAATGCAACTAATCGTGCCTTTGGCAAATATTTATCACCATATTTTTTAAGTGTAAAAACCCACTTGCATCTAACCTTTTTTACAAGAGGTGATATTTTAACTAGTGTCCAAACTTTGTGAGATTTTAAAGAATCAATTTCATCTTGCATAGCTTTAAACCAGTCCGCTTGATTTAACGCATCAATATAATTTTTTGGAATAGTAATATTTGTAGTTTTAAATTGGTGATTAACCAATTTAGCTTCCTCTGAGCATGTGGATTCATCTAAGTCCTCAGGTAAAAAAGTAGTATCATGGTCCAATGGTTCAAATTGGTCCGACTCTCTATAATTAGTAATTTTAGATTTAGCTTCCCTAGGAAATCTAGAACTGTTGTCTGATTTTTCTTGATTTTCGTTTTCTGGGTCACCATTTTGATCATCATTTTCTGATTCACTATTAGTTTTTTCATCTTTGGAATAAACCTTTGCTTCTTCGCTCTTTGTACTTTCATTTTCTGTCTTCTCACTCTCCGTATCACTCCTTGAACCATCACTTTCTGTATTATTCAGAGTGCTGACACTTTTACTATCATTTTCTTTTGAAAATTCAGAATTTAAATCAATTTTAATCTGGACAGAGTCTTCATTGTTCATTACTTGAGGTAAGTTGATATTTTTGTTTTTATTTGTTTTATTTTGTTTTTGTTTGTATTTGTTCTTATCACTTTCTTGTCTAATTTTTTTTGTTTCTTTTGTTTCAGGTGGAGATTCATCATCAGAGAAATTAACAATAGTTATATCTTTATCATTGTTATTATTTTTCAATAAATATTTGCCAGGTCTATTTTCAATAAATTTAACATCTCTAGACTCTATCACCATTTCTTTTTCTGGGTCAAATAATCTAAATGCTCTTCTATTTTTTGAGTACCCAACAAATATAGCTGGTTTAGTTTTGGGTCCAAACTTAGTCCTATATACTTTTGGTAACCAATAATGACATTCACATCCAAAAATTTTGAGATGTGAAAGATTAGGTTTCTTTCCTGAAAATTTTTCTTCAGGCGTAACAAATTCATTATTTTTACATGGGGTCCTGTTCTTCAGGTAAACAGCCGTTCCGACGGCTTCTGCCCAAAACTTTTCAGGTAGCCCGGAGTCCATAAGTAGAGTGCGGCCACTCTCAACAATCGTACGATTTGCGCGTTCTGCTACACCGTTTGATTGTGGGGTGTAAGGCGTGGTGAACTGTTGTTTGATCCCTCTAGATTTTAATAAAGCATCTATTTTTGTATTCTGTATTTCAGAGCCATTATCACTCCTTATAATATTCACTTTTAATTTTAAGTTATCACTCCAATTTAAAAAATTTTCAAGTTTCACAACAACTTCAGATTTATTTTGTAGAAACTCTACAAATATCTTGCGACTGTAGTCGCAAACCATTGTTAAAATATATTTAGATCCACCAATTGAAGTGGTTTCAATTGGCCCAACTAGGTCGACATGTAGTAACTGCAAAGGCCTGATAGATTGTGATTTTATTATATTTTTAAATGGTCTTCGGGATAATTTTCCGGCAACACAAGCAACACATGTATCATCCATATCACCCTCAATAGATTTTAAATCAAAATTGTAGGCCATATTGTTTTTTGCCATCTGGTTCATATATTTTAAGTTGATGTGGCCTAATTTTCTATGCCAATCATTTTTACTATTTGTTTTAAAATTTGCTTTTAAAGCACTGTCAGGTGTAGCAATATAAAATCCGTTTATATTTTTGCATTTAATTAATATCTCACCTGTTTGATCACTTACTTCACATCCTTCTTCTGTAAAAGATACTTGATATCCATCTTGAATAAGCTGATTTACAGAGATCAAGTTTCCATTCAACTTTGGGACAAGTAAAACCTTTTTTAAATGTACTCCATGTACATAAGTTTCTCCACTACCAAGTGATTTAATTGACGTGCCATCAGCCAGATGCACATTACCTCTATTCTGTACGACGTTGATCAAAACATTTTCATTCCAACACATATGTGTTGTAGCAGCAGAATCTATAGTCCATTCTGAACTACGCTTGTGGTCATGATGACCTATTGACCACGCAGACTCAGCGACTATTTTAGCACTGTTTGGATATCGCTTGCCTTTTTTATAGTTTTTCCCATTTTTATTAAAGAAACAATTATTTGCAACATGATTGTTTTTCTTGCAAATAAAGCATGTTACTTTATCTTTTCTTTTGAAAGGATAGGTTTTATAGGCCCCATTATCTTTGAGATTTTCAGGTCCTTCTCTCTCTTCATTAAGTCTAAAACTTCTACGTAGGTCATTAAGGTTAGCATCAAGCTTATTATCATATAACATAGCTATATGATTGTACCTTTTAGGTAGGCCCCTAAGAACTGAAACCATTAACTCACCATTGGTGACATCTATTGTTAGGAGTCGAGCATTTTCATAAATTTTTTCAGCTCTATCCAAGTATTCAGACCATGTCTCATTTTTCATTTGTAGCCTAGCTAGATCATTTCGCACTTCAGCTTTTCTTTTTTCACCATCTTCTTCATACTTGTTTGATAATGAGTGAATGATTTGTTTAGTTGTAGTGCACGAAATAACAAAAGAGATTTGAGAGTCATCGATTGTGCACAATACGATAGACTTGGCTTGAGCATCACTTTGTTGCCAAGTCTTTGATTTATCCTCAGCAGGAGGATCTTCAGTTAAATGTTGCTGCAACCCTTTACCTTGTAAAACTGCAGTTATTCTAAACTTCCACGCAGCAAAGTTTTTACCATTCAATTTCTCGGAATGGAGGTTAGCCCGAAATTTTCCATTTTTCACTTTTATAACGAGAACCGAAAAACCGATCACTTCTATTAAAAAACTTAACAACTCGCGTTTGCTATTTTTAGAGATCTGGGCCCATAACCAATGTGGGCTTTAAAATAAGAAAAAACCTTTTTTAGGAAAAATAAAACAATTATTTTATTAATTAATATAAAACATAAAATTCACGTGTTGCAAGTTATAAGACATATATATCCAGGTTCCATCCTGTCAGTTGCGCATGGCAACGCAATAGTGTTGCGGGTCTTGTATATACGTTGTTTGAATTTTTTATATCCAACAAAATGCCTATAAAGGAAAATTGAAACTTCGGTTTTGTATTTTACGGTAGTATGCCAGGAAAATGTAAAAATTAGGGGACTTATTAGACCCCAAAGGCAAAAGCGGAAGTAAGAAAATCCATAGGCTTTAACCGCTGGTAAAAACATGTCACAAATTATTTTCGACACATATTTATATTGCTATAGCCAGACAGACAGTATCTATATTTTATAACCTTTTATAAATAATAAATGGCTTATTATTAATATAATTATAGTCAGACAGAGGTGCTTTAAATATAATATAGGATTTTTTGGGAAAGTAAAAAACAAGTAGCAAGCGGCTGAGGACTTGAGCAAGTCAGCAAACCGGATGAGAAAGTAACTTGGAAATGAAATCCAACATTCTTGTATACTTCTGTGCGTATCTCCACTACAGCATAAACGCTAAATTGTTATTTATTACAATATCCATAGAATAAAAATTTATACTAACAATGAAATCAATATAAAAATAATGACAACATTTAGGTTACATAGAGTCTAGTGGAGGAGGACAATATCTATAGAGTCTGATGGTGTTAGCTTATCCCTATGATACCTATAAGCCTGTGCTCGCTCATAAGGTTCCATCAGGAAAACACAATAATTTTTGAGAAACATTTTTATACATAACATAAACTCACACGCATATATATATATATATATATATATATATATATATATATATATATATATATATATATATATATATATATAATATAAATATATATATATATATATATATATATATATATATATATATATAATGTGTGTGTGTGTGTATGTATTTATAATATATATAATGCCAAGTAGAGAGCGTACGAGTCCGTGAACTTCACGTTTTACTTTGCAGTGATTGGCGTCAGCATTTCATATAAAAAAAAAATAAAAATAAAATGCCCGTTTTAGGGCCTTTCGGCCCATCAGGGTATTCACCCTGCTGGAACAACCTCAGGTGGGTAGCATTTACTACACTCTAAGAATTAATTAAAGTTGGCGAAATCTTTTTAATACAAATACTATTCATAAAATCTTAGAGCATAGCCCGGGCTGCGAACCCCGGACCTCCGGTGCCGAAATCGTTTCATATACGAAATTTTAATCAAATCAACTTTAAAATAAATATTTTCGCATCTTAACTTTTATCATAAAATAATTATTATGTCCAGGTAAAGGCATGCCATATTGAATTATTATCGGATCTGGATTATCAGGATGAATGCGATTGTACTCTGCTAATAGATAAATAAATTAGCTAAATGTTACCTCATTACTCTCTGTTATTAAACATACAATTTAGTAGAAACTGACAAGAAATAGACTGTAGACAGTGTCGCTCTTATCTCGAGGGCTGACTACCGCAGTCCTATACTTGTGTAATCTTCTCGCACTAACATTATGAAGCAGGTGCTGATGATATAAGTACTTAGGAAACGATATTCATTTTAGCAGCAAGTGTCGATGGTAGCTGATCTTTTAATTATTTATAGCAAGCATTGTCGTGTACTTTAGTTTAAAGTGTAGTCGAGCTCGACCTCTATTACATTTTTGGGCTAACTAACTAAGTTCTTGTGCCATTTACTTTGTTCTTAAGGCGTTCGCTTTACACATTCATCTTTGATATTTAGACATCATAATATCTTAAACGACATCTTATGTATCATTCTCCATAAATATCCTATCTATCTATCCTGTATTATTATCCTATATATTTATCTACTTATCTCTCCTATATAAATATCCTATCTATCTATCCTGTATTATTATCCCATATATTTATCTACTTATCTCTCCTATTTAAATATCCTATATATCATTCCTGTGTTATTATCCTATATATTTATCTACTTATCTCTCCTATTTAAATTTTCTATCTATCTATCCTGTATTATTATCCTATATATTTATCTACTTATCTCCCCTATATAAATATCCTACCTATCAATCCTGTATTATTATCCTATATATTTATCTACTTATCTCTCCTATATAAATATCCTATCTATCTATCCTGTATTATTATTCTATATGTATTATCCTCTACTTATCTTTTCTATATAAATATCCTATCTATCTAACCTGTATAGGTACCTATCTATTTAGCCTGTGTAACTATTCTATCTATCAATCCTCTATAAATATTCTATCTATCCTGAATAAATATCCTATCTATCAATACTGTACTAATATCCAATTTATCTATCTTATCGATCTATCCTGTATATTATATCCTATCTATCCATCAAATATCCTATCTATCTATCATGTATAGATATTCTATCTATACATGTACTTCTATCTATACATAACTTATTTAAAGCTTAATATCGTAGTTTGTAGCTTATTTAAGTATATGTCCGCCGTAAAGCAAAGAAAAATACTATTTTCTTTAAAATGATTATTAAATTTTAATTAAAATGCTTAAATATAATTGCAGCATAACATTACACAGGGTTTAGTTTTATCAATTAAAATATTCAGTTCTTCTAATATTAAAATAAATACAAACTTGTATCAAGTGCAAGTGATCAGTGCTTGCTACTTAATGCCTAAGTTAATAATACTTTGTGAATTAAGTCACGTAAAGCCAGTAAGTAATAAGTAAGATTAGCTATGATTTGTAATCGTCATTTTTCTTTGTCTCGTATTTCCTACTTACAAATTAACTAATTATGATTTATAACAAAACTATTTTATTAACTACTTATTATGTTTTTCTATTTGCCTTTTTGCATTTATCTAGGAAGTCTTTTTTTATTTTTATTCTTTTAATTCCTGCGTAAATTATTTAATTTTATTTTTACTACTGCGGAGTATTTTTTTTTTCTAATATTTAACTAATATTACGTTATAAATATTACTTATAATATTTTAGTATTAAATGCGTTTATTTGTATGATCTTTGTGCAATATAAATTAAATTAATTTAACGAAATTATTTTTTAAATAATGACACATTATCTTAAAAATGAATGCACCAGGGTCATACCATATCAAATCAACACAGGTAAAAACACGTGATATTTCCAATTTTAATATAATTTGGCTGACAGGTAGGCACCATATAAGGAAGAAAAAACCAAGATTTTTGGCTCATTTGGTGCAGCCGTATTGCCGCAGTAGGGTGGTGAATTTTCCAAAAAATGTTTCAAAAGATTGTTCAACATTTCTTAAACTAAAAAAAAAATGGCTGTATTTAAAATTCTGCCTATAGGATATGATTTTTATTTTGGTGGCGTTTGAAAGCTTAGAGACATCTTTTTAGAAGTTTAGAGACGTATTCAGAGACATCTTTTTAACATTTTCCTAACATTCTTCTTAAGGAACCAGGAGAATGTTGGGAAAATGTTAGGAAGATGTCTTTGAATTCGGCCTTAAACTTGGCTTTACACACTACTACATACTTTTGGATTATTATTTACAATTTTTTATTATGAGCAAATATAAAATAAAAATGCTAATATCTAAAAAAAAACAATTTTTTATTATGAGCAAATATAAAATAAAAATGCTAATATCTAAAAAAAACAATTTTTTATTATCAGCAAATATAAAATAAAATGCTAATATCTAAAAAAACAATTTTTTATTATGAGCAAATATAAAATAAAAATGCTAATATCTAAAAAAACAATTTTTTATTATGAGCAAATATAAAATAAAAATGCTAATATCTAAAAACAATTTTTTATTATGAGCAAATATAAAATAAAAATGCTAATATCTAAAAAAAACAATTTTTTATTATGAGCAAATATAAAATAAAAATGCTAATATCTAAAAAAAGTTTTTTTTAAAATTAGTCATTTTTGTAGTCTAAATGCAATAAATATTGTATACTTTTGCCAAAAAAGAACTTGTTTAAAAAAATAAAGACATTTTGAGAAATCAATTTTTTTGGAAAATTCGCCACCCTACTGCGGCAATATGGCTGCACCAAATGAGCAAAAATCTCGGTTTTTCTTCTTTCTATGGTGCCTACCTGTCAGCCAAATTATATTAAAATCGGTGACATCCAGTCCAAAAATGTACTTTTTTGTGTTGATTTGACATGGAATGACACAGCATATTTTAGATGCAAATAGATTGATTGATTGATTGATTACTGATTTATTTAATAGTAGAATCGCACAGGGTAAAACACTTTATAAATGTGTTGTTTTCTTTTTTTTTACTCCTGTCAATAATTTGTTCTACTCATGTATATAATATTTTTTAATATTTATAAATAAAAGTAGATTATAATTATAATTTTTATTATACGTCAGTTTCTGTTTCTGTTTTATTTCTTGTAAATCTTTTTATAGGTTCATTATTGTTATAACCGCACGATTTTATTAAAGAATTATTTTAATTTCAACTTAACCAGCATTCTAATAATAGTGATACTAAACCATGCTATAAATCAAGTTTATGCTAGTGCAAAAGTTCATATACTTGATGCATTGCACACGATAAAACAATATACTATACTATAAAAAAATAATTTATATATGTTAGAGGTAAGTGTCTACGGTAAGTGTAAAGCTATGAACTCGTACACAAGTTAACTACGGTAAGTTTAAAGCCATGAACTCGCACACAAGTTAACTCTACGGTAAGTGTCCGTAAAGGATCCGATCGCATACGCTAAAACTAAGGAGATGGAATTAAATGGATCCCCTGATACGCTGTATGTACCTTTAGAGACGATCGTATTTAACGCACAACCTTCTCGTCGTACTTTTATTTCACTTCTATATTACCGTTTTTGATCAAATAACTTTTGGATTTTTTTTGTAACTTTATTATTATGCAAAGAAAGCACAATTTAATTCCACATATTTATTGTTTTAAACTTCCTTATAACCAAAAGTGAACCTTCACTATAAAAGACGCCATGTTTTGGCGGATCAGTTATCACGTAATCTCGCTCGATCGACTAAACAAATACGCTGTAAGAACCGTGAAGTTAGTTGAACGTATTGCATACGTATCCAATACGACCACCTGTTAAATACGCTGTGTGTACGTAGTTAATGAAAAGTCCCTACACACTCTATCCTCTCACATTCTTCCACTAATGCGTTTAATAACATTTTTATAGTATTTAACTAGAAAGAGAAATGGAAGATTACGTTTATCGTTTGATAAAATAATTTTAATGTTTAATATGAATGCGCAACAGTTGTCTGTGCACACTGTGCGCAGACGAAACTAAAGGGAAACTGACGTCATCAATGGTAAATATTTAATTACACCTTTTATTATTAAGATAATAACTGTAAGAAGGAAGCCTGTCATAAAAATAAGCTTTTAAAGTATAATGTTTGAATAAAACCGCATTAACCACGTCTTCACGCCGCTCCTAGCTATAATACAATCCTCTCATTTTTTTATATTTTTATTAGAGTTCCTGAAACTATTAGTGAAGAATAAATAATAATTGTTCCTTGAACAAGACTTTATTAATGTTTATGTGGAACTGAGCTTCCTTACTTTAAATTTTATACCGAAGTGTGAGTAGGGTTTGAGGTCTTGATAAGGAACAATAAATAAACTGAGCGACTCAAAACTCCAAACTCTGGGACTAGATATAATTTTTGTAAGGTATAGATTATTTTCATTTTCTTGTGAACTGTTATGCCATGGTTATGGACATTATATGGTCTTCTCGGACTCAGACTAATTAAAATTTATGCCAGTGTCTAATCGTTTGCCACGTACGACGCGAAGGGTTCCCATCACATCATCATCCGATTTTCCAACTAGTATCTATTTTTCAACATGAACCTTTTCAGCAGTTTTGTCTGTTCCAATATTACTAATATTGGAAATTGTTAAATTTCCAAAACGCACGCAAAACGGTGCGCGTTTTTAAGTGTTATTTATTCAATTTTTACATTTCCTCATTTATACCGTAGGTAGGATAAGCATTGTGTTTGCAAAAAAAAAATCCAAAACCAGGATGAAACTGGAATTATCCTTTTCAGGTGTTTTTAAGGCCTCCTGAGTGGTTTTTGCATAGTTGTCTGTCTCTATTTGTGTGTGTGTCTGTTATCATCGTAGTGTCCAGTGTATTTCTGTTAGAAAGTTGAAATTTTGTACAAAAATCAGTCTACCACAGCAGCTGTGCTATTCGGAAAATATTTTTTGTGACATCATTAACCCGCAATAATGACTCATCTAAAATTTCGAAAAATCATAAAACGCGGAATAATGATGGGATCGGATTGAGATTTGGCACGCATGTGACTATTTATAAGACTAACATATGTGCTATGTTTTATTTCGTTATCAGCATTAGTTAAATGTTTATTGAATGACTTGTTTACGTTTTTTTAAAAATTGAAAACATGGTCCAATTGAGTTGAAAATCGGTACAAGTGTTTATCTTTGTACATTGTACCCTAAGTTTCGTTTCAATACGACAAGTATATCCGTGATTATTGATGGATTATAAAAATTAAGAAGCATTGAGCGTTAGTGCTGTATGGGTGCCCGCCGAAAATGATACGGATGCATTTACTATCTGAAGACTGTTGCAGTATAAATTTGGCGAACTGTATTTCTGAGGACGAGCGAAGCGAGTCCGAAGCTGGAAGGACGAGCGTTACGAATCCGGTGTAATAAGGAAAAGTTCCGAGGTACCCCGTACCCGATTTTTTTAGCTAATTTTTCGGTAGATATTGGAAAGAAAAGACTCAGGTCCGTGATGACCCCTCAGGTAGGTCACATGCAAGGAGTGGGGCAGTTTTATTATTGAAATATTCGCTAAGAATACGCAGTATATTATTGAATTTAATAAACATTATTATTATAATATAAATAAATAATGAATAAAACATGTAATACGTTGTATCGGTTGTAATTATTATTTATTAAAAAAAAGCAATTAATAAAAATGAAGTTGGATTAAAATATACGAGATATTTGCGTGTCCCTGGTTTTTCCTGTGATATTATTTCATAATAGTTTTATTTTATAAAAAAAACAATAATTATAATAATAAAATAATTATAAAAAAATCTGTTAAATATAAACGTTTAGGGTTTAAATGATTTAGTTTGAAAATTCTGGCACGGCGGTCCGCGAGCTGGTCGAATTTCCTTTAAAATGCGTGAATTCCTAGCTTATGAATCAAGCGTGAATTTCTATTGGGAATAAAATTCGCTACTTTTGTTTAAGCTTAGTCAGTTATCTTTAAAGGTTTTAGCGCATTTCCTTTGGAAAATACAAAATGAGTTACAAGCAGTGCTTGACAATTGAATAACTGCTTAGGTTCCGGCTTAGTTTTTTTAACTTAAGAGCTAAAAACTAGCATTAGTGCTAGTAGCTTTTCTTTCTGGATTTTTCAAGGAAATGCGCGTATTTATCCTATCAGTTATGTGCACATCCTTGTAAAGTTAATTTTTTAATTCATTTATAAACTTCTTTATTTAAGTAATATACAAAGTTAGTACATAGTTGCCTTTGAAAACTGTTATGTGCTCTTTTTTGAGGTTAATGCATAGCTTTTACTGGTTTTAGCGCATTACCTTTAAAAATTCCAGACAAAGGAGTTACTAGTACTATACTGCCGTGTAAAGCATAAACGGAAAACTTAAGGATCAAATGGTTTTTTTGACATAAAAAATACCATTTGATCATAAGGCAGTATTTGATCAAGACGTCTTATTTTAAATTTTATACACTAAAATTTGTTTAGTTTATTAAGTTTGTTATTTTATTAAGCACCATTTCAAAGAAAATTCGTCCTGCATGCTGACCTCCAAAAGTTTTATTATTAAAAAATAATGATAAAAATATAATTTTAAAAAATTATTGTCCTTACTAGGATTAAAACCAGCATCAAGTGTTGTGATGGCTTCATATAATTTTAATTTGACCCAAAGGCCCAAAAACATAGAAACGACACCCAACTCGAAATAAATTATTTCGATTATTTATTTAAAAAAATAAAAATAATCTCTTTATTATGTATAATATTCACTCCATAATATAAAATACGGTCGTAAACCGGTGTAAACGTATAAAATACGGTTCTAAACCGGTGTAAACTTTTAAAATACGGTTTACCGACCGTATTTTAGATATTTTGTTTTTTACCACAATTTTTTTATGCGAATTTCCTTTGGGAATAAAATTCGCTACTTATCTTTAAGCTTAGTCTGTTATCTTTAAAGGTTTAGCGCATTTCCTTTGAAAAATACAGGCAAAATAAGTTACGAGCAGTGCACGACAATTGAGTAACTGCTTAGGTTCTATGGCATGAACCGAAACCTTAAGCAAGAAATGGGTTAGCCCGATACCGGACCACCGCGCCAGAATTATTATTTTAGCAGTTGTAAACTTATATAATGTAAAAACTATAGAAATTATCATTTCAACCAGGATTGTTCTTAAGCACGGAAACACGCATCCAAAGGAAATTCGCCCGACATGCGGACCACCGCGCCAGAATTATTTTTAATTTTTAGCCACCTTAGGTGGTCAAATCGACTTTGGTCTGGTTTTAAAATGATCCCCTACTCGAAATGTATTGTTTACTAATCGTAGTTTTGGTTTTCCGTTGTTTACTTAGTTTTTTCGACTTTTTTGTTCACTGTCATAGACATATAACCCAGAATTTTACTTTTTTTAAAAAATTGGAGACTCAGGAAACCAGGTCAATGACGTCATAATTGCTTGCTTTAATTAGGGCTCGTGTCCTCTTTAAGGTTCATTTTTGCAGCTAAGTTTGAAAAATTAAAGTTTGAAAAATCTATTTCTTCGTGGTTAAGAAGTTGTAAAACGATTTTGATAAAAGTTCAGGGTTCGAATCCCGTCCATGACCCCCCATTAGCGATTTGTTTTAAAAAAGAAAATTCGCTACAACAGTTAAATTTATACTTTTAATCGGCTATGCATTCTTGTGTTTTGTCGGATTTTCAAATATTTTATATTATGCTTTTTTTATTATGTTATTGAAATGAAAAAATCGTGTATAAAATAATTATACAGGCCATAACTTGACCCTACCTGAGTCTCTATAAGGCGAGGGATGTATTAGTAATTTGTTAAATATAAAGTTTTTAAGTTATTGATAGAGAAGTAAGCACGTTAGTCCGGCCCCCTATCATAAGAATATACAAACGTTCCATAAATTCCAAATTATTATTTTTTTCTTAGAAGTATAAATGAAATTCAATCTAGCTATTTTACCTCAATTTAAATTCTAACAATTAAAGCCAATTCCCAAAGGATTTATATATATATATATATATATTATAATATATAATATATATATATATATATATATATATAATATATATATATATATATATATATATATATATAAATATATTTGTGTGTGTGTTTGTGTGTCTACAAAAACATTACGAGATATTTATTCCTAGATGGTTCGTACAAAAATTTACTTCGTTAATATCCCGGTCCCTATTGTTTGTGAAATGTGTGTGACGTCACAAACCCACAATTATGATTGAGCAAAAATTTAAAAATCAACAAACTTTAAAAAGTTGATCGACTGGGTGAAATTTACACAGTCATACTAGTTTAGCTTACAAGGTGGCAGTGTTAAAAGACGTTTACGTATAGAAGGTTTTAGCTTACAGGGTGGCGGTGTTAGAAGACGTTTACGTATAGAAGGTTTTAGCTTGCAAGGTGGCGGTGTTAGAAGACGTTTACGTATAGAAGATTTTAGCTTACAGGGTGGCGGTGTTAGAAGACGTTTACGTATAGAAGGTTTTAGCTTACAGGGTGGCGGTGTTAGAAGACGTTTACGTAGAAGGTTTAAGCTTACATTTTTACCTTAATAAAATTAAATTGTTTTTAATTCGTCATAGAACTTAAATAGTATCCTGTGCTTCTTTTTTACTTAATGATTAGATGTGTGTGCGATTTAAGACCTGATCAGGTCTTGAATCGTAGGAATTGAAACTCGTTTTATTTTCTCCTAAACTTGAGCTTTCGTACGAGGGGAAAGCTTGTTGTAATGCTATAATTAGAGCAGGTGCCTGGTCACCAGTACCGCTATGATTGGGCTTTGATATTTATTACTCTGAATTTAATAACTGTTCTCAAGGTAAACAGTTATTTATATGTTCAGAAAATTACAATTTATCAAATAATTTGTTAAAGAAATTTTTAAATGAGAAAGATGAACGGGATAAGTTTAGGGAAGTCGGTCCGAAACCCGTTTCAATGCCCGAAAAAAGTAAGTTAGCGCAATGAATGTTTTAACGACGTAAAAGTTTATATTATGCCTGCGAAAATTGTATCCTTGAAAAAATAAAAGATCGATCGCTTGAAAATTTCAGTGGTATAATTTATTCAGTATAATAATAATTCACTTACGGTAAGTAAATTAATTCTTAATTTATGAGCTATAAAGCATAATAATAACTTAGTCAAGTTAGCTAAGCGGCTTTAAAATGAACAAGCAAACCATTGCTAGAGGTTGATGGATCCATGCTCTTTACATTTTTTTTTTATTATTAGTTTTCTTAAGTCACTTTTTACTGAAAACGTTTTGTCTGAAGTGGTGGAATTGAGCTCATATTTCGGGCTTCTTCATAACGATTCATTTAGAGTCACCCGTGGTGTAGTGGTTAAAGTATGCGGCCAATACACTGAATGAATGGACTTTAGTTATGGGTTCAATCCCAGCACGGGCCTCTAGGATTTTTATAAGAGGGATAAAAATTCTGCGTACCACGTCCTTCAGAAGGGACGTAAAGCCGGTGGTCTCGAGCCTGTGTGTTGTCAGGTAATCGTTAAAGATCCTTTACCCTAAATGAAACTGGGTATAGGCAAAATTTAGGACCCTCATTGTAGATTCATTATAATACTATACTGTTTCTGCCTTGTAGTTTAAAGTGTATGGAAGTTTGGTTTAACAGTGAGAGCACGTGTTGTTCCCAGTTTTCAATAGATTATAAAAGTCAGTGAAAATATGTATGATTGCTTGAAAAAGCATGAGAGGAACCATAGTAATTCACTGCTCTTCTGTCTAGATTAGATGAAATATACCTACACTTGAAATTAAAAGGAATAAAACACTATCTTAGGGAGCTGGCAAAAAGGGCCCAACAACGTGGCCTACTTGCCTAGTGCTACACTACCTCTCCCTCCATATTACTATTACTACTAACGATTCATTTAAACTAATCTTAAAAACATGTTATTCTACAATTATTGTCTATGAGTAATTCATAAAAGCAGAAAATCAAAGGGAAATCTCTCATCTGAATTTCTCATTGAAATAATTTCCTTTTAATGAAATCGTTTGAGGAACACTTTAGTAGTATGAGCTAGTAGTATGTCCTAGTAGTATGTGCTAGTTGTATGTGCTAGTAGTTGTGCTTGTAGTAAATTGAGCTCTCAAATTTAGTCCGAGTAATGTTAGTTAAAAATACTTTCTTTGACCCGAGATTTGTGTCTTCGAATAAGTGATTGATTGATCCTGGGTCATGTAGTGTGTACTGTACCAGCCGGCATTGCTATGAATATTAGATATTATTTTTTCTGTCCCTTGTCTAGCATAATAGTAAAATCCTTGAAGTCCTTATTGTAAAATCCTGCAAATCTATCAGACAGTTTCCTGAAAATTCATTTTCCACACTGACCTCCATAGTATCAACACCAGACATAAACATAACCTTTATCCCCCTTCCTGCCGTACAACTCAATTCAAACAGGCTCCTTACAATCTCTCAATATCTCTTTATAATAATTTACCTGCCTCTATCAAATCTATAGATTCCTCAGGTGTTTCTCCTCCCACCTAAAATCGTATCTTGTATCCCTAGCTCCCTACTCCTTAAAACATTACTATTCCCCTTAGCCCTAGTCATACTAGATTTAATTGATTTTGCTATTTTTATTGCTGGTTATTTTGTTATGGACTTGTTGTATCCATTATTTGGCTTGCACAATCAATAATTATAAATAAAATAAATAAATAAAAATAATGGTTTATTTAAAGGAGTTATATATTAATTTAATATATAATTTCGTCTTGTGTTGTCGTTCTATTTATGCGAGCGATTTATTCCAAATGAAATTCACTACAACAGGTTTTTAAAATACTTCTCTAACTTGAATTATCGCGCTTTATGAACAGGGACGTGGTGATTAAATTCCCTCCATTGACAAGTGTGGAGGGGATCGAAACACAGAATTCTCGTCTGAACAAGGAATGGAGGCGATCGAGTTATTTCACATTTGACATCTTACTCGTTTACCTTTCAATGAAACGCTTAAATCGAATGTAATAAGTACAAATAAGTAACAAAATATCAAAAACTTAATTCAATGTTTAAATAATAAACGCGCTAATTAAAGAGAGACTATACTAATAAGTTCTTAGAAAACAAGATATTCCAGCGGGTAAATTGGATAACAGAATGAAGGTAAAACCTCACGCTATCGTTTTAGCTCGATCCGTCCATTCAAAATTATGGTGTGAATTCTTATCGCGTTCAATCAAAATCATTCTTAAAACATCGTGTAAACGCAGTAAGTGTTGTGTTGTTTGAAATATTTCACTCGTTTTTTAGTTTTTCTTTTTGATTATCTCGAACGTAGTAGTGTTTGGAGCCACCAACTTCTTTAATACATAAGACTGTTTTTAAATGTCTCTTTGTCTCTTCTTGTTTCGAGCTTAAAGGGTTTTAGGGAAACTTGATCAGAAAACGTCGCTCATTTTGTGATGTTGGTAATAATAATATAGCATGTGATTTTCTCTTACTTTTCGACAATCTCTTCGCCTTCAACGGTAAACTTGCTGTTGCTGATGACGGAATATTCAAGCAACATCATACATGGCCAATACTTATAGATACGCAAACAAATTCAATAAATAATAATAAAATAAATAAATATAATATACAAATGTTAGTGAGTAGTTATTGTTGGTATCGGTGCGGAGTTGGTTAAAAAAATGTTACGTAACTGGTCAAAACCAGAAGAATTATGTTATATAATTCACGTAAAACAAAAAAAAAACGTAAAAAATTATAATGGTCCATATGGTAAAATGAAAAAACGCTGGCTTGGTTTATAGGAAATAACTGTGTTTTTTGACTAAATCAATCTTATAAACCGGTTTCAGCAGCATTTTTTTAGCCTGTTATAACCTTATATATATATATATATATATATATTACTTGAGGAAGCATACGTTATCTTAATTAAGAGCCTTAAATCATCTTTTTAAGGTCTAAGGGGCTCTGTGAAACCTCATCGTAACCTATTTAAAGATTAAGTTATAGTTATTACAAATCAATCGTTATCGACTTTTCACATTTGTTGTGTTTTGTTTTGTATTATATCAACGTTCTGTTATAGTTATTGTCTCTGTTCATTGATCATATTGATATTGGACAGATTAATGTTACTTTTTTATTGTTTCAAAATTATAGAGATATTATTACTAGAGGGTCGCTATTGGTTGAATAATTTTGAAACATCGAAAAAGTAACCTGATCACCTTCGCTAAAAATATAATCAAACAAAACAGTACAAAATTACGGTAACTTATATAGAAGAACGGTAAAAATACAAATCAAAACACAAACGATGTGCGGGAAGCCAAAAACAATTGATTTATTACAACCTTAACTCACCCTTTAAAGAGGTTTCAATGAGGTTACACAGAGCCCCTGAGAGCCCCAAAACGATGTTTCAGGCCTCTCGATAGATTAATATAGGCTATGCCTCTTCTAGTATATATCTCTATGTTCTAAATATTTTCTCGGACAGGGTGTATCTAGCAATAATATCTCTATGGTTTAACCGAAAAAGCCAATCAGAAAACACTTTATGGAGATATAAGAATAAACAAGCGGCTTTCATAATAATATTTAAGTTTAACTAATTAATTTGATCATTTCGCTGAGATTACGAACACAACTATGCCCTGTGATATCTTCACCAGAGGGACCTTGCAAGATCCTTATAGTCCAAGACCCAGTTCGAAACAATGTGACTCATTTTGTACTCCTTCAAACCTATTTTTTCTGAAAATATGCCTTAAATTATGTAGGAAAGCATAGTCTGCCTATCCAGAGTGGAGTCCTTGAGCCCCAGATCATGCAACATGATCTCATATTGCATTGTTTGAATTATGTTTATTTTTTTCGAATTATTTTAAACAACTTTTACGACACTCATTTGATTAGTTTAGCGTATTTTTTTTATTAATAATAGTAATGCTTGTTACTAAACTTATTAGAACTGGTTAATTAGTCGGATGAATTCTGGTAGAGCATTATAATTCTATATTAAGTTTCAATTCAATGTTGTTTTGTATCAGCGCAAGTTTTGTGTCAAACTTGCTATGATCTTGAACTTACTCTCTGTAAAACTTGTGTAAGCAAGTGTTTTGGAGGTGTAAAAGCACGCGACATCAAGTTATTGTTTTTACGTAATTTTGTTACTTTTTGCTTATTTTTGGTTAAAATATTATATGCATTATTAATCAAGACGATGTTGTTTGGTCATAAACAAAAATCTATGTTTATTTATAGTTAGTACAAAGGGTCAGAAGTTCTGTAGAAATTAATATAATTTGACTGGCTTAAGTCATCGGATGCCATGTTCTCTAGTATAAATATTTTGTATTTGTAAGAAAAAAACAATAAAAGGATTTTTTGATTTGATTCGTTCCGTTTGTAGGTATAGAGGAAAAGCGATATATTCACCCTGAAAATCTTACCATTTTTCAAATCTTTATTTTTTGTTTGTGATGGTATCACTTAGTTAAAAATAGCACTGCTAAATCATCAAAGGCAAAACTAATGTTCCAAAATAATTAAATCTTTAAGAAGTCAAGGGTGTGTAATTTTAACAGCATAGTTTATTAAAAAGTGTTTCATCGACTAGCTGTCACATGCGTTGCTCGACGTTAGAAAGATTTACTAACAGTGGAATCGAAACGTTAACTGTTTCAACTTCGTCTTCACTAGAAGATTTTGTTCTGTTATTCGCATCTTTCTCAAAATAATAAATTAAAAGACCATTTTTTACCTAACTTACGAATTAATATTAATTTTATACATTCAATAATCTCTAAAATATTAATATTATCTTTCATTATAGATTTCACATTATCTAAAAAATATCGGTAATAATTAAGAGAAAACTTATCAACTCACCTCTTTCTGCTGAGATGGCAGAAATTTTCCTCGTCTGTTTGTCTTCCTTTGTACAGGCTAAGATAGGTTTTTACGAAGCGGTTTTAAGATTTTATTTGTAATGAAAGTGAATATTTACTTTAAAGTACTAAATATTGTGATCGGAAAACAAAAATTATCTTACAAATTAATTTTTGTTATATCTATTGTATATTTAATAAACAATTGATTATTTATACTATATTTTTCAAAAGTAGACTACTTTTATATAAAACAGTTTCAAATTTGCTACAGTTAAGTTTTTGCTACAAAATAAATGAAAATATAAGTTATCTGAAAATATTAAGAAGAAAATTAAAAAATACTTTCCTCAAAATTAATTTAAATATCTAAGGATTAAAAGGAAATCGTTCATAACAAATACTTGTAAAAATACATTAAAATACATTAAATTACATTACATTTAATTAAATTACATTAAAATTATATATTTTTTTTAAATTGTTTTAAAACGCTATTAATTCTTTTTAGGGGCACAATCTTTTATACATATATGTATATATAAATTTTTATTTTTAAGAATACGATTAATACATTAAAATTAAAAAAAAATGTGTTAAAATAATATTCTGAAAAATACGTAAAAATACGTAAAATTACGATTAAAATGTAAGTTAAGGTGAAGGTAAGAATTAGTCGAATACTAGATATAGACTGGTCAAGGTGGGGTTCACAGCTAAGTGGGGACTTTACAAAAACTTAACAACTTATCTGCTAAGACAACAAATACACCCCCCACTCCAGGCCTCTATCCTCCAGTCAATTCTTATAATTTATGTTCTAAACATTGAAATTCCTCAGGTTGGTCATATATTCGTATCTTAAATTTTTAATCTCTTCCAAATTTACTTATTTGTGGATTTGGCGAGTTTGTTGAGTTGCGTCTTTAGTCACAAGACGGCGGCATCTGTTCTTTATTTACACCAACAATATAAATGAAGGAAATGACGTGCTTGCACCCCACATGCACATCCCAAACCGAGATTTCACCTCATCGCATCTGCCAGTATGTGTGAATTTTTTTTATTCGTATCTCGCCGTTTGCATATCCTAGGCAGTAGAAACTTAGAGGAAAACTCAATCATTTGGCCTAGAAGTGCTTTCTAAAGAATATTTATTATGACGTCATTAAACTTATATGTGTGAAAGAAAAGAGTCTCTCCACAAAAATATTTTATTGGCTAAGCGCTTTCAACCTACCATGAGGTCATCATCAGTACCTTATAGTAAAGATAAAATTAATAAAACATGACAGAAATACAATTGAAAAAACCACAAATAACTACTTCTTCCTCTTAGATGGTAAAAGCTCAGTTAGCCGAGTAAGACGTGGAGAGATTCTTTTCTTTCACCCATAATGAACGACTCCACTGGTGCTCAATTTCATCTAAATTAAACTTAAATAACAATAAATAATCACAAAAGGAAAACTGCTCCTACACGTGGTCCTAATGTATTAAACAACTTCAGTTCCTATCAGGCATTGGTTTGAGTTCCTTATCAGGCATTGGTTTAAACAGCTTCAGTTCCTTATCAGGCATTGCTTTAAACAGCTTCAGTTCCTTATCAGGCATTGGTATTAAACAGCTTCAGTTCCTTATCAGGGATTGGTTTAAACAGCTCAGTTCCTTTCAGGGATTGGTTAAACAGCTTCAGTTCCTTATTAGGCATTGGTATTAAATAGCTTCAGTTCCTTATCACGCATTGGTTTGAATATTATCAAGTGACATGTACACAATCTTAACATTTATTTATTTTTTAAAAATGGCAAATAACCCTAAATGTTTCTAATTGATGTGAAATGCAGCAGGAGTGAATTCCTTCATGCAATATAGAATTAAACTGACTGCACTCCATGCACTAAGGATAGCCGTGGTTGTGGTTGCATCTCTAGTTTTAACATGCTTACTTAGGATTATTTTAAAGCAGATTAAAGGAAATATTATTATTATTATACCATTTATTGTAACATTTTCTCAGAAATATGAATTTAAGATTTAACATTTTTGAAAGGAAATATACGAACAGGATAAAATTCCTTGTCTGCGTTGCACATCTTCAAAACTTTGATCACTTTTTTTTTGTTTTAAATTTATTAATTATTGTCTACAATAAATGTATTTGACATAGTGCTCATACTGGTTAAAGTGACTTGGCAGTCTTGATAGGAGGAATCACCCAGTGGTGATACTCCTTGGTGTGGTTAGGTAAATGTTGACATTTTACTTCAGCGTAAGTAAGTTGTATAAAAATTTGGCTTGAACTAAATTTATGGAATAGAAATTAGTTTATTTATTTATTTTATTTATTTATTTATATAATTTTACAACCATCAAATTTACAAGCAATTCTTGGTTTAGTCAAATAATTCACTTTACATTACAAATGAGAAAAAAAAACAGAAAAAATTACAAATTATTAAAGTTCAAATTAAAATAATCATTTAGTTCATACATAGGATTAAGCAATAATACTTCTTTAAATAATAAAGAAGTAATAAATAATACTTTCTTTAGTTGACTTTTGAATAGTTGAATTTTCTCAAATGTTTTGCTTTTTTACCAATAAAATGTATATTTTTTTTTTAAATAAAAGGAAATAAAGAAACAATTTGTTTGCTCTTTCTCATATTACCTATATGAATAGTAAGGTTGGGCATTAAGAAGAATAATGACTACTATTAGTAATTACTATATTTCCCCCTCTACCTCAGGGCGTATTCATGTAACCAACAATAGATAAATACAAATATATTAGGTAAAGAAATATTAGAAAAAGAAGTATTATTAATTATCAACCTATGAAAATAAATATAAATAAAATAATAGATTACATACAATTTAAACTAAGCATCTTAATGCTAATTGTCAAATTAGATAAAAATTAATTTATTTACCTAATATATTTGTATTTATCTACTGTTGTAGATTACATAAGTATGCTCTGAAGTAGAGGGCGAAATATAGTAATTAGTAAAAGCTGGTAGGTATAGTTATAATTCCTCTTTGAAACTATTAAGTTGAGATAAATAATTAACTTTTCAAGTTCCTCAAGGGCTGATTTTCAGTCAGTTTTTTTTAAATAATTATCATAAAACAACGCTTATGTGGTTGTTTAAAAGACGAAAGTTTTCGAAGTGGTGGTCAAATAAATATAAAGTATGTTGAAAAGGTTTTCAAAAATTGGCTCCTTTATGAACCCTTTTGCATACGTAATTGTAGAAACTCTTGCACACACAAATATATGATATATAATATATTATATATATATATAATATATATATATATATATATATATAATATATATATATATATATATATATATATATAGTATGTATGTATAAAATTTATGTGTGTTTCTCTATGTATGGTTTATTCACATAAAAGAAATAAAAGGTTTAGGTTTATAAATAAAATCCCGGACAATACCCCAAACCAAGGCTAAAATCAAAATATATTAAAGAAATAGCTTTCAAACATGGGGTTACATTGGCATGCTGAATCGATTGAGACCAGTTTCAGGTATATCAGACTGAAGTCAGAGTTTCAGAATGAATCTCAGTGGCGCAAAAAAGCGACCCTAGCAGGCGATTTGAACCCGTGGCGAGATTATTGTCAACAAATAAAGATTATAAATTCTTGACGAAAAAACACATCTGCCAATACGGAATGGACTACTTGTGTGATGCCAGACTTGTCGACCGGTTTCGTATTCAAACTGAATCAATGTCAAATAACCGTATCAATTAGCTCTCCATAAATAACCATGTCCTTTATTTTTATGTCCTTAACATTTTTTATGACCGTTTTAAATTTCAAGATCCTTAAAAATGTGGCAACTAGTGTGACATTGACCAGTGAGTGTCATCTTGACGTGCCTGTACCGTGTATTGACGTGATTTACGTAATCAGGTTACATGTAGCGAAGTTTCTAAAAAACCTGTTCATATGGTTGTGGTTCTGGGTCTAGAGAGAAGGGGGGGGGGGGTATAATACTGTGGTTATTTGAAACAGGGGAATCACTGATCAAGCATATTTTAAACAAAGATGAGATGTGTATAAATCTAACAGATTTTTCTACATTTAATTTTATAAATAACCCCTCATTTGATTGTAAATTCAATGTCTAACCGGTTTGGTTGACAGATACTAAATAAAAAAACATAACAGACTGGACGTCAAGATAAAGAAGACATAAATTCTACCACGTTAAATACTGTTTTAAGTTTTTTTTTTTATTACATTTATTCTTATTTGTTTTGTAAATTCTTAAAGATTAAACACACATATACTGCATATGCTTCAAATGTTTATGATTTTTTATCCAATTGTGAAATAATATAATTGCCCATCTTTGTGTCAGATGGATCAGAAATCATTAAAAACAAAATTCAGCAAGCAAAGCATTGCCGAAGTAATACCAACTTAAGTTTAGCGTAGTCATGACATTCTGAGGACAAGCAAAACAATGCCGAAGTAATAACAACATAAGTTTAGCGTAGTCATGACATTCTGAGGACAAGCAAAGCAAGGCCGAAGTAATACCAACTTAGGTTTAGCGTAGTCATGACATCTGAGGACAAAGCAAAGCAAGGCCGAAGTATTACTAACCTTATGTTCAGCGTAGTCATGACATCTGTGGACAAGCAAAGCAAGGCCAAAGTATTACTAACTTATGTTCAGCGTAGTCATGACATCTGAGGACAAGCAAAGCAAGGCCCGAAGTAATACTAACTTATGTTCAGCGTAGTCATGACATCTGAGGACAAGCAAAGCAAGGCCGAAGTAATACTAACTTATGTTCAGCGTAGTCATGACATCTGAGGACAAGCAAACAAGCCGAAGTATTACACTTAAGTTTAGCGTAGTCATGACATCTGAGGACAAGCAAAGCAAGGCCGAAGTATTACTAACTTATGTTTAGCGTAGTCATGACATTCTGAGGACAAGCAAAGCAAGGCCGAAGTATTACTAACTTATGTTTAGCGTAGTCATGACATTCTGAGGACAAGCAAAGCAAGGCTGAAATTTTAATACCCTAGACTTTGGAAATTATTATGTTCTGAGGTCGAGCGAAGTGAGTCAAAAGTTTTATCACCCTAGAATGATTATGAGGTGAAACGTGAATCATTCTTTTTCTAAGGTTGAGAGTAGCGAGACTAGAGTAATAAAACCGCAAGCTTAGGATAATCGTGACATTCACAGGGCGAGCGAAGCGAGTCGGAAGTCGTGATAGAATTTTTTGAGGAACTCAGAACCCAATTTTTGTTTAAAGAAACTTTTATTTAAAATAAAATACTTACTACCGGTTACCTTTATTATTGTGTGACGACTTAGGCTTTAAGTAATCATGACACTCTAAGAACGAGCAAAGCGAGTCTGAAGAAGTGAGGAAAGGTACCTAAGTACCCGGTACTGATATTTTTATATGGTTATATGGAATTAGCAAAACACGTATTTATTATCCATATGATATTAATTTAATACCTGTGCTGCGATCTGTTGTTAAAATGCCTTACTCATCATCCTATATCCTAACTTTATAATCATTTTAATAAATAATCACACGTGACCTTTGTTTACTTGCTTAAATCAATATTTACTTGTTTACACCCCGTGGATTTCGGAATCTTTACGCTATTTTCAAGGCAATGACTTGAACACTTAATGTTTACTGTTATGTGAGCAGTTATTGTGAATAAATCAAAACCAAATTACTTGGCGTGGCACTCCTTGCACTCATCTCACGACTACTCAGTCCTAAACTTGATGACAGTAATAAACTTTTTTCTGCTCGTAAAATTTAAGTTAAAATTTACGAGCAAATTTCAACTTTGTTAATTAATAATAAACATTGCGTTATTCTTTATAAACATACTATGTTAATATATATACCTTTTTTATTAAATTTCTTTTTTATTTATTTTTATTGAAATTTTTATTGCTGAAAAATATTAGCGAGTTTTGTTTTTATTCTTAAGAATATATATTTGTTAAAAAATTATTCAGTTTTGTGTTTTTGGGTGAAGACATATGTCATACTGGATAATTATATAACGCTCACATCGGAGCACTGAGGACCCCCAGATAAATGGTACTTGGGGGACCCCTATAGTTTTTGCCCACCCCCTCAAAAATCCCTAACGTTTTCTTTGAAATAAAGTTACGAGTTATGAAAACGAGTTACGAGCAGGGCTTGACAATTGAGTAACTGCTTAGGTTCTAAAGCATGAACCGGAACCTTAAGCAAGGGATGGGTTGTTAAGCACGGAAACTCGCATTCTAAATGAAATTCGCATGGCAGCGGACCTTCGCCCCAGAATTATTTATTTAGTAGTTGTAAACTATTATATAAGTAAAAAACTATAAAAATTGTTATTCCAACCAGGATTGTTGTAATAAGATTTACATTGTTGTTTCATTACAACAGTCAGAGATAGAAGTCGAGCAAACCGCAAGAGTGAGGCTTTGCTAAACTAAATTATAATATATAGACAAAAATTATTTCATATTTTATTTGTTGTGCTAAATAAATATTTTAAATCATTTAGACTTTTAGAGAGTGAAGCGAGTTCCTTAAAACATATAAAATAAGGGTGTTATCAAGCTAGCGAGCGAAGCAAGCATCTATTAGTACATAATTTTTAAATTCAACAATCTAGCAAGCGAAGCATACTCCTATTTATGTATCTTACAATATAGTTTAGCAATCATGTGGGCCCCTTATTCGATATGCACGCATATATTTATAGCAATCTAGCGAGCGAAGCAAGCATCGATTAGTACATATTTTATGAAAAAATGCAAGATAACAACCATTAAACTTTTAATAATTTGCAGTGTGGGTTAATCTAACTTTTCTGGTTTTCCAGATGGGGGGGGGGACGGGTCAAGTGACCCGTTTGACCCCCTCTTCGGACGCCCATGGTGGTGAATATTTTGTATTATAACACACTATATGTATGTAATGATAGGTTTGTGAATGTATGGTCATATTTCCAGCCAACACATCAATTTTAAATCTATACTTTTTTCAGTTTTTTTTACGCCGTATTATTTAAACGTGCTGCTAGTTGCATATGGCGTCTGCTCGATGCGTTCACTATAAACAAACCTTGAGGCAAAGCAAGATATTACTAAAGGTGGCGTATCTTGAAATTTTGGCTTGAATATGTTTGGGCTCTATAAATATGAATATAATAATAAATACAAATCTTTAAGGCTCGCTTCGCTCGCCGTTTATGCCATTGCTTGTTACAATCCAATTAAAAACTATAAATTCCAACTTTTGCTTAGTATTCTAGGGCACGTTTCGCTCGCCTATACGGGTATTTTTATCGGTACCTAATTTAAGAGAACATATTAAAACATAACATAAATTCCAGGACTCGCTTTGCTGGCCTTTATGTATATGTTTATCAGTACCTAATTTTATAGCATAAAGTAAAAAAAAACATAAAATTCTAGGGCTTGCCTTCATGTGTTTGCTTATCAGTAACTTCTTATGAGTATATAAAAAATAACAACATGAACTTGCTTGTTACTAGCCAATTTTAAAACTATAAATTTAAACTCTTACTTAATATTTTAGGGCTCGCTTCCCTCGCCAATGTGTGTTTGTTTGTTGATACTTAATTTAAGAGAAAAATAACTAAAATGATATATGAAGACTGAACTAGCTTTAGTTCTACATCAGTTTTTAATAATGCTTTATTTTATTATAATTTCATAAACCACTGTTTACATCTTCAGAAAACTAAATAAAGTTTAAGTCATAAAAATAATAAAAGAAACAATTAAGTTAAAACAATTAGACATAACTAAACACTTTAAATTTAAAAACAGACTTGATTTGACACTAGCCATATGTTAATCTAAAGACAATATGTTAGTCAAATCAAGTCTGTTTTTTAAATTTTAAGTGTTTTATAATGTTTAACTGTTTTAACTTAATTGTTTCTTTTATTATTGTTATGACTTAAACTTTATTTAGTTTTCTGAAGATGTAAAAAGTGGTTTATGAAATTACAATAAAATCAAGCACATACAACATTAGGGCTCGCTTCGCTCGCCTTTATGAACTTGCTTGTTACTAGCCAATTTTAAAACTATAAATTCAAATATGATTTTGAATGAGCACCAGTGGAGTTGTTCATAATGAAAGGAACGAAGAAAAGAGTCTCTCCACAAAACTATTAATTTATTCAAATTAAAGGAATTTAAAAGAATTTAAAAGGATTTTAAAAGACTCAAATTTATTGAGTCTATCACGGCTCACCGACATCATTGAGTCGAAAAAGAAGAGGAAGAATGTTACTAATTCTATTTAATTTTTTACGTATATAATGTCTTTCTTTTAGCTGTTTTCTTATAATTATCCCTGGCACTGATGATGGCCTCATGTAGGTTGAAAGCGCTTTGAATAAATTAATAGTTTTGTGGAGAGACTCTTTTCTTCGTTCCTTTCATTATAAATTCAAACTTTTACTTAATATTTTAGAGCTTTCTTCGCTCGCCAATATGTGTTTGTTGTCGATACTTAATTTAAGAGAAATATTTAAAACAAAACATAAAATTCTAAGAATTCTGTATATGTTCATTAGTACCTAATTTTAAAGCATAGATTAAAAACATAACATTCTAGGGCTCGCTTTGCTCGCCTTTATATACTTGTTTGTTTCTAGCCAATTTTAAAACCATAAAATCAAACTTTTACATTATTTTCTAGGGCGAAACAGCGTTGCATATTTGTGTTCTACCCATCAATACCTACAATTTAATGCCCTACGTGATTTTTTATATTTCCATATGTCTTGGTTGGTCGCAATAATTTTAAGGTCGATCGTAGCGAGGCCGAAGTAATACTACCTTAAGCTTTGGATAGTTATGACATTCTGAGGATGAGCGAAGCGAGCCCGAAGCTATGAGAAAATATACCAAGGTACCCCGTACCAGATTGTTTTTGTTTTGTACTATAAACGTTATATTTTTTAAGTTACTTTATGTACTGTAAATATGATAATACTTTGATAATGAGATGTGAAACGGGTTTATATCTACGTTTAAAATTCATCCTATAAGACTTCTCTGTTGCTGAACGCATCATATTCTCTGATCGATCTAACGATGTAATTTGTTTGACTTGTATCTTTTGTTTGTTGCAGTGTCGAAGCGAGAGTAGAATATGACTTTATTTTAGACATTGAAATATTAGTCCTCAAGATAGAGTTATATATTACTCTAACATAGCAAGGTAAATATTGTTTTGAGCTTGTCTGAATGTTTTTCTTTTTAAAATTTTGCCTTCACAACGATACCTAAATAAATTATAAATAAATATACCAATTGCACTTGATTAGAGTGGGAATGATTTCTGTAATAATGGGTAATTTGTATAGTTTAGGACTACTGGACCTACTTATGTCCTTCTTTACACGCTTTATTCTAATGTAAGTAAACACTAACGACACGAACTACCAGTTTACACTGTGACTCCTACTAAGTGAATCTATAAGTTTTGATTTTTAACAATGCCATTAAACTGCGCCTTTGTAAGACATGCCCAGCTTAAAAAGGCACTACGTTCTTGAGTTGCTGGTTTAATCTACATAAAAACTTATTTTCTAGGTCTTTCCTGCATTTTTTGAAAAGCTCGCTTTCTTGCTTATCAATCAAATTTTGCTTAAGTTCCAAGTATATATATATATATAATATATAATATATATATATTAATTATATATATATTATATATATATATATATATATATATATATATATATATATAATATATATATATATATATATATATAATATATATATATATATATATATATATATATATATATATATATATATATATATATATATATATATATATATATATATATATATATATAAATCTTGCAAAACCTATTTTTTCGTCATAAGGGACCTCTGAAACTAGATGTGTGTCCTGGTTCGACTCCCGCACTGACACACCTGAGCAGTAGTGTCACTTATTGTTTAATTTTTTAAACTTTTTCAAAAAAAATGCGCTTAATATCTATCTCCTAGATCATACACGACGCTACACATTATTATTTGATTTCATTTAAAGATTAGTTTATGCTAAAAATTAGTGAATTTTCTTAAGAAAAATTCGAAAAAATAAAACTAAAAGTTGCTAGTTGTAGCTGCTACCTGCTACTAGCTGCTATCAACTACCTGCTACTACCCTGCTAAACATGTATTAGCGATGTTATTTTATAAAAAATCGCTTGTGCGATAGGCGTCATGGCAGGAGTCGAATATCGGACCACGACACAAATCCGTTTCAGAGGTCTATAAATATTTCTTATATAAACTTGGCTCAAAAATCAACCTTAGAGAGGGTACGAACCCTTTTGACAACGGTTGTTATGACGTCATCAACTCGGTTTGCGCAGTCTTAAAAATTTGCAAAATTTAACGTTATTATTTTTCGCCGATAAAAGGGCATATTTTTGTTTTATGGGACGTTGAATCAAATCAAATCAAAGTCTGCATGTTGGGAAACATTTCTTTGAAATGCGTGTTTCCGTGCTTAACTATCAATTTCTAGCTTAAGGATCCAGTTTATGCTTTATAACTTGATCAGAACTTAATTAACAAGCACTACATGTTACTCATTTCTTTCATTATTATTTTAGTAAATATACGAGACGTTCTAGTGGCGAGAATAATGACTACATCACATTAGATGCGATTTCGATAAAAATGTATATAATTATTCAAAATAGAATTTACCCCCCAGATGAGAGAAGGAGTGCACTTTTCTTTTGTGAATTTTCATGTTAAACCCATCCTGAGTACTTTCTTCTGGATGGGTTTAAATTAATACACACTAAGCTGTCAAATATGACCGCTTGTTGTCTTAAAGTCTTTCTCATAAACATATAGAAACCTTGCATTAGTGAATTTTTTAAGACTTGTTAGGCTTAAGGTTACTTTAAGGTTACATATTTTACCTAAGGTACTTTAGGTTACTACTTTTACTTAAGGTTACTTTGTTACAAGATATCTTCTTATTATTCAAATGGTATTCGAAATTAAAACATGCCAATTGATTTGGAATATCTTAAATTCTCAATCAAAAAAGTAAGATAATAAAAGTTACAAAATTAAAACGAATATTACCATCGCTCTAATAATTAGCACTAATTATGCATGTAATAATATGTATAATTAATATCTATAATTAACCTTTTATGAGATGCAGGTTCTTTTTTTTTTTTTTTTAAACAAGTTCTTTATTGGCAAAAGTAATACAATATTTATTTTGTGTATACCGGAGCCATATTATATTTATTGATTAGGGTAATTTGTGCCTCTTTATTTTATTTATTTTTTTTTGTTATTTTTGTGGTATAAATTTTGATTATTTTTGGGGTGTGAGGGGGTTTGTTTGGGTCAAGGATAATTTTATATTTTTGGTTTGGGTATTTTTTTTTTTTTTTTTTTTTTTTTTTTTTTTTTTTTTTTTTTGGGGGATTGCCAAAAGGTATTTTTGGTGGTGTTTTGAATAGGATTATATTGTATAGGTAGTTTGCAGGAGTTTCAAAAAGGTTGCCTATGCAGTCTGTGGACTGACTTTTAATGATTCAACCTGGCATTCGCCTGTAAAATTGAGGGAAACCACAGAAAAACCTCAATCAGGTTGATCGGACACGCGGGTCCTGGGTGTAAAGGTTATGTTATTATTTTTTTACGTTTGGGGATTTAACTGTTAAGGTTTGGTCTCTAGATTTTTTTTTTGAGGCTAAGGGGAATAGTTAATTTTATTTACGAATTTGAATGTATTTATTATATTTTTTAATTTTGAGAAAGAGCAGAGTCTGATTTTTCAGTATTGTCTTGGATATCTTGAAGTTTGACATCTTGATATAATTTTGTCCGTTCTGTCTTGTATTTTGTGCAGTCTAGTAGGATGTGTTCTACTGTTTCGTCTATTGTCGGGCAGGAGTGGCAGCTGGGGAGTCGCTTAACCCAATCTTGTAGTGATATTGAATGCATCTGGCATGTTGACTTCTTAATCTGTTTATGCAGACAACATCTCTTCTTGTCAGTCTCGATTTCCAGAACCAAGGTTTAGCGGGAACTATCTTGATGATTTCTTTAAAAATTTTCCCCTTTTCTGGTTCTTCGTTGAGTTTGGTGTTCCAGTCTTCTAGCATTTTCTTTTTGATACTGATATAAGATCACTTGCAGGTATTTATAGCTCGATGATCTAGTTGGATTTTTGCAAGGAGATCAGCTTGTTCATTTCCCTGGACTCCAGAGTGTGATTTACCCATATAAAGTCTATTTGTTTGTACTGTTTGGTCAGTTCATTTATTTCTTGTAGGATATGCATATATGTGATCCATTTTGGAGGTGAGTGAAATGTTGGATATTTTTGTAAGTATTCCTTGGTTGTCGCAAGCAATAGTGTATTTGTTTTGAGTATTTGTAATGTTTTTATATATATAAAGATTGTAAGATTCCTAAGCTTTCTAATGTAAATATGTTAGTGTGTACTGTGGGCATGAAAACTTTGCCCAATTTTTAGTTGGAAGTCATAATATGAGTAACCAGTTTTGTCTTGTTGTTTTGATCCGTCGGTAAATATTAAGTAGGTGGGTTGTGGATGTATGTTGTATAGTTGTTCATGGAAAGTTATGTTGTTGTACGGATAAGTAAGTTTTGGTATGTTTATTGTTATTGTTTGGTAGATATCTTTAAAAGAAATTTGATAGATTGGAGTAATTTATGTTGGTATATACTTTGGTTGAGATGAGGTTGTAATAGTTTGTAGCTATTTATATGTAATGGAGGTGTTTTATGTCGCCAGTATCGATGATTATTATTTATTTTGTTGTTTAAATTGACAATAGTTGTTAGTAAAGGAGATTGTTGAGAGTATAATTTGATGAAGTGTTTGTCAGTCAGATATTGTCTTCGTATGTTAAGTGGTGGTTCTGAGCATTCAGTATGTATTATTGTTATTGGTGTATTTAAATATCCCATACATAATCTTAAAGCTCTGTATTGTAAACGTCTTTTGTAAGTAAGTATTGTTTGGCATTACCGTAAATGGGGGAGGCAAAGTCTATGCATGCCCGTATTGTTGCCCTATAAAATGTAATAAGAGTTTTGGGTCACATCCCCATGCTTTATTGCTGACCATTTTCATGATGTTAAGGTATTTTTCACATTTTGAGACTACTGTATTTATATGGTCTTTCCATGTCAGTTTTTGGTCAAGGTAGAGTCCTAGAAATCTAACAGTTCTTTTTCTTTTTATTCTTATGTTGTCATAAATAACCTATATCTCATATATGGTTAATTATAGAGCATTTTTGTACGGCCTTTTCATATTCCTCATTTAGTTGTCTGCCATTTAGATTCAACATGACTTATCCAAGTACCAAGAAAATAAAAAAATTGGTGATTGCTTGTCGTGAATGTTTGAATTAGAATATTTTTAAATTCATTTTACAAATGAAATATTTGTATATTTTGAACATGCAACGACTAGTAAATAGACTGTCTTAACTTGATATTTGTATTAGTTTGATGCAGTCAACAATAGTTTTATTTCGAGTCGACCAGACCTACAGACTCAGTGGACAGTTGACTGCAGGCCTTCCCCTAAACCCAACTAACGTTTTTTCAAAATCTATTTTCAACTCATGATTTTTGTGAGCGGCTCGCGCATTCGGACCACAACGTAGCTCCCCTCGACCTGTCTTGCACTCACAACAAACATCCGAACGCTACTCACCGCTTCCCCGCTCGATATCCCTCGTGTTCTGTGCAACATTAGATTTACCCGTAACATTTGAAACCGATTAGCTGAACCGATAGTTATGTTAGTTATTTATTTTCAGTGTTTAAGTGCAAAACTTTCAAGTTTAGTTCGTAGTTTTATGTAAGTCTTTCATATTTTTATTTACTTATATAGAAACAATATTATACTTTATTTTATTGTACTTAGATATTAGTTATTTTATTGCTTATTAAATTTTGCTTCCTCATTTCATATGAATTGATTGCGACGGTATTGGTGTATACAACCTCCACTTTGGCAGTTTTGCAATACGATTAATCTTGTGTTAGAGGTGGTTAACTTAGCTCCAGGCTAGTACGGTGTCAACTTGTTTTACTCTGTCAGTTAATCGATCTTGGCTCCGGGCTAGTATGTTGTCAACTTGTTTTACCTGTAGTTAAAGTAGTATGTGTCAATACCCTGTCAGTTAATCGATCTTAGCTCCGGGCTAGTATGTTGTCAACCTTGTTTACTCTGCAGTTATTCGATCTTAGCTCCAGGCTAGTATGTTGTCAATTTTACTCTGCTCAGTTATTCGATCTTAGCTCCAGGCTAGTATGTGTCACTTTTCTCTGTCTGTTATTCGATCTTAGGTATGTTGTCAACTTGTTTTACTCTGTCAGTTATTCGATCTTAGCTCCAGGCTAGTATGTTGTCGACTTGTTTTTCTCTGTCAGTTAATCGATCTTAGCTCCGGGCTAGTATGTTGTCAACTTGTTTTACTCTGTCAGTTAATCGATCTTAGCTCCAGGCTAGTATGTTGTCAACTTGTTTTACTCTGTCAGTTATTCGATCTTAGCTCCAGGCTAGTATGTTGTCAACTTGTTTTACCTGTCAGTTATTCGCTCTTAGCTCCAGCGGTATGTTGTCAACTTGTTTACTCTGTCAGTTATTCGATCTTAGCTCAGGCTAGTATGTTGTCAGGTCTTAGTTTACGGTTGTCGTTATTCTTCGTTTAGCTCCAGGCAGATGTTGTCAACTTGTTTTACTCGTCAGTTATTCGATCTTAGCTCCAGGTATTATGTGTCGACTTGTTTTTTACCTGTCAGTTAATCGATCTTAGCTCGGGCTAGTATGTGTCAACTTGTCTGTCATTAACGATCTTAGCTCGGGCTATGTTGTCAACTTTTGTTACTCTGTCAGTTATTCGATCTAGCTCCAGGCTAGTATTTGTACTGTTTTACTCTGTCAGTTATTTGCTCTTAGCTCCAGGCTAGTATGTTGTCAACTTGTTTTACCCTGTCAGTTATTCGATCTTAGCTCCAGGCTAGTATGTTGTCAACTTGTTTTACTCTGTCAGTTATTTGATCTTAGCTCCAGGCTAGGTATGTTCAACTTGTTTTACTCGTAGTTAGATCTAGCTCCAGGGTTAGTATGTCAACTCTGTCAGTTATTCGATCTTAGCTCCAGGCTAGTATGTTGTCAACTTGTTTTTCTCTGTCAGTTATTCGATCTAGCTCCAGGCTAGTATGTTGTCAACTGTTTTACCCTGCTCAGTATCGATCTTAGCTCCAGGCTAGTATGTTGTACTTGTTTTACTTGAATCAGCTAGTATTTAACGTGTCCGATCTCTTAGCTGTCGCTATTATGTTGTCAACTTGTACTCTGTCAGTTATTCGATCTTAGCTCCAGGGTAGTTTACAGTGCAACTTGATTTTTTCCCTGTCGTTAATCGATCTATAGCCTCCGTGCTAGTATGTTGTCAACTTGTTTACTCTGTCAGTTATTTGTTCTTAGCTCCAGGCTAGTATGTTGTCAACTTTGTTACTCTGCCTCAGTATTCAACCTTTTACCTGTAGCTCCATCGTAGTATGTTGTCAACTTGTTTTACTCGTTCTTAGCTCCAGTCACTTATCTGTCAGTTATTTCTTAGCTCCAGGCTAGTATGTTGTCAATTTGTTTTTACATCTGGTCAAGTTATTCGTATCTTAGCTCCAGGCTAGTATGTGTCAACTTGTTTTACCCTGTCAGTTTCGATCTTAGCTCCTAGCTAGTATGTTGTCAACTTGTTTTACTTGTCAGTTATTTGTTCTTAGCTCCGCAGGCTAGTATGTTGTCAACTTGTTTTACCCTGTCAGTTAATCGATCTTAGCTCCAGGCTAGTATGTTGTCAACTTGTTTTACTCTGTCAGTTATTGTTCTTAGCTCCAGGCTAGTATTGTTCAACTTGTTTTACTCTGTCAGTTAATCGATCTTAGCTCCGGGCTAGTATGTTGTCAACTTGTTTTACCCTGTCAGTTAAATCTTAGCTCTTCGTGTTTTACCTGTCAGTTATTTCATCTTAGCTCCTAGCTAGTATGCTTGTCAACTTGTTTTACTCTGTCAGCTTGCTTATGGTTGCTCAACTGTTTACCCTGTTTAATCGATCTTAGCTCCAGCCTAGTAAGTTTAACTTATTAGTATTTTAATAGTATACACTATCGTAGCTATTATTGTTTCTTAATGTTTTGTTAAGTTTTATTATTGATTGATTTTTATTATAAGTACTGACGATCTATACTTTATTACCATTCGTGAGACTGTTCTATTATTTAGGGCGAATGTATTTTAAGTGATAATGTTTCAATTTCTTATGCTGAACTGGACGAGATAATGCCTGTAATCTTCTTAGCTCTTATTTAATTATTAATAATAATAATTATTTGACTTTTTATACTTTATTTAGAAATGCTTTAATTTTCAAAAAGGATTTTTGAAACAGAAACTAGATAAAATAAAATAGCATATAAATTAAAATAAATAAATATATGGGAAGAAGGGAGGGGGGGAGGGGTTGGCCTGGTTTGTTCGGAGCCGTTGAGACTCCGAGCTTTTTACAATCAATAAACAAAAACTCAAAACTCATCTAATAGCATTTCCCAAGTTAAATCATTTTTCTTCTTCGTTTTATTCTTCTGTTTTTGTTTTTGTTATATTTTATTTTGAATGGAAAAATGAACTCTGTCTAAACAAGTCTTTGAAAATGCTTTCTGAAGTATGGTTAAGATAAGTTTATAAGATAGATGATAGCTTTTATTTCTTTGCACATTTTATTTCAGTCTTGTATGAAGTCTTTTGTCAATTTGTATTATTTCTTTCGTTTTTTTTGTTGTTTTTCTTCTGATGGTTTTTTACATGTATAGTTTCCATAACAATAATCCTGGTTAACAGTTGCCTTGTGTCTGAATAAATTTAAGGGGGAACATGGCAGTTTTTACCAAGTGATGGCAGCACAGTAAATATAAATAAATAAATGCCCGTTTTAGGGCCTTTCAGCCCATCAGGGTATTCACCTTGCGGAACCACCTCAGGTGGGTCCATCTACTACACTCTAAGAATTAATTAAAGTTGGCGAAATCTTTTTAATACAAATACTATTCATAAAATCTTAGAGCATAGCCCGGGCTGCGAACCCCGGACCTCCGGTGCCGAAATCGAACGCCTTTACGATCACGGCCACGGAGGAAGATCAGCACAGTATTATAAGTTTATTTATTTATGTTAAGTGGAGTTATTATATTGGTACAATATTATCTATTTAGCTAATCTAGTAAATCCTGAGTTTCTGAATAAGCTTATAAATAAATAATTAATTTGATCGAAGAATCAGCTACCGTCCATACTTGCTGTTGGATAGAATATCCTGGACCGGTTCGGCATAACGCCATCATCAGCAGCGGGGCAACACTCGACTCTCAACTAATAAAGTTATATCAGTGATTAACTTCTAGTCTCAATGAGCACGACGACCCTCTAAAGATATCTTCAGAGGGATATCTATATATATATATATATATATATAATAATATATATATATATTATACACATTCATTTATATATATATATATATATAAATTATATTATATATATATATAATATATAATTATATATATATATTATATATACACCTCTTAAAAAAACCTGTCCGCTTCTCTTCCTATTAGCCCAACATCTTAAGTAATTAAATCTCAGAAAAAAGTAAAAATAATGAGTAGCGTACATTTATTTCTATCTAGCTCAAATGCAACGAAGTAATAGCTGCTGGTGTAATCCCTAACTTTTTCATTTAACTGCAAGCTCGCGTGTTTCTCTAGGTACAAGTAGTTCTTCTATTAATGGCTCTTCTATGATATAATTTAATATCTGTTAAAATACTAGACCTTAAAAAAAGTCAAGGTAATATCATATTATATATGTCTATCATTAGTTTATGAACCATAGAGTTTTAAAATCTCAATCATCACATTCCTTGCACTTTAAATTAGTAGCATCTAAATTTTGTTTTTAGATTTTCGTTTTAGCAAATGTTTCTTATATTGTGTAAATGCTGTGTATTATAGCAACTGGAATATTAGTTTAAGTATTAGGTTAAAGGCAATTGAGTCTAATGGTTATAGAGTGGTAAGAGATGAAGAAGCCAGCATTAAAATAATTAATGAAAGCCGGGCAAGTTGTTTATTGTTCTTTTCTTTTACATCACTTCCTTACTGGAACATATTATTGTTTTATTAGTGATAATCGAGATATGTTTCTGTATTTTTAGCTGTAAAATTATTTTCTTTATCTCCAGACGGTGTATAATGTTAAGTTTATTAACTAGGTTTTAGGGAGTAAAGAAGCACTTTTCACTCCCAAGGGAAAAAAAGTTACTTTATGGAATCAGTAATCTTCAGTATTTAAGTATCCTCAGTATTTACTTAAAATCCATAACTAAAGGTCAGATTTAATTTTAGTTTAAGTTTCAACTAAATAAAATAATAATCTTTAAAATTTTAAATCAATACATTGTCAAGTTTATATTCTTTATTTCTCCAAAACGTTATTATGAAGATAATTTTATGTCATACGTGTTGTGAAAGCTAATTAGTTGTGTTTAATTGTCGGCTTTACATTGCTATCTTAACATTAATTAAAATTATTATGCGCGGTTGTATCTGGTGTGGAATAGGTCGGAAATTCATGCTGGCAAAATGATGTCATCCAGTTTATGCTGATTAGCTGACACATATACTAACAATTAGCTGCTTAACCAGTTATGCTCGTACTATCTTACCGTAACCATCAATATCTATGTGCTTAAAGAAGGAATAATAATCACAAGTTCTTACTCAAGTAATGCTCCTTACAGAGCAACGGGAGCAACTTAATTCTCAGTTTCAACTTGATCCGTTCTTTTTCCATAACATTTTTTAATAATTTTAAGAAAAATATTTATAAGTTTTAAGTAAAATATTTAACTAAAAATAAAATATAGTTAAATATAATTTAACTATATAAGTAAAATATTTAATGAATATTTTAACATTACATTAGAGTTTACATAAAGTTTATATAAACAATCAAGTTTACAATAAAGCATTACATTACAATAAAGTTTATCAGACTTTTTAAACGTTTTTAAGATTTAGAATTAGTTGAAAAACGTTTCACCATATTTAAATATAAATATTTAGATATATTTAAGTATTTCTTTGCATATATATTTATAGCATTTTTTGCATATAATTGCATTTATATTTGTGATATCTCGAGCAAAGCGACCCTATTTTCCTACATTTACATCAATTTAACAAGTGATTTGCTTATTTAAATAATAAATTATTTATTTATTTTCTAATCTATCTAACGAGTGAAGTGAGCATGTTGTTAATTAATTTTATTAAAATATTCTTCTAACGTAAATATCTGACGCAAGGCATTGCTAGTCTGTAGTAATACAAAATTCGCATAAGAAGTAACATTAAATATATTGTAATTAAAAGTAATTTTAAATTATGTATTAAGTTTTAGTAACTAAAGATACATAAATTATGTTAATTGAACAGAAACAAAATTAAATGTATGTATTACAGTCATTAGTTATATATGAAGTTTATATTATTGGTAACAATTAAATCGGAAAGAAATTACAAATAACATTACATTAAAGAGTATGTGGAATTAAAGATGGGATAGTAGGAAGTATTAGAAGGAATTATAGAAGGAATGGTAGTAAGTATTAGAAAAAGAGAATTTTTTTCTTATTAAACAAAATTTGAAGGGCTGACGAGATATTTAGGAGAGCCTTTAGACCCCCTCAAGTCCGCCTGCAGGTGAAAACAAATTTATAAGGAAAGTATGTTTTCTTTAGCTCTGTTAAGAAGTTGGTTTAAGTTACCAGAGTCTGTCTGAGTGAGACAGCAAGACTTTGATGTTATATTTAATATTCATGAGAAAGGGATGAACCCTTTGAGAAAGTCTCTTGCTAAGCTTTCTCTTGACATTATCTACTTTTCTAAGTACCTGTTGTGTAATATCTTTCATTATAACCTGAAACCACTCAAAACTTTACTTTTTGAATCTTATAGGAGTAGCATTTTCACTCGGAGTCTAGCATTGTCATTTCTGGTTTTTAAAAAACAATTTTTTATTAAAAAATACAATAGGGCTTCGGCCACTCGGCCGCTTGACTTTGCGTAGCGAAGTCAACGCTGGGGGCCGCTTCGCAGGCATCGAACTGCCCTCTGGCCGCTTCACGGCCAAATGTCTGTTGTCATTGTCAGATTGCTATATTACTAGTTTAAATAAGTGGCATACTGCCACGATATAAACGAATTTTCTAATGTATTTTTCAGAAAACATTTTGTTACATTTGTTTACATTATGTTCTATATGTCAATCGAAAAATTTAACATTGTAATTTTGTGAACCAAACATGGTAGAACATGTTTTCAACATATTATTTTTTATTATTTGAAATGTCCGCCGAGTCATTATTGTGTCCGCCGAGTCACTCAGTTTTCAATAATAATATAAATTTTTTGCCTAGTTTCATTTCGATCTGAGAAAGCATGCAAAACTTATTGTGTCCCTTAGGAACGTCTTGTAACACACACATACACACACACACACACACACACACCACACACACACACACACACACACACAATTATATATATATATATATTAATATATATATATATATATATATATATATATATATATATATATATTTATTTATATATTTATATTATTTATTTTATATTTATTCATTTATATTTATTATGTATGTATGTATGTATTGTAAATATGTATGTATATATTTTTCACTGAATAACTTTATTATTGATGGCGTTAAGCCGAAACCGGTCCAGGTAAATTTATATCCAAAATCACTATGGATGGTAGCTGATTTATTAAAAGCTTCATTAACTTGCGGTAAATATAACCTATATTTGTTTGTGTATAAGTACCATACTTAGCAGATCTTACCAATGTACCATTATGTACCTAATCTTTCAAATATAATTTGCTTTATATTATAGCTAATAACATGCTTCTGCCTTCAAAAGCAAACATTCTAAAATATAAATAGTTATTTTATTTAAACCGGTATTTATTTTAAACCGAATTTTAATATAAATTAGGCTAAATTATTTCTTGGATTTGTTGTTAATTTTTAATGTCGGCCTAACTTTTAAAAGCATTTTGACATTTGTGACAAAGGCAATGCGAGTCAAAATTTGGGTATAAATCATGAGAGATAAAAGTGACAAATAAAAATCACTAATCTGCTATATTTTTTTTCAAGGATAATGCAGAATAAAAGATTAGTTAGCGAATTTCCATTTGATAATAACGCTTATGAGGTTGTTAGGATCACTACCTCAGGGGGAGGTTAGGAAGTGGAGGGGGCGTGGCGTTCCATTCTATTGGCCCTTTCCGGTTCCAAACATATAAGTCTAAAACATTTTATTTCAGGCATAAATGCCTACATAGTAAAAATTTGCTATACGTGGCAAAATGCCATGTTTTACATACTTCCAAAATCTATCTGAATTGTAAAATTCATAAGCTAGCCCACATATGTGCTTGTTTTTATTAATTTATAACCATTATAAGAACAAGTATTACTTATTTTATCCAAGAGGCCGTGGATGAAATGGTGATAAGGCTGTTTCTTAACTCGATATAAAACTTGGCACCATTTGTTTTAACTCTAAATTTTTAAATCGTCAACCTAAACATAATTTTACACGTCTTAAAGACTATAATTTTGTTGAGTATTTGGCTCCTTAAAAGCCCAGTTATTTAAATTATTTTGGGATCTTTAGCATTGGGAGTTTTTATGTCAATTAATGTCACTTTCCATTTAGTGTAAAACACATAGATGGTAGAGATATTAATGTCTTATGTTGTATAATCACTATAAATAAGGTGGTTTCCAAAGCAATGTACCCAGTCCAGCAAGGGACGGTATGGTTATTGGGAAAACTCTCTGATCTTTATTAGTGTTTCGCTTCTTATTATATCGACTTGTAGTGGAACTTGTAGTTTTCTTTCTAAATACCGTGCTGATTTTTATTTGATTAGTTAGATGTGACAGGGAATTCTGTCCAAAAATCAAATTGGGGTCCAATATGTACTCTACTTGCCAATTAAACGATTGGTCTATAGTTAGTGAAAATCTACACTACATTTTATTGTCTTGGTAGACACAATGAGAATCTTTCGAATCCCTCGCCTAGCTATCAGAATAAAAAATACCAACACAGAATTTTATTAACAAATCGTTGTAATAAAGAATGAGCTTATGAGGTCTCATTCATTTAGAGGATAGAGCCTACGCCTATCCGATGTCTATGAAACCTTGTTATCTCAGAACCGAGGAGAAAGGACACTTTAACACATTGGCATCCACAGGAATGTCAAACGGGTCACTTAACCCCCTGGAAAGCCAGAGAAGTTAGATTGACCCGCACTGAAAATTGGTTTATTTGTCCTGAATTTGTTCGCAAATCAACTTAATTTAAAAAAATATGTAAATGCACTATATAGTTTAGCTTTGAATCACGTCCAATACATCAAATAAAGTTTATTACCAACAGCCTCGTTTCTTTGGCCAGATAGGATAAAAAATAATTAAATAAGGATAGCTTGGGTCTAATAAAAGTAATAAACGATCTCTTCACTCCCAATAGACATGGATCTCATCAACAAGACATGGCCAAATCTCTTATTCAAGATAATTCTAATAAATCAAATATTTACTACAGTAACTCCTCTAATCAAAACTCATCTAATACATCTACTTTAAGTCCTAATATTAACCTTAAAGAATTTAATTTTATACAAGAATCAGAAATATCTCAATATATTAAAAACTTACCAAATAACTCTGCTAATGGTCATGATAAAATTACTACCAAAACTCTCAAAGTCACCAAAGATTTTATTGTCAACCCCCTGAAGCATATTTTCAATAATTGCCTCAAAAGTAATATAGTTCCTGAAGATTTCAAGCTTGCTATTATCACTCCCATTCATAAATCAGGAGATGTCTGTTCTGTAAACAACTACCGGACCCATTGCACTCCTACCACACCTTGCTAAGATTTTTGAAAAATGTATTAAAGCAAGGCTGGTTAGTTACTTAGAAACTAATTCTCTTATATCTAAAAACCAATTTGGATTCAGAACTAATATGACTACAGAACATGCTATGAACAAATTAATATCATCTGTATACAATAATTTAGATAATAATAAAAAAGTTTTAATAATTTTTCTAGACATGAAGAAAGCCTTTGACATTGTCAACCATATTATACTTGTAAATGCTATGAAGTCTCTAAACATCACTGATAGTGCACTTAAACTTTTAGAAAATTATCTAACCAACAGAATCCAAATAACTAATTTTAACGGCTATCTTAGCTCTCCACTCACTGTCAATTGGGGAGTGCCTCAAGGCTCTGTCTTGGGTCCTATTTTCTTTATTATATATGTTAACAACCTTTGTAACGCCCTACTTGAAGGTAGTATAGTAGCTTATGCTGATGACACGGCTGTTGAAGTGAGTGGTGATACCTGGGAAATAGTATTTCAAAAAGCTAACTTATGTATGAAAAAAATTAACCTTATACTTCATAAAAATGTTTTATTTTTAAATGAAACTAAAACAAATTATATGTGCTTCAGTATCAAAAATAGAAATCAACCTACAGAAAATTTAATTGTAAAGAATCATAAAATTGAATGTAATTTGGTCAATAATTGTAAATGTTCTGTGATCCAAAGACTTACTCACGTTAAATATCTTGGTATAATAATTGATAATCATTTAAAGTGGAACCACCAAACAAATAAAATCAATAAATACTTAAGGTTTATGACTTATAATTTCATTAGATTAAAACAGTTTTTCACTAATAAAAATTTACTCATATTTTATAATTCACTAGTGCAAAGTGTTTTAAGCTATGGCATCACTGTTTGGGGTGGTTTATATGATACTTATAAAAATTCAATTCTGGTTTTGCAGAAAAAGATTATTAAAATTATACATAACAAGCCAAAATTATATTCTAGTTGGAAATTATTTCAGAATCTAAACTGTTAGATCTTTCCTCTCTTTATAAGCTACAATGTATGAATATTAATCAGAACAAAGATCATTTTCCAAAATCAAAAAATCAATGTCAGACTAGATTGTTTGGACAATTCGAAGTACTAAGGAAAAATACCATTAGCCAGCATTATCTAGATTTAGTTGTCCTAAATTAATAAATTCACTTTGCAATGATAACAAAATAACAATAGAAAATCTCACAAATAGACCTAATTTGCCCAAAAAGATTCTTTACAATTGGATTTCTGATCAATTTTTGAAAAATGCATCCTAAAAAAAATTTTTTTTAACCCTAATTTCATTTTAATAAAAATAATAATAATAATAATTTTATACTTACTTTTCTTTTTTTGAGCACAGTCGCGAATAACACTTCTTCTTTATTTTGTCTTTATTAATTTATGTATATCCCTCCTGCGAACAGGTTATTCCTATGCAGGTCTATATTAGTTTATATTGTATACTTTTTATTTATTAATGTCAAATTCAACAAACTATTTTATTTGTTTATTTTCATTTTGTTATATAATTTAATTGAAAAATAAAGGGTGTTTCTTTCTTTCTTTCTTTCTTAAGCAAGGGAGGCTCGTTCCACTAGCAAAATTGATAAAATATCATCAATCGAGCGCTTTAAAAAACGCTCGATTCGTTTGCTAGATTGCTATAATTATATACGTGGATATAGAAAAAGAGAGTCTCTTCGCTCACTAGATTGCAATATGTATGTATGTCAATAAATGCAAAAAGGCTCGCTATACTCGCGAAATTGCTACTGTACATTGTTGTGGTGTATGATAATATGTGGTTATAAATACATAGTGGTCCTAATAAAGCCTCTATATTTGTAAAGCCTTGGTTCGCTCGCAAAATACATTACAAAAGGGCTCGCTACGCTTATTAGATTGCTTTAAATGTCAAAAAATAGGCTCGCTTCGCTCGCGAAATTCCTTAAGTATGATTTTTGGTACATTAAAAAGGGCTCGTTTCGCTCGCTAGATTACTATAAATATGCGTAAATATTGAAAAAGAGGCTCGCTTTGCTCGCAAAATGTCTGAAGTATAATTTTTAGATATTACCTTAAAATGAGCATATTACATATTTTCTCTGACTCTTATAGTCTAGTGAAAACTGGGAACAACACGTGCTCACACTGTTAAACCAAACCTCCACACACTTTAAACTACAAGGCAGAAACAGTTTAGTATTTTGCCTGTACCCAGTTTCATTTAGGGTAAGGGATCTTCAACGAATACCTGTACAACGCACAGACTCGAGACCACCCGGCTTTACGTCCCTTCTCAAGGACGTAAGGACGTGGTACACAGAATTTTTATCCCTTTCATAAAAATCCTAGAGGCCCGTGCTGGGATTGAACTCATGACTAAACTCCATTCATTCTGTGTATTGGCCGCGTACCTTAACCACTACACCACGAGTGACTCTTAGTGTATAACATTATTATATGTGACAAGTTCCATCGCAAAGTATGACTTGTGTACGTTTTTAAAAAAATGTTAAAATCGGGTAGGGGCGGAACTTCTCCTCACATCAGATTCACAAGGCACTGACCAAAAATATCATGGATATTACTTACTCAAGTTATTACTGAAGTTTTTACATATGATTTGTTATCTTTGGGAGCTGGCAATAAGGGCCCAACAACGTGGCCTACTCGCCTGGTAGTTACTACCACTCCCCCCATATTGCTATCACTAATACACTGTTAGCACTTGCACTTGTACATTACATTTCATGTCAGTTGGATTCAAGAGTTGCTGGAAGCGTTGATTCTTGAACTCTATGATTCAATTTTTATTTTTAGCTTATACAGCTCCAGTGTTTAATGCCTGGAGAGTCTTAATATAATATATTGCTCGTAGCTTGTAACAGTTCCGCATACCTTATGGGTATATATATATTATATATATATATATATATATATATATATATATATATATATATATATATATATATATATATATATATATATATATATATATATGTGTATGTATGTGTGTGTGTGTTTCTATACTTAGAAATCTATTAACAAAAAGTTCTTTAATCTTTTTATTCCGATTTAGGCCAAATAATTATTTACATTTCGAATATCCGAGTGATAGAATCTGAAAAAGCTAAATAGAAACAAAACTAGGTTATTAAAACTTATTGATAATAAATACCCTTATTTTTCTTAATAGTCATACTGAGAACTTTTGTTTTTCTAAGGTATTTTTATATTAAAATAACGCCTATAAGGTAGATGGGATTGAAGCAGACCGCTACTCTAGGTTTATTTTTTATGATTAGTGTGTAATGGTTACACTAGTTTTATTATATCGCTTTTCCATTGCAATTCATCCGAATTCTAAATGGCATGTTTAGATATAAACTAAACATACCTATAATTATTATAAATAATTAAAATTTATGTTGTGAAGCATTTATGTACAATTGATTTTATGACTTACAATCTGACTTCATGCCTAAAATAAGCGCACTTTTTTAGTGAATACTCACTGTGAGGGAAATAATTTACTCTGAATCTCTCGCTTTTGCACTTTTTTATAAACGTGAATTAAATTCTTCGATAAAATTCTAATTTACTTTATTTATCGTTTTAAAACTGCACTCTATATTGTATGCAAATCCCATTTTAGCGCTTTTTGATGAAAAAATAAGCTCATAACATTTGGAAGAGGGGACTTTAAGGAATATATATATATATATAATATATATATATATATATATATATATATATATATATATATATATATATATATAATATATTATACATATACATATACATATATCTATTATATTATAATATATATATATATATATATATATATATATATATATATATATATATATACATATATATATATATATATATATTATATATTATATATATATATATATATAAAAATACAAAAATAAATAAATATACAATATTATATATGTATAATAATTCAACAAATTACTAATTTTCCCAAAAGTGTTTAGATCAGATTGATCGTTTTTACACATGTACTGATTAGTATGGATAACAAAAATAGCAAGTTGCAATTTATTATCAGTATTAGTTTTGGTGTTATTGGTCAACATATAAAACATATTAAAAGGAATCATGTTTGTATTAATACATTTAACAATTGGCTTATATCGTGGTAGTATGCCACTTATATAAACTAGTAATATACTGACTGATGTAGGACAACAACCATGTGACCAGTAGGAGGCGCGGGGCAACGAAGCGGCCCGCAGGGCCGACGCGTCGTAGCCGCCTAGGTGCGAAGCGACTAAAAGGCCGATCCACCTCTTCTTTTAAAATAGTCTTTATTATGAAACCGTTGGCTGGTCATTACTCTTTCAGTTCTGCAAGTATTTTTAAAAATCAAGATTTTAAAAATACTTGTTAAACTGAAGTCAACCTTTTCCCAAGTGATTATAGAGTTCTACATGCTATAAGAAAAAAAAAACAGATGTATCGCTAGTTAAATTAGTTTATCTATAAGTTGTACTAAACCTATAGATAGTAAGTGTTAAAATAGTCACTCCAAATTCGCTGTTTCAGTGTGGATATAACCGAGTCTAATACAAAGCAACTGAAGGACTCTAGATCTATGACACATGACCCTTAAGGAACGAGAAATAAGTTTTCTTTACTGAAAATAATAATGTAGTAGCGTAAATAGAGCGTCTATCTTTTAACACTGTTATCTATATTTATGCTGAGTCACTCTCAGTTTATCTTTTTTATATTTTACTATTTTTTTCCTTACTTTTCGCAACTAGAATAATACTAGAAGAGCATATGACCGTAAACAAAATGTAATTCTACTGATAACACGAAAGCCGGTTGACTGGTGGTCATAAGTAGGGATACCACCCAAACAACAAAACATTTTTTTAAATAAGTGTCATAAATATCCATTAATGAACAAAGAACAAATATAATAACTTAAATCACCCGCTGAGTATTTAATAAAACCGGTCTTAGATGGCAAAAGAGTAGCGGAGTACGAGAATCTACATTTAGTTTACAAGGACTACTTTTAATATAATTTTAATTAAAAACGTTTAACTACAATTTAAAATGCTTAAAATATTGTAATGCATCCATATTTATATTAGTATTTTATGAATAACCAATTATTAATTAATAATAGTACATAATAATTCAGCAACCGGAAGTATTGCCAACTTTTTTTATAAGAAAATTGTATATTGTTAGGGTAGCACATTACTTAAGATGTGTTATCAGTAGTGCTCCTTCTATATATAGTATAATTCTAAGATTCGCAATGAGCACAGAGAACACAGCCTATAGACAGTTTGTGACCCTCCCCCCCCCCCTAGCCTCCCCCAGCCTGGTGTAACAGGTGCTTGTAAAGCGCCAGTAATATTCACTTCATTCTTTATTAAATATATCTAGTGTGTTAAAACATTTTTCTGTAGCAATATTTATTTTTAAATTACTCTTCTAAAATAACAGTGACACATAATAGTTGTTCTTTGTTTAGATCTAATAGAGTTTAATAGGATTCATGTAAGAGACAAATGCATTTAAAATTACATTATTAATGAGGTCATGAGTTAATTTTATGTGTTTATTATTAGCATTGACCGTAAAAATACTAATTTAAAATGAGCTGTACTGCTTTCTTTCCCTATGGCCAAAAATATATTTAAAAATTTAAACAAATATAATATTTCTTTCATAATTATATTTAACTGAAATTTTGAATTATTGACTGGCGTACATCTAACTCGTTATCACTTCGATCTCTACCAATGTAAATTTATAGGAAAAATAAGTAATTGCTTAGTAAATAGTTTCGGTTCTTTTACTTTAGGTAAAAAATTGAATTAATAATGGTAAAAATAAAATTGTTTTTGGTGTTACTATTATACAATTAATGTGAATTATATTATTCAGTGTATCAGAACTCGCCAGTATAAACCTAAAAACCAAACCAATTTTAGTTTACTAAACTGCACAAATACTAACTCACAAATCAGCTAACAAATAAACCATTATATGCAAACCAGCAATAATAAATTCTCACAAACTACCTGACAAACAAACCATTATAACTTAACAAACAAAACCACCAGCACAATATTAACTCACAAAACAGATACAAACAAACCATTATATACTAACCAGCACAAATATTAACTCACAAAACAGATAACAAACAACCATTATATACTAACCAGCACAAATATAACTCACAAAACAGATAACAAACAAACCATTATATACTAACCAGCACAAATATTAACTCACAATACAGATAACAACAAACCATTGTACTAACCAGCACAAATATAACTACAATAACAGATAACAAACAAACATAACAGATAACAACAAACCATTGTTTACTAACCAGCACAAATATTAACTCACAATACAGATAACAAACAAACCATTGTTTACTAACCAGCACAAATATTAACTCACAATACAGATAACTAACAAACCATTGTTTACTACAGATAACAAACAAACCATTGTTTACTAACCAGCACAAACAAACCATACAGATAACAAACAAACAACTAACCAATATAACTAACAACAAACCATTATACAGATAACAAACAAACCATTGTTTATAACCAGCACATTACTCACAATACAATAACCAAACCATTGTTTACTAACCAGCACAAATATTAACTCACAATACAGATAACTAACAAACCATTATATACAAACCAGCACAAAAACCTGACTAACAAACCATTATATACAAACCAGCACAAATATTAACTCACAAAACAGATAACAAACAAACCATTATGTACAAATCAGCACAACAACGAACCTGTGTTCACAAATTAGCCCAAAATAAATTATTATTTGCAAACCATTAAAGAAGGTTTTCTTTAATTCGTTACTTGCCGATAAAACAATCGTTGGTTGATGTTAGTACAGTTTTTTTGTGTAGTCAATATTAGTCTGATAGTTGCCTTGATGTGTCTTTATTTAATTTAATTCTGTAAATCTATTTATAAATTTTATTGCATCCTGAGATGCGTCTGGTCTAACTCAATAAGGTTTACGTCCATCTCATACCAGCTGCTATAAGATGCGTTATATAAGGTCAAGGAATCCCCTTCACTTGCTATCATATTCTCTCTATTTCTTTGTCATACAATGCCTAGCATCATTTGACTACTCTCGACTCAGCGGTTCTTGTGTTCAGGGGCTGTCTCTACTTAGCTTCCTCTGTATTTTACAGAATTAGTGACAATATGTTGAGAGTTTTTAAGGAGGGGTGATGCATCCGAATCATTCTCAACGGTCACCCATACAGCACTGACCACGCTTAATCCTCGATAATTTTTATGATCCAACAAAAGTCAAAGTTATACTTGTCAGATTGAAACAAATCTCAGTGTTCTAATTTATTAGGTAATTATATACACTTGTACCAAATTTCTTGTCAATTAGACCATTTTCCATTTTTTGATAATTTTTAAAAAAGTAATCAAGTCATTTAATAAATTGAACTAATGCTAATAATGAGATGTACCTTGGCACATATGTTAGTCTCATACATAACATACACATACTACACACACACACAGACATACAGACAGAAAACTTTACGAAAACCACTCAGGAGGCCTTAGAAACGCGTAAAACGAATAATTCCGGTTTCATCCCGGTTTCGGATTTTTTTGCAAACACAATACTTTTCCTATATACCTACGGTATAAATGAGGAAAAGTAAAATGCATTTATTTCGCTAATATTCTGAGTAAAAATTAATTAGTTCTAAACGTAAATTAATCTATTTTATGCTAGTTAATAATCTCAGAAATGTTTGCCCAAATTTTTTGCTGATTTTGTTTAAAATTGAGAACTGTTTATTATTTTCGATCTAAATCGCCTATACAGATTTCTGCAATGACGTCATGTCATTCATAAAAAAAGTCAGGTTATAACCTCAGACTGCGTTTGGTTTGTTTACATCGAATTGAATCACCTTTTAAGTTTCCATCATCTTGAGTTTATACGATAGTACGAAACACGGCTAAAATCAGTTGACAGGACGGAAAAATAGTGTTGATGAACCAATAAGGATGGCCTGATTTAAAATTGAGGTTGTGGTTTATCATCCAGGCCTAACCTTATTGGTTTCCTCGCTTTATTTTCCCACGCTGTCAACTGCTTTTAGCCGTGTGTCGTATTACAATCTACAAAATGATGTAGTGCATTTTCTTTGAAAAATATATGAAAAGTGATAGACAAGTAAAAGTGCTAAGTTTTAATAGAGTTGATTTTTATACCATGTTTGAGCTATATTTATATACACATCCATATTATTGGTTCTGCTGAATTTAAATTAAACGATTGCAACATTTTGATTTATTTTCCATTTTGAACCATGGATTAATAAAATAATTTTAGTTTTAGTAATTGAGGGAGTCTCATGGTCTTTATTAGTACCATGCGAGTGTGAAATATGTCCACGCTTGCTTTTATTTATTTTTGTTGTTAGAAGACGCTGGCGTCTTCTGTATGGGCCTAAATCTGATATAGATGTAACAGATTTTACACTTAAGTTTGTTTTAGAGGTCAACTTCAATGAACTTCCGATAATAACCTTCCTGGATAACATATATTTAAATTTAATTTACTAATTGTAATTTTGAGAACTTAGCTTTTAATATTCTATGTTAAAATAATCTTATAAGTATAATATTTCTTGACGCATACTTATTATATGATTATTATTAGATCAGAAGACCCATTACGATCCATGCTAGGAACGACATCCATGTTAGGTACGCATTACGATCCATGTTATGTACGGCATTCATGTTATACACGCATTTCGATCCATGTTAGGAACAGCATTCAAGTTGAGGCATGGTACACCCTGAGGGATTCGAAGATCTTTGTCCGCTAAGGCCTTGTCTATCTGTCTGATGTCATTGCCAGGAATCAACATTGATATTTAAACCCTGTCCGCAGGGTTTCAAATATCAAATTTCTCGGTACATTATGTGTAATTATTACTTCAAATTTAAAAATAATGTTTATTTAGAAATTTCTTAGAATTCTTAGATAACATTAGATGGCAAAGAGACACATTTTTCCTATGTTTAAAAATAAACATTACATAACTAGGAATGAAATAAAACAGAGGGAGCTGTGGGATCATTGCTTAATGTTGTGACAGTACTAGGACAGGGCCGTCTAGAGATACTGGCCCTGGCCCAGCCAACTCAAAGCCAAAACCCATCCATCTGTAGCTAATTTTCTTGCAAATCAGTCACCGTTTTATTTGCAATTAATACAATGTTACAGATTTAATTTCACTGACCAACAAACCCAGAGAAAAATTATAAAATTATATTAATGTTTATTGATTTGGGGCAAAAATGCTTCTTCTATTAGCTGGGCCAATACAAATAATATTACCTTTCTGTTTTCAGCTGGGCCAATACAAGTAATATTACCTAGCTGTTTTCAGTTGGGTCAATACAAATACTATTTCCTTGCTGTTTTCAGCTGGGCCAATACAAGTAATATTACCTAGCTGTTTTCAGCTGGACCAATACCAATAATATTACCTTGCTGTTTTTGGCTGAAGCAATAAAAATAATATTACCTTGCTGATTTCAGCTGGACTAATACAAATTATATTACCTTGCTGTTTTCAGCTGGGCCAATACAAGTAATATTACCTAGCTGTTTTCAGCTGGACCAATACCAATAATATTACCTTGCTGTTTTTGGCTGAAGCAATACAAATAATATTACCTTGCTGTTTTCGGTTGAAGCAATACAAATAATATTACCTTGCTGATTTCAGCTGGACTAATACAAATTATATTACCTTGCTGTTTTCAGCTGGGCCAATACAAATAATATTACCTAGCTGTTTTCAGCTGGACAATACCAATAATATTACCTTGCTGTTTTTGGCTTAAGCAATACAAATAATATTACCTTGCTGTTTTCGGCTGAAGCAATACAAATAATATTACCTTGCTGTTTTCAGCTCGACTAATACAAATTATATTATCTTGCTGTTTTTGGCTGAAGCAATAAATAATATTACCTTGCTGTTGCTGAAGCAATACAAATAATATTACTTGCTGTTTTCAGCTGGACTAATACAAATTATATTACCTTGCTGTTTTCAGCTGGGCCAATACAAATAATATTACCTTGGTGTTTTCACCTGGACCAATACCAATAATATTACCTTGCTGTTTTTGGCTGAAGCAATACAAATAATTTTAACTTGCTGTTTTTAGCTGGACTAATACAAATTATATTACCTTGCTGTTTTCAGCTGGACCAATACAAATAATATTACCTTGCTGTTTTCACCTGGACCAATACAAATTATATTACCTTGCTGTTTTCAGCTGGACCAATACCAATAATATTACCTTGCTTTTTTTTGCTGAAGCAATACAAATAATTTTACCTTGCTGTTTTTAGCTGGACTAATACAAATTATATTACCTTGCTGTTTTCAGCTGGACCAATACAATAATATTACTTGCTGTTTTCAGCTGGACCAATACAATTATATTTACCTTGCTGTTTTCACCTGGACCAATACCAATAATATTACCTTGCTTTTTGGCTGAAGCAATACAAATAATTTTACCTTGCTGTTTTTAGCTGGACTAATACAAATAATATTACCTTGCTGTTTTCACCTGGACCAATACAAATTATATTACCTTGCTGTTTTCACCTGGACCAATACAAATAATATTAATATATTTTTCTAGTGCGTTTTATTTCTATGCTGTTTACTTCTAGTGCGTTTTTTCTATGCTGTTTACTTCTAGTGCGTTTTATTTCTATGCTGTTTTCTAGTGGTTTTATTTCTATGCTGTTACTTCTAGTGCGTTTATTTCTATGCTGTTTACTTCTAGTGCGTTTTATTTCTATGCTGTTTACTTCTAGTGCGTTTTATTTCTATGCTGTTTACTTCTAGTGCTATGCTGTTTACTTCTAGTGCGTTTTATTTCTATGCTGTTTACTTCTAGTGCGTTTTATTTCTATGCTGTTTACTTCTAGTGCGTTCTATTTCTATGCTGTTTACTTCTAGTGCGTTTTATTTCTATGCTGTTTACTTTTAGTGCGTTCTATTTCTATGGTGTTTACTTCTAGTGCGTTGTATTTCTATGCTTTTTACTTCTAGTGTGTGCTATTTTTCATTTAGCAATAAATAAAGTGGCAGTATATGCTGCTAAAAATAAGAGAGGTGAAATCAACTAGCAAGTAGGCCACGTTGTTGAGCCCTTTTTGCAATCTCTCATTGATAGAAGAGGGTGTTCTACCTTTTGAGTCCTAGTGCAGGCATTTTGCGTCTAATCCACACATGAGCCGTTGCTTAACTATATTTTTTCTATTGCTTTAAATAGAAACATCACGTGTATCATTTGATACTCCCGAGTTTTGCAAAACATGAATAGTTGACACAATATAATTGTGCGAGAGACACCTAGGGAATGAAAGAAGCAAAATACAATGCTACATCTTGAAACTGTTCCATCATTCGACATTCGTCATCATTGATGGCTCGAAATAATGTCATGTCCCACTCTGACCTTCAATTAATTCCGAAGAATATAATGTGAAGTATTTACCAGAGACGAGCGGTGCTCTCTTACCGCCCTCATGCATGCGAAGTAGGTTGCAAATCACGCTGAGGCAATGCGAAGTAGCTTGCAAATTACACTGATGCAATGCGAAGTAGTTTGTAAATAAGCATAGGGCAATGTGAGTTTGTTTGCAAATCAGCTTAAGGAAATGCGGAGTAGCTTACTATTAGTTGATACTGCATGTGTTATAAATAATATCCCATTGAAATATAAATTCTTTACAAGACGAAAATCTTGACATTACGCTTTAAAGATAATTGATAACAAATTGGAAGATTATGAGATTAGCTTTAAGTGCACAAAATTTAATATTTTACGATTACTTTTGAAAAAAAATATTTGATAAAGGCGAGTTATAAATAGTGTGTTTGTTGCTTATCTCGGTCTTTTCGTATTGGTAGCGTTTTTTGCGTATTGGTAGCGGTCTTTTTGTATTGGTAGCGGACTTTGCGTATTGGTAGCGGTCTTTCGTATTGGTAGCGGTCTTTGCGTATTGTAGTGAAAATTCGGTAGCGATACAGCGTTGGTTTTGTAATAAAATTTATAACATGAAGGGTTTTATATCATCTGTATGTGTAGTGGCATTCAGTGTTATCCAGTTTACAGTTTCATTCAATTCCTTCAATAATTTAGTTTTGACCAGGAATTCATGTCCTTATGGCGAAGTACAGTGTTTAGACGGCTTTAACTGGGCTAGGCGAAATTCTAGTAACTTTCAGATGTCTAATATCTTTTGTATAAAACGAGACTTTTTATGTAACGGAGATTATGACTGTACAGATGGTTCAGATGAGATGTATTGTTCAGGTATATCAGGATTTATACATAGGTTAACTCAAGGTAGTTGTCTAGAAGGTGAATCCATGTGTATTTCATCTTGGAAAGATTATTCAAGATTTACTAACGCTCTACATTGCGTCCGGAATAGTTGGATCTGTGACGGATATAATGATTGCATTGACGGATCGGACGAACTGCATTGTCCCTATAATCCGTCTAAAGGATTCCATTTTGAATTTTCTCAGCATGGCTGCGTTACACTTGGGCGTAAAGATTACTATAAGTGTAAAGATACTAATCAATGTATTCATCAGAGTTCCATCTGCAACAGTCATCACGATTGTACTGATAGATCTGATGAATTCTATTGCCCTTACGTATTTGTAAATGATACTAGAAAATCCATTTACCCAATGAACAGAAATGGACTGAGTATTGACGATCTCCTCCGATCTAATTCTTCGTCTCCTAGTCAGAAGGGACATCTCTTTCACCAGATCAACATAAATCTTGACAGTTTAAATAATTTAGATAAGCAGGTGAAAGAACTAAAACTCATATCATTAAATATAAATCAACTGATGAATAAAACTGAAATAGCCTTGAAGCAAGTAAATAATCAACAATATAATAAAGATTTGACTAATATAAATAAAAATATTGAACAAATATTAAAAAGAACTAACACTGATGATGTTAGGAAATTATTAGAAAAAACCGATAACATATTAAATGAACTGAAATCAAATCCGGATAGTCGAAATCAATTAAGTAATATAAGTAGAAATATTGAAAAATTAATAAGAATTACAGAAAATAGGGATAAAGTACAAGTAAATAGAGACGAAATAAAGAATGTGAAAAGTATCATCGAAGGGTTGTTAAGTGAAAGAGAAACTAAAGAATTAAAAACATTAACGGAAAATCAAAACGATTTGGAAAACATAACTCGAATATTGAAGAAGTTGGAGAGGCTGGAAAATAGTGAAATTGAGGATTTGCTGGAAGGCGGTATTAATTTATCTGGGGCACTTACTTACTTGCCTGTTGTTTTGCAGTTTTTGTTGATTTTGTTCATGCTAATAGTGTTGTATTTGTTGTGCTGTTCCAATAGTAAAATAAATCATGTTAATAATTCAAATATGAATCCTCAGCGAACCCAACTATTATGAAATGATAATTTTATGTAATAAAATTGAGATAATATAATTTACTTTGGCCTTTTCTTCACCTACCGTGCCTATATTCCCTATATTCTTACCTGTACCTAAAGTAATATACAAAGCAAGTAGGGAAACTCCTATACTGACATATGTAAAAAAATTCAGACCTGCCCGATCAAAAAATTCAGATAGCTGGCTCAAAAATAAAAATAGCTAATAATTAGAGTAATTGCGCATGCGCCTTTTTGGATTTAGGTATTTTTATTTAATTTTATTGGCAACCCTGATAACATTAAGTGAGACAAGAGTCTAGCCCGCAACTGTGCACGGAAAAAATATATTGTTTTGAACCAGGTTTAATGTAAATGTTGGAGTTTATTTAAACTTGTAATGCGAGTTTAATCTATTAAATGATTCAGTGTATTAATTTAGTATGTAGAGTACCTATATAAAAATATTTGTAGTGTTTAGACACTCTATATTGTAATAAGTAAAGCGATACATAAAGGGCCAAATGTATTAATGAAAACATGTTACCATCGGTTTGACTGATAAATTAATTAGATATTAAGCCTTAATTATGTACATAAATTATTCATAAGTTATCAGCAGACAAATATTTTGTTTATAGTATAGAGTTAATCTTAATTATAATATATTTTTAAGTATTACAACTTCAAAAGAAATATAAACTTGCTAAAAAGAACTCAAGATCTCCATAATAATTAATTTTATCATTAAGAATAACTTATTCATTTCTGAGTCACTTTAAACCCATTAAAAATCGGGTACGGGGTACCTCGGAACTATTCCTCGAATTCGCTACGCTCAACCTCCCTAATTTGGACTCGCTTCGCTCGTCCTCAAAATATACAATTCACACAAATGTACTTCAGCTCTTCTTCGGACTCGCTTTGCTCGTCCTCAGATAGTAAATACATTAATTTCATTCCCTATCTAAGCGGTCACCTATCTAAGCACTGAGCTAAGTTGAGCGCAGCTCAACTTTTATGATCTAACAAAACCCGTAGATATTCTTGCCGTATTGAAACGAAATTTGGTATACTTATATTTGTATCAATTGGTACAAGTATGAGTTGAAATTTATTTAAAATTCATTGGATTATTTCTCCATTTTGACTTTTCCTCATTTATGCCGTAGGTGTTAAGAAAAGTATTATTTGCATAAAAGTTCCGAAACAGTATCATCTCTTTCAGTTGTTTTTAAGACCTCCTGAGTAGCTTTCACAAAGTTGTTTGTCTGTGTGTGTGTATCTATTATATTATCACTGTTGATCCTAGTGTATTTATACTAGAGTGCCTGCATAATAAGGTACTCTAGTATACTAATTTATAGTCTAATTTATACTAAAGAGTTAAAAATTGGTAGAAAAATCTACAGTTAGGTTTAGTTTTGCTATCCGAATTTAATCTTATGAAAAATTTTACCGAAAATAATGCATTATAAAAAATGCATAAAACGCGGAAAAAGTCACGCATGTAGTCCTATATAAGACCAAACGTACCAAGATCCAGCTAATTATTTGTATTAGGTACTTTAAAAATTAAAATTATTGAATTAACTTAAAATTTGATACGAGTGTATTACTCATTTATAATATAAAAAATACAATATAAAAATACGGGTACGGGGTACCTCGGAACTTTTCCTAATTATTGGATTCGCTACGCTCATCCTCCCAGCTTCGGACTCGCTTCGCTCGTCCTCAAAAATACAGTTCGCCAAATTTATACTGCAACATGTCTTTGGACCCGCTTTACTCGTCAAAAGATAGAAAAATGCATCCGTATCATTCTCAGCGGTCACCTAAACAGCATTGACCATGCTCAATGCTCCTTAATTTATATGATACAACAAAATCATAGATATACTTGTCGTATTGAAACGAAACTTATGTACTTAGTGTACTTATTTATTAGGTAATAATATACACTTGTACCAAATTTCAACTCAATTGGACCATTTTTTTGGTCCTATTTTTTAAAAAAACGTAAACAAGTCATTTAATAAAAATTGAACTAATGCTTGTAATGTGATGAAACTAGACATTTATATTAGCCATATACATTGTCACACGCGTGTCTAATCGCAATCCGATCGCATCATTTTTCCGCGTTGTATGATTGGTCATAAAAAAATATTTTCTGAATAGAACAACTACGCAGCCGTAGAGTGTTATTTTTGTACAAAATTTTATCTCTCTAGCATAAATACACTGGTATACACGATGATAACAGACACATACACACATACAGACACACCACTTTGCAAAAACCACTCAGGAGACCTTGAAAACGCCTGAAACGGATAATGGCAGTTTCATCCCGGTTTCGGGTTTTTTTGCAAACACAATACTTTTCCTATATACCTACGGTATAAATGAGAAAGAGTAAAAATATAATAAACTTCTTTCAGGCTAAAAGAAGTCGTTGATGGTGCAATAAAAAATGACAATTATTTTTTGGGGGAAATTCTGAGATTTTTGCATTTAAATTGTATATATAAAATTTAAATTTCTTGAAGACTGCAGTACTTTATAAATATTGGACATACCAGTCCAAAAAATGTACTCTTTTAAATTGTATAATCTAAAATAGGCGTAATATAATATTCTTCTTTTCTAACTAGGGGCCTCATGTTTATTTAGAAATATAAAGTAGTGATACTTGGGAATTAAATAACATTATAATTCAAGCCCAATAAAAACAAACAAACAGTAAATATATGAATTTACTTTTAATCAAAATATAGTTTTAAGTCGTCTGTTATGTATAGATATTAATTAGCCACCCGGCTGTTACAATATATTAACGATAGGTACCAGTGTACATTTAATCATACACATATATATTGTAATATCCGGGTGGCTAATTAATATCTATACATAACAAATGAACGATAGGTACCAGAGTACATGTAATCATACATATATTTTTTTAAGAATAATTTCAGAAATTATATTTCACATAATTATCACAGAAAAAATGAAAAAGAGCTTCTTTAATAGATCTTTTTATCTACAAATATTCAAATAAACAAATTATTTATGTATATATAACAATTGAAATATACTTATTAAATATGAATAAGTTTAAATTAAAAGTTAATAATTTACTATTCTATAGGAATAGAATGAGGAGTTAAACCCGCAATAAAAGTTTAAATATATGAGAATATGTAAACTAAACCTGGGTCATAACTCCATAATTCTTTAATATTTTTCTCCGTGCACAGTTGCGGGCTAGACTCTTGTATTAAGTGAGTTTCACATTTTGTCGTGTTTTCATACTTTAATATGTACGTGATAATTTAATGATTTTGTATTAAATTCTGTTATATAATTGTTATAATAATTTAGTTAAAGAAAAAGAGAAACTATAGTAAAGGTAAATTACATGTTTTTAGTAAGAGTTTGAAGAAAATGCAGACGACAGTGTATTGCTTTAAAATTACGATTGCTTTTATTACATTATAAGAAATATAGGTTAAATTTGTTAAATTACTAATTAAAATTAATATTTGAAGGGGGAAAAACAAATATCATTTGCAAAAATGTACTAAGTTAAGTAGTGCACACGAAAAAAAAGTTTAATCAGCCGCTCGTTGTAAGTAATTTAAATAAACCTAATATTTAAAGATTCGGACTTAATCCAACATAGGATGTGGCAAAATGTATTCTTGCACAAATTATTAACATTTAAAACTAAACTTTTCAAATAAATGCTTATTAATAAAAACAATATAATAAATAAATAAAACTTTTCAATAAAAACAAAAATTTTGAGTACCGTAAATAGTTTGTTTACATTAAAAGGGCAAAACAAAATGGCCGCGGGCATAGGAAAATTTGAGCCAACTCCCTGGTAGACAAAAGGTGAACTACATGACAGGTCTAACAGAAATCGCTTTTGTTTCCTACTTGGTTTATATATTACTTTTCCTGTACCTATATTAATCAACTAATTAATGTCCCGAACCCTATTGTTTATGAAATATGTGTGACGTCATTAACCCACAAACATTTAAGAAAAACACTAATCTTAAAAATATAGTGTTCAGATTAGACTGAAATTTCGTACACATATATATGGGTACACATAAATGGGGTACGGGATACCTCGAAACTTTTCCTCATCACATCCGACTCGTTACACTAATCCTCCCTACTTCGGACTCGCTTCGTCCTCAGAATATACAAGTCGTTAAATTTATACTGGAACACCACTTCGAATTTGCTTCTCTCGACCTCAGATGGAAAATATATCTTATCATTCCCAGCGGTTTCCCATCAAGGCACTGATTTAGCTCAATGCTGCTTAACTTGTATGATCCAACAAAAATCATGGATATACTTTTCGTATTAAAACTTATGTATTACATGAAGGCATAAACTTGTACTGAATTTTAAGTCAATTGCATTATTTTCTGATTATTTAACATGTGTACACAAGTCATTACATAAAAATTGAATTAATACTGATAACGAGATGAAACTTGACACTTATGTCAGTCTTATACATGGCTACATGCATGTTAAATTTCGATCTGTTTGCAACATTTTTTCGCGTTTTAGGGAATAAGTTTTAGCGAACTTATGAGGTTGTTCGGATGACGGAAGTTGAGGGTGGGAGTGAGCGGAATCGGTTCCTATTGGCTTCCTGATAACAAAAAAAATTGTCCAAAAAAAGTTTATATATATATATATATATATATATATATATATATATAAACTTTTTTTGGACAGTTTTTTTTGTTATCAGGAAGCCAATAGAAACCGATTCCGCTCACTCCACCCTCAACTTCCGTCATCCGAAAACCTCATAAACGTCATTTTCATAATGAAAATTCGCTTCTACCCTTTCGTATGGCGAACGATAACTCTCGAAGGCGTTCTCAAATTGAAACGAAACTTTGCAAATCGCGAGATGTCGTGGTGGTTACGAGGCCTATTGTTTATAAAAACATTATGACGTCATCAATCAATGTTATGACGTCATGAAAAAAAAAATTAAACTTGAAATGGCCTTAAAACAAGGTATTTCGTATTAAGGTAGACGGCTAGCTAAATCGATTAAGACCAATTTTAGCTGAATCGAACCATCACAAATGGCGCAAACAGTATACATATACATAATGTTGTATATATGTATACGTCCAGGTCAAAGACTCGTGCGATATCTGTTGGGTTCAGTAGTGTTAGAGGGTGGGGATATAGTATAAAAGATGGGCCTCTACCTTTTACTCCATCCTGGTAAGCCTACTGTCCCAGAGAGACAGGACAAAAATGGCTTCCACTAAACCACGCCGAGCAAAGCAGGCCCGTAAAGCGGAAGAACCTGGAAGTAGTCTCAATATGGTCAAAGTCATTCTAAAACGATTGCGACCGGTTTCAGCTCAATCAGACTATCTTAAGTGACGGTGTGTGTGTGTGTGTCTGTGTCACGCATAACTCCCACTGTGTTCATGCTAGTTAGTTGAAACTTTGTACAAAAATCAGTATTTAGGTCTAGTTGTGCTGCCCGGAATGTCGAAGTTTTATGTCACCATTAACCTTATTTTTTTAGTCAGCAAAAATTTAAAAAATCGTAAAAAATCAAAAAATGACTCGATGAACTAGACAAACGTGACAAATATATATATATATATATATATATATATATATATATATATATATATATATATATATATATATATAATATATATATTATATATATATATATATATATATATATATATATAATATATAATATATATTATATATTATATATATATATAATATATATATATGTATGTAAGAGTTTCTACCCTTTCGTATGGCGAACGATAACTCTTGATGGCGTTCTCAAATTGAAACAAAACTTTGCAAATCGCGAGATTTGAAAAATTTTGAAAAAAAAAACGAGGCCTATTGTTTATAAAAATATTATGTCGTCATGAATTAAAGTTATGACGTCATGAAAAAAAAAATTTTTTAAACTTGAAATGGCTTTAAAACAAGGTATTTCGTATTAAGGTAGACGGCTAGCTGAATCGGTTAAGACCAATTTCAGCTGAATCGAACTATCAAAAATGGCGCAAACAGTTTACATATATATTATGTTGTATATATGTATACATCCAGGTCAAAGACTCGTACGATATCTTTTGTGTACAGTAGTGTTAGAGGGTGAGGATATAGTATAAAAGAGGGGCCTCTACCTATTGCTCCATCCTGGTAAGACGACTGTTCCAGAGAGATAGGAAAAAAATGGCTTTCACTGATCCACGTCGAGCTAAGCAGGCGTGTAAAGAGGAAGAACCTCGAAGTAGTCTTCATATGGTCAAAGTCATTCTAAAACGATTGCGACCGGTTTCAGCTCAATCGGACAATCCTAAGTGACGAAAATGGTATTTTTATTTTAAAAAATCATGAATGTATTTTTTTCAACCTAAAGATTATACTCAAATAAACAATTTGTTTTCAAAAAAAACGACACAGCTGCGTGTTTCACACTCCTTACAACGCACTATACCACACCCGCAATGTTTTTCAAAATTAAATAAGTGTTCATTCATATGTTTTAATTGAATACTTGTTGTATTTCATGGGAAAGTATATCTCACATAAATCTTAATTAGTATTAAATGAATGTTTACCACACTGTCCTAATATTTAGTTAAATTAATCATGAAATTGTGTCTTGCATATTCAGAAAAACTGAGTGTAGAACTAAACTCAAAGATGGAATGAGACTATGTTTAATATTTTAAATATAGTTAAGTCCCAATTTTTACATTTAAAAAAAACGTTCACTAGTCATTTGTTGAAAATTGAACTAATGCTGAAAATAAGATGAAACTTAGCAAATATGTTAGCCTTACACATGACCTCATGTGTGCCAAATCTCAATCTGATCGCATCATTTTTTTACGTTTTATGATTTTTTCGAAATTTTCGCTGGTCATTAGTGCGGTTAGTAACTTCATAAACAATTATTTTCTAAAAAGCGCAAACTACAGCGATGGACTAATTTATGTTCAACGTTTCAGTTCTCAAGCATAAATACACTAGGAGCTAGGATGACAACAGAAACACATTCCCACACACACACACTGACAGACAACGTTGTGAAAACCTCTCAGACGACCTTTAAAACACCTGAAACGGATAATTTCGGTGATATCCTGTTTCGAATTTTTTTTGCAAACACAATACTTTTCCTCATTTATACCTTCGGTTTAAATTAGCAAAAGTAACAACTAATAATCATTTGGCTAAAGCCAGGTTAGGATAGTTGAGCTACTAAAGTAGCTCAACAAATAAACAATTAATGTAAACAATTATGTATACATATGACTAAATACTTTGAATTTATATTTTATAATCAGATGAAATTAGAAAAAGTGAATCTGCATGTATTAGGTCTTCTATACTTAGGGTTTGGCATGAAACCGTAAGCCATCCCGATCAACAATGTCTAAGGTGTCTTATACTTAATTCTCATCCGAGACTATAGGACCCTAAGAGCAACATAACAAAAAGAAATAGCTTCTAATGCTACTAAGAAAACGAAATACATGCAAATAAATATGAAAGTAAATTAAATTTAGAAAAGCTAGTGAAATGATTCCTACCTTCCATGAAAAGTACTTTTTCCTAAATTTTCGAGATAGAAATTACTTTAAACTGATTTAAAGACATCCAAAAACAATTCCTAGGCCTACCAAACTACAATCAAACTAAATAAAAGTCTTAGAACTTAATTATATATATATATATATATATATTATATATATATATATATATATATATATATTATATATATATATATATATATATATATATGTAAGTAGTATACCGGCTACCATGGCCAGACATAGCGTCAGCATTTTTTCTTCACCCTGGCGCCGGCCACGTGCCACCCCGGTCACTTACCTCTGACGTCACCTTGCACTCTCTTGTTTGTTTACATCTGCCCCCCCCTCTTCTATGTGTATTGCGGGTTCCATGTTATGCACTATCCTCTGACGTCATCTTGCATCTTTGTTTGATTACATGTGTCCTCTGACGTCACTTTGTTTGTTTACATCTTACACGGTCACCCATCCAGTTACTTTTACATGTTGAATTTAACATTTATTATGGGTAAGAATCAACAAAAAGTGTGAGCCTTTTGTTGGATTCGAACCCCGAGACCCCTGCGTAGAATTCAGATGCTCTAACCACTAGACCAACTGAGTAAGTTGGTAGGAGAGCAACCCGGACTGGCACATAGCCTTCCACTACCTTACACTACAGTAGCTAAGCTCTACTCTATACCCCAATGACACTGATAAAGGTCATTGGGGTCATTCTAAACGCTACTTTTATTACTTTAAGTTTAGTAGCGAATTTTCTTTAAGAAAATCGTAAATGAGTAATAAAGTTAAAATGAGGTCATTTTAAAGGCTACTTTTCTAAAGCATAATAGTTTATGCGCCTATTATTTCGCAAAGTAGCCTAAACCCTCAACACTTATACATTTGTAACATCCGACCACGTGCCTCAGTGTGCCTGGACTGATTACTAATCATTTTTCGATTCAATTTAATATAACATTATTAAATTGTACATTATAATATTTCTCCTGTACTACATCTGACCTGCGTTGCCGGTATACTACTTTAGGGGTGTTGTACTTTCTCGTGTCTGTTAATGAGAAAGTCTTGATGAAGAAATAATTTACTTTCTCCTGTCTGTTTATGAGAATGTCTTGATATAGTCACGGTAATAAGTCTGTATTGTTGTAAAGCTTGTACTTAGTTTCAACATATCTCTAAATGTCAATTAAGTAAATTTAGATTGTTTTTCAGTCTTTGATTTTAGTCATTAAGTTGTCAAGTTGTATTGTTTTTATGTGGTAAAATTCGAATATTTTCAGTAAGTTTTGTATTTTTTTTTGTTTTATCAAAACTTTTAGTAAGTTGCATTAAAGTCCGTTTGTTAGTTAAGTTATAAAAGTTTCATATTTTGGTCTAATAAGTCTGTATTTTTTAAGTTAGTTTAAATTTCTAGTCTAAATATATTGATTTTGAGTTGTAATTAGTCAATTTTCATGTTCTGATGTCTAAATGTCTTTAACTTTGGCTGTAATTAGTCAATTTCTATTTGCGAGTAGTCTAAAATAAACAGGCAATTATTATGATTAATTTTATTTTTGTAAGTCTGTGATTTAGCAAAAGTGTCAGTATTTGGTATTTTGTTGGTTATTTGGAGCATTGTTTCGTCTAATTTATATTTAGCTGTAAGTTTCAGTGTTCTCAATAAAGTTATTCATAAGTTTGTCTTGTATGTAGTATAGTTTTATATTTTTTAGTAAAAGTTTGTTGTAGTTTAATCAATATTAGGTCATTTTTAGGTTATTTTTGTAAGTCTGTGATTTAGTGAAATATTTGGTGTTTTGTTGGTCATGTCGAGCATTAGCTGTGTGTTTCTGTGTTCTCATTAAAGTTAGTCATAAGTTTGTCTTGTATGTAGTATAGTTTTAGTTTTTTTAGTAAAAGCTTGTTGTAGTTTAGTCAATTATTATGTAATTGTTATTCTTGTAAGTCTATGATTTAGTAAAATATTTGGTATTTTGTTGATCATGTAGCATTGTTTCGAATATATTAGCTGTAATTTCTGTGCTATGTTTCTGTGTTCTCAGTAAAGTTAGTCATAAGTTTGTCTGTATGTAGTATTTTAGTTTTTTTTAGTAAAAGCTTGTGTAGTTTAGTCCATTATTATGTCATTTTTATTCTTGTAAGTCTATGATTTAACAAATATTTGGTATTTTGTTGGTTATTTCGAGCATTGTTTCGTTCTAATTTATAATATATTTAGCTAATTAAATATCCGTCTGTCTAGAGTCAGTCATTAAATCTATGATTTCAGAAATGTATTATGTTTTAGTAATTATTGTAATATTTTTTCTAGTGCATAAGTTCGTTTCAATTTTTGTACTAAAAGTCGGGTATTTGTAGGAAAAAGTCTATAATATAAGGTGTATTCTTGTAAATTTGGTGTAATATTTAATAAAATGGCTGTCTATTTAGTCAATTTTCTGTGGTAGTTTAAATAAAGTCTAAATTAGGAAAACAACATAAATGAGTTTACGCTTTGAACCGTAGAGTCCGGCGTATTACTTTATTTATTTTTATTACTAGTTGTATACGGATTTTTTAGTATAAAGTATTTTCTAATGGTTAAATAAGTCCGTCATATTATTTTTTGGAAAACGCGGTATTGGAAGTCTACCGTATTAGTTCGATAAAATCCGCTAGGGAAAAGCCTGTTTTGTAAACACTAAGATGTGTTTAGCTGTAAATCATACTAGGCCTCCCGAAAAAAAGAGGGGAAACCATATAAGTTTAAGAATTGGTGCTTGGATCATTCAGTAGTTATTTTCCGTGCGTCAATATGTCTGAAAAGTTTATCATTGTAAAAGACGTTGTCAAGAAGATCCGTAAGTTTGGTATTACCGGAAGAACTATCGATTTTAAGATCAAACCACAAGGTAACTTTGATGGTGATTTTAGTCATCCAAAGGAAGCCGTCGAACAAATCGTTACCGAGGCAATAAAAGGTGTTAAACCTGATGACTATTTAGGATTTACTTTCTGTAATAAAGATTTTTCAAGAGGAGAAGGCTGGCTTAAGTTTCAAAAGGCTAGTGATGTAACATTCAGAGACATTTGGAAGGTTATTTCTAATCTTTATCAGTCCAATTCTCTGGCTTTAGAGTCGGATAATTTTTGTTTGAGTGTAACAAGCATACGTATGCCTACGGGAAAAGGTATAAGACCCCGAAAATTTAACAGTTTTACCGAAGAATGTGCAAAGAGGAAGGGTATTATTACAATTAAGAATACGGACAACTTATGCCTTCCTCGTGCGCTAGTGGTAGCCAAAACAGATTTGATAAATGCCCGGACTATGATAAAATTAGATTAAATACAAAAAACATTCAAACTTCAATGAGTTTAGAATTAATTCAAAAAGCTGGAGTTGTAATACCGGAAGAAGGTTGTGGGATTCCAGAATTGAAAAAGTTTCAAGAGTTCCTTGAAGGCTATAAAATTACTGTATATAATTATTATAGTAGTAAAGGATGTAATATTTGAAGGTAATACGGATGCCAGCAAGTGTTTAAACCTTCTTTATTGTGACGGTCACTACAATGTTATCACTTCTTTGACCGCTGCCTTTGTGTGTAATAATTACTGTGAAAAGTGTCATGTGCCGTATGACCATAAAAATGCACACCGTTGTCAAAGCAAATGTCCGGCTTGTCAACAATCACCGGCTTGTATTACCACCACGAAAATAAAATGTGAGGAATGTCGTAGACAATTTAGGAGTAAAGAGTGTTTTGAAAACCACCGGAAACCTGGTTCTCTAGAGAAAAGTATTGTGTGCAGGGAAATCACACAATGTGATGAATGTTTTAAAACTATTAAGTCTAGTCGAAAACATTTTTGTGGTGAAGTGTTTTGTAAAATATGTAATAACATCAGCCCTCGAACACCTATGTTACATGCAAATAGATAACGGGAAACCCAAAACTAAGGATTTTTTGTTTGTAATATATGATTTAGAAACTAGACAAGAGAAGGCTTTAGAGAAAAATGGCGTACTTCATGAGCCTAATTTGTGTGTTTTTAAGCAGTATTGTCATGAATGCCTAGAAACTGATGTTCAAGTATGCAAACAATGTGGTGTTAGGTTACAAATATTGAAATGCGACGATCCCGTAACTCCGTTTACTCACCATCTTCTTACTATAAGAAAGAAATTTAAAGATGTGATTGCTATAGCGCATAACGGCGGTCGTTTCGATCATCAGTTTATTTTAAATTATATATTGACACAAACAAATTTAACACCGGAAATAATAACGAGGGGTTCCGGGTTGATTTCAATGATTGTTGGAAATGTTAAATTTTTAGATAGCATAAACTACTTTCCGATGGCTTTAAGTGCGCTCCCGAAAGCTTTTGGCTTAACGGAACTCAAAAAAGGGTATTTTCCACATCTTTTAAACCGTACAGAGTTTGCGAATTACAAAGGTTTACTTCCTCCTATTGAATACTACGACCCCGATCACATGAAACCGGACGCCCGGATTGAATTTTTAAAGTGGTACGAAGAACATAAAAATGATGAATTTGACATGAAAAAAGAAATTATTGGCTACTGTGTATCTGATGTGGAAATTTTAGCGCAGTCATGTTTGAAATTTAGGAAACTTATAATGCAAGAGGGAAACGTATGCCCTTTTACAGAGGCGTGTACGCTTCCTTCGGCTTGTAATAAAGTGTTTAGAAGAAATTTTTTAAAAAAGGATACTATAGGAATAATACCAAAGAAAGGATACCGCTGGCGAGATATCCAGTCAAAAATAGCTGTCCAGTGGTTGATTTGGGAGGAACATAAAAACAATATTGATATTATTCATGCTGCCAAAAGTAAAGAAGCTATAGTGGCTGGTGTAAAAGTTGACGGTTTTTGTAAAGACACAAATCAAGTGTTTGAATTTCACGGGTGCTTTTATCACGGATGTCCGAGATGTATTCAGTACAATAGAAAAGAGCCCGTTCATGATGACCCAGTGGATACCATGGAGAACCGTTTTATTAGTACTAATATGAAAGTCGAGCGTTTAAGAAGTAAGGGTTATGACGTCATTGAAAAATGGGAATGTGACTTTAGGAAAGAGCTAGAAGGCGACTGTAATATCAAAAAGTACGTTAATACACACCCGTTGATTACAAATTTACCTCTCGATCCTAGGGACAGTTTTTACGGAGGTCGGACAGGTGCAACTAAAAGTCACTATAAAATTAAAGAAAACGAAAAGATAAAGTATGTAGACGTGTGTTCGTTATACCCTTGGGTGAATAAGTTCGGTAAATACCCCGTGGGACACCCTGAAGTTTACGTCGGGGATGTTAAATGTCGTCAACTAAATTTAAATTTTACAGAAGGTATAATTAAATGTAAAATATTACCGCCGCAAGACTTGTATCACCCTGTATTACCTATGAAATGTAACGGTAGGCTAATGTTTTCGCTTTGTCGCTCATGTTGTGAAGGATTAAAGAAAAAATGTGACCATAATATGGAAGAGCGAGCTATAACAGGGACTTGGGTCATAGACGAAGTTAGAAAAGCCATAGAAAAAGGATATCACGTTTTACATATTTATGAAATATGGAAGTATGAAACTATCCGGTACAACAAAGATACCGAGGGGCTCTTTACTGGTTTATAAACAAATTTTTAAGGATTAAGCAACAAGCTTCTGGCTGGCCTCTTCACTGTTCAAATCAAGAAGCGAAAAACCAGTATATACAAGAATATTTAGAAAAAGAAGGCGTTAAACTTAACCCGGACGAAATAGATTTTAATCCCGGCTTAAGACTGTTGGGTAAAAGTTTGATTACTAGTTTCTGGGGTAAGTTGGGTCAGAGAGAAAATCAACCAAAATGTACGATTGTTAACAAATCGGTGGAGTTTTTTAAAATCTTATCGGATCCGGCTATTCAAGTAAATAATATAACTTTAGTTAATGACTCGACTGTGATCGTTAACTGGGAATACAAAGAAGAATGCTTTAATGTACTCCCTACTGTGAATGTTGTTTTGGCAGCCTATACTACGGCACAAGCAAGATTAAAACTCTACGACTATTTAGATAAGCTTGATGATAGGGTGGTCTATTACGATACTGATTGTACGATATACGTCTCTCAACCTGGAAAATATGAAGTCCCGGTCGGTAGTTTCTTAGGAGACATGACTGATGAATTAGAAGTTTATGGAAAAGGGAGCTATATTAAAGAATTTGTATCTGGAGGACCAAAGAACTACGCGTATAAAGTTTATAGTCCTCAAAATAATACGTATCACTCCGTATGTAAAGTCAAAGGGATTACTATAAACTACAAGGCATCAAAAGATGTAAACTTTGAAAAAATGAAAGACATGGTTCTTCAAGACGAGCCTCCAAAGTATATTTGTACCAAACAAATTAGAAGAACCAAAACCCATGAAGTTGTCACTGTAAATAGTCAGAAAATATTCCAACTTAATTTTAGGAAAAGGAAACTATTAGATAATTATGACTCTGTGCCGTGGGGTTACAAGAAAAGAAAGTAATTGTAAACAATATTGATTGAAATTAATTTGTAAACTTTAAATATATTTATGTAAATAAATAATTGTATTAAATTATTTAACCTTACTTCCAATAATCTAGGGTAATAAATGATCATTAAACAAGTGGACATTGAAGAAATTTACTAAGAGAGTTACTCTTCTCTACATATTAAAGGATTCAGATGAAAATTTTAGAATAGAAAACTGGTCTCAAGAAAAAGCATAGAGTTAGTGGTCTTCATAACAAAACCCATATAATAGGGGCATCAGATGTAAAATTTAGACTAGGAAACCGTCTTATAGGGGATATATGGTTAAAATTACGATATGAATTATGGAGGGGTAGGGTCATCATTAGATCAAAATTAGTCTAAATCTGGTCTCAAGTCTCGGATGGATATTATTATTGAAACTACGCATACAGCATGAGTTGTGGGTTATTACTTAAAAGTCCAATGTGGTAGGTAAATCATATGAAAATTAAAGTAAAACAGGTCCTAAGTAGAGGGAGTGGGGATATTATAATTGAAAATAAACATGACACAAGAGTTGTGGGTAAGAAATATGTAAAAACCTCATTTAACTGGGGTATCAGGTGAAAAAATTAGACCAGAAATCTGTTCTGAAGTAGAGGGTAGGTGTAATATGGTAAAAAGTAGCCACCCGACGTGCGTGGGGTGGGGTGGGTCTACTAGACATATAAAATCTGGTCATAGTAGAGGGAAAAAAATAAATGCCCGTTCTAAGGTTTTTCGACCCATCAGGGTATTCACCCTGCGGAAACCACTCAGGTGATTGCATCTACTATCAGCTAAGAATTAATTATTCTTAGAGGGTTTCTTAGAGATTCCAAGTCTTAAGTAAAGGGAGTGAAGGTATTATAACTGAAAACTAAATATGGAGTAAGGGTTGAGGAGAGGGTGGCTCTTCGTTAGGTAAACTCATATGAATAATTAGACTAAATCTGGTCTTAAGTAAAGAGGTAGGGGATTGCTAAGTAGTAATGCAGGTGTCTGGAGCCCCCCACTCCTCCCCCTAGGCCACGCCCCCCTTACTAGATGCCTTATTAATTGATCATTCTTGATCGGTATCTCGTTAGGTATACATGGAGGGCTACCTCCTTGATCACCCGTACCTTACTATGTACCCCTCCCCCTTTTCAGTGTATTATGCTCGTACACTGGACTAAAATTCGTCTCTCCTTGTATTTGTGTACCTAATTATGATATTTCTTGTAGACCCACCACTCCTACATCACCCACCCCACCCTTTACTTTAAAACAGATTTTTCGTCTTATACCATATGAGTTTTTTTAACGAAGAGCCTCCCCTCTCCTCAACTTACAGCAATCCCCCCTACCTCTTTACTTAAGACCAGATTTAGTCTAATTTTTTCATATGGATCTACCTAACGAAGAGCCCCTCTCTCCTCAACCCTTACTCCATATTTAGTTTTCAGTTATAATACCCCTCCACTCCCTTTACTTAAGAATCTCTAAGAAACCCTCTAAGAATAATTAATTCTTAGCTGATAGTAGATGCAATCCACCTGAAGTGGTTTCCGCAGGGTGAATACCCTGATGGGTCGAAAAACCTTAGAACGGGCATTTATGTTAAATTTTCCCTCTACTTATGACCAGATTTTATATGTCTCGCAGACCCCACCCCACCCCACGCATGTCGGCGGCTACTTTTTACCATATTACACCTACCCTCTACTTTAGAACAGATTTCTGGTCTAAATTTTTTCACCTGATACCCAGTTAAATGAGGTTTTTACATATTTCTTACCCACAACTCTTGTGTCAGTTTAGTTTTTCAATTATAATATCCCCACTCCCTCTACTTAGGACTGTTTTACTTTAATTTTTCATCTGATTTACCTACCACAAAGGACTTTTACGTAATACCCACAACTCATGTTGTATGCGTAGTTTCAATAATAATATCCATCCGAGACTTAAGACCAGATTTAGACTAATTTTGATCTAATGATGACCCCTACCCCTCCATATTCCATGCGTATGTGTAATTTTAATCATAATATCCCCTATAAGGCGGTTTCTTAGTCTAAATTTTTCCACCTGATACCCCTGTTATATGCGGTTTACATATTTCTTACCATAACTCTTACTTTATGATTAGTTTTCAATTATAATATCCCACCTCTCTCTACTTATGACCTGTTTTACTCTAACTTTCATATGATTGATTGACCACCACATAGGATTTTACTATATTACCCCACCCTTTACTTCGAAAGTTTCTGTCTAATTTTCACCTGATGCCCTATTATAAGGGTTATGAAGACCACTAACTCTATGCTTTTTCTTGAGACCAGTTTTCTATTCTAAAATTTTTCATCTGAATCCTTTAATATGTAGAGAAGAGTAGCTCTCTCAGTAATTTCTTCAATTTCCACTTGTTTAATGATCATTTATTACCCTAGATTATTGGAAGTAAGGTTAATAATTTAATACAATTATTTATTTACATAAAATATTTAAGGTTTACAAGTTAATTTCAATCATATTGTTTACATTACTTTTCTTTTCTTGTATCCCCACGGCACAGAGTCATAATTATCTAATAGTTTCCTTTTCCTAAATTAAGTTGGAATATTTCTGACTATTTACAGTGACACTTCATGGGTTTTGGTTCTTCTAATTTGTTTGGTACAATATACTTCGGGGGCTCGTCTTGAAGAACCATGTCTTTCATTTTTTCAAAGTTTACATCTTTTGATGCCTTGTAGTTTATAGTAATCCCTTTGATTTACATACGGAGTGATACGTATTATTTGAGGACTATAAACTTTATACGCGTAGTTCTTTGGTCCTCCAGATACAAATTCTTTAATATAGCTTCCCTTTTCCATAAACTTCTAATTCACAGTCATGTCTCCTAAGAAACTACGACCGGGAACTTCATATTTTCCAGGTTGAGGACGTATATCGTACAATCAGATCGTAATAGACCACCCTATCATCAAGCTTATCTAAATAGTCGTAGAGTTTTAATCTGCTGTGCCGTAGTATAGGCCGCCAAAAAACATTCACAGTAGGGAGTACCATTAAAGCATTCTTCTTTGTATCCCAGTTAACGATCACAGTCGAGTCAATTAACTAAAGTTATATTATTTACTGAATAGCCGGATCCGATAAGATTTAAAAAACCCACCGATTTGTTAAAATCGTCATTTTGGTTGATTTTCTCTCTGACCCACTTACCCCAGACAACTAGTAATCAAACTTTTACCCAACCAGTTTAAGCCGGGATTAAATCTATTTTCGTCCGGGTTAAAGTTTAACGCCTTCGTTTTCTAAATATTCTTGTATATACTGGTTTTTTGCTTCTTGATTGAACAGTTGAAGAGGGCCAGCCAGAAGCTGTTGCTTAATCCTTAAAAATTTGTTTAGGTAAACCGTAAAGGAGCCCCTCGGTATCTTTGTTGTACCGGATTAGTTCATTACTTCCATATTTCATAAATATGTAAAACGTGAATATCCTTTTTCCTCATGGCCTTTTTCAACTTCGTCTATGAACCCAAGTCCCTGTTATAGGCCGCTCTTCCATATTATGGTCACATTTTTTTTAAATCGCTTCACAACATGAGCGACAAAAGCGAAAACAATTAGGCCTACCGTCTACATTTCATAGGGTAATACAGTGTGATTTACAAGCTTGCGGCAGGTAATAATTTTCTAATTTAATATATACCTTCTGTAAAATTTAATTAGTTGCGACATTTACATCCCGACGTAAACTTCAGGTGCCCCACGGGGTATTTACCGAACTGTATTCACCCAAGGGTTATAACGGAACACACGTCTACCATACTTTATTTATTTCGTTTTCTTTAATTTATAGTAACTTTTAGTTGCACCTGTCGACCGTCCGTAAAAACTGCTTCCTAGATCGAGGAGGTAAATTTGTAAATAACGGGTTGTGTATTAACGTACTTTATTGATATTACAGGATNGCTTAAGGAACCCTTAAGGAGTTAAGGGTTCCTTAAGGAGCCCTTGAGGAAAATGTTAGGTTTAGGTAAGTAAACTGTCTTTGAATACAGGCCTAAGTATACTTAATTTTATATTTATTTAATTTGTCGAAGTTGCTTCGCTCGTCCTCAGATAATAAATTTTTCT
>JACMZG010000022.1:47433898-47476515 GCA_018340805.1 Microvelia longipes | reverse complement strand
GACCAATGTTTAAGTCTGTATGGTTAGACTAATCATATATCAGAAGGAGTCATAAACTGAATCAGATCTTGATCAGTGCTACCATGACAGTAGGGGTTATAAATTAGTGTAAAAATTATTTTTTTTAATGCTTACAGCTCAGAATATAATTGATAGATCTTGACTAAACTTTAAACTTAAAATGCTCGTAGGTCTGAGTAGTCACCTTTTAAGTTTTATCGAGACCAGTTTCAAAATAATATGGGTTTAGTGCAACACTATATTTTAAGTGCTTACAGATTGGAATCTAATCGATGGATCTTGACTAAACTCTACACTTAAACGACTCATAGATCATATTTGAGCACATTATATGTCTCAACGAAATTCCTTCACAAATAACAATAAGGGATTAGTGTAAAAACTAAGTTTTAGATGCTTAAAGATCGGAATCTAATTGATGCATCTTAATTTAACTTTTTACTTAGACTACTCATGGGTCAGAATGGACGTATTTTATGACTCATCGAAATCCGTTTTAAAACTTTTATATTTCTTTTTGCTATATTTTGAGATACCAAACAATTCACGCGTCCAAGGTGGAGATGCCAGGGAGCTCCGCACAAGTGGAGACTCGATCTGGTCTGTCTCTAGCAAACAGGACTGATATATGCCCAAACAACCTTGCTAGCACAGGCACTTAATAACTATTTGAGGACTGTATATGAATGAATGAGAACAACTTTTTAATGTGCAAAAGGTAAGCAGCATGCATATATTTACAAGAAGCATTAATGGATAAGCAATAAAGCAATAGCTTAATAATATTAATCTATGACTACTTACTACAAGCATTAATAAAAGAGGAAACAACACAGAAGGCATAAAAGGATACAAAGAGAGATAAATATGGGTTAGTATGCGCTAAACTACGAACAAAGAATATCAGGTTAGTAGATCAGATAGATTTAGATAGATAGATAATATAATGTATTGAGCATAAAGGATATTACCAACAACAGGTAGGGATTACAGTTGATTTTGACTGAATAATACTAACTTAAAATTACATCCACCTCTACTCATCACTTCTAAGACACAAGCTCTGCAAAAGCATATTTACATTAATAATCTATGAAAAGCAACTAGAAATTATGTACAAATTAATAATAATAAACTTGAAGAAGGCGATAAACAAGAAACAGCACAGAGCTGGTGCTGAATATTCCGTCCAAGTTTCTCCGTCTATTTATAGCATATCTTCTTGATAGATCGTCAGAATGATTGTGGAACGTCCCAGATCATGAAATTGTGATATTAGATCTAATAGAAACAGCAGCCACAATCACAGAAAAACATACGTTCGTGAGCATCTGACGCACGAGACAAACTTTCTCGCTGATAATCGCAATCCAGTTCTTCACCAATAAAACTAAATGGTTACTTACAAACTTATAAGTGTTAACTCAAATATTTACAGTTTGACTATGAAATAAACAGGGAAATTAATTAAATAAATAAATTAAAATATTTTATGCACTGCCGGCTTAGTGGAAGGTTAAGCACTCAGCTGTTTATCTTTTTAACCTGTTGCTTCTGAATGTAACAAGTTCTCAACCGCAAATATTCCATCTAACTATAGACTTACTGTCTTGGCGCCGAAATTCAAATTCAAATATACGTTGCTAAGTTATCGTACAAGTAATACATATAAATCAACTTATAATAAAATCCTAATAATTATTTACATCAACATTAATGAGGTTTAAGGTTAATAATGTCTTAACATACCGCCTACCTTTAACTTTCTTAGACTAAAAGAAGTTAAATAAATAAACTAATAATAAACATAAACGTAATACAAAAGGGCTAGCAAAGTCCTGTGTTTGCACAGACCAGTAGCCTGAAACAAAAGAAACAAAAATAAATAAATAAATCCAAACTGGAACCAAAAATCACTCAGCTGCAGATTACTTCTGAGCAGCTTCGGCTGAAAAGGGATCAGAGCTGTTCATTTTTAGCAAGATTAATTTATTAGCAGGGCGCCGCAGTGTAGCTGAAGCTGTCTGCACTGTTGCCACTCGAACAACATTGTCCTTGCCAGCATGAACACTTATCACTCTAGCAGACGGCCATTTCATTCGAGGAACATTATCCTCCTTAATCAGCACTAAATCTCCAACCTGTAAATTATAGTCGGGGTATTTCCATTTATTGCGCTGTTGAAGAGACGTCAGGTATTCCACACGCCAACGCTGCCAGAAATGTTGGGCTTTCTGGTCCACCATCTGCCATCGGCTGAGACGATTTTCCTTAATATTCACAAGAGATTGTTCTGGAGTCGCAATTAGAGGTCTGCCAATGAGGAAGTGCCCGGGGGTTAAACATCCGGGATCCCGGGGGTCATCACTCAAAGGACACAAGGGCCTAGAATTCAAGATGGCTTCAATTTTAATAAGCAATGTTGAGAGTTCTTCAAAAGTCATTAAATTCTCTCCATACACTGTCTTCATTAAACGCTTAACAGACTTTACACCTTGCTCCCAACTCCCACCAAATGAAGGAGCTGAAGCTGGAATCCATTTCCACTGTATTTCTTTATTCTGACTATATGTTTTGATTTCTTCTTGAGTATCCTTCTGTCTGAGCCAGCTATAAAGGTCCTGCAAACGATTAGAAGCACCTTTGAAGTTGCTTCCATTATCGGAATATATAACTTCAGGAATACCTCTGCGACTGATGAATCTATTCAAAGCTGCTATGAAAGCCGGAGTCGATAAAGACGAGACTAACTCGAGATGAAGGGCTCGAGTCGGCAAACAAATGAACAAACAAAGATAAGCCTTGCTACTGGAAGCTTTTCTTTTAAGTGAATCCCGCACATAGAAGGGACCAGCATAATCCACCCCTACATGCCGGAAGGGACCACTACTCTGTAGTCTAGCAGGATGCAGCTCCCCCATTAATGGCTGACATGGGGATGCATGAATTTTTCTGCACACTAAGCATTCTCTAGATATTCTTTTCACTGCATTCTTCCCTCCAACGATCCAGAACTTACTACGTAAATGAGCAAGAAGGATTGAAGACCCAGGATGAAATAGTTTCCAGTGATAATGCTTGATAATCAAGACTGAAAGCGTCGCTTTGCCTGGTAGGACAATCTGGTGCTTAGTTTCCCAATCTAAGTCTGATAAACCTAGGCGACCGCCTACCAACAAAACACCTGCATCACTAACAAATGGGTGCAAAGAGGCTAACTCCTTAGGTATTTTAGAGTCTGAAGAAGGTAACGAATCTCTAAAATAATAATGAGCTTGTACCAGTCGGTATAACATCAACTCAGCTTCCTTGATTTCATCCTGGCTAACATCTTTCGATTTCTCATAAGGTTGTTTTCTAATAATTTTAATAAACCTAAGAGCAAGAGCAAATGATTAAGTAAAAACATCAATTCTTACTTGTCTCTCCATCCACTGAATAATCGGTGGGGTCGTAGGATAAGTAAATAATGCCACACGTCCGGGGAAAACCTTAAGCTCGGGAACAACTGCTGGAGACACGCACAGGGTGTTAGGCCAGTCAGTCGGATCCTGCTTGATCCACGCAGGTCCCTGGAACCAATGAACATTATTAATAAGCTGGGCTGGAGTCAATCCTCGCGACCCAAGGTCACTTGGGTTGTCCTCAGAAGTCACATGTCGCCATGGATAACTTGAAGTCAGCTCACGGATGGTCACACCACTCTATTGGCGACAAAAGTCTTTAATTTATAGGAGGGTGTACTCAACCAAGATAACACCACTGAACTGTCTGAAAAGAAATAAACAGTAAATTTTCTATTTAACCGTTGGGCAAACGATTCTAAAGTTTCCCACAGCCTTGCTGCTAATAAGGCTGCACACAATTCCAACCTAGGGATTGTAGAAGTTTTGAGAGGAGCTAATTTGGTTTTGGCTAGCAACAGCTGAACGCTAGGACCTAAATTAGACTCAGCTCTCAGGTAGGCACACGCACAGTATCCTATCTCCGATGCATCTGCAAACAACAAAAATTGCACGGGTGATTCACCAGGAACAATCCAACGTGGGATTTCAATCTTGCTCAAGATTGGTAGCTGATTACAAAATATCAGCCACTTTTCCTTCATCTGTTCAGGAAACTCCTGGTCCCAACCTAACTTGTTGGTCCAGGCTTCCTGAATAAGAGTCTTAGCCGGGAGTATTGCGGGACCCAATAGACCTAGGGGGTCATAGACCTTAGCAACAGCTGAAAGGACCGCTCTCTTGGTACAGATTGGTGCTGGTGGTGATATGCTGAAAGAAAAGACATCAATTGAGGGGTTCCATTGAAGTCCTAGAACTTTAACTGAACAATTTTCTTCTTTATCCAGAGCTACGGGGCTCTGACTAGTGTCTTTCTCCGCCTTTCCTCTATACTCAAGAGGAATCAGCTCAGGGTGGTTAGCAGCCCACTTACCTAGCTTAAAACCACCTTTTTCCATCAAAGAAATTATTTGATGCTGTAACTCTATTGTAGACTCAAGATCTTTATCTCCCGTAGCGATATCATCCATCCAAATATCTTCTTGCAAGGCTTCCGCTGCCATAGGAAACTCCTTACCATGATCAAGCACCAACTGTTTCATCACTCTTAAAGCTTGATATGGAGCGCTACATAAACCAAAAGGAAGGGTTGTTATCTCGTAATCTTTGATTTCCTCTTCTGGTGAAAAACGCCACAAAATATGCAAGTATGCACGATCCTCCGGATGCATAATGATCTGTCGATACATCTTCTCCGCATCAGTTATAAAAGCAAACTTATGACGCCTGAAATTTAATAAAATTAAAACAATATCTAACTGCAGCTTAGGGCCAACATAAAGCATATCATTCAATGAGCCACTAGATGTGCGAGCAGCAGCATCAAATACAACCCTAATCTTTGCAGTTTCCCCCTCACCTTTAAGGACACAATGGTGGGGGATATAATATAAACCTGGGTTCCTCGCTAGCTCCATATGGTTAAGATTGATGTACTCCCGCATAAAGTCACTATATTTCTTCCTTAAGATAGGATTCCTTTCAAATTTAGATTCTAAGTGCGTCAGTCTTCTCATAGCCTGACCTTTAGAATTACCGAAGTCAGGGTTAGGTGTTTTGAATGGGAGACGAACACCATATCTCCCATTACCATCACGGAAGTGAGTTAATTTAAAGAATTCCTCACATAACTCATCTTCAGGATTTTTGGGTTTTATAATCAAAGGCTCTTCGAGCTCCCAAAATTTAGTCAATTCCTGATGTAAAGTATCTTCAGACACTTTGGACTGGGTATATAAAGCACAAAAATACTCAGCTTCATTAACATCTATGACTGGGCCGAAGGCCATATATCCAAAAATTGTACCTAATAAAACGGGTGAATTAGGTGCAACAGACACTACAGGTCCACAGACTATGGTATGAAATAAATCACAACCTATAACCAAGTCTATGGGTCTAGGTTGCCAAAACATGGGATCAGCTAAGTCATAATCCTGATATTTGATCCACATGTCATCTGGAGTAGAAAATCTAGGTAAGTCTGGTGTAACTCTATCATTAACGACTACACTAGTACTAATGTTGATTTCATTATTCTTAATAGGACTAATAGTACAGAAGGTACGACCTCTAAATCCATCAAGACGGGTACCACCAATACCTACAATATTATACTTGATAGGTTCAATGACTAAACCTAATTTCCTTGCACAGGCGAAAGTTAGAAATGAAAATTCACTAGCTGTATCAAGACATAATCTAATAGGGTGAGTTTTTTGCCAGATTTATCAGTAATATGACACATTGCAGTACCAAATAACACACCTATATCCTGAGAACTCTGAGTACTAAGGGCTACCGGTTGATTTTCAGAAACTGGCTTGACAACCGAAGCACATCCAATGCCTGAGACATCATCCCCTTCAGGCTTGTTTTTACCATTCGTTTCAGTATGTAACAAAGAATGATGACGTTTTTTGCAATAGCGGCATCTAAAACGAGATTTACAATCTTTAGTAGCATGGTGACTGGTTAAACATTGTCGGCATCCCCTCCAAGACTGCAATAAACCTGCACGTTCAGTAACTGGGGTATTATTAAACTTATAACAGTTATAGATTGGATGTACACCTTTGCAAACATGGCATGTAGTGGGGGGGTTTTGAACTATGACCACTTCCACTTCCCTTAGGTTTGTTATCACTACTGCCAGCACTGGAGCCAGAATAAAATGAAAGCTTATAATTACCTCCTGATGTATTTTTCTTAGTTGAAGTAGAAGGTATTTCAGCTTTATTCGAACTGCTACTTGATCCACTTTTAGCTAGTTCTGCTGAAGTACACCGCGAGTGCAAAAACTTAATAAGTTTTTGCACTCGCAAAATGTCGGAAAAGTTTCAGAGTTTTGATTCTCAAATTCTTCTTTAGTAGTCTTGTCTAAACACCTGCGAGATAAATGAAAAAATATAAATTCTATAGCATTTGGAATTTCCAATAAATTAAAAGCTGCTACAGATTCTGACAAACTAGCTATTATATCAGTTAAATTCTCTGCAGTAGGTTTTTTATTCAAAGGTGGCATGTCAAGTATTTTATCTAGATATGCTGTTGCCAGCAATCTTTTATTTTCATAGGTCCGTTTCAAAGCATTCCACGCAACAGAAAAATTAGAATCTTGCATTGGCACATTAGCTATAACAGCTAAAGCAGGGCCAGATAACCAGGATTTTAAATATTGAAACCTGGTAATATCGGTTAAGTCTGGGTCACTGATAACAGCACTTTCAAAAGTGTCCCTAAACTGAGGCCACTGAGTCCTTTCACCCTTAAATTGTGTAAATTTAAGAGGGGGCAGTCTAGCCTTAGATCTGCCTAATAATGATGTATTGTTGAGAGAGTCACTAATTAGAGTATTTGCTTTAGATTCCATTTCGACTGTTATGGCTAAAGCTTCATAATAATATGTTTTGGCCTGAAATCTCATTTCTTTGTGTCTATCCTCCAAAACTGGAGTGACACCATCTTCCTGAGTCATAGCTCTGAGCTCTTTAAAGTAAGATTGAAATCTTTCATACAAACCACTGAGCGACCTGCTCATTGCTTTAAAGAGATTAGATTTGGACGGATCTGTCCTAGCAGCCAAACCAGTATCGTAGATTTCCTTGATATCTGCCACAGCATCTATCATCTCTTGTTCTAAGGGAGAAAACATGTCGTGTCCTCCAGGTCCAGTATCAGTGTCACTCATCTTGATGTGGATCCAAACAACAAAAAAAAATGTGATACTGAAACTAACAGTAAACTCAAACAAACAAGAGAAGATACAAACAAAAAATACAAAAAATTATCTGACTGTTAAGTATATACAAACTAAGTACAAAAATATACAAAGATATGAGTTTTAAACTCAAAAAAACTAATAAGACTAATCTTAAACTTGATTCTGTAACTTTCAGAATTTTCAATCAGAACTGATAAGTAAAACATAAATAAAAATGTGTACACAAAAAAACTGGATGATTATAATCAATATTAACTTGTCTAAAGATCAAGTTTGTTCTCAAAAAATAAATAAATTTCAAACATGAAATTTTATAAGCAAAACTATGCTTCTTGTGAAGCGTGAAAAAATAATTAATTAAAAAATAGTTAATAAAAGAATATTTACACAGCTTGGAACAATAACTAAGTATTGTTCTTTAATTTTTGTTATCAAAACAAAAGTAAAGACCACAAGCTTCTCAAATTGAGCGCAAGCATATGCAAACAGCTTGATGGCAAGAAAATAAAGTAAACTGTGTATTCGCTTCACAAAGCTCAGGGGGAGTGTAAGCCTGAGCAAGATAATAAATAATAAAACAATAATTATCTATTACCGTAACAAACATCCACAAGTTCCTATACAGTATGAAAATATGTATAAGCGCATACAGCAGACACTTGATGGAGATAACACTGGACACAATCACTTGTCCGACCAACCACTGCCAGGAGAGCTCAAAAAAATAAAATAACTGAACCGCTGAAAAAAGAAGAATAAACTAGAACAGAGTATTTACAAACTTTGAAGGTAACCTAAATAACCTACCTGTGATAAAAAATAAATTAAAATGTGAAATTTCCGCTTGATAACACTGTTTATTTTCTGATTTTAATGACAGTAGTCGATAACTGCTCAGACTACAATCATATCTAGACTCAAAACAAAAAATAAACATCAAACCAAAAAATAAAATATCCTCAGAACTGCATACTAACAGCTTAAACAGGGTGTCCCAAAACCTGTGTACAAAGGTATCCGGCTCGACTCGGACCAAAATGGAGATGCCAGGGAGCTCCGCACAAGTGGAGACTCGATCTGGTCTGTCTCTAGCAAACAGGACTGATATATGCCCAATAATAATAACCTTGCTAGCACAGGGCACTTAATAACTATTTGAGGACTGTATATGAATGAATGAGAACAACTTTTTAATGTGCAAAAGGTAAGCAGCATGCATATATTTACAAGAAGGCATTAATTGATTAGTAATAAAGCAATAGCTTAATAATATTAATCTATGACTACTTACTACAAGCATTAATAAAAGAGGAAACAACACAGAAGGCATAAAAGGATACAAAGAGAGATAAATATGGGTTAGTATGCGCTAATCTACGAACAAAGAATATCAGGTTAGTAGATCAGATAGATTTAGATAGATAGATAATATAATGTATTGAGCATAAAGGATATTACCAACAACAGGTAGGGATTACAGTTGATTTTGACTGAATAATACTAACTTAAAATTACATCCACCACTACTCATCACTTCTAAGACACAAGCTCTGCAAAAGCATATTTACATTAATAATCTATGAAAAGCAACTAGAAATTATGTACAAATTAATAATAATAAACTTGAAGAAGGCGATAAACAAGAAACAGCACAGAGCTGGTGCTGAATATTCCGTCCAAGTTTCTCCGTCTATTTATAGCATATCTTCTTGATAGACCGTCAGAATGTTTGTGGAACGTCCCAGATCATGTAAATTGTGAGTAAGATTAGATCTAATAGAAACAGCAGCCACAATCACAGAAAAACATACGTTCGTGAGCATCTGACGCACGAGACAAACTTTCTCGGCTGATAATCTGCAATCCAGTTCTTCACCAATAAAACTAAATGGTTACTTACAAACTTATAAGTGTTAACTCAAATATTTACAAGTTTGACTATGAAATAAACAGGGATAATTAATTAAATAAATAAATTAAAATATTTTATGCACTGCCGGCTTAGTGGAAGGTTAAGCACTCAGCTGTTTATCTTTTTAACCTGTTGCTTCTGATTATAACAAGTCTCAACCGCAAATATTCCATCTAACTAAAGACTTACTGTCTTGGCGCCGAAATTCAAATTCAAATATACGTTGCTAAGTTATCGTACAAGTAATACATATAAATCAACTTATAATAAAATCCTAATAATTATTTACATCAACATAATGAGGTTTAAGGTTAATAAGTGTCTTAACACAAGGAGATTAATCGTAACGGATTTTAACAGTTGTCATAATTGCAGCAGATTTACTTACCTGCATAAATCCAGGAGTATACAAAAGAAATGAATGAATAAATAAAACGATAAGGGTACGATATAATCAGTCACTATACCCTATATACCCTTGTAAACACTACCTCTAAAGGTGATTCACTTTTCTGGCACACCGCCAAGGAGAAGAAACTGATGATTGCCTTAAACTTAGCCAGACCACGAACATGCGGCTTAAAATGAAAACCGCTGAAACTAAATAGTTTATATTTACCATAGAGATATTATTACTAGAGGGGCCCTATAGGTTAAATTTTGAAACATCGAAAAAGTAACCTGACCACCTTTGCTTATAAATATAATAAAATAACCAGTACAAAATTACAATAACATTATTGTATTGTAATGTTCTTAGTATTGTTGTGGTTTGTATTGTATTGTACAATACGGGAAATTGTAGAATTTTATACCAAGTTTAATTTCGATCCGACAAAAAGTTCGAAAGTTATTGTGTTGTATATTACAAAAATCTGGTGCATACATACACACACACACACACATACACACACACACACACACACACCACACACACACCATATATATATATATATATATAATATATATATATATATATATATATATATATATATATATATATATATATATATATATATATATATATATATATATATATATATATATAATATAATATATATATATAATATATATATATAATATAAGTGTGTGTGTATAAATAAAAATAAAATTTTATTGTTTAAAATATTAAATTCATCAAAACTTAAATGGTAATTAATGATGAACAGAAGGTTGCTACGAAAAAGAATAAGAAGATTACAATTAAAGAAAAAAAAATAATCATAATTATTCTTGAACCAAATGCTACAACTAAAATAAAATGAAAATGCAAAAAAGAAAAAAAGAAGATAAAAGATCAACATGTTATGCGAAAGCGGTGCATGTTTAGAAAATAAAGAGCCATAGCAGGGATACTGTTATGGTAAATTTAAAAAAATATGTGTGATTCAAATAAAACTGTCATAGGGTCTCTAATTTAAACTTCAAAGTCTTGAATATTGTATAATTTCAAAAGATATTTTATGTGTTATACAGGTAAAAGATGCCAAATGATGACCTAGGATGAGCTGTAGAGAGGTGTTACTGGAAGGACCCTCACCATGGGGATTCAGAATGACTGGAGGATCAGATGTACCCCTTTCTCTCAGGATATCCAGGGTTAGTATTCCTTTGCTTCTAGTGTAGACCTTTGATGCAAGAGATCAAGTCTACCTCCCGACCTTTGTTTATTTTTCTTTATTTTGTATCTATATTGCTTACTCAATTCGTCTCGCTTGAGGAATGCAATTTTCCAGGGATTTGATTTTTAATCCCTGATTTAATTTGATTTTAATCCCTAATTTGATTACCAGGGAATTACTTATTCTACTGAACGCGGATTTTCATAACGCGATAAAAACTTAAGATCCTAGCTTCCAGTCTCGAGCAGGAGCTAGACTCGTGTCTGCAGAGGCAGATGTTCTCAAATTATTACGGGTTTGTCGGGTGGTTTATTGAATTCGATGAATGTGCCATGTCGTGTGTAAACCAAGTGGCCTTATCCTTAGTGTTATTTATCTTTTAAATTTTATTTTGACATCTTTAACTTAACAAATCATTTCTCCTCTAATCTCTTGGTTGGTCTAATATAGTGAAGGAAAATTGAGTCCAACTTTAATGGTCCATCAACAAAGTGAGGGTTTGAGTGAGAACAGATAGAGTTCTATTTTTCCACTAAGGTCTTATCCGTCCTTGGTTTCCATGGTCGATTAATATACTTAGAACTTTTTATATCCTGCGATTTATTCACCTAGACTTTCGCGTTACTTGTTTAGTTTCCCTGGATCTTGACATGTTATGAAAGCTCCTATTTGATGGATGAAAGGTCTTGCTTTTCCGTGAACGCTTCAAGTAACTTGCTTGGCAATATTTTCCTCATCAATCTTAGCATGTGTTATGGGTAATCATTTATTTCAAATGTATTAAGAATTTTTAAAGGCCTTGAACAGAGTTTTAAAGCATCTATAGAAGGCTTTGCCTGAAATCATGTATAATTTTCATTTTACATCCTGCTTATTGCGTTCTTAACTCTCAGGAAAGAAGGCATATTATTAACAGAATGTTTCACTTGTTATCAGTAAAGTTTTTACGTTTTTAAACCGATGAATCTTATAAATTTATAAAAATTAGTGTCTTATGAATTTATGCGTCAATAAAAGACGACATTACCTACATATGTATACAGAGTTTAGTAGTAGAAGATCATAACTTTCTAGTAAAAAAAAAAAAACAAGCTGAAAGTTACATACTAGAAACAAGCTAGAATAAATCATAGTTTACAAAATAAAACAATACCGAAATTCACGCAATAATTTGTAAAATAATAACCTCCGCTCATTCATTTTCCCGCCTAGGGAGTTTTGACTTGTTTCCCATGTTATTTAAATGAGCCATATTTCCCGTATTGTTTGTCAGTGTAGGTAAAATGACATTTTGCAGCTTAAAAACAGTCCAGTAATGGCTAATTTTGCTGCCGTGAGTAGATAAAGAAAATTACGGATCCAAAATCCAAACGTTTTGATCCGCTAATAGATAAATGAGAATAAGTACACAGAAACGACATTCGCATTCTTATTCGAAGAATAATTTAATTTCTGGTGAATAATTTAATCTTTAAAATCTGAAGAATATAAAAAATTAAAAAATCTTATAAATATGCATGAGTAAAATGTTTTAAGCAGAGCGTGAATGCGTCAAATTGGCTGACATTTCTCCCAAGTTTATCCAGGCCGTACTGCATATTATGACAGGTCAACATTCTCACTTGGCTCACGACTGTCTGTATTAATAGTGTGTAAGATTTGGCTGGCAGGGCGTTGCTATGGAAACCATGCCAAATGACACACGTCCTCTATAAACGTATTTGATTATGTATGTCTATCGCTAACTGAAAAACAATACCCCTCTATCTCATCAAGAATTGGCTATTCTCCATGGTAGTACGTATTTTGGACAAATTTAGTATTAAAAATGTTGTTATTAATTGTTTCAATAGCTTGTAAATTGCATTTTAGTTAGTTACTATCTATTTGTGGTGAATGAATGAACTCTCTAAGACTAATGTGCTTTCCGTGTTCGGATCTAGCCTACTATCAAGGTATCAACTCTAATTAAATATTAACGATTACTCGGAATTTCACAGACCTTATTCTTGGTCTTATTTTATCCCACCGAATTCAAATCCCTCAACCGTTTTAATAATTAAATAGAACTCTTGTAATTCTAAAACGTTTGCCAAAAGTTATTATTCTCGTTAATTTTGTCTTAGGAGATTAAACTGTCTATTAAATCCACTTCCCTTTCCTCTGAAAACATGAAGATGATTTATAAATGAGATATGACGCTTTCTAAATTCTATTTAATACCTTTTAGTTAGAAACTTTGTTGAAAATTTGTTCCGGAGTTTCAAAACCTCTAAACCTAACATTCCAATAAAGTTTACAATACTTCCTCCAATAATCTTTAGACAAAATTATTTTTATGTTGCTTCTAATATTTCTTAAATTTTTTGGCGTTTTGGTGTGAGGTAAAGAACAATCGGTTGTTATATTTGGACAGCTTCTACGATTTTAAAAAAATAGTAAAATAGAAATGATGCAGACATGACATATCTAAGCTCAAGATAGTTATAAAGTAACAAATCGGGTTCCTCGAAACTTTTCCTTATTACATCGGATTCGCTAGGCTCACCCTCCCAGCTTGGTACTCGCTTCGCTCGTCCTCAGAAATCAATACAAGTCTTGCAGAAATAAATTTATACTGCAACGCATCTTCGGAATCGCTTCACTCGTCCTCAGATGGTAAATACATTCGTTTCTTTCGTAGTGGTCATTTATGCAGGAACTGACCACGCTCGATGCTGCTTAACTTTTATAATCCATCAAAAAATCATAGATAGGCTTGTTTTATTATAACGAAACTTAGTACACTTATTTATTACATCTAGGGATACACTTGTACCAAATTTCAACTCAATTGGATTATTTTACGATTTTTTACAATTTTTTTAAATTGTAAAAACGATGATAACAGACACAAACATAGACAGAAAAACAACTTTGCGAAAACCACTGAAACCAGGAGGCCTTAAAAACGCCTGAAACGGATAAATTTGGTTTCATCCCAATTTTGGATATTTTTGCAAGTACAATACTTTTCCTATATACCTACCGTATAAATGAGGAAAAGTAAAGGGCCTTTTAATAATGCAATCTTTAATAATTATATGAATGGTAAAACAATAATTCACATGCGGTCCATTTTTATTTTAATTATGTCATCTAATTTACTACTAGAGAATATAGATCGATTTAATGTGTCCGTCAAAGCAAGTAGAACAGATGCTTCTTAATATAAAAAATACTTAGTTGATTTGCGTCCTGCACTAAAACTACATTCCAGTGCTAAGGTTAGTTTTGGATTCGCTTGTTAAAGTAGAAACGTAATGTAAACTGAGGATTCATGAATATGAATTCGCTGAGGAAATCTTTTCTTGTTTATTCATAAATTCCAACTGCTTTTCCTTTATTTTTTCCTTGTCAGGTGTTTTAATGATCTCCTGCATTGCAGTCAAAACAATTAACGAAATTCGATATCCATTGGTAGAATGAAATTTTAATATTCATACAACTTTAATATAAGCATTCTACAGAGGCTTTTATATCCGTAAATCAACAATATAGATTTCAAAAGCAAATTCATGTTCATTTTGTTTGAAGTTTGACGACAACTAGCTAAGTACCACAAACATTAAAACTTACTTCTTTTATATATGCTGTATGACTTTATACACACAGTGCAAATAATTTTTTCTACTAATTTCGAATTAGAGAAAAAAATCTTATTTCGTTTGACAAATACTGAAGAAATTAGCAAGAAGGAGTGCTTTATAGTTCAGGAACTGCTCAAGTTATAAAACATAAACCGGAAACCTTAGCAATTAATAGATTGTTAAGCACAGAAACACAATTTTCAATGGAAATTCACCAGGGATACGGACCACCGTGTCAATAGTTTTTAGTTTTTTCTTTTGTTTTTTGCTATTGAGGACTGTAATACATTCCTCTACTCAGTGATAATTCCGTTTCATGATTAATCTTGTCTTACGTTTGACCAAAAGACATCTTGGATGAAGTAAGTAAGCCCCATTCCTGGATTGGATTGGATGGGTATCAACCTATTAGACCAAGAGCCCAGGGGTGTTTTGTTAATAAAAAGTGTAATGGCTGGAACCGGTCTCAATTTTTCGTAAATACCTTCCTGAACAAGGATCTGCAATTCTGCCGAACCTTTGACCCCTAAAGTGCGTTCTGCCTGGGACACCCATCCGATACGAGTCGGCAGAATTGCAGATCCTTGTTCAGGAAGGTATTTACGAAAAATTGAGACCGGTTCCAGCCATTACACTTTTTATTAAAAAAACACCCTTGGGCTCTTGGTCTATATAGACTCTTTCTTACTGATAACGGAGGGACCTAACTGGAGAATTCAGAAGGGTCTTGTTCTACCCCATGCTCCTCCTTATTATCTATGGTGTCACACGAAGTGTTAAATTTCATGGTTTTGCTGATCTAGACTGGAGTTTTCTTGGTATGAATGATGATAGATTAAAACAGATGGTGCCCTAAAAGCACATTCTACGTGGCAATTGTGGATGATGATAACATATTATAGAAACATAATTAAGTAATTAATAATCAATAACAATGAGAAACCAATAAATTTCTCTCTTTTGAACATCTGCTGTTATTACAAATCAATTCCATTGGGTACAAAGTGACTATGGACTATTTCTAGTAAGCAGATTGTGTTTTGATGTCTCCTGGGTAATTGTTTTTACTAAAACTCATACAACGTGTTACTAAATCTTATAGAAAGCATTCTCGCTTTAAAATCTTAAATCCTTAATAGTCTTACGAGGATTCTAACAAAACCCCTTCTAATGACATCTCTAATGAGTTCACTTCTACATTCTTTCCAAACGGAATTTAAATGAACGTTTCTTTATTTCATTTAAAGTGGCGTCATGAGCTCCTTTTCAATGGCGTTCTCTCTGCAAGAGGCCCCAGTATGACATAGTCGGTGACATATCCGCGTCACGTTCATTTTGAACACTTGGTCTCCCCTACTACATCGGCATAACTTCCTTTGAATCGGTCATCATTTTCAAAACATATTTTTAGTCAGATGTCTGCTCTTTATTAGTAATCCTCTCCTGAACTGAATCGTTACAGATCGGTTTAGAATCGTTTCAACAATTTTTATCGTTAATATTCGACTATAGAGTCGATGGTTATAGTTTCTAATACACCTACTTTTCCTATTTTTCGTTTTCAGTCATGTGCTTTAAACGTCCATTTGTAATCATGTATTAAAAAGTCCATTTGTAATCATCTTGAGTATAGCCATTTTATATAATGTAAATTAATATCAATTTCTCTCGTTTTTTCACGTGTAATGAATAAATAATTAATCATTTTTATTCTTTATTATCAATGATTTCTTCATTTCAATCGTTAGTTCTTTAGAAGTGAAAATCAGTTCTTGTTAGAACTAACTGTTTGTGCAATTTATAGTTTTTATCAAAGTAGTTGGTTTTACGCTTGTGTTATTTGCTACATGTTACACTCCATGTACCTATGTTGTTTCATTTCACCACATTTTGAACTTGAGTATTTTTATAGTGACGTGATGTATAATTGTTTAATATGAAGCATTTTCCATACGCCGAGTACGCTGCTTGTCCGACTCAAAAGGTAACCAATATATATGTTGTTCTTTAATAATAAAATACGTTTTTTTATATAATACAAAAACATGGAAATTAATATAAATTAGTATTATAGTTATTTAAAATAATTTTATTTCTAGAGCAACTATCTAACTTATCATTGGGGAGATAATAAAAAAAATTTAAGCTGCTAGAGCTTGAGCTTGTGCACGGCTTAAGTCTTCTTTTCGATGTTTCTATTTTATTTAAATAATTTAGTTTTATTTAATAGTGTATTAGAAGATGTTAGAAGAATATAACTCATTATAATCCTCTCAGAAAAGTACCTAACAAGCAGTCTTCAGGAGATCTCAGGTGCCTCGGGAGGAAATGAGGGAGATAGAACTATAATACCAGCCCATTTTCCCAGAAAGTGCTCTAATAACATGCTCTTGGTGACTAGGCGTCAACATAATATTAAACGTGTGATAGCAGAAGGTTTATGCAATAGACTCGGATGGTTTTCCAAGGTATTCTGATGTCATTGGTTTCGTCTGAGCAATAACACTGCTTTAGACTTCACCATGAGGTATAAAAAGAGTAATTCAAAACAAGGCGAGGCTTTTGTAGGAAATGTAATAATTACTTCAAAGAAAGACTTACCGTATCCATTTCAATGAAATATAAATTATACTTTGATAAACCAAGATCCCCACCTCATGGAAATTTGTTTCAAAAGTAATCATTTCTATACCATCGAAACCTGCCCACCTTCTTTACTGACCAACAAGCCTTCTCTCAGTGATAGGCAAAATACTCTGAAGCTTCTTTTGCAAAGAATTCACCTCTCGCCACCTTCCTTACTACTAATTCGAAGATAGGGGTTGGGGACTACATCTTAAGCGAAGATTAATGAACTGTGTGACCGTCGATCTGAGCTAACAATAAATAGTAAGGTAAAGAAGTTCGCTTTGCTCGCAAGATTGCTTTGCTTATATATATATATATATATATATATATATATATATATATATATATAATATATATATATATATATATATATATATATATATATATATATATATATATATATATATTGATAATATAATATTTTATTTTATTTAGATGTATATAAAATAAATCTTTACACCGTAATAACTAGATAAGTTAAATAAGTTAAATAAGATAATTAAGTAGTTCGATAAAAACAGAAAATTTGGACTGATAATTGTGTATTCTTCATTATGTTGCGTTATTACAAACAATATAGTTCGGAATACTTATAATATTTTATTGATTACGAAGGAACTTAATTAAATTAAAAGTTTAACAGTAGAAAAGGATTTACATTTTTTTTTAATTCGTTATCGCATGTGTTATCTATTATAACTATGTGTTCTTTTACTATGCATATAACAATTAATGAAGTTTATAATATGCATGTAATAATAATATTATTACTTGCACATACTACAGTACACTACTACACAGATGTGCATATCATGTACAATTTTACAGTACGCAGAATATTATAATTCTTGGCTTTAAAATATGTAGATATAGTCTCATCATATAAACATAAGGTTTTGATTTTTTGTTAAAGACAGAATGTGATTTATTTGCTGGGATTTAAGTTTCAATAGAAAAAGTTCTTTGACTTGTTTTAAAGTTCAGCATCTGGATAGAATAGTTATTTTCAAGTTAGCGTGCTATACGTTGTGGTGGCGCCGAGGACCGTGGTCTCTAGTAGAACTATAATCTTCTAATATCAGAGAAGATTACAGTGCCTATCAAACACCGCCCTCTAAATTAAGATGATGATAGAAATTATGCGGTTCTTTTTCTTGTGATTTTCGTTGGGTTCTTTTCGGTACAAGAAGTACCTAAGTCATGCTATACTTAAAGGTAGACCTTGTACCCGTACACCGAGGAATGCTGGTGGGGGCGATCCATGCAGTTTCTTTTGTTAACGCCAAACTGTTTCCTTACATCATCATCAGGTCCAGTCTATCCGCGGTCGTCAACTCCACATTGTCGGTGTTTTATAACGAAAACATGTACACTTTTCCGGTTTGATTTTACGGGATTTTAAAATGTATCAACTTTTGTAGAATTCAAAGTTAAAACCTTTTCACTGCCTAATATAAGCTTGACCAACTGTTAAAACTTTTGTTGGCACTCTTCTATAATTATAGACAACATGGCTACTTTATTTACTTTAATTAATGGATTTTAGGCTAAGTCGACCCAACTTGATTATACGCATCTTTGGTATTTTATAACGTAAAATGGTAGACAGTTAGAATCCGATCTATAGCTTTTGGTAGATCATACAATTTAAGTAGCATCGATCCCGGTCAACCTGGATGGGTGACCGCTAGAAATAAAACTAATGCAATTACATAATGCAATCATTCTCAAACATAATGCAATTACAATATGAGGACAAGCGATTCAAAACCGAAGACGTGTTGCACGAGACGTGAGGACGAGCGAAGTGAGTCCGAAGTAGGGAGCATGAGCTTAGCGAATTTAATGTGCTGAGGAAAAGTTTCGAGGTTCCCCGTACACGATTTTTTAGATCTGCCTTACTAAGAATTTTACCATAAATTTGATGTCCATACAGTTTCTATTTAAATGACTGTGGAGTGTGGAGTACTGAAATCTGTTTTGGCTTAAAAAACATCTATCTAACAGTCAACTGTATTCAATTATATCAACTTTTCTAACTTTTTGGAATTTTAAGGTTCATACTTAAATTTTACACTATTGAACAAAAGAGGTTATAGTAAGCATCATCAAAGTAGTCAGTGAACTTGATAATTAGCAACCATCTGAAAAAGCTACACGGGAGTAGCAAATTAAAGGTACATTGAAACAACCATCAAAAAGAACGTCCAAAAATATTTGTATTCATTGTTTATCAATTTGATTTTATTTACATTTGATATTTAGTTCTTTCTGGTGCCGCACCAACATTATTTTTACTAACCCATTAATTATTTCATATTTCCTATGGAAATTCAGAGATGAGTAATTAAGAGAAAAAAAACAAAAATATATTAAGAGAAAACAAAAAGAAATATGAAAAACTATAAGAAAGAAAATATACGTATCTTTCTGTGACAAGATACCATTAATCATTTTAATATGACAACTACATTATTTTTAAATAATGTAAAATATATAATTCTGACGCGGAGTACCGCAAGCCGGGTGGATTTCCTTTGAAATGCTCGTTTCCTTTGTTCAAATAACATTTGTTCTTTGGGTTTTCCGGCTTATGCTTCATAGTCTAAGCAGTGGCGTTACTGCCTGCCAGGTTATGAAACAATGTCCTACACTTAGCGTAATGTCCAAGTGTTGTATAAATTATTGGCTAAGTGTCGTATAAGTTATATTATTTGTTGTATAAATAAGTTACTGTAATATAGATAAGTTATATAATTTATAAGTTTTCTTGATTATATAAATCATCGAACGTCTTCAGATTACTTTTTCGATTTTTCTATAAATTCATCCAATTCATCCATCTCTAATAAAAATATATCTAAAGTAAATGAAGACATAAAGGGTTATATTATCTGTGATCTTGTCCGGTATATTTACTTACAGACTGTTATAAAAAGTAAGCAACAGTTGGTCGTAGTTTACATTTATAGAGTTATCAATAATGGTGCGTTTAGTGCATATTTCCGATGCTCATGTGCATTTTCATTATTCGTTTCGGAAATTTCGTGAAAATTTGATCAACAGCAGCCAGAAGATACAGTTTGCCAGTGGAAAGGATGTACGTATCTATTGTTTTATGTAATTGTAATGTTTATGTAATGCAGTGTTATCAACATTATAAAAATACTATTTATCAAGGAATCATCAATATTCAATATGAATTATAGTAGGAATAGTAGTAGATCAGTATTGCTTGTGTTCATGCTAGAAAGTTAAAACTTAATACTTATTTTTAATAAAAAAATGAATTATGAAAAAAAAATTGTCATTATAATTATGTATTTTTTTAATAAAGGAAATATTATAAAAAAAAAAATACAAAAATCAATCTTCATGCCAAAGAGCTAGCTGTTCAGGAACTATTTTTTATTAGTTTCTTTTGCTATTAACCACCCTAACTTTTAAATTTGGCGCACATTTAGTCCTATGACTAAAAAAAGTGGTAAGTTTCTTCTTATTGTCAGTATTAGTTTAATTTTTATTGAGTGGCTTGGTTAAGTTTTTTTTTATCGTTTAAGTTTAAAAACCATCAAATAAAGTTAAAAGAAGGCTCGATTGGATCCCTTAATGTAATTTACATGTACATGTTTTTTTTTAATGATAATAATTTATTTAAAAAATAATTTACAGAGTAATACACAATACAATCATACAAAAGGCTCTAAAAGTCTTATTACATCTATTCATAATGTTATTTGTTTATAATTAAGGTCTTACTAGCCACATGTATATGAAGTTTTAAGTACGCCTAGTATGTCTACGGTTTTTGTTGGATCAATGAAGTTAGCAGCATCAAGCTAGGTCAGAACTTGGATAGGTGAATGAGTCTGAACCTGGAAATAAAATGGATAATTTTTTGAATGTTCGAAGACGTTCTGCATTATAAATTAAGTGATGGTTTAAGTTAAAAAACCATCAAATAAAGTTAAAAGAAGGCTCGATTGAATCCCTTAATGTAATTTACATGTACATGTTTTTTTTTTTTTAATAATAATAATTTATTTAAAAATAATTTACAGAGTAATACACAATACAATCATACAAAAAGCTCTAAAAGTCTTATTTTTGAATGTTCGAAGACGTACTGCATTATAAATTAAGTGATGTTGAAGCAAACTTTCGGACGAGCGAAACATGTCCGAAATGATTAGGATGTGTGTAGTGAATCCTAACAGGTGTTATAATTAATTTTAATTATTTTGCAGCATTATCATCAGTAATATTAAGTATTATCATCAGTATTAACACTTAGTTTCGTTAAATTATTACTGATATTTATTATCTCCACACCAAAAATAGATGCTAACCGTTATCAGGGTAATTTGTGCGTCCAAAGCATGTTCATTTTGAAAAATGAATTTTAAATACGTGGAGTGAAAAAAAATAGAGAGAGAATGAGGTTTTTATTATAGAGTTAGGAATCATAAATTAATTATATCCACATCAGGCTGTCTACTAGAATGTGTTTATAAGTAAAACCAGAGGTCAGTTTATAGTTAAATAAAGAGTTCATGAACTGTTGTACTGTACGAGGAAAGAAGCAGCTGGAAACAAAACGGATTTAGTATTAATTTAGTATGAAGCGAGTCTGGATACGTACAGTATTATGAATTAGGAGGATTTTATAATCTGAGCATTAGCGCAGCGAATCCAATATGGCGATGAAAACTTCTGAGGAAACACTACCCCGATTTTTCTTCTTTTTCTCATTTATATCGTAGGTATATAGGAAAATTATTGTGTTTTATTAAAACATGTAATGCCAGTGTTATCCGTTTCAGATGTTTTAGGTCTCCTGAGTGGTTTTAGAATGTTTTCTGTCTGAATATGAGTGTGTGTGGGTCTGTTATCATCGTAGCTCCTAGTGTCTTTATACTACAGAGTTGAAACTTTGTACGAAAATCGAACTACTGCTGTAGTTGTGCTATTCGTAGAATAGTTTTATGATGTCATTAAGCTGCAATAATAAGCAAAAATTTAGAAAAATCATAAAACGCGGAAACGTTATGGGATCGGATAAAGATTTAGGACGCATGTGGTTCGAAGACATGCAGTATAACATTGACGAATTGTATATTCTGAGGACGAGCGAAGCAAGTACGAAGCAGGGAGGATGAGCATAGCGAATCCGATGTGAGGAGGAAAAGTTCCGAGGTATCCCGTACCCAATTTTTTATGTATAATTGAGTTTTTACATTTTTTAATATTTCTCAATGGACAGTAAAAGATTTTAAATAGATATGAAACACAACAAAGAATAATTAAGTATGAACGTGCCTACAAGTTGACATATCCAGTCTACAAAAATAACTTATTATTACTAAGTTTAATAATAATATTAAGATTGATAATGTAATATATTTAGGAGAATTTTCTTTTACTTCTACAAAATTGTATTTTTACTAGTAGTTTTTTCCAATGTTAGTTTTCTTCCTACGATATACTAATCTGCAATACATAACTACTGTGTAGTTTAGTATACTTTTACGATGTAAGGAGTACTTTATAATTTTAATATAAAATTAAGCAAATGTTCTTTAAAACTAGCTTTTGTGATAATTTTTCGGTTCAATAGCTCCGTCTAAATAAACCTTTGATCAAAGGATTTCCTTATTATTAATTTGTTATGGTGAAGTGTGCATATGTTATGTTCAATATTATAAAAGAAAAAGAACTTCGCAAAAAGCGGGAGTATCTCCGTCTAGCTTTCAACCTACTGTACGAACCCTTGAAATTTCTCTCTTTATCAATTAAAAATTTAATGGTTTATTCCACAAAGGGAAGATCTGTCTGTGGTAATCCCATCTGCTTGAATTTTTAAACGTGCATAATTGTTACCTAGCGTGTTAGCATTTTGGTACGATGATTAGATCACCTAGTTTACTGTGAATTACCCTGCGAGTGTGATTGTGCAAAAGAGTTTCAAGTTCAAAAATCAATCTCTCATAAAATCTACAATTTTATTTATGTACATATAGCCGTTTACACGCTACAGACCCTTAAAAGACCTACTTTGTTGCGTACAGTATTAATATACACTGGCAGCTTTATAATATACACTATATAATATACAGCTATATAATATACACTACAGTATAATATACACTGGTAGGTTTGGACTTTTAGCGAATTTCCTTTGGGAATAAAATTCGCAAATGGGGTAGGCGTCATGGCGGAAGTCGAACCTCGGACCACGACACAAATCCGTTTCAGAGGTCCCTAATGACGAAAACATACGTTCGAGGTGATATATATATTATATAATATATATATATATAATATATATATATATATATATATACATATATATCCACAAACCCATCTATACATAACATCTTATTCAACGCGAGTATATCTAGTATAAAACTTCGTTTTCCATTTCATCTAAAGAATTTACATTGAAAGTCGTTAGTAAACTTTTCATGTGTAAAATTCGTAACAGTTAAACTGGTGGCTAAGTTTCACATGATTATGATTCGTTAGTTCACGTCTCAGTGATCTTAGCGTCCTTCTCCTTAGCTTCTCTTTATTACCCTCATGTTACCTATCTATGTTCTCCCCCACTCCTCTCATTACACCTATGTCCTCTACATCTCTATCCAGCTTAAAACATTAATTTTATTATCTTTTTTGCTTTATTTTATTAACAAAACAACAAATATAAACAAAAATATAGTAAGTAAATAAAATTACATTTTTTTAAATTATTTGCAAACTACTATATATTTTATTGATGGACATATAAATAATTAACTTAAGAGTAAACTTCAAGAACCACAAAAAGGACTTAATAAAACTTTTAACTTTATATAATAACTTTTAAACATAATAATTATGTTACGCTATAGCTTGGTAAAAGATTGATTAAAAATATTTTTGTCTTTTTTACAAATCATTTTATTTTTACTAATTAAATTGTATTCTTTACTTACTTTTATTATTTAAGTATTTAAATTAATTTGACAAATATAAAAAATATGTTTTTTGTATTATGAACTACTAATATGACTTTTTGATTTTATACTACAAATATTATTTCAATAGAATTATATTATGTTACATAATAGCTGAAAAAATATTAACAAAAATGCATTCGGTTTTTAATTTTTTTTAAAAAATTATACTTAATTTTATTTTGTTTTATTGTATTACTTTAATATTATTTTTGATTAAATTAATATGCGATGTATACACTATATAATTTGTTTTCATATCGTGTTTTGGAAATTTGATAGTACTGTCTTTTTAATGAAAGGGTGTGGATTAAGAGAATATGCAACGGAAAGGAAACGCTTGTTCGTGAGGGTCGAAGGAACCTGAAAGAAAAGCAGTCTTTTATCGGTACTCGTTCTATGTAGAGCAATAGAAGAAGTTTGCTTATAGCTTACGAAACGTCGTGTGCTATACGTGTTTTTATTTAATTAATACATTTAATTTAAACATTTAGTGATGATAGAATAAATAACACGAATTTATTTAAATTATTTATTTAAAAATAAAATTATGAAATTAGGTATATTAAAATTAGTGTAAAAAAGTAACTTTGAATTTAACAAAAATAGCGAAAGATTTTTTTTAGGTTTATGAGAGTATTTATTAGTAAAATTAAGTCATATATGTTTAACAGTGCATTTAATCCCCTCAACATAGTTCATGGACATTAATGTTTTCACGTTTAGCTTTTTCCATTGTGTTCGCTTATTTTGTATTGTCGTATAATTCAGTAATCTTAGATTTGTTGTAACATTTTCCATTTTTCTTTTCAATCTCTTCTTCAACATTGTCAAATGGATTAGAATCAAAATAAACTATTTACTCCTTTCTAATCTCTACTTTTTTTATTCACTAATTAGATTAATTATTTGGTTCAATTTAAGTTAAGTTAAACTTGATATTACTATGTGTAATGGTCATATGAGAATAGAATTTTCTGGTGATAGTAAGCAGACCTGGTCTGTCAACACTTTGAACTCGGATAATAGCTTGATAAAAAATAAATTATCATATAAACAAAATATCAAAAGACAATAGGCAGACGAGTCGAGACAGAAATATGTTGAATACTACAGTTTGAATACTAATGAACACTAGGAACACGAACATGAACAACGCCATGTGTTGACAACGCTGGTTATAACCTCACTACACCTGTCTATAACCTCCACTGCAGTCTTTGTTTCTTATCCTTAAAAAACTTTGACTTGGTTACATTAGTTTTGTAGTGAGTTTTCGTTTTGAGTGATGAAAGTGAAAATTTTGAAAAATGCTTAAATTTTGTTCCTCGCCTAACTTACAGAATAAGAAGTTCTTTTTGGTTAGTATATTTTTCACTTTTCGTTACCTTATACTTGAGTTTCATAATTATTATTTATCTGTGATTTTATATTTCTGTATATTTTCGTAAAATATAGTTTTCTCAAACCTATTTTTTCATTAAGAGGGTCTTAGAAACGAATTTTGTTCATACTGTCGGTTCTAACTGCCACCTAACTGATTTGAGGATTTCTTCAGAGGAAACCCCCTAAAAAGTTCTTTGAGTGAAAATTCTGTTTTAGATGACTCATTATGGAGAGTTTCACCCTGCTAAACTTTTATTATGTAAATGTTTTAAATAAAACTTTTTTACAAGGGCTGGAGTCTTCAATAAATTGTTTATAAAACATTTCTTTGTTGTCCTTTTTGATTTTTGATTTTTTTCCACTTTTAATTTTTTTGCGTTTTAGTGGAATTGTTATTGTTGCTATTAGTATTTATATATCCTTTATTATTTATTCGATGTGTTCAATTCAAAACGAGCATTACAAATCCAGGCGATTGTGGTAACAAAACAGAGATAAAATAGATAGATTTGTAAAAGATGTGAAATATAAAATAGATAATAGATTGTTAATAAACATATATAGGGAAATTTGATTTGATTTAAGTTGAAGCATAGATCAAATATTAAGATGATTGAAATACGTGAAATATAGAATATTTAAAATGTGTTGAGTTAATAAGAATGGAAGGTGAGAGAATGAATTAAAAAAATATAAAGAATATACTAATAAAAGATTAATAAAAACCGTGACATATGAATGTTTATGAATGAAGTAGTGAGAAAATTAATCATAACAAATAAAACATAGATTGAATACTATAATAGACTTATAACAAAGAATACGTAAACAACGAATATATTTGAATGAATATGCAAGTTATATTATGAAATAAAAATTATATTGATAAAGATGGGATGTATTATGAAATACATTAAATTTAGATAAAAAATAAAGACATGAGTGACAGTGACTAACTAGCGTTACTTATAGACAGAGGCACCAACTGTGTAAATATTAAACATTATATATAGATCTACTTTAGAAACTACTTAGTTTGTAATACAATACTTTACCCAGTGTATTGTATTACACCAATGTTTAAAAATAATAAATACTACTAATTCTTTTTTTATTGTTTTAAAATAGATTGGGTTCATTGGACTTGCAGGGTTCAGTACAAATGTAAAGTATATTGCACAAGTAAGTAACGCTAAGTAAGTAAGCACGCTAAGTGCTTAACACGCACGCACGTTGTAAAGTACGCTAAGTATACTTAGCGTACTTTGACTCACAACACGCGGGTTATTGGCAAAATGTTTAATTAGTTACTCCATGCCGTGGAAACTGTCTCCATGTATGTTTGTTTTATATGGGAGGTATTTTCATATATTTTTTTCATGTATACCGAAGGTATATAGGAAAAGTATTGTTTTGCAAAAAAATCGAAATCGGGATGAAACCGGAATTATCCCTTTTAGGCGTTTTCAGGCCTCCTGAGTAGTTTTCGCAAAGTTTTCTGTCTGTCCGTGTGTGTGTGTGTGTTATCATCATAGCGCCCAATGTATTTATGCTAGAGAGTTGAAAAAGTACAAAAATCAGTCTATAGCTGCAATTGTGCTTTTCGGAAAATATTTTTTTTATAACGCCATTTACCGTATTATTTAAAATTATTTAAATTTTTGCAAAGACATTATTGCAGTCTTTGCAAAAAATTCGAAACATTATAAAACACGAAACAATTATGCAAATGGATGGAGATTTAGCACGCATGTTACTATGTATAAGACTAACATAAGTGCTAAGTTTCATCTTATTATCAGCATTAGTTCAATTTTTATTGAATGACTTGTGTACGTTTTTTAAAAAAATGGAAAATGGTCCAATTGAGTTAAAATTTGATACAAGTGTATTTATTTTATATTTTATTTATATTTATTACCTAATAATAAGTACCCTAAGTTTTGTTTCATTACGAAAAGTATATCTATGATATTTATATTACTTTACTGTTTGTACTGTGTACTGTTTTATTGTATTGTTTTATATAATATGATTGCGCTGTTAAGCCTGTACCGTGTGTACAAGAGAAGTGCACATATGTCTGTAGATACTCTATCCATAGAAGCACCAACCTCTTTACATTCGTGTTCGGAGCTTGGGGACCGTGAAACGTGAAAATTTGTTGATAATATTGGCTGTCACGTTTCTTCTTATTTCTATACTTCTCTTGCCTTTGTAGAGAAGTGATTAAACAATGACAAACGAATCTCTGCATTCAATTTTCTTTTAGACTAGTCAAAAAAAATAGCGAATTATCATCAGAATTGTTCTCATGAAGATTTCGTAAGAGATTCTGACACATCGAGCCATCTCTGCTTGACATTTCTCAATGAACAAACAGACATCCATGCAAACTGCGAGCAAATAGTCTAAGACAATTCCTTTGGGTCATGAACCCATGGGAGCAGAACCCAAAATTATTGCCAAGTGTGTAGTCGAAAACTGACTCTTAACTAATTACCTGCACCATTGGGAAAAATCCTTTGGCATGAGCCACAGCAAACTCCGTGTTAAAAGAACCCAATTCCACGCTGACAAAGCGTGGAAATCCTTTCCCAAATCCTTTCAGTCTATACTGAAAGGATCTGGGAACAGTAACTGGATTTATAACTGGTCACTGTCACCAGTGAAAACACCTTCATACCATTGTTATCTTGAAAGATAACCCAGTGTTTAGGTTTTGTAAATCAGGTACCAAAGCTGCCTCTCACATACTTCTAAGATGTGAAACCCTAGGTTTTCAAAGGTTTTTAAACTGAGGTATCAGCACTCTTATCAAGTTAAGACTCTACCAATCAATCACTGGTTAAGTAGATCCTGCACCTTCTCCGGTGAAAAGGATTATTCTGACCTCGACTCATTGAGTGGACAATACAATAGACCTCTGGTAGCTGTGCAAAGGAGGTCTATCCTCGATCCAAACAACTAAAATGTTTTTTTATAAATTTCTTAAATCCACTTAGTCGGTTCTATCTTCATTTGGTATCCAAAAATTCGATAACTATCGATCTGTGACATGTGCATGGGACGACTCCAAACAGTTATGTTCGTGGTCTATTTGTCTCATTAGACTGAGTCACTCAGTGTTTTACTTTTCTTCATTTATACCTATAGGGAAAAGATTGTGTTTGCGCTAGATAATAGAGAGTTATAATACGACACACGGCTAAAATCAATTGACAGCCCGCCAAAATCTCAATGCTTTCAACCCTCTTTTTTAAAAAAAAAAACCCTTCTTTTATGTAACAAAAAAAATTCCCTACTCTGGCAACACTGAAAGTCAGGTTATGTTTTGAATTTTATTATTTGATATCGTATTTTTTTATTTTTAAAAATTATTTATTTACTTTTAAGAAGGAATATTGTTGTATCTTATAAATTTACCAACTAAGTGTTGCTTTAAATTTGTTCGGGAAGTATGAACTAAGTGGAGTTAAAGTTGTTAATTACGTAATGCCATGGATCATAAGAGTTCTTTGATAAAAGTTTGACGATTTAAATAAATTGTCAGCAATAATTACTTTTTTCCAAAACAAACTGCTTTTTTGTGTCAAGTTTGTATAAGTTTGTCTTTGCATTCAAGACTGTCATCTATTAAAAGACATGGCATTTTCAAAAAAAATGCTGTCTTTTGGTTGACAGAGCACAGAACCTGCGCTGTACTCAATAGCAAGAAATGCTTGAAGAATACGTCAATGTCCAAGTGTCAAATATAGGCACTAAGATCATACTACAACTTCGCAATAATTGGATGAATTGAACAGATTGGAATGAAACGAAACGAAATCAAACAGATCAATATGCACAATGAGGAAAATAAAAGCGACGCGAGGTTACAAATATTTACAACCATTGATGCCTTTTTATGATTTTATTTACGAAAAAGGTATTTTTTTATACCGAGGTTGGCATGAGGTGGAGGGGGAAAGAGCGGGGTCGGTCTGAACCAATAGAACTCTTTCCCTCACAGATTTTTTGGCGCGCTGTCAATTGATTTAGCCGTGTGTCGTACTATAATAATTTAAGTCTAATTAGTTTAGAATTCTTTTTTTCAACATTAAGTTGACCTTTCTGCAAAAATATTTTTCTCGACTCTGACAAAGACGCCCCCCCCCCGTTTCTTTGAGCAGAACACACATCTGAGTCTAGACAAACTGTTTCTTTATAAATACGTTCTCTTTTATAATATGTAACTCCTACTTACGTATGATATTATAACTTATAACTCCCTACCTACTTACGTATGATATTTATAACTCCCTACTTACGTATGTAACTCCCTACTTACGTATGATATTATAACTTATAACTCCCTACTTACGTATGATATTATAACTTATAACTCCCTACTTACGTATGATATTATAACTTATAACTCCCTACTTACGTATGATATTATAACTTATAACTCCCTACTTACGTATGATATTATAACTTATGTTCAGGTGAACCCAGGAAGCAAAGCAGCTGCCAAAGGTGTGCGGGAAGGCGATCTCATCACCTCTATCAATAAGCAGCCTACTAAAAGCCTTACAAACGCCGAATCTCATGCTTTGCTCAGAACTGTCAAAGAAAATCTTCTTCTAGGCTTAAACCAGTAAGTTAACTCATACATTCCTATCAATAGCTTATCCATGCATAATTACTTTCATGTTTAAAATTATAGATATTCCTATGTATTGTTTAATAAAATGAAATGCTCATCATAGAATTGATATCGGATTAATTTATCTTTGGTAGAGTTTGGTGGTAATAAACAATGATAAGCAAATACTATTATTGTTATATTAAGATAATTATTTATTAGGAAATTTTATAATTGATAACGCTACCACATTTAAGATAATTACTTCTTAGAGCATTTAGACCCCCAGAAAGAAGAAGTAAAAATTATTATACGAGTGCGCTTAATAAAATAGAAACCTGGAATTCGTATTCTATTTAAAATAGAAAATCTGTCAAACTTTTAGTTAATAGATTACGAAAACAGACTATACTGGGATAGTTTGATTTACGACTATGCAGGAAGCAAAACAATACGGAGGTAAGCCCAAGCGGCTTACCTCCGTGTTTTACTTAAAATAGAGTTGGTGATACCCAACTCTATTTTTCTATCTTTTTGAGGTGAAAATGTCTTAAGGGGGCTCATCCTGCACCTGTTTTGTATAAATTGCATAAATAAGCTTAAAATAAAATAAAATTGCATAAATTGCTCTGTCACTATTAGCCATAAAGACTAAACATGTTGTACGCATGCTCAGCGAGTCAGCAGTCCCGCTAGAACATGTTGTACGCATGCTCAGCAAGTCAGCAGTCCCGCTAGAACATGTTGTACGCATGCTCAGCAAGTCAGCAGTCCCGTTAGAACAGGGAGTCCGCGTCTTTCCATGTTCCATACCATGCTGACAAACTTCTTTTTTACTTTTCATTACATAAAATCTTACTATGCTGGATGCATTCTACAGGTTTCGATATAGGGTTCAGCAAATTGTGCCCGTAGCTAGGAGAATAAGATTAAATTTGCTTGTGATAACAATAATAATTACATCACATGGTCAATAGGTAAAGACTATGAAGTAAAAACTAGGTAAGATTACAAACTTAATGATCCTGATCCAAGGCCAATTTAAGAAATAAACACCCACTATAATGGAAAATAAAATGCAGGGCAGTACAATTGTATAAAATATATGTAAAATTCTTAATAAAGAATGGAGTTTTTGTTAAGTTTTGGGTAACAGAAAGCCATACCTGGTAGGTTAACTTAGCAATGGCAGGTTAGCTTCGCAATGCTGTTTATAGGTCTTAGCGAGCCAGAGGTCGCGGAGCGGTCAAAAAGCCGAAGGCCTTTAGTGTCTAAATTCAGTCAGTTATGTAAAAAGCACTTAAGGATACTGCGATGCAAAATCAATTTTTCTTAGCAAGTAAGAAAAATTGCATATATAATTACACTATAAGTAATAACTACGTCCATTAAAGACGAAGTTACGCCTACTGCCCCACTTTTCATGTGAATTGTATCATTTGATTATTCTTGTTAAGTTCGATTAAATAATCACAAAGTGTTTGTATGTTTTTATGTTCATTAATTAAACATGTGTTACACAATACGACCATTTCCCTGCTTATTTCATTCATGTTTCAAGAAAAAACAAAAATAAAAAACACTTTTTTTTTGTTTCTTGATTATAATATTTATTAGTATTATATATTTATTATTGTTAATTTTTTTAATGTTTTTATTCCTTTACTGAGTTAATTTCCCTGATATTTTCTTTACAATACTTGTTTATAGGTCAGTATTATAGATTACATAGGATTGGTATTAGTAATAAAGTAATGTAAGAAAACTATTATTATTGCTCATTTAGGATCTAATTTTAGTTAAGTCAGACTAATTTTTGTGTTGCTAAAATTTAGAATTGAAAATGAAGCTATTATTTTTAATAATAAACGTATTCAAAATATATTTTAATGTACATCGATATCCAGGTCTATCTTTTTTTGTCTTTATTGGTAATTACAACTACATTTACACTGTTATAAGTAATTAAGATTGTCCGCCTAGCTCTAAGCGGCTTGCCACTGATGCGAGGACATAGAGTCCACACTTTTAGAGTGTATTTTAGTAATCGAAATACACAAGTATGGATCAAGACTGGTGCACGTACGGAGGCAGGCCGCTCGGCTATGCGGATAGAATAAAAAGATTTTGATCTAAAATTAATAATTTAATCATGCTCTGTATAGTTCATGTCAGCAAGATCTGCCACTGGGCAGACACCTTGTTTCATCCAGGTTTCTCGTATGACATATTTATAAAATTAGGAAAATAGAGTAATTTTTTAAAACATTCCTATTATTTTTTTTAAGATGGCAGCGAAGACTAAGATTAGATAAGATTAGCCAAAGTTAAGCTAAGCTGATAATTGTTGGTAAATTACAGTAACAGGGAACATAATCTTGGAACTAAGGAGATAGCGGGGATAAACGCAATATACAACATATTTTAAAATTTATCGTTGGCCACCAAAAATTTAAAATATAAGTCAAATCTTTTTCCTCCTTTTTTGTTTGAGAAATTTCTTGACGTGAATTTGACCAGGTTTCGTTTCGTCCTCGTTTCGATCAGATTTGTTCAAACTAGTGTTTCTATTTGGTCGAATTCGGTTGAATTTGTGATGAAATGTAATTTTCGTTTAACTTTAATTTGACTGTTAAGGAATCTATTTAATACGAGTAATTATATGTGTGTTGTAAGCTTGAGATGAAACAGCATTTATTCTACGTACCTACAAGACCTTTCAATAAAATGGATTAAATTTTAAACAAATATTTTGTTTATTGTTTGATTTACTTTCCTTTCATCTATTTTCGGATAGATTTCTTGATCATTTTGATTATTTATTTGGACAAAATGGACTTTATGGAATTTATTCGGGTAAAACATTAAAACAATCTAATGAAATGATAGTCAAACACGAATAGAGGGCGTGACTGTGCCTATTGTCCGAACTAACATAACTAACTTTAAAGTATTCTATTGGGCGTGACTAAATGAATATAATAGCTTTCTCAAACAACAGATAAACACTATAGTGGCAGAACGTCACGGTATAAGCGCATATGTTTTGTCGCACTAGCGTTATTTCGACTCTGTGACATCCTGCTTCACACGCTTCGCTTTTTAAATGTAAAAAAAAACTTTTTCGTACACTTTTGAATTCAAAACAACCGTTTGAAAAACTGAATAAAATGGAATCCGTTTTCTGTACACAATGACGTTTTGGTACATTATGATGTTATTTAGAAACGGTATTAGCTTTATTCTTCTAGTAAAATCCCTCTGCGTATAGTTGCTTTGATAAATGTATTAAATTAAACAATCGTTGTTTTATTGAAACAACATCGTTGTTTGTGGGAAATAAAAAATTTCATTAAACTGTAGTTCCTGTTTGAATAGTAAATAATTGGTCTTTATAGTACTTATTCAAGTATCCGTAGATTTAAATTTATAACTAGTAATGCGTTGCATCAAGAACTCACGGCAAAGAATACATAAAAAAAATTAATTTAAAACAAGCGAAATGAGTTTATCAAAACATTCGGATGCTATACTATTTTAAAGTATAAACTCAAAAAGGCTCGCATCGCTTGCTAGTTTAGGTATCTTTAACATTTACATAGTAAAAAGGCTCGCTACGCTCGCTAATTGCTTATAATTTATAATAATACAAAGTTAAAAAAGGCTCGCTTCGCTCGCTAGATTGCTTATATTTATAATAAAATATATTGTAAAAAGGCTCGCTTCGCTCGCTAGATTGCTTATATTTGTAATAATACAACGTTAAAAATAGGCTCGCTTCGCTCGCTAGATTGCTTATATTTATAATAAAATATATTGTTAAAAGGCTCGCTTCGCTCGCTAGATTGCGTAGATTTATATTAATGCATAGTAAAAAAGGCTCGCTTCGCTCGCTTGATTGCGTATATTTTATAATAATAATGGTAAAAGAAGCTCGCTTCGCTCGCTAGATTGCGTAGATTTATATTGCATGTAAAAGAAGGCTCGCTTCGTCGCTAGATTGCTTATATTTATAATAAATATATTGTAAAAAGGCTCGCTTCGCTCGCTAGATTGCGTAGATTTATATTAATGCATATTAAAAAAGGCTCGCTTCGCTCGCTTGATTGCGTATATTTATAATAATAAATGGTAAAAGAAGGCTCGCTTCGCTCGCTAGATTGCGTAGATTTATAATCATACAACGTTAAAAATAGGCTCGTTCGCTCGCTAGATTGCTTTATTTTAATAAATATTGTAAAAGGCTCGCTTCGCTCGCTAGATTGCGTATATTTATTAATAATTTAGTAAAAAAGCTCGCTTCGCTCGCTAGATTGCTTATATTATATTATGCATAGTAAAAAGGCTCGCTTCGCTCGCTAGATTGCTTATATTTAATATTAATGCATAGTAAAAAAGCTCGCTTCGCTCGCTATGTTGCTTATATTTTAATACAACGTTAAAAAAAGGCTCGCTTCGCTCGCTAGATTGCTCATATTATAATAAAATATATTGTAAAAAAGGCTCGCTTCGCTCGCTAGATTGCTTATTTGTAATAATAACGTTAAAAATAGGCTCGCTTCGCTCGCTAGATTGCTTATATTATATAAAATATATTGTTAAAAGGCTCGCTTCGCTCGCTACATTGCGTAGATTATATAATGCATAGTAAAAAGGCTCGCTTCGCTCGCTTGATTGCGTATATTTATAATAATAAATGGTAAAAGAAGGCTCGCTTCGCTCGCTAGATTGCGTAGATATAATGATACAACGTTAAAAATAGGCTCGCTCGCTCGCTAGATTGCTTATATTTATAATAAAATATATTGTAAAAAAGGCTCGCATCGCTCGCTAGATTGCGTAGATTTATATTAATGCATATTTAAAAAGGCTCGCTTCGCTCGCTTGATTGCGTATATTTATAATATAAATGGTAAAAGAAGGCTCGCTTCGCTCGCTAGATTGCGTAGATTTATAATGATACAACGTTAAAGGCTCGCTTCGCTCGCTAGATTGCTTATATTTATAATAATAATTATTGAATAAGGCTCGCTTCGCTCGCTAGATGCGTAATACATGTAAAAGCTCGCTTCGCTCGCTAAAAAGGCTCGCTTTCTCGCTAGATTGCTTATATTTAATATTAATGCATAGTAAAAAAGCTCGCTTCGCTCGCTATGTTGCTTATATTTGTAATAATACAACGTTAAAAATAGGCTCGCTTCGCTCGCTAGATTGCTCATATTTATAAAAATATATTGTAAAAAAGGCTCGCTTCGCTCGCTAGATTGCTTATATTTATATTAATGCATAGTAAAAAAAGGCTCGCTTCGCTCGCTAGATTGCTTAATTAATATTAATGCATATTAAAAAAGGCTCGCGTATATTTATAATAAATGGTAAAAGGGCTCGCTTTAAATTTTATTTTTTTGAGTTTATTTATTTTAGCCGCCATTTTAAAAATTTAAAAAAATTTGAAATGTTGACCATGAAATATATATTTTCTTTTTCTACTCTTTAAGAGCTTTTAAACGATATACAACACGATTTTTTGCTCAAAAATGTTTTATCCGGTCCGCCATATTGGCCGCCATTTTGAAATATTTTTCGGAATATTACCAAAAACTATACAGCTCTGACATATAGTTAATTTTACTTGTATAAAAGTATCTAAAGTATATTACAATAGATCTTTATCTTGTAAATTCTTATAAAATTAGTAAAAACTAATTATTATATTAAATTATGGCCGCCATGTTGAATTTTTCGGAATTTAGTATATAACATTTTTTGTTCTACTAATCAAGAGCTTTACAACGATATATTACTCGAGTTATTCCTTTAATTTTAAATTTTTGAGTTCATTATTTAGCCGCCATTTTAAATTTTTCAAAAAAATTTTAAATTTGGACCATGAAACATATATTTTCTTTTTCTACTCTTTAAGAGCTTTCAAATGATATACAACACGATTTTTTCGCTCAACATTTTTTTTTATCCGGTCCGCCATTTTGGCTGCCATTTTGAAAATATTTTTCGGAATATTACCAAAAACTATACAGCTCTGACACATAATTAGTTTTACCTGTATACAAAATTTTATCAAAATCGGTCAATTTTACGGCAGTTATCGCGACACGTACAAACAAACACACAAACACACAAACACACAAACAAACGCGCCGTCCCAATCTTCTGAAATGTAAGAACTCACTTACGTTCGTTCAAATTATTATCTTCTAGAGGTGCTAAAATCAACTTAATTAGAAAAGACAAAAAACTTTATAGGGACCTCTATTTTAAATTATTCAAGCTTTTTAGGAGGAATGGTCCAAATTAATAAAAAAACACTAATTTTGCCGAGCTTTCGATAAGATGTTATAAAAAGTCTGATATCTCAAACCTGAGTACTATTTATAAAAATTTGTTACCTCCTTTTAAAAATAATTAGTGCAACTGTATTTTAAATTATATATTATTAGAAGATAACTATATTCTTATTAATATTTAAATAATAAACTATAATTTAAATATAATATAGAAATAATAGTGCAATCATAATCAATAACATTTAACTTTGAAGATTTATTTAATTTAAAAGGTCCTTGCTCCAACTAAGGAGTTTTTAATTGTAGATCTTTGTTTAGAACTTAATATAACTCAACAACATTGTTACCTCTTTGTTTTTAACGGAATTATTTGTCTGTTACTCTAGTTGTTGTCCAAACATCTATTTGTTAGCAACATGTAACTGTTTTTTGTTATTATTTATTATGTTAAGCCTTGAAAAAGATAAAATTATATCGAAAGCTCGGCAAAATTAGTTTTTTTATTAATGTGGACCTATTCCTCCTAAAAAGCTTGAACAAAAGACAAAAACGTATAGTTTCCCTAATTAAAAAAAGGTTGTGAAAATCAGCTGATTGGATTAATTATATTATTACGAAGGTTTTATTAAGTTGAGGAAGCAATTGAATAATCAGCTATACCGTCGATACTTGCTGTTGGATATGAATATCCTTGGACCGGTTTCAGCTTAACGCCATCATCAGCAGGCAGGGCAACACTCGAGCTCTCAACTAATAAAGTTATGTTATTGAATAACTTCATTAGTTAAGATCTTAAGTGTTGCCCCGCCTGCTGATGATAGCCTTATGCCGAAACCGGTCCAGAGATATTCTTATATAACAGCAAGTATCGACGGTAGCTGACTCTTCAATGAATTATATTATTTTTAACTTAATTTATTTGCTAATTAAGAGCGCTGGAGTTGTAGTTACTAGGAATTGTTTCATCTACAAATGTTACATTCGACCCTGTAACATTTTGATTTAAAGGCAATGTTTAACTTGCCTTAGGAACCAAATTAAATTGACAGTGAAATAGCTTACGTTACTCGTTGAGTGCATGAAACCTATTAGAGGCGGAAATGTCAACCGAACACTGATATAAACGTTCCGTAAATATAAGTAACTTTACACGCATATATGTGCATGCTATTAGTTTTTATCAGGACCTGTTGCTCCAACCAGCAAAGATACTTAATTTGATAAGATCTTCACGGGTTGCTTGGAATTCCCTCTATCATAACCTATCTTTCTAAAATTGCATTATTTTATAGAATGACCTCTTAATATTATTAGTGGCTTTTCTTTAAGATAGTTTTGACATTTTAAATTAATATAGAATGAATATTAACAAGGTCGATTTTTGTACCGATTTTCATTATTTATTTATATATATATATATTATAATATATTATATATATATATATATATATATATATATAATATATATATATATTGTGTGTGTAAGAGTCTATATTTACCTTTGCTTATGGCGAACAAGAATTCTCAAAGGCTTTCAAAAATCGAAACGAAACATGGCAAACTTGGCATATGGTGAGATGGTCTATTGTTTGTGTGACGTCGTGAAATCATGTTTTGACGCCCTAAAAAGAAAATAAAATAGTTAAGAAAAAATGATTACACTAAATTTATAAGTATTTGATAACAATTAAATATTCCTTTCTATTTCATGCTTGTTTCCAGAAAATTAAATTTTCATTTGAATTTGTTACAGAGATCCTGATGCCTCACCTAAAAGAAAAGGGCAAAAAGACAAACACCGTAAGTTTTCTTATTTATCGCTACTATTAGCATTTAATGACCTGCTTCCGAGGTCCTGGCCTTCTTAAAAACATTTTTAGTCGTTGCTTCCATTTTCCCTTTAAAATGACTTCAATAAGAACTATAAACATTTAAAAATTTCTTTTAAAGAAATGATGTAAGTCATATTAATTTATGTCCTTTATAACGGAAAAAAGATGTAATCTGTCGCTTTAAACCCTATTATAAAGTAACAATTTATTTTTTTATTCATAAAAGACAATAAGAAATCAAATGAATTCAAGGCTTCGCCAGGAAGTGTAGAAGAAAGTCCAAGATAAAGTTCTTACTCGTGTCTGAGATGGCCACGGCCAATTAGGTACCGTGGGTGCGGCCCTAAGGCTCATTGATATCTCCAAGTCAGTTCAATCCTCGCATCGTACTTATTCATGTCTTAGTCCTAGGGTGTGACTTGTTTCGACTCGATATCAGTGTGGAGATAAAGCTTGTCTACAAACTTTGTGCACTTTAAATTTTACTAGAGGGATGACCTCAGGGTAAATTAATGTATAGCTTTGGTATTAAGCTAAGATAAAAAAATCGATGAATGCTATCTTCTAGTTCTAAACTTATGCATTTGATCCCTTCTTATAGCATTTGTAACGTTTGTAATGACGTCAGTTAAATTGATATTTCTTTGAGGATGTATTCACTTAAAGAACTTGATTGCTGGCCCAGGCCTGTACGCATCCTTTGATTCCCTCTGATCCTCTTCGGAAGTAATAACATTTGTCTTATAAAAGAGTTTATCCCTCTTAGGGTTCACACTTTTTTTGAATACCTGTTCACACCAGGTTTGAATACTTAATTATTTAGTTTCGAAGTAGTTTGTGATTCCAAATCATGTTGAGTTTGAATTTAAATGCTTGCTGTTGTTGCTGCTGCCCTCTTAAAAGAAATGGTAAGTGCTTTGGAGCCAGGCGTTTTATTAGATTTGTTTACTATAGTACTGGAATATTACATTAAGGGAACTTATTTAATTCTATGTAATTCTATTTAAAGAGGCCTGTTGTCCTGTACTCTGCTTGGGTGCTGGGAGAGGTTTCACGGCCTCCTCGCTACCCTTAGAATAATATTATATATAGAAGGAGCACAGGAACGTAAACACAATGTAACACTGATAACACGAAAGCCGGTTGACTGGTGGACTTAAGTTGGGGTACCACCCTAACAACAAAATATTGTTTTAAATAAGTGTCATAAATATCTATTAATGAAGAAAGATCGAAAAAATAAATATAATAACTTAAAACACCTGCTGAGTATTTAATAAAACCGGTCTTAGGTGGAAAAAAAGTAGCGGAATACAAGAATCTACATTTAGTTGACGAGGAGTACTTTTGATATAATTTTAATTAAAATCGTTAAAATACAATTTAAAATGCTTAAAATATTGCAATGAACCGATATTTATGTTAGTATTTTAAGAATAATCAATCATTAATTAATAATAGAACATAATAATTCAGCAACCGGAAGTATTGCCAACTTTATTTAGAATATTGTATATTGTTAGGGTGGCAGCATTACTTAAGTCCACCAGTGAACCGCCTTTCGTGTTATCATCAGTGCTCCTTCTATTTATAGTATTATTCTAAGTCCCTTAGAATAATATTATTCTAATTCCCTTAGAATGGCACCCTTGGGCCGTTTTGCAGTCACAATGTTGATTTCCTGTGTATTTGTACATCACAGTACATCAGTATCAGTATCAGTACATCACCTGTGTATTTGATGCACTGTGTATTTGTATATCACAGTGCCATCATGATTTGTTTACATAAAATTTTATATTTTAAACGATAAAATTGAAACGTATGCAGATAATATGAATGAGTTCTTATTTTGCTCGTACATAGTGGCAGTATCATTTGAATATGTATATTAATTTTTAGCTTGATTCAAAATATTTTCTATAACTCTGAGTTTATGACGTCCTGCTAAGTTATATTTAGCTCCGAGAAAAAGTTCGTAAGTCATCGAAATGAGTGTAGTAATATGCGTGTAAATGCTCTGATAAGCAAGGCGCGGGAGTCAATTGCGCGCCGTGCATCCGAGCACCTTTTTTGATCCTTTCAGATTTATCCGTGAAGTAGATCTCGCAGATAATCTGACAGCCCAACTAGAGGGATCATGCGTACGTATAAACGCTATTAACCCTTTGTAGCATCAAGTATTGACTTCTTAAACCTGGGATGCGAAAGAGCATTTTCTGCCTAATTAATTTATAATTATAATATACCTTATGATAATGGGCGCTACATTCGCTACTAATTGCTATAGTTTAAACATTGAACACCTGTTGGTATTTATTGTTATATGTTAGATGTTACATAACTATATGGAAATCAAGTGACATCAGAATGAATCGTATTTCATGTCAACTTTAATAAAACCTCTATTGTGGGGAGGGGATAGAATGGAAAACTAAAATATTTTACAAAAGTGTAAATCAATTAGCCTATTCAGTCCGGCATTCTAGTTATAGCTGCCATGTTGCAGTTCGTGTCTTTTACAGTGTCTGTTTTTGCCTATTCTGATATTGCATAGTAACAGAATTGTGCTAAATTATTAGCATTGCATTTTGTTCAAAATAATGACTAAAGGTTTTAAAATACATTTTAGACATGTTTTTATTGATTTAAATTTAGTGAATTTACTATATATTATCCTTCTTAATATTTTTATTTCTTAATTTCTGCTACATTGCATATTTATCGGCTCATTTCTTTGCGGTGTTATTAACAAATATTTATTACTTTTATTTGAGGCTTTGTGTGCTAATATTGTATAAATTAGTAAATTATATTTATCTCGTACTTATGTTATAAAATCAAATTTTAAAGCCTAAAATTGATTATTTATAGTTAAAAATTGTGTTTTTTTTTATTTAAATGTAGTGTCTTGTGAATTAAACATGAATTCCCATTCTAAAGGTATTGGTTTTTTATTTAATTAGTGGTGAAGGAATTCAATTTTTATTTTTCTGTACTCATAAAAGAGTAGAGATTCAATGTTTTTTTTAATGGGATATTATATAAATCCGTGGTATTAAATGTCTAATAAAAACATAGAGTGGGCTCAGGGAGCAGGCACATGTAGTCAAAGGGTGGCCATGTCAAATGTGTACTTGTTAAACCATTGTTCAAAGCAAAATGTTATTGAATATTATTGTATTTATTATAATTATAAAAATATAAATTATATTCAATTCTTAAGCACAGTAGCCTTAAATATTAACTAAATTGTTTAGTTTGAAATTAAAATTTTAATTACAAAGTTTTACCTTGCAACAATATAAGATAAGGGCCAGAAATTTTAGTGATAACAGTCATTGCCCCAATTCTTTATAGAGCCCCCCCCCCCATGGGGCTGTAATTTAAGCATTGCATTTCTTATTACACATCTATATTACAGAATTTATTATTTGCATAAATTTATTTCTATTATTTACGCAGTTTGGAAGATATCGCGTTACAAAGAAAATCAGGCTAGTGAATTTTCTTTGAAAAAATCGCTGGTATGAAAAAGTTTCTATCCTTGCGCATGGCAAATGATAACTCTCAAAGGCATTCTCAAATCGTGAAAAAATTGGCATATAACGAGACGCTGAGGAAGGTTACGAGGCCTATTGTTTGTGCAAAAAAATATGACATCAATAAATGAATAAATAATTTTTTTGAAACTTGAAATGGCTTTAAATCAAGGTATCTCGTATTCTGGCTGATGACTACCTAAATAGATTGAGACCGGTTTCAGACTATCACAAGTGGCTCAAGTGGTATATACTTGAGCTCTTACGATATTTGTTGAGTTCAGTAATGCTAGAGGGAGGGGGGAGGTAGAATGAAATGGGGGCTCTTATGTATTGTTTCACCCTGGTAAGCCTGCTGTCCTAGACAGACAGGAAGAAATGGGTGCAACGGAAAGTAGGCTCGCAAAGCGCAAGAACCTCGAAGTAAATTTTTATTATCGTAGGCACTCTACAACAATTGGAACCGGTTACAGCTCTATCGGATCATCTTATGTGGCGCAATTGGCAAATAACTTAATTATTACATCATCACTAATAAATGAAAAGAAGGTTTTTGACTATAAAAAGGGTTAAGATAATTGGTCGATGCTACATATATATATTGTTGTATATATGTATAAGTCAGTAAATTTCCCAAGAGAGACCATATCTAGTCTTACTGGTCAGGGTAGCACGCCACATTAAATACTAAAATAGGTTGCAACAGCAGAGCGAGTCTGTGAGACAAGGCGATGTTTTGCTCCGTCAAATAATTCTTGCGCGGTCGTTCGTAAGCCGGGCGAATTACTTTGTAATGCTTGCTTCCTTGCATGCGCGGATCCACGGGGGGGG
>JACMZG010000022.1:47321398-47428898 GCA_018340805.1 Microvelia longipes | reverse complement strand
GTAAACGATCTTTTTTACATAATTTCAAGTGATGCTCTCTTAGAATAATACTATATATAGAAGGAGCACTACTAATAACACAAAAGGCGGTTTACTGGTGGTCTTAAGTAATGTTGCCAACCTAACAATATACAATTCTTTTTTTATAAAAAAGTTGGCTAATTGTTCAAAAATTGTAATTTGAACATAAAATAATTTATGACAAGAAGTAATAATCCTCTAAAGCATATACCTATAAGAAGTAGGTCGTTCCTTTTTTTATCCTCTCAAACAAACACACACACAGAACATATTGGAAGCATGTGTGGCCAGGGATACGGAATAAGGTTTACGTCTGTTATCTGCTCCTCGTGATAACAGCCGTCATTTGGCACGCAACCAAAAACTTGACTTCTTTAGTATTAGATTTAGTTTAGAAAACAAAACTTTATTATTGCAATATTTTCATTCATACCAGCATGAAAAAACATTACAAAGATCAATAATATGATAAATTAATTTATTTTATCTACTCCTTGTATTTAAGTTCTTCTTACAGTTTTGTTATCTCACACTGTAAATGTACTTTTACTCCCTAGGGAGGAAAAGTTAAAGTGTTGCCAACTTGACAGAATTTTTAATTAAAATTTTAGGAAATTTGTAGGATTTTTTCGGTGTTATGTTGGTCTACGGGTAGAAAATAAAATATACACACGCTAATGTTTAAATTACAAATATAGTATTACACATTATTCTATTGACAGCTTACAATAAAATAATGTGAAGATAGTGGCTTTATTCTCTCTTCATCAGAGTAATTAACATGGTAAGAATAAACTAAACTAACACAATAACAATTAAGGAGCTGAAGAATATATTAATAGTTGTTAGTATTAGTTCTCTAGTCGTAGATAAAATTTAATATGCAACAAGGGATGAAAGTTTTCAGCTCTCGTATTATCTCCCTCGTCAAGCCTCGGGAGCTAACTAGTTTATCTCCCTCGGCCTACCGGCCTCGTGAGCTAACGAAGTTTCCTCCTTCGGCGTTTCCTTAGGACGAAACTTTAACTTGAGCTGTAAAACTTACTTTCATCCCTTGTTGCATAAATAACTATTATTCATAAATATTGCTATTATTTGTTTTTTCACCATAAACAAGTTTAAACAAATTAATTTACTAAATCGTATTAATTACATTATCAATTTAATCAATAACCAATTTCAGGAGACGTTTTCTAAAAGCCTTACATATACCCAAAAAAAAAAAAAAAATCAATTTCAAGAAGGACTCTAAGGATACGAACAAGTATTATGCAGATTTTAATAACTTGAAAATGCTCTGTGTGATGAAGAGCGAAATATAGTTTAAATATAACATCTAAATTTTCATTTTGTCTCTTAAGTGCCCAAACACATAACTTAATCGTATTAATATTTTTGATTTTATTAATATTTTTAGTAGCAATTTACGCACCAAGGGAGAGTATATCACTATTATTACCTGAGTGGTAAGTTGGTTTCCAAAGGCAAAAGCCAAGGGAACCTAAGAATTTATCTCCTGAGGCAATGCCAAGAGAGCGTTGTGTTGATTTTTAGCACCCGTAGCGAAACCCAAGGCAGGTAATTATTGCGAGGGACAAAATAGCACTTTACTTCCAAGATTTTACCTCCAGACGTTGACGTCATTATTGTTATCGAATTAAAAACAATAAGTATCATTCTTATAATCATACTTTTTGTTGTGATTTATTTAATTTTTTTTTGGTCGGCCCCCCTTATGAATTTTGGGGGTTCTGCCTCCCAAAAATATAAAAAATGTATTCCTAAAATTACAATCTTTTAGGCTCAAAGTGGATTTGAGCCAATATATTTTTTGGTTAAGCCTACCTCATAAATTTTGGGGTTGTTGCCCCGGAAAGAGGTTTAAAATTGGTTAGTCCTCCTTATAAGTTTAGAGGATACCGCTCCTAAACTGGACGGCTATAACTGTATGGTTCTAATCCTAATTATAAAACAAACATTTTACTCTTAAGGGAGAAAAATTTATTTACTAAAAAACAATTTGCTCCCAAATTAATTTTACAAAACAAAAAGGCAGCAGTTACTCACACAAAAATAATTTACGAAAATACGTACGCCTTACACTTAATTATTATGAAAACAAATGCTAATCTTACCTAATTTATTGAAATATTAATTTTCACAAAATAATATTATTAGCGAAATTGACTCAAAGCCGTAAATATTAATGAATCAAATGAAACAATTTAATTCAAAGTTCGAGTTGTAACGCAGAACTCAACTAAGATATATAAGTAGTGACATAATATGAAGTTTAGGGAAAAAAGAACTCTGTTATTTGCCAGATGTGCAGGAGTATTAAAAGCGCTATAACTATCTAATAAGAAAACCACGAGGGTAATTTCCCGGTAATTACAGTGGTTACTGATACCAACTATTTACAGGTGGTATCCGTCCCCAGCAAGTCCTCACCGGAAGCCTCATAGTGCACTGTCCTGTAAACCATTCATCCGGAAAACTTTAAAGGTATCCTTGGAAAGCTACACTCGACTCTAGCTTGTATAGATGTCTTTAAAGTGAAGAAGGTTTAAAATTGTATCATGAGAACAGGTGTATACTACATATGTCTATTATATTACATTCCTTTCTATTTGATAATACTTTACGATAGTGGTTCCCAACTTTTTTCGTCATGTTAATCTTTTGCCCCATAGAGTTAAATTACTCACTACACCTTGCAAATGTGAAATAAAAACACAGCAAGATGCTCCTTCTACATCGTTATTATTATTAGTGAATTCTCATAAGAAAATTTCGCTTATTGCTTCATTCGCCTACTACCGTAGGCTTATAGAACAAGTATTGTCCTAAAAATCCAAAACCGACATCACTCTACTTACTCGATGATGTTCTGAGAGGTTTTTATCATGTCACACTATCTCGATATAGGTGTGTGTAAGTGCCACGGAGTGTCTGTGTGTCCGATTCACGCTAGAGAGTTGAAACTTGGCCCAAAAATCAGACTCAAGATTCACAGACTTAAATCAGACCACGTTAACCTATATTCCTAAGTCGCAACAATTTTTTTTTCATTTTTATTAGAGCAACCTTACAATAATACTAATATAGAAGGAGCATATGACCGTAAACGAATGTAATTCTACTGATAACACGAAAGCCGGTTGACTGGTGGTCTTAAGTAGTGGTACCACCCTAACAACATAACATTATTTCAAATATGTGTCATAAATATCCATTAATGAAGAAAGATAGTAAAGAACAAATATAATAACTTAAAACGCCAGCTGAGTATTTAATAAAACCGATCTTAGATGGCAAAATGATATAGCGGAACACAAGAATCTACATTTAGCTAGATCTACTTTTAATATAATTTTAATTAAAAACGTTAATCTTCAATTTAAAATGCTTAAAATATTGTAATGCACCGATATTTATATTAGTATTTTATGAAGAATTAATAATTAATTATAATAGAATATAATAATAGTAATAACTCTTTTTAAACAAAATAGTGATTACTTGTGATTTGGGCGGCCTTCGAGAATTTATTTAAAATAAATGACTGATACATAGGGTTCTTTTCTCGGGCGAAGAAGACTTCATTTTGATTAATACTCGTGGTAGTGGCCTGGGTCTTACGGTAATGACGTCGTCGAGGGAAATATTGCCATGTATCTGAAGTTTCGCTTCTTCTAGGTAAGGCATCTGAAGAAATGTCATCATCAACTCGGTTTATAGGACTTTATAAATTGTGGGATATTGCACCTGGCGTAGCTTTCAATCTGCGCTGAAAGCGAGTTAATCTATCTTCAACTTGGACGGGTAACCACTAAAATTATTTAACATATTTACCGGAGCTAAAATATGTTTATATTTTGATTTCGGTTTCAACAATATTGGAACTAGAAATAAAAACAGTTTTATCCCGGTTTAACCTTCGTTCTAAGCTCCAAGAGAAATAGTAGAGCTTTGTGTTGTACAGAATTAAAATCAAATCTGGAGCGTAATTTTATTTTGCTATTTGAGAAGAAAAGCTGCTGATTTTTAAGAAGAAATGCAAAGCTAGTCCTTCATATTAGTAAAAGTTTTAATTTAACCATAAGGTTTTAAACTATGAAAATTATTTTATGAAGTAGGATTTTTGGGATAATTTAATCTGAAAGAAGTTAATACATGATTTTCTCGTAAACTTAGAGTGGTGTAAACTAGGTGAAGGTTACAGTTGCTTCTTCCTGGGTTTATTTCAGGTTGCTATCAATAAAATGATTACTGCACTGGCAAATGATTTTAAACCTTGTCGATTGAGTTATTATTATGAATCATTTGTAACAGCTATGCACATGATGATATGTCAAGTAGCAGCTATACACATGATGATATGTCAATGTAACATCTATGCACATGATGATATGTCAATGTAACAGCTATGCACATAATGATATATCAATGTAACAGCTATGCACAAAATGATATGTCAATGTAACATCTATACACATAATGATATGTCAATATAATATCTATGCCTTATGATGATATGTCAATGTAACAGCTACGCACATAATGATATGTCAATGTATTTCAATGTAATACAGCTTGTCTATTAATTATGTTTATTCATTTATTTATTATTACTGTTAATCGTTTATGTTATGCAACATTAGGTCATGATTTAAAAAATAAATAGAAACAGATCAAGCCAAATGTATTAATGAATAAGTAATAGTTTAAGAACTGTGGGTTTAAACAATAGAACTTTGGCATAAATAATCATTGTGAATCGTATATTTGGTAATATATAATTATAGTTTTTAATTTTTGGGTTCGAAAGATAATTAGCTATAATTCAAACTATCAGACACCTAGTCAATAATAATGTAAAAATTCAACTTATAAATGAAAAGATTACCTCGATAACATTAGATTGAAGTATTAGTAATTTGTGAGAACTAAGGATACAGAAATTCAAGGATTATAGAAAAATGAAAACTTGTGCAACTCCACATTTCTTTTGATAAGTTCTTTGTTTGTTAACTTTGCCTGTTCACGTAAACATAATCAAATTATTCTTTTTTTCATTTTAATGTGCGCTTCATTTCAAGGGTTTATTGTGGCGGTTGGGGTTGTGAATATAATTTTCTGCTCTCAAAATATCGAAGCCACTGCTTCATCATCTAATGTTCGAAAAGGAAAAGGATCTGATGATGTGCAACATATTTCTGGAAAAGAAGTAAAGCCCGCTAAAATTTGAATATCTCTTGTTTTAGTGAGATATCAATTATCTTAAATATTTCTGATACTTAAGAATTAGTACGTTCACACACACTTTAGATCCGCGGATCGTATAGAGTACGATCTCTCAATACGGTAATATTAGCTTTATGAACCATGCGGAGTGGATCCGATCGCATTCGCTAGAGACGATCGTATTTAACGGATAACCTTCTCGTCGAACTTTTATTTCACTTCTACATAACCGTTTTTGATCAAATCACTTTTGGAATATTATTTTTTTTAGTGTAACTTTATTATTATGCAAAGAAATCACAATTTAATTAAATATATTTTTTGTTTTAAACTTCCTTATAACCAAAAGTGAACCTTCACTATACAAGACGCCATGTTTTGGCGGGATCAGTTATCACTCGATCGACTAAACAAATACGCTGCAAGAACCGTGAAGTTAGTTAACCGTATTTTATACGTATTCTATACGATCCGCGGATCTAGAGTGTGTGTGAACGTACTAAATTAATGCTTCTATTAGAAATAGTGAAGGCCAACTGACTGTTTTCCAAGTTTGCAATCATCAATTATAAAGTAATATTATATTAATTATTTCTGAATTTTAATTTGGTTAAATTAACCTCCATTTCAATTTACACCTCTTTAGAGCTTAAATTGCTGTCGAAAAATGACAACTCTCGGTTCTATTTATTTGTCTTTAAAACCCGTATTGAAATTGCACTCGGCAACTACTTTAAAAGAAGCTTTTTTGCGTCAAATGTTAGGATAATGAAAATATTCACTGAATTGCTTGATATAACTTACAAGTGGTAGAATTAAAGATTGGTTTAAGTCAACTTGATCAAAGGTTCTTAGTTCAATACCAGTCGGGAGTAGAGTCATTTTCATTCTCGTAACCTTAACTAGGTTGGTCTTTAGGACCGGCCTATCAATTCGAGATATCTTTATTTCTATTTATTATTTTGTAACAGACAACTATTTATTCCTTCCTTTCGTCCCAGTTTGTTTATGTTTGCTTCTGAAGGGGATGTGGGTAAAGTCGAAGTGGACTATTATATCATTCCTTTGCTCGGGTGCCATTCGTTGTCGCAACAAATCGTTGGAGCTCCATGGAGCTTCAACGGTATGGCGCGTCAATGAATTGCCTGCACTTACATTTCTCGCATGATTCTCTAAAAATTCATAGACGCCCTCCAAATCGTTGGAGCGCCCATTCTTTTGGCGCTCCATTTGAAATGGAGCTCGAACGATTGCAGCGTCCATGAATTTTAGAGGATCACAACGAGAAAAATTAAAGTGCAGGCAATTCGTTGACGCGCCATTCATAGGCGCTCCATATCGTTAGAGCTCCACTTTAAATGGACTCCACGATGTGGAGCGCCTAATAAATGGCGCTCCAACGAATTGGAGCGCAAATGATGGCGCTAGAACGAATGGAGCTCCAACAACTTGGAGCGCCAACGATTGGTACCCCTTTGCTTTATTTCGATCTAGAGGCGTGAAACAAATTTTCATAGTTAGGGTTTGAGTGCTTTTTCAACCCTGTGCAAATAATCCCTCCAAGGGTTGCTGGTTCAGCTATCCGGGTCTTCCTTCCTTACGCCCTGTACTTCCTAGTAATACCATGTACCCGTGTTAATAATATTTCGAGTATATGTGAGGGATGCGTCATAGAAGTCCCAACTACTATAGTAGGGGCAAAATGAGTAATTTATGCGAGATATAAATACATTGGACGAACACATCGTCCAATCCTAATGTCTATTAAAATAGAGACAAACAATTTTTTGCACGCAAATGCAACTTGCGATAAATTCTGGAGTTTGATATCTATAGCTTTGACTGAAACAGGGCTCTGTAGATATTCACTACTATATAGGCTACTGATATACTGTCACATCGATCACATGAAAGAATAAAACTTGAAGTGTTATGAGCGGCATTTAATATGATTGATGTCTATTGAAGAGTAAATATAAAAAATACCATCATGACACTTAATAAAGAGAAAGCGTTGTCGTAGGTCAAGGTCTGGACACGCAGCTCTCTGACCCGTGTCATAATGCTCCTGTGGAAAGGCATCCTTCCTAGACTCTTATTATTCTCATGTGGCAATGAAATGAACTATAAAATGGTTAAAACTTGCTTACCCGACCCCATATCGCTGAACATTATATACGATATAATACTAGATATTACTTATATAAAGTATGAAATCATACTTAAATATATATGCAATTGATACAGAAATTTCATTAGCTCACGAGGCTTGCCGAGCGAGATAATACCAGACCTGAAAATCTTCCATTCCTCTTGTTTATTAAATTTTTTATAAAACTATTTGACTAAGACATATAATTACAAAAGAATAAAATAATGTTATTATTACATGGAATCAGTAATTTGGAACAAGTTTAATTATATATAGTTAATGGTAATAGTGTTATTACTATTATTAGACATTGATGTTATAATATATATATAATATAATATATAATATATATATATATATATATATATATATATATATATATATTATATATATATATATATTATAGATGTTAAGTCCATAGAAAAAAAAGAAACTTTTAAAAACATCTAAAAAATTATTAATAAAAGTTAATAAATAACTAAATTAAATTATTCTATGTATAGAAAATAGTTAACTTATTGAAATATTAATGAAAAAATTATTTAATATTTAAAAAAAAAAAATAATTAATAATATAATAGAAAATAATAAAATAAAATGTATAATAATTATATAAAGTTTACAAGCATAGTTTAAGTATACGCATTAAGTATTAAGTCAACGCCTGTTCAGCTCAGGCCTTGGGGCCATCATGAACAGGCTAATCTTTTATGTTTTATTGTATACAATGTCAATTAGTTTATAAATAAGATAATTTAATAAAAAAAAAAAAATATAATATTCAAATAACAGAAAGATAGAGGTGTCTGTAAAGAGTTGGAGTGGGGGTGGGGGGGGGGGGGGGGGTAAGTGATAGAAGTATCACTCCACCCCGCACTGATATTCTGTTGTAATGATGTAAATATATGAAAATTGCGTTTCTTTGCCTATGCGATATGCAGGCTAATATCCTCCCCTGGAGGATATATAGCTGGGGGGGGGGTGCTGTGACAGTTCAATGAGATTGTATTAAAGTGACATCCCAAGGAGAGTAGTGAAAATTTATTTTTACTTAAGTTTAATTGAATACTAAACTCATTCGTGTCTAATAGTTAGTTTAAAATTGATTTTAAACATTATAGACGATTTTAAAATATAGATGACAGGTATTACTTTACAAATTATACTGGTATTACAAATAATTATTTCAAAATACTATACTGGTATGCCTCATGTATATTAATTTTTTCCTTTACTTAAAAGACAGTTGATTTAAAATGATTTATTGTTTTCTCCTACAAGTTGAAACTTTTTGGTTTTCACTACATTTACTGAGCGAACCAGATGATTATTAATACTGACCAATAGGAATGCATTGCTGACACGGACACGGGCGTTCTGTAACGAGGCCCAACCATATTATTAAATTTCCAACTAATGTATAATTTTCGCCTCCTTTCTCTTATAGAGAAAGTACAAGTCAATAATATCTGTCAAATTAAGAATATAATTTGTCGTAGTTATATACGGGTCATCTACATGTATGTTTATTGTACTATATTACAGAGTATAGCGCGTTTTGTCGTGGGTACAAACAAGCCTTTATTGTAATTTGTCTTTTAATCTAGTACTTTACTCTGACTAGTACTCTTACTCTATATTGTATACTTTACTTTAATCTTAGTACTTTACTGATAATCTAGTATTTATCTATCTGTAACTTACGTATAATCAGTACTTTACTCTTATTACGAGTACTTACGTATATCTAAGACTTAACTGTATATCTAGGTACTTTACTCTATACTGTAATACTTTACTGACTATAATCGAGTACACTTATACTGTAGACTTTACTGGTATAATTCTAAGTACATTGTACTGTATGATCTGGTACTATTACTGTTATTATCTAGTACTTTACTGTATATCTGTACTTTACTCTATATGTATACTTTAGTACTTCTATACTGTATACTTTACTGTATAATCTAGTACTTTACTCATATGTGTACTTACTGTATACTTAGTACTGTACTATATCTAGTACTTTTAAATCTCTACTGTCAGTACTGTAGTACTTTATTGTATAATCTAGTACTTTACTCTATACTGTAGTACTTTACTGTTATCTAGTACTATACTAGTTACTTTACCTGTATATTCTAGTACTTTACTGTATAATCTAGTACTTTACTGTATAATCTAGTACTTTACTCTATACTGTAGTACTTTACTGTATAATGTAGTACTATACTGTATAACCTAGTACTATACTGTAAAATCTGTACTTTCTTTTATATATCTTATAACTTGTATTCATATTATTTTAATTTGTATTACATTCATATTTAATTTATATTGTGTTCAAATTATTTTACATTTATTCAATTTAGTTATATGATGCATCTTGAGAATGCAAGGTAAAGAGGTCAAACAGTAAGCGAAGATATAAGTAACACTGATGTCAAATACTTATTAGCGCGGAGCAGTCCGAGATGCAACAAGTAGGATCGTGTGTATTCCCTCTCGGGGAATATTTGTCTAATGAAGCCCGCACTGACTGATAGACAGGGTCAATACAATACCCGCAATGTTTAGAATTTTTACATACGTTTTATTTAGTTCATGCAGAACTTACGACTGTTAACATAACACTCGCGATCATATAGACACGAGTTCAATCCGATCTAGTCGTGATAAACCCAAATATCATTTAATCAGAGGGATAATCTTATGGAAACAATTCAAGGTTATTTTTATATTTTATTCTCTTGTTTAGCTGACGCCGACTATAAAGGAATTTTCACGAAAAGGATATAATGATTTTCAAGGATTTTTACTAAGGATATATTCAAATACTCTTCCGGGTGAGAACTATTTAATTTTCCGGGACAAAGACAAAAGATGGGGTTTTAAAAATCTATCGTGACCAAATGCATTTTACTTTTGCGATTCTTTTAGATCTATCATTTGATACTACCGAGTTTTGCAAACATGAATAGTTGACACAATATAATTGTGCGAAAGACACCTGGAAATGTAAAAGCAAAAAAAAAGTGTCGGCGCCTGATGAGTTGACCGTAACGAAACAGGTGGAACATTACATTATGTCGAGCCATCAATGATGACGAATGTCGAATGATGGAACAGTTCCCAGATGTAGCATTGCATTATGCTTGTTACGTTTCCTAGGTGTCTCTCGCACATATTATATTGTGTCATCTTTAGATCTGTTAAACCAAGGGATTAGGACTGGGGCATGAAACGGCGGTAGATTTTATAATAGCCAAGAATTGAATTATTTGGTTTCTGGTAATTAATCAATTTAAGGCACACACATGACCTGGGCGACGCTAGCCCTGTTTCTTAACAGAGTATACATTATACACATGTATATCACAGGCAGTACTATTAAATCTATTTTTTATTTATTTTTGTTTTTTGCCCGGATTACCTGCTTTGACATCTAGGTCCTAAGCGGTAACCACTCCATCCACCTGCGGTCTCTTACATCGGGTATTCCCCCCAACTAACCCTGTTGGAGGTATCTTTTGTGTTTTCAAACTTGAAAATAACTACGTTTAGGTGTAATTTTTTATTATAGTTTCTCGGAAAATCCCAATTTAAACCTACAAGTTACCCGTAGTATTACCTAGTGAATAAGACCGCGCCGCAAAGCTGTATTATCTCAATTTATATATTTTAATCAATTTATACTTGCTTTATTTTCTATTATACCCTTTACGTGTGTTAATTAAATCTCTTATTATAAAACATTACGAACACTTTGGTCTTTTCTATTTACACCATTTTTTAAAGAATATTTTTCCTTTTGACCATTGGAAATATATATAGTTTGTTTTTGGGTTGAGCAGTATATTGTTTTTGAGTGTTAGGTGACCAGTAAGTTTAGTTTCTAATTGGTTATTTAGACTAGTGATGCAGATTATACTTGTTTTTGATTTTAAGTGACAGTAAGTTTAGTTCTAATTGGTTATTTAGACTAGTGATGCAGATTATACTTGTTTTTGATTGGTTAGGTGGACCAGTAAGTTTAGTTTCTAATTGGTTATTTAGACTAGTGATGCAGATTATACTTGTTTTTGATTGGTTAAATAAACTTATGAAAAGTAACCTGGTCATTATGGTCCAGGAGCCTGAATGTCAGATGATTTTGATGAAGCCACAACCGAAGTTATGGCTTTTTCAAAAACACCAAAAAATGGTAAGTTTATCAAAGCAGCGAATTCTTTGAAAAGTATGGCTTTGTACATTTTTGGCCATTTAACAAATGGCCAAAAAAATATCCGATATCCGATTTTTGATGAAAAAAAAACACTCGTTTTATAGAAAATTTGCTGATTGTCTTGAATTTGTGATTCAATTCAATTCAATTCAAAAAGAAATATATTTCAAAAATTACAAAACTACAGGATTTCTCTCAAAACAGTTTTTTAAAATAATAAAATAAATAAATAATACTTCTAAATTAATGTTACAGATTCAAAAAATGAAATAAAAGTAAAATTAAATTATTAGGAAATAAATAAATAAAAACAAAAAAAACAGAATTCAGAGTACTCAGGGTCCGAGGTAAAATCACAAATCAGGTTTAAACATATTTAACATATTTTATAATAAGCATAATTTTGTTCAAACTTATTTCAGTCTTTTACACATTATATAAATAATAAGCAAAGCAAATATGCGAATCTTTATCTTATTGAAACAGTTATACACTTCTAAAATAAATTCATTAGACAAACTAATTAGACTGTTGTTGTCTTTGTATGTTTATATGTTTTATTCCACAATTTTATAACAACTATAACAATCAACCCTACAACAAACTAAACAAAGTATTTTTATAAGTACTGATGGACATGTTGAATATGTCAGCATGTTGACAGTGTGAGTTATACAAACTCATCATTTAATTCAGGGCGTTATTATGACGTTTGATTCTGGATCAGGTATGTAAAGATTCAACAGGTATGTAAAGATTCAACATAAAGATCACATGAACTAGAAGTACATCGCGTTATTTTTACATGTTTTTTCTTTGATTTTTCTTTTATATTTCTGCTAAACTATCAACCTAATTTATTGTATCACGTCTTTTAAAGATGAGCGAAGAGTGCTCTAAATAGGAAGAATAGGCACAGCAATTCATTGGAATGAGACCGCAACATCTCAATCCAATGAGATGAAGAAAATAAAAAATCTTCGGTATACGGTGCCCCCTGTTATCAATATATATATCGATAATTTTAGTTACGCGACACGTAACGAGAACTGAGCACTTAAAAGATAAGAAGCGTCGTTAATTTATTAATTATAGTTAAAACATTAAAAAAACCAAAACAACAAATAAATGAAAACGTTAAATACAAAAATATAATAAAAAACCTGAAAATAACAAACACCAAAATACGTAAAAAATACGTGTAACATAAAATTAGATGTGGCACATATATCCATTATTCCTACGTCATATCTCTAAACTAAAATATCGATATATAGTATTGATAACAGGGTACCGTATATCGAAGTTCAGCCCAGCAATTCATTGGAATGAGACCGCAGCACCTCAATCCAATGAGATTTTTTTTTTATTTATTTAGTTAAGTACGACTACAAAAACAATGTTATTAGTACTTCAGTTATAAGTTATTTTATCGTGGATTAGAAGGAAGAAAATATCCATTGATATCACTCCATAGCGTTCAGTTTAGAGATCATTGAAAAAAAAACCAAGAGAAATTAAATTAACTTTAACATGATAATATTTTAAATGCATTTAAACTAAGAGGTCTCTCGGCCACTGTCTCTTCAGCGCCTAGAGGATTGTCTGGATGGTTGGAGAGGAAAGAGCCTGAACAAAAGATTATAGTGATCAGATAAGGATGATGAAAGGACTGATAACGGAATCGGCATAGGTCGCGGACAAAGGGTACTTTGAGATCATCGTGTAGGGTTTGGTTGGAAACATAAAAGGAGCATTTGTGATTGTTCTAAGGATTTTGGATTGGAGTGTTTGGATCTGAGGAATTGGAGGGTTTGGTGCTACCCAGACCTCCATGCCATAGGCCCAAGCTGGCTTTAGGATCGAATTATATATTCGAAGCTTGTTGAATCCAATGAGATGAAGAAAATATTCGATGTACACTGTACCTGATTTTAAATAATATCAAAAATTAATAAATGATTATTCATTTTCTTAGTATAATTAATTATAATTGTTGCATAAATATTGTATCTTGACTGTGTGGACTTGACCGTGACATTGATTTCATGTTTACAAGCAGGGAGTTATAAGACGTAATGGCACGCCAAGACTCAGAACACTGCGCAACGAGTCAGTGTTCTATACAAATACTGCTCTGCGCACGGACATTAAACACTTAGCTATGAAACTAGGTTAAACTAGTTCCTCTTCTTACAGTGACGTGCTATAATTACGTTTCTATTAATAAATGAAACATAAAATAAAACACATATCTTTATTTAGGATATGATTGAATGAGCACAGTGGAGTCATAATGAAAGGAACGAAGAAAGATCTCTCCACAAAACAATAAATTTATTCAAAGCGCTTTCAACCTAACATGAGGCCATCATCAGTGCCAGATATAATAGAAAGAATAAACGGCTAAGAGAAGACATTAAAGGTAAATACACATAAACTGTGAATTCGCAGTTTAATGTGTATTTACCTTTAATGTCTTCTCTTAGCCGTTTATTCTTCTATTATATTGGCACTGATGATGGCCTCATGTTAGGTTGAAAGCGCTTGAAAAATTATTGTTTTGTGGAGAGACTCTTTTTCGTTCCTTCTTTATTAGGATGCTAAACATAAATTTAGATATAAATAGTCATGCATAGAATAAAAAACAATTATTAATACAGTATGGATAAAACTTGTAAAAAATAATTGAGGGAGGAATGCATTTATTATAAAAGTTCTAGTAACTTATTATAATGACAAAGTTTTAGTAAATATTTTTTATCATTCAAAATGCAGAGCCATTTTCCAAATATGCCTGAGCATCTCCAGCTTTATATCAGATACCACGGATCAGAACTGCTTCCATTCAGCATTTTTTTTAATTTAGAGTTCTTTTGATATGCTAACCTAACTTACGTGTTTAAGGTCATCCTGTTCTTAAATATTTTACGCCAACACAGAAATTCGTGTTTATTCGAAATTTTTCCTTGAAATAATCCTGGTTTCAATGTAAACTTTTATACTTTGTCTTTAAGCCCTCTTATTTGCTCTCATAATCTATTCACGTATCACCCTGAAAAGACACAGTTTTAATACAGTATCATTTTAATAGAAACAAATCTTATAAAAAAACTTTAAAAAATTGTTTTTGAAATTTAGTATCCCACATCTTTACTGAAAAACTCTTGTATCATCCATTTCAAACATTTGTTTGACCTTCTGAGAGGTTCTAACCAATGTTTAGCGGTGGCCCGCTGTGTTCCTGTAGTAGAAATGAAAGCAACCCTCTAGTTGATGTTGTATCATTTCATTGCAATTAGACCAGGAGTCTCTACTCCTAGTCTAGTTGTACAGCCCGACAAATAAAACTTTTTGGACTTATTTAAACTATTTTGCTGTCATCAAAATCTTTTGAAAAATCGGATACAGGGTAACTTAATAAGTCACCCGTGGTCTAGTGGTTAAGGTACGCGGCCAATACACAGAATAAATGGACTTTAGTCATGGGTTCAATCCCAGCACGGACCTCTAGGATTTTTATGAGAGGGTTAAAAATTCTGCGTACCACGCCCTTCAGAAGGGACGTAAAGCCGGTGGTCTCGAGCCTGTGCGTTGTCAGGTACTCGTTAAAGATCCCTTACCCTACATGAAACTGGGTACAGGCAAAATTTAGGACCCTCACTGTAGATTTATTATAATACTATACTGTTTCTGCCTTGTAGTTTAAAGTGTGTGGAGGTTTGGTTTAACAGTGAGAGCACGTGTTGTTTCCAGTTTTCACTAGACTATAAGAAAGACTATAAGAAAATATGTATGATTGCTTGAAAACAGCATGAGAGGAACCATAGAAATTCACGGCTCTTCTGTCTAGATTAGATGAAATATTCCTTCATTTAAAATTAAAAGGAGTAGAACACTATCTTAGGGAGCTGGCAAAAAAGGTCCAACCACGTGACCTACTTGCCTGGTAGTTACTACCACTCCCCCATATTACTACTACTATTACTATCACAGGATAATTTTTGCCAAATTTGGATTCGCTTCGCTCCAAAGCTTTGAGTAGTATTACTAAGGTCTCGCTATGTTCGACCTCAATATAGAATGTTCATCTAAAGTCTTGAGCGATATAAGTTTATACTCGCTTAACTCGTCGTCAGAATGTTATGATTATTCATAGTCTAAGGTGGTAATTCTTAGGTCTCGCGGTACCTCAGAATAAAGTGATCATCTTAAATCTAGAGTGTAATGACATCTTAGTCACTTCGACAAGTGACTTATTCATCTTAAGTCACTCGTCTTCAGTATTACCCCATGTTTGAGGTGATATTACTTTCAGAATTCATAGAAGAGTTCATAGAATGGATCGAGGCACCCTGTACCCGACTTTTCATTTGTTTTGTCGGCGTATCTCTTACATTAGAAGAGCTCACAGCTGATTAAAATGTAATGTTTTAACTTAGGTAGTATACTTATTTTTACAGATAAAATAGTCGTGTATAAAATGTCTATGCCATTACTGAACAGAGCTGTCATTAAACTATGTTTATGTTAAAATGTTTGCCATAGTGTACGGAACAGTAAGAAAACCTTGTTGAATACACTTTGTACTGTTATAATGTGTACACTGGTTTTAACATAGTTAAGTACATGTTTAAGTTTAGCTAATTTGTATACATGACGGAGTTTGACAGAGATAGTACCTGTCACACGTATGCTATTGTACGACACAGTGAAGGGCTTGGCCCAGTGAGCTATGTCCTCCCACCAAACAATCATATGTTATAGTGATTGTCTCCCCCGACCTGGCCGCTCCTCTTCCTGTTTCCGTCCCCAGGTACTCAAGCCTCCCTAGAACACATCTATTTCAGACTCGATATCGTTTGTGTTTCAGAAACCCAAGTCGAACCTCTGCCGCCCCAGTTACCGCCTAACGACTCCGCTAATAAGAAAGGTAAACGATTCGTTCCAATTTATTCTCACTTTCAAAATCTTGCTAACTTGTTTTATGATCGCTTGCTAGTTTGTTTTGATGCAATAACTTAACTTAATCATTGAGGATCGTTATTATATCAAAGTTTTTAGTTTTAAGTTTGCGTATTTTAGCTAAATCGAAATTTTAACTTTTGACAAAACTTGTGTGTTTTGATTAGCTTAAAGTTAATATTTTTGATAATAAGCTGTGTTTTGTGACGTATTAAAAATATATTAAAAAACTAGTGACTAAACCTGTAACACGGATGCTTTTTTTCTTTAGTTATATTAAATTTATTGTTGCTTTACTTTAATATCATATCTGTTGTGCTTAATTGAGTAAGTTAAGGGATAGAGGTAACTTTATAAAGGTAACGAAGATAAGAATTTAAGTTCTTATAGTTATACAGTAGCCATAACTAGTTTATTAGTTCTTTAGTTTATTAGTTCTTTAGTTTATTAGTTCTTTATTAGTTCTTTAGTTTATTAGTTCTTTAGTTTATTAGTTCTTTAGTTTATTAGTATCGCAATGGTGTTTAATTTTATTTCCACCTTTATTTTTAATTTTGGAATGTTATTGTAAATTATTAGTTAAGTCAGTCAATTATTAGAATGTTTATAAACGCATTCATTTCTGTTAATATCATGTAAGGGTTTATTTACTGTTTGTCTATTATATCAAGACTATTTTATAAACAAAAACCAACAGGTGGTCGAAATGATATATAACTAGGACAAGTGTGTAAACCACTACTTTGTAATTTCTTTCTCCGCACTACTTCACAGGCAGTCTCCTCCCCTAAACCTAACATTAAGGCCCGTATTTAAAGACATTTTCGGAAAATGTTAGAAATATATCTTTGAATACTGGCCTAAATTATAGCAAATTTATTAATTTTATTCCCAGAGGTCACCTATCTAAGTACTGACCTCGCTGGATGCTTCACTTTTATGATTCACCAAAACCCGTAGATATACTTGCTGTGCTGAAATGAAGTTTATACTGATTCGTTACGTAAAGGTATGTAGTTGTAACGAAGTTCAACTCAGTCGCATTATTTTCCAATTTTTTTGAAGTATAAAAGTCGTTCGATAAAAATAAAACTAATGGTGATAAAGGGATGAAACTTGGCATATATGTTGATCTTATATATGACTACTTACACGACTTATATATGACTACATACAGATCTTATATATCATTCATTTATTTATTATTTATTAATACAATAACGGGCTTACCCTTTTTACAAAAATAACAATTAAGAAAAAATAAAATTAAGTAAAAATTGTACACACACATAAATTTGTTATACATTATAAAAATTAAGTACAAATAAGAAATTAAAATTATAATTTAAATTATGAATACACTAAAAAAGAAATAACAATTTTGATTATAATCTAAAGTTTAACAAGAATAAATTGTTTAATAATAAAGAAAATAATTTTACATGAATAGGATGATGGATTAGTAATATTAAGATATAAAATAATTTATGACTATTATATATATATATATATATATATATATATATATATATATATATATATATATATATATATATATTAACAAACTAAATAGTACGACATTTAAAGTAATAAAACTCACTTGCAGCTTTATAATATATATATATATATATATATATATATATATATATATAGATATATATATATATATATATATATATATATATATATATATATATATATATATATATATATGTATAATATATATATATATATATATATTATATATATATATATATATATATATATAATATTCTTAATATATTAATTATTATTATAAAATAAAACTCTTCTCGTCTTATTTCTTCTCTTGCCTGTTATACAACGAAACGTTGCAAATATACTTAGTTTTTACAGTCATTCTTTATCCATTTGTATTTATCGTATATATATATATATATTATATATATATATATATATATAATATATATATATATATATATATAATATATAGAAATATATAGAAATATGACTACATACACGCCAAATCTCAAGTAAATCAAATTATTTTATCGTGATTTATAAATTTTCACACATACACACACACACACACAATAAGAGAGACAAGTTTCGACGTATTCTCAGGAGGTCTGAAAGACACCTGAAACTGATAATTAAGGTAAAATTCCGGTTTTGTTTTTTTGCAAACACAAAACTTACTTTACTTATTTCCATGCTTTATAGATAAGGGAAAAGTAAAAATGATATCAGCACTACCTTACACTACGTAAAATAATGCAAACGCAAACAAACAAGACTGGGTCCTGTTTTATTAAAATCTGACTTAATTATATGCTACTTCAGCTAAGCCAAATTTTATATAGTTCATAGTCGGCCTCATAAATCTAAGAACTAGAATAGCAGTTATTGATAGTAATTGTTAGATGGGCAGAGGTGGCAGACTTGTTATATATATTGGTCTGAGAGTTATACATGGAGTAGGACAGTGTCTCTTCTCTATTGGTTCTGCACTGATAACCTCTATCATAGTCTTTTAACATCTTAACGATTATCTTTACTAAAGATGTCTGAGCCGTTTATGTATTTTCATTTTATCGACTCTGATTCCCGAGACATAATAGTTTTCTATTTTTATAAAGGCACATAGGGATATAGTTACTGACTCACGAGTGCTTTACTTTAAGCGTTTTGCATAATACGCCTTAAACGTTTATTAATGTATTAAAATTCAGATTGTTTTAAAAGTGACTGACATATCAAATCCTTGGGAATCGTCGCTTTGAACTCGAGATATGTGCCAGCTTCTATGGAGATCTGTCCTAAAGTCGAGATCTGTCCTAGCAATTGTCGAGAACGCTACAGTAGCGATCTATGCTAGCAACTGTCGAGATCGCTATAGTAGCTAGCTACAGTAGCGATCTATGCTAGCAACTGTCGAGAGCGCTACAGAAGTGATCTATGCTAGCTACTGTAGAGATCGCTACAGTAGCTAGCTACAGTAGCGATCTATGCTAGCTACTGTAGAGATCGCTACAGTTGCTAGATACAGTAGCGATCTATGCTAGCTACAGTAGCGATCTATGCTAGCTACTGTAGAGATCGCTACTGTAGAGATCGCTACAGTTGCTAGATACAGTAGCGATCTATGCTAGCTACTGTAGAGATCGCTGCAGTAGCTAGCTACAGTAGCGATCTATGCTAGCTACTGTAGAGAGCGCTACTGTCATTGACCAAGTTTGCTGAGGCAGGACAATTTATAAAAAAATGAAATGAAACTTGTCTGAAGTCGATACTACCACTCTAAATGACCAAATTGTCGAAGAAACTATAATAAATTACCGAAAATTAAAATTAAGGTCAATGAAAATTATATTCCGAGTAGGGTGTTGTTTTCTGTGTATTTTTTTGGGCGCTGAATCGAATAAAACCTTTACACGCAAAAACCTTTAAAAAACCAAACATGAAATCAACTTGCAATAAAATAGTGCAAATAATGGTGTACACAGACAATTTTAAAAGGAAATATTTTGTATAACAGACATGATTATTATTTTTCTTTGGAAAAAAACAGAAAAAATAAGTTTCATGTAGTGCTTGATTATTGAGTAACTGCTCAAGTTATAAAACATGAACCGGAACCTTAAGCAAGAAATGGATTGTTAAGCACGGAAACACGCATTCCACCGACATGCGGACCATCCCACAAGAATGTTTGTTTATTTAATAGACGTCAAATGGCTGGACCATTATAATACTTATCGGGAATTTTAAGGAGATGTAAGGATGACTGGCCATCTTAAGTTTTTATTTATAATAATGTTTACAGCAGACACATTTATGTATTGTGTATGAATATAAGTCAGTGACATTATTTTTATTTATAATGTAATGAAGGTATAAATACATTTTTTTATTATATTTTACCAAGGTAACATTTTAAAACTGCCATAAAATCTACATTAATAATTATAAAAAGTCTTTTAACCGTAAATATTTAAGTAATAAATACTTTTGTTATTTTCTGAATTGAGCACATTATGATTGAATGTTACAGTAAAAGCGTCTTAGATAGAACTATAAGTACGCCGTAAATTTTGTAATGTATGCTAAACCTGTACAACTGTAAGGCATTGCAGAAACATTCCTTTGATAATAACAAAATACATACTTCTTCTTTCATTTGCGCTCTCGCCTGTTCAGCAAATATATAAATGTACCTATCAAGATTAAAAACTACTGCTAATAATATTAACTAGTACACATAAGGTGCCTTATATCAAGATTGCTAGTGTACTAAATCAATTGAGGCCGATTTCAGCTCAATCTGACAAGTTAATGCAGCGAAAAACACACAAACACACACACACACACACATATATATATATATTATATATATATATATATATATATATATATATATATATATATATATATATATATATCTGGAATATGTACTTACCTTTATTTACCTGTATACACGCATTGCGTATTTACCTAAATACGACCTCAATTTGGTCTACGGATAACATCTAAGTATATCATGATCTACTTAGTCCTATAGTAGGCAGCTTCCTTACTTATTATTTTGATAATAATAATAATGTCTTGTGTATTCTGTCAGGACATTAACTTGTTGACTGGACCGCTATTATTTGACTTGTGGCGAACCTTGCGTCTAGATTAGTTTGTCTTCTTCAAGTTGGCTGCGCTCCCAACTGTCTAATATACAAAAAAAATATTTTGCCAAAATAGATTTTATTTTAGAAAAATAAATAAAAACCTCTTAAATTTTAGGATTTTATTTAGATTTTGTGTAAATTATATATTTTATAACCTAAATAATTAAATAAATTTAAGATTTTGTGCTATAAAATTGAGAAATTAGAAAATGGCAAAATATTACTTAATCTAATTAAGTGAGTCAATTTACAATGAAATATTTTTTTTCGTTTATTTTATTTTGGAAAATTAGCTCTTTGGGTATATTTTTTTAAACATTTTTATTGAATAATACAACTTCATTTATGATTGTTACAAGTATTAGAGTTAAATAGTTTTAGTGGTTTAAGAGTCTTGGCAGAGAAACTATTCAGTATTCACTAGATTGTAAATTTCACCTAATCAAACGGGATTGGGTTCAGATATCTAATATTAGGTATCTGAAATGTTTTTAAGATGCTCATTTCCTTTAAAAAACTCGAAACAAGTAGTAATGGTACAGCTCAGGTTATGGAGCACAATAAGAACAAGGTAATGGTACAGCTCAGGTTTATGGAAACAAAGAACAAGTAGTAATGGTACAGCTCAGGTTATGGAGCACAATAAGAACAAGTAGTAATGGTACAGCTCAGGTTATGGAGCACAATAACAACAAGTAGTAATGGTACAGCTCAGGTTATGGAGCACAATAAGAACAAGTAGTAATGGTACAGCTCAGATTATGGAGCACAATAAGAACAAGTAGTAATGGTACAGCTCAGATTATGGAGCACAATGAGAAATGGTAACAGGAATAATAGACAAGTAGTAATGGACAAGGTTATTAGAATGAGAATCTGAAATAGATAGTCAAGCAATGCCGAAGGGAGCAACTTTTTAGAATTAATTCGCCCGGCTCGCGGGTGTATTATATTAACTTTTATATTAAAAATATAAAAATATAACGAATCGGAGTGACAAACAAGCTTCGAATCTGGGAACATCAAATCATTAGTGCTCGATCTAGGGCCGGTTTTATTTAACTCATTGTTGAATGAAAGCTAATGATTTATTAGTTTATATTAAAAAACTAATTAAACTAAAATTAATTGAAATTAGTTTAATTTTGCTTAATATGTTTTTAAAAAAAAATAATAAGCTAGATCTTCCGCTTTAGTTTTACTTTGCTACTGGAGGCTTTCTTCTTAACATTAAGAATATTTTCTAATGTAACTTTTATATTATTTGATGGAAATAGAGATTATTATTATTACTAATATTAATCTTTAATTAATGTTTTTATGGAATAAAAGTATAAAATGTTTAATTTTAATATTACTTGTCGGACAACGGGTTATGTCCAGGGTTTCCACGGGTTATGTCGGGCAACTAGTGTTAAGCAGAATTATGTCTGGTCAGTTATAAGATGGGTGACCACTGCTGATTTTCCTCAATGAATTTTCTTTGATGTCTGACAACAAGTCTAGAGACTAATAATATTGAAAATGAGCCGATTTTATCTTCTGAGAACGAGCGAAATGAATATAGTAAGGCGAGGAAAATTCTGAGGTATTTTGCAACCGATTTTTTTTTATTATGTCATACTATAATTACTATTTATTTCTTTGACTACTACAGTCAAATCATCTGCGAAGCCGAAAGGAAGTAAAACGTTTTAAAAAACCTGATTTACACTGTTTTTCACATCAATTTGATACCCGAGTGATGCCTGCCCTTGTTATAAGGTTTTGTGCAGTAAAAACATATTAAACATCATTACGGTTTCAGTTTTTACCTTCAACCACTGAGCATTTACAGAGCAAATTAATGCCAGCTCAGCTAGTTCTATCTTGCTATATTATTATTAGAATTTTTCTCAGAGTGTGAAACTAGGTTACCTATCTAGGGTTAAAATTCCACAGGTTTTCTAGGTTCAAAGTTTAGTGCGTTTGCCTTTACACAAGACGTAGCTGGGGATTCTAAGCATGACGAAACCATTCTAAGCATGTGCCATGTGCAAGTTCTACTTCCTGAACTTGCAAGGCTATAGGCAAAGCTTACTTATGCTTATAATAGAATTCCATAAAAAAGCTGATAAAATGCAGTTTATGTTTCATTTTTTGTTTACTTTTCCTCATTTCTACCGTAGGTACATATGTGTTTGCAAAAAAAATGAAACCGGGATGTTACCTGAATTATCCTTTATCTAATTCTAGTAATTAATTTCCAATTCAATGAACGGGAAAATAATCCAATTGCGTTTAAATTCGGTACAAGTGATGACATTCGGTATATACGTTCATGTGATGAATAAGTATACTAAATTTCGTTTCGATACGGCAAATCTATCTACGGTTTTTGTTAAACCACAAAAGTTAAAAAGTGGTTGACCACTGGAAACGAAACAATTGTATTTACTATCTGAGAATGAGCGAAGCGAACGAGAGATTTAGAGATTGTTATATTCTGAGGACGAGCGAAGCGTTCCGAAGAAGAAAGAATCGGATTCCTAGTCGTGACGAGGAAAAACTCCGAGGTACCCCGTACCCGATTTTTTAAATGTGTGCAAATTTCATTTCTTTAATATTTTGTATTATGTTTCTTAGTTTTGAGTTTTAAATTTGTTTTTAATTGTATAACATTTTTTAATTTTGAGAAACTTAAATAGTATTAATAACATATATTTTTACATATTTTTATTATTGGCGTTTGTTAGTTATTTTTGAGTTCATGTTGTTTATTTGTGTGTTTGCTGCTATTAAATATAGTGTTTTTATTGATGTGCTTTAAAGTTGACTGATAATTTACTAATAATAATTTTTAATTTAAGTTTTACTAGAGGACTTTGTGTGCTATATTAACTCAAAACCTTTAATCAATATCAGTGATAAAGTGATTTGTGAATTTATGATTTAAGGTGATAAGAAGTCCGCCAGTAAATTACGAAGAGACCGAAGAAGAAAACTCAAATCAAGAATAAAAGGTATATTTGGAATTGGAAAGAAAGATGAAGATAATAAAATTAGAGAAAAGAGTATGGAGGATAGTGAAAGAAGCGCATCAAGGAATGACGACACTAGCGAATGCAGGAGTGACGTAACCAGTGCCAAATTTTCTGAAGACAATTGCAGTTTGTATTACGATAATGATTCGACGAACGAACTAAACGAAAGATTGATCGAATCGCCCGAAAGAAGAATTTCGGAGAGTGAAACGAGAAAGACGTATAATGATGATAATCATAAGAATATTGAAACTAATAAATACGCAGAAGATGTAAAGAGTAACGAAAATTACAGTCAAGTTGTCTCTGCGTGTAGTGAGTATTTGATGAGCAAAGGAAGAGATGGACAAGAATTAAGTAGAGTTCCTCCTGATATAATATTATCTAGTGATAGAAATGTTCATAATCAATGCGAGATAATAATAAACAAGCAGGTAGTGAATGTAGAGAATAATACGAGTACCACTAATGCAGTAAATAATGAATCGGTCAGGTCTCAAGTTAAGAGTAACGATTTAAATAATAATAAATCCGGAGATAAGAAAAAAGAGGCAATCTGTTCCGATAAAGTGTCGGCTAAAATAGTTCAAATATTTCATTCCTCGGATGAATGTATGATAGACGAAATGATTTTAGATAATACTGACAAAAAACAGAATATAGAATCAGTCGAGTGTTTACCAGAGCGGACGGTTAATCTTTGTAAAGCAATAGTTAGTTTCGAGGATAGCGGGTGTAAGAGTTTAGAGAACAGCCAAGAAAAACCTTTTATTGTGCTGGAAGACGATGCTACGTTGATTGCCAATTCGCGTGGAGCTAATATAAATTCTGTTAATGAAGAGCAGTATTTGGAAGAACTGAATAGTTCAAGAACCGGCCAGGTTCCGATGTATCATTTATCTGCGAGAAGATTTTTAGATGTTATTAAAGAAGAACCATCGGATGTTAGTAGTGACGGAGAAAAGCCAAAAGAAATGTCACCTGCTGTTACAAGCAGTGGAGAGAGTCGGTGTGAGTATCACCCTGGAGGTATAGATACTTCATGGAGAGACGGAAAAAGTTTAGATGATGTTTCTGATGTCCCCATTGCTTCGGACTCATTATCAGACAGCGACTTATTGATAGACGACGCTAAACCTCCGAAATCTCCGTCCATAAGTTTTAAGTCTCGTATTTATCAAAACATTAATGTTTCAAAGTCTCCATTGAATAAGAAACCACCCAGTGTACATGTTGTTAAAAGTGTAGTTGCCAGTTTGTATAACAATAAATCGCAAGCGATAACAATCGATAAAGGTAAAGACGCTGACACAGAAAGACTTCAAGTATGCCCTTCAGTTACTCACCCCCCTAATATCGTTGATGATGTAGAAGTTGTTTATATCGATAGTAGTGATTCAGATGCGCTTTCCCTTAAAAGCGATCATTTGGGTAATTCAAGCCATAGATCAAGTTTAGAATTAATAGCCGAAGAACTTTACGATGAATTAAGAAAAGATTGTGAGGTGGAATCAAAGAAAACTGAGAAAGTTGCTGCGTCAGTGCCTCAAGTTCAAGTGACTTTAATTCAAAGTAAGGAAGACTTCGAAAAAGAAAAATACTCAGAAGAAATAATAGATCTGTCTCATACTATTATAAATGAAATTGCTGAAAATCTATCGTCCGGAGCGAATAGTAGGAGAACATCTGCCAGGAGTACTCCTTGCAGATTGAGGTCCACTAGAAGTACTCCTTGTAAAGAAATTACTAAAGTAAATGGATCGTTGGAATCCGTAAAGAATGCGGAATGTGATGAGGAAATGAAAAGTTCGAGTTGTTCTTCACATTCTACTACTAAGTTTATGTTTAAACCTATTCCTACTTTGAGAGAATTAAGTACAGAAGTTATATTTGACTTACCCCATGGTAAAACTGTTTTGAAGAAGTTAGGATTAGATCCTAATGTAAATTATGATTCGGGTTCCGATTGTTTTCCTGAAACGTCTGAGTACTCTGAGCCCTCTAGATTGAGTTTCACGAGCACTGAAGAAATCTATGTTAGTAGATCCCAGAGTGACATACCTCAGCACGATACAGATCCTGAGAGACCGCTTTCTTCTTGCGGCGCTTCTAGTATAGTTTTCATCAGTGGTAGTGGTCCAGGAAAGCTGACGTGTGAGCCATGGATTGGTCTGCCATTGACTGAAGACCCTAGATTTGTTGTTTGTTTTTCTCCGTCCCAGTTAACTAGTAGCGATATCAAAATTGACCAAAGAAAGGCTTCAGAACTCCTAGATCTTCATAAAAAATTCATTCATCGTCGTGGCTATCATGAAAGTACTGGGCTCAAACCATTAGATTCTGATTTAATGTCAATCGATACAAACTTTCACGAAGAAAAGGGTAAATCAACTTCTGAAATTTTATCCGAAGCAAATAATCTTTTAGCCTTGGAGCAGTACCGCAAGAATAGATGTAATAAATCTACTAAGAACGATGAGACAATAAAAGACAATTGCATTGAAAAATATGAGTTAAATTTAGGGCTAGATGCAGATTATGGAAGGGGTGGGACTAAATGTATAAGCGAACACAATGAGGTGGTCGGTAGTTCTAGACTGTTGGAACTCATCCAGAAGGAGGAAGTGAAAAGTTCAACATCACCAGAGACAACCATGCTCGTCGAAACAACAAATGTCGCTCTTAATTCACTATCTAATTTCGATACCGATGAATATTCAATATCCAAACGAGGCGATATCGCGATTCGTAAGCCGAACAAGTCTGAAATTGACAAAGAAAGACCGAAATCATTACCGCCGAATGGAGAGATTTTCAGACGAGTTATGTACCAAGAATACATGGATAAAGTTGCGGAGAGAATGGAGAGGAGACAAAAGAAAGTAATCAAAGTTTCAGAAACGAAAACGACAGAATCAGCTTCGGAAACAGGAAAACATCTTGAATTGGAATTCATGAACAAAGTCAGGGAAAGGATGGAAAAACTTGGTTTAAAAGAAAATGAAAACGAAGAAGAGGAATCAGAGAAGGATGAAAACGAATCAAAAAATCTTCCTAAGCATCTAAAAGAATTTGTTGAAATCCTCAATGACGAATCGGGTGAGTTGCATGCGGAATCCATTCTTCTTTTGCTCAAAGGCCTTGTCTGATCATTTCCCGATCATTCCTACTTAATGTCTTCTGCTAATTACATAGTCTTATTGCTCATTGCGTTTTTTATCCTCTAATATTATAAAATTATAATATTGATGTACTTTTTAGCTTGTTTTAATTGTTATTTGTGAGATTCATAAAATATTTCGTCAAATTGTATCGATTGTATTTTTTTTTATCCTTTGCCAATCTCAACTAATTTTTTCCCTAATGCTTTGTTTAATTATTTAGTTAGGTTTAACAATAGATTCACTACTAACAGTTTGCTACCAGTGAGACTAATATTTTGTTTTTATAGATATTGTCAGATGTTCAATTTTATTGATAGAGATTGAGGCTGCGTTGAGCCCGCAATATAAAGGATTCTTGACTTCAACAGGTAAACTATTTGTTATTCGAAATTAAAGAGGGTAACTTACAGCATGGGAAAATAGTGTAACGGAAGCATCGTGATTGGTTAAACGTTCATATTGATTTAGAGGGATCAACCAAGTTCTTATGTCCTGTCAGTTTTTTCGTTTTTGTCACCTCAGCTTTTGTTGCGTCTTTATATTCTTAAGTTTTGTCTGCTCATATTGATTTAGAGGGATCGACCAAGTTCTTATGTCCTATTTTGTCTGCTCTGTCAGTTTTTTTTGTTTTTGTCACCTCAGCTTTTGTTGCGTCTTTATATTCTTAAGTTTTGTCTGCTCATATTGATTTAGAGGGATCGACCAAGTTCTTATGTCCTATTTTGTCTGCTCTGTCAGTTTTTTGTTTTTGTCACCTCAGCTTTTGTTGCGTCTTTTATTCTTAAGTTTTGTCTGAGCTTTGAGTTACGTTTCAGTGAATTTTTATATATTGTGTGTTTCCTTAAGTTATAACTATATTACTGTTTTTATTTTGGGCATAAATTGTAACTGTTACTTGATCTTAAATTTGCTTCTTTATACCTCCAAAGGAGACCTTTAAAATCATATATATATTATATATATATATATATATATATATAATATATAATATATATATATTCATATATATATATAATATATATATATATATATATATATATATATATATATATTATATATATATATATATATATTATATATATATATATATATATATATATATATATATATATATATATATGAACTTTACCTATAGGTACATAGGAAAAGTTTCTAAAGACACTAAACATCCGAAAACGGGATGTCAAATAAATTATCTATTTCAGGTGTTTTAAAGACTTAATGGAAATTTTTCCAAGTTGTCTGTATGAGTGTATATATTTGTGAGTGCGTGAGTTTTTATATATGTGTTAGTGTTGAAACTTGCCACAAAATCAATCGTCAAATCTAGTTCTTTTGTAGAAAAGGTATTATATTTAAATATGCGTACAAATTGTACGATTGCTACTTTGTATATTGTAAAATGTAATTTTTTATTAAAACTATGTCTAACCGGTTAGTAATTTATTATTTATTATTTCATTTATCTCTAAGAATTATAAGAGATGAGAAAACTCGTAAATATGAGAGTTATTAATCATAAGAAATGTTCCGTAGAGGTATATAATGTTTAAGTGACCCAAAATAGAAACAGAATCTAAGTTTTATTTATATACTAACCTAGGTTTAGTGCAATATTGTCTAAGCAAAGCTTTCACCTGCCACAACCTTGAGTCAGCTTGAGTCACTCTATCTCCGTACTCAAAAACCAGAACATTTGGCCCTAGGCTGTTTAAGGGCTTTAGTTTCTCGAGCCGCTTCGCAGCCCCCCGATTGCCATCCCTCGACATTTTAGTTCCGCAAATGTATGGGTCGTTTTACTGACAAATATTTATTGATTTAGATATATTCATGTTTGTCCCCAGGAAATCTTATTTCCCGCATTAGCTTGTTTGTCTCGTGGTAAAAATAATCATAGAGACCAATGCCTTACTCTATTTAATGACTTTTGTAGCAGCTGAGATTGTAGTGAGGAAGACGAGATAGCTCACCAAGCTGATGAGCAACTGCACTTGTGCCCATCTTAATAACTCCATCCACAATAGAGCTCATCGTTATGATTTCAAACGTCAAACCCCTCTAAAGAGCACATAATAGCTAAAGGAAATAAGAACAGCTTGCATAAAATTGGTTACGGGGTACTCGCATCACTCGCTTTCCAGCGGTCACCGCGGTCACTCTGCAGCTTCTTCTATCACTCAAACCCCATTAAAATGTATCAAGTTATTGACCGAATTTATTAGTTGTTTGTAGTCATAATTTTGTTCAGGGGGCAGCATCCTCAAAATATATAAGGGAGACACGGCCCAAAAAATTCTATTGGCCCAAAATTTGTTTTGGACCAAAAAAATTGTTTGGAGCAATGAAAACTACTCTAAATTAGAAAAACAAGGGCCAAAAACAGTTCCTTGAGCTACTCCATTCTGTACTTCTCTGTTTATCTAGATCTACTGTTAATATAAGAATAAATACATTTGCCTTGCTATACAACTATATGATTCGGTTGTTTGCAATATGTTGTACCCTCTCGTAAATTGTTTTTTTTTCTTTTTGTCTCTTGGATAGAAATAAAACAAGCTCATTTGCTCATTCTTTCTTTGGAAATTGGCTAAAAATAATAATTAATAAATTAACTAATAATTATTGGATTAAAATTTTGATGAAGTTTTAATTATGATGACATGAAATAAAACATTGTATGAACACATTAGGCCGTATTCATCGAATAATAGGTTTAAATTAAAAACACTAAATAATGTAATTGGCAAATAAATCAATTTACTAAATAAAAGGCACGCTCTGTTAATGGTATTATTTTAAAGCTTTTTATAGTTATATTAAGGCTTTTTAGTTGTTGGCTCTTATTTTATGGAGTTAGAGAGGGGTGTCTGTTTTTCTAGTGTTTTTTTTAATTTTGGCGGATGAGAAGATTAGGTGGGGGTAGCGGGATCTATTGGTCTTACGTCCCGCTTTTACGAACTAAAAAAAGACACGGGGTTGATTTTCTGGCCTACACAGTCTTTTAGCGCTTTCAGTCTGTTGCCAAACTGAGCGAGATCCACCAATATATCCGAACCCCCGTTTTCTCATCTTATCTCGAACTTCTTTTTCAATCTCAGTGTTTTTCTCCAATTATTCTCTCGGAGTTCGAATAAAAATAGACCAGAAAAAAAAGTGGCCCAAAACATTATTTTTAACGGTGCATTATCAAGATAATTCCAAAATTAGCTTCAACCTAATTCTTGTAACCGTAACCTAGATTTGTTTTGTAAACAAACTTATGTTGTTTGACTGACATAAGAATTGGTATCCGAATTATCTTATCATACGAAATTGGACGAAATCAAAACATTACTATGCCATCCATGAGCACACCCCCTATAGCACCTAAATTTAAAGCCAACACGCTAAAAGCAGGTACTTTTGAGTTCTCACTCTGACATGACTAAAACATACTTTACATTTAAAATTTTATGAAATAATACTTCATTTTATTTTTTTTTTTTTATTTCCTTCCATAATATCTTAACCAATTTTTTTAAAATAAATTTAAGATTCCCTGAAGTTGTGAAAAGTTTTCGAAGAACTAATGAACTTCATTTAATCATCGCTATACCAATCACACAGCTTTCTTGTATGCGCTTTATCTAACTTTATACGTGTTTACTAAACAGACATACATAAATGGAACTAAAATACGACACGAATTCAGTTGACAGCGTGGGAAAATAATGCCAGGGAGCCAATGAGGTTAGTTCTAGATGTTAAACCACGCCCTCAATTTCAAATTAGGCAAACCTTATTGGTTCCTCAACACTATTTTCTAGCTGTCAACTGATTTTACCCGTGTGTCGTACAGTAAAGCCTTTTTAAAACCATTACACAGCACGGAACACTCCATGCCTGGTCAGCTTTTTTAATTGAGTATTTCTAGATGGGATGGATTTTTAAAAACTATACCGTACCGTCAAGCCGTTTGTCCTTTACCATGAAGCCGTTACAGACCAAGAGCCCAGGGGTGTTTTGTTAATAAAAAGTGTAATGGCTGGAACCAGTCTCAATTTTTCGTAAATACCTTCCTGAACAAGGATCTGCAATTCTGCCGACTCGTATCGGATGGGTGTCCCAGGCAGAACCTTTGACCCCTAAAGTGCGTTCTGCCTGGGACACCCATCCGATACGAGTCGGCAGAATTGCAGATCCTTGTTCAGGAAGGTATTTACGAAAAATTGAGACCTGTTCCAGCCATTACACTTTTTATTAACAAACCCCTGGGCTCTTGGTCTATTTGTCCTGTAGGGTAAAGCCGTTTGTCCTGTAAGGTGAAGCTGTTTGTCCTTTACCATGAAGCTGTTTGGCCTGTACTCTAATTAAGAGAATAACCATAAGTTGTGTATTGTGGGCATATCAATTAATAAATAGAAGCCAGATTTATGGATGTAACAATGTATCCCGTCCTATTACAGGAGCTGGATCTAAAAGTATGTTTTAGCGTTGCCTATGAGGTTTATGTTATACTAATAAGAGAGGCAGCCTCTTTGCTTTGTTGTCGTTTTATAGGTTTTGATCCAACCATTTCCACTATTATGTTGGTCAACATGTCAATATTTCATTATCATGTTGGGCCTGTGATCGCAGGCCAGGGGCCGAAGTTGTCTGATCTAATGACAAATCAAATCACTTGAGCGTTGTTTTATTACGTCTGAGCTAATAAGGTGATGCAATAAATGTCCTGTTTACTGATAGATATGGATGCTGAACCACTACATATTTTCATTCTTCACTTTCTCTGTTAAAAAATTTGATTTAGTAAAGCAAATGTTCTGGGGATCTTTCAGGTATTTCATGGTCTTTTCAGAACATTCTTTTAAAGAACTTTGCATGGAGCAGATTTATATTCAAATGATATTCATCTTTTAGATGTTGGTGTAACTATTTCAACAAGTATTTCTAAAATAAGCATGTTTTGATTGTCTATCTTGTAAAAAAGAGGCATTAAATGTTAATGAGAAAAAAATGGCATATCTTTATTTACCAAATGTCCACATTTCAGCTCTTACAATTCCCATGAATCAAAAAACTTATGTGTGGATGTATTTCCACTTTTTGGTCACTGTGCAGGTCAAATGGTTCAATCAATATTGATGGAATGAAAACAAATATCAAGTTTTTCTGAGGAACGACTGATAAAAGTTAAATAACTGAAATACTAGCTAAGCAGATGACCGAGTCCTGAAACAACTACTCACAGTTAATTGTTATAGCTTACTTGAAGGAAGCTATAACAATTAACATCTGAGGGAATATTACTGATTAAAGAAAAAGCAATCAATAGTTGTCGAGTTACTAACTAATTAGGATACGGGGGCTCCACTGAAATTTGCTTGGATTACTAAAGTTTATAGCTGTATGAGTACGAATACAAACTGACAAATGTCCTCTACAAAAAAAAGTTAGGCGGTCATCTTTTATGTTATGTGTTATACCAAAAACATTGAGTTATCAAATAGTTCAATTTTAATAAAAACATAACCCCAATCTCATAAGCTTATTTTTTTTTAAAAAAATTCGATAAAAGGTGTACTAACAAATTGTTCTTGTAAATTGTTCAAATTAAAAACTAATTTGCTGTTTTTTAAGTGAAATGATAAAATATAAGATTGCTAACTGGAATTGAAAACAAATATCTATGTTCAAAAAACATTGCAAAGCCTTTTGTGACAAAGTGAATAATAATAATAAAAAAAATAAAACGTATTTTTTATGAGAATTCGCAGATAAAAAAATCTTTAACTGTTTCAATATGTTTCTTCCCCTGTTTTTCGGTGCCTTCCTGTAAATTAGGATCAGGGTGTGATGGTACGATTTCCTCACCATATTTTAGGGTGGAAAGTAATTTTTTATTTTCTTTTAAACGAAAAGATCACTTAAAGTACTTAAACATATTGCTTAAGAGATATTTATAAATAGTGACAATTATAGATGTTTTTACCTAGCTTACTTTGTTTTACATTACCTGATGGTGCCGAGCTTGGCCATCATCAGCGAAACCTTGTTATAATGCCCCCCCCCCCCCCCTATTGTTTAAATCAACTATAGGGGCCTACTAACTTCATTATTCTTGACCTTATTATTGAATTTGAATAGTTTTTATTGCTTTTTAAGCTAATGATTCGATTGTTTTAGCGAATTTCCTTTGGGAATAAAATTCGCTAATAATAATAAAATTCACTCTGTATAATATATATATACAGAGGCAAAGACACCGTACTCGAAATTTTATTTTCATTAATCAAAATTTTGGTTTCCAGTAATTTACTGTAGTTTTTTCGACTTTTTGGTTACTTAGAGTGATAGTATCGACTTCAGACCGGTTTCATTTGATTCGGCGTCTCAAAAAATATTGACTTTTTAAGCATGGAAACACGCATTCTAAATGAAATTTTCCCGACAGCGGACCACCGCGCCGGAATTATTTATTTAGTAGTTGTAAACTTATATAATGTGAAAAACTATAAAAATTATCATTCCAACCAGGATTGTTGTTAAGCCCGGAAACACGCATCCCAAAGGAAATTCGCCCGACATGTGGACCACCGCGCCAGAATTATTTTATAAAATATGTTTGTGCACGACTCTTCGAGTATCGCTAAAATTAAAAAAAAAATACTACACATTTTAAAACTTACCTTAAATTTAAATTATTTATTTTTTATGAAGTTTACGTTATCACTGATAGCATTTTTTTATGATTCTGTAATATTTTCGTTGATTTGGTTTATCTTACTATTTTAATATCTATTTTATCTATGTACATATTTATTATTTTATCTTTCATTTATTATTTTATTTATTTCTCTAGCGATTATTGATATTAAATTGTTTTTTTTTCTTTTTTTCCTATTTACTACTGTAGTCATTATATAGAATATCTCATGCCAGCAAGTACTACAACTGGGTAGATTCTTGCAACAGACATATCAAAGCCATAACTTATCACTGTTACTATCATTGCTAATAACATATCTTTCATGTAGTTGCAATATTCAATAAAAAAAGTTAAAAAAAAAGATTCTGTAAAAATTCTACTAATCTATTTCTTCCTTATCATTGCAGTAAAATGCATTGCTAAGAATAACAAAAACATGACAGAGTGCATTCCTTTTGAACAACATAATGTTTCATTTCTGTTTGAAAATCATCCAATTAGTACTTGAAGGAAAAACTGAAAACTACTAGAGAATCTAATTTTAGAGGAAATATTCAATATCTACGTGCTTGTGTTTTGTTTCCTTTCATTCACTGAAATCATTGAATTGTTTGGAATTTTTATTTTTAAATATTTTATTAAAAATAATTTTGTCATTGCAGTTTACTCTATTTATTACATAAATATTTAAGATGACCTCACGTTTTGCCATTAAATGCTGTCTTAGTGAAACTACTTTACAACTTTTTAACCTTAAAATAGTTTATAAGTGAGAATTTAATTAACCATGCTGCACTGCTATACTGGTTTAACAATCTACATGGCTACAGAGCTATCTTCTCCTGATTCATAGAGCAGTCTCAGGAGATCCCACTAGTTTCATTACATAAAGAAATACACTCTATCTCTTGTGAATGTCTGCTGTTATTTTACCTTTACTATGCAATATAGCAATGAGAGTAATACCATGTCGCAGAGAGCAGACGCTCTCAAATGGAAGTTGCTTCTCATTATAGAAGTATTTATAAATTTTCCAATTATCAAGCAATAAATTAAAGAAGGGCTTCATGTTAAAGACCATCCTACATTTATTCAACATCTTAAGGCGCTGATGGAGTAAAAGTGGAACGCGCTCTGATCCCAAAAGATAACGTTGCGTGAAACTCAAAATTGCTACTGTGGTTGGGTCCAAGGGTTATTAAACACCCCCCCCCTCCCTCACCCGACACATTACCGCCATAGCATGTATAGAATTTATGGAAAATCATTTTCACATAAACACTTGAAGATCTCTGTGTATAATAATGCTCTAAGCTAAGTTCCCAACGGTCCAATGTGACTGTAAACTGAAGAAAGATATCCATTTTATTCTCTAGAGGTACTTCAGAGGTCTGCGATTAAGTGTGAAAACTATGTACATGAAGTTAGATTTGAACCTAAGGATCCTCAAGACAAGTGTGGGTCCCTAACCTTCAAAAGACTGAATTTTAGAACTTGATACGACCTAAAGTTTGTACATATGAATACATTAAAACTATATCACATAGTTTATTTTTGCAAGCAATTTTTTTTTAATAGATAGGGCCTTAAACGTTATTTGGGCTTTAGGAATTTCTAAGGACTGAAATCTATGCTGTGGGCATTTCTGTGATTAAATCGACGCCCCCTTTTTCCTTTTACTTCCGTTTCACCAACAACCACATGAGCGTATTTTTCTTATTAAAATTCGCTACAACAACGATTCTCATTTTTTGAAGAAATAATAATTCAATCTTTGCATGTAAAAACTAAAATATAAATCAAATAAAATTTAACGCAAAAAATCAGAAACTAATAATATGTAAAATTAAAGAAATATTTGTTTGTGTGTGTGGGAGTCCCAACTCTCAGTAGATTTGGTCTGCTTGAAGTCTTTACCTGATTTATTCGAAAACTTTTTTCTATATCTTTTATTAAAAAATATTTTTTCTTTATTTATTTTGGCTGCTTTTCAAATTTAGAAATATTATTATATTATGTTCAGGCACTGTCTTCACATCCCAGTCTAGTTAATAATCTATAATATTTTACAATATATTTATAATAACTGAACACACTGAATGAAATAGTTATAAAAATTAATAATATAAAAATATTAATCGTTTATAAAAATATATTTTAAAGATCATTTATTTAAATAAATTGGTATTTAAACTGAATGATAAAATCTCACCACCTTTGTATGCTCTATGCGGACAGAGCCGCTACCGGTCTAACAACCCATCAGTGCCTAACCAAAAAAGCACTAAAAAGAAGCTGGTTTTGTCACTATAAAGCAGGCCTGGGCCTGAGAAGTCATAGAAAAGTTTGCCCAACTTTTCTATGAAAGGGCCGATTAGTCTTTTTACAGCCTGTCGCGGGCCGCATTCCTTAAATTTAAAGTATGCTAAACCCGCAACGAATTGCAGTTACGCTGGTGTTTTACTATAGTCAAATTTATTCTCAAAGAATAAGGATTATGGAACTTTAGCACTAAACGGAAAAAACAAAACAAAGTATCTTCATCAGATCTTGAAATATAACTGAAGGCAAATTTTGCAAGAATACTAGGTGTAAAAATAATTTTAAAAAGTATTCCTATGAAATAAAAGATCAAAGGGATTGTATTTTATCAACTCCTTTTTGTCAATTCACAGAAGGCAAAATTTTTTTATTTTATTATTGTGAAATAAAAATTCGCTAAAATAATTAGTATTCGCGAAATCCGACAATGAGAATTGATATGAAAGGCGACCGCTCTTAATGTAATTGTTTCTTATCTTACTAGTTTTTGTTTCTTCAAACTTTAAAGTTAAAGTAACAATCCATTATTTCCTTACCTTGATATCTAACTTATCATAATAATTTTTAATTAAACAATTTATTTGCTTATATACCTAATATTTTATTTATTTTATCTTTTTTCCAAACATTTTAATTTTGCCCGCGGGCCACATAAAAATGCTTCCCGGGCCGCATGTGGCCCGCGGGCCGTAGTATGCCCAGGCCTGCTATAAAGCATTCAAAAGTAGAGACCTTCTTTCCAGTCCTATTATTGAGTGACTTCGCTGCTCAATATATTGATTTAAATTAAAATGGTATTTTTGCCGAATATTATTTATTTTTATTTAAATTATGATTTTGTTCAATCGATTGGTTTATGAATGAATATTATTAATAACTAAAGTTATGGGTTTAGGACGTGTTTACATGGCTCCTAAGGTAATAAAATTGCCGATCTAAATTTACATTTGAATTGTTCTCAAAATGTATGCTAGGTTCTTTTATGATACTCAGGGTTCTGAGCAAGCCTAATGACAGCTTCATTATCAATATGAAATTCTGCAAATTTAACTAGCTCTCTCAAAAGTCTTGAAAGCCAAATTAATTCCCTTGCTCCTTCACTAGCAGCAACAACTTCTGCTTCTGTTGTAGAAATAGATACTGATGGTTGCCCCTGACTCGTCTAAGATATGGCACCTCCAGCGAACAAACTTGTTTTTGTATTTGATCAACCTGTAGTCGAGTCTCCATTGTGATCTACATCTCTATATGACCCTAGAATTCCAGTTTTATAATTTCTTTCGTAAAATATTCGTAAATTTATTTCCTTTAAAATACGTAAGTATTATTTTTACTTTAATCCGATCTTCTATTGTTGGAAATTGTAAACCAGCCCTTCCCAACCCTTGGGTCACGAACGGAATTTTTTGGGTCGCCAATTTTTTTTATTATTAACAACCAAAAAATGACAAAGATTTATGTAAAAAGATTATTATATGCAAATAACAGATTTGCTTAAACAGATATTATTTTTAGAAATTGATAATACTTTAAACATGCGATAACAGAAGAAGCCGCGTCCCTTTATTTTATAGTTTTCCGTTTTAATTAAAGTAGTGAAATGAATAAACAAAACACGACTTGACTTATTAGTGGAAAACAAACAGCAACAAATTAGTCATTGATATGATACATATTTTTTTTTTTGCTTACTATAATCATTATTTGATTTTTTCCTTTAAATAATAAATGCTCATTTTTGTATTAAACAATGCTAATTTTTATATTTAATTTAATTTTTTCATTTTTATATTCTATTGCTATTATATAATATACTTCTTTTGAACTCCAAGTAATGTGTAGTTTTCTATTTTAGAATAAAAACCTCATAAAAATTATGATTTGACAATATCTGTAGGGTCGTAACTAGTTCGGGAATAAATAAAAACGCCTGCAATTTTCAGGTTATGCAAAATAAATGCATTTGGGTAGCCAAACTTTAGAAAAGCAAATTATAGGGTCGATGTACTGAAAAGGTTAGGAAACGCTGTTGTAAACTACACGACGCAACCCAACATTAAGCAGAAACAAGATACATAAGTCTTCCGATAGACTGAATAAGACAAAGGATTGTCACTATTTTTCACTTCTTGAGCTCTTCCTGATTCGTTTCTGTTATCTCCGACGATAGGTGTTGAAACCGGTCTACAGTTACTCATTTTAAATATGATTTAGAATGAGCTAGTGGAGTTGTTCATAATGAAAGGAGCGAAGAAAAGAGTCTCTCCACATAACTATAAATTTATTCAAAGTGCTTTCAACCTACATGAGGCCATCATCAGTGTCTGTACAAATATGTAAAAGTAATAGAAAATTAAAGAAAGTTATAAATGTATAAAAAACAAGTCACACAACTGTAAAGACAATAAAATAAACTTAACATAATTCTTACATGTATAACTTTTCATTAATTTTTTATTACTTTTACTTATTTGTACAGGCTCTGATGATGGTCTCATGTTAGGTTGAAAGCGCGTTGGATAAATTAATGGTTCTGTAGAGTGACTCTATTCTTCGTTCCTTTCATTACTCATATTAAATTGTTTTTAGTCTACGATGTTTTTCTCAGTAAAATTCCATCATCCTTTTGATGAATTTTGAGGACTAAATAGTTATTTATGCAACAAGGGATGAAAGTAAGTTTTACGCTCAGTTAAAGTTTCGTCCTAAGCAGCGCCGAAGGAGGAAACTTCATTAGCTCACGAGGCCGGTAGGCCGAGGAAGATAAACTAGTTAGCTCCCGAGGCTTGACGAGGGAGATAATACGAGAGCTGAAAACTTTCATCCATTGTTGCATACAAAATTTTATCTACGACTAGAGAACTAATACTAACAACTATTAATATATTCTTCAGCTCCTTAATTGTTATTGTGTTAGTTTAGTTTATTCTTACCATGTCAATTACTCTGATGAAGAGAGAATAAAGCCACTATCTTCACATTATTTTATTAATAAGCTGTCATTTCCCATTTGGAGATAATTGACATTCTGACATTGACATTTCCCTGACCTATGGTAATATTGACAGTGACATCTTATGGTAATAATTGACATTTCCCTTGTGGTGATATTGACATTTCTCTTATGGTAAAATTGACATTTCCCTTGTGGTGATAATTGAATAATTTTTTCTCTTATGGTAATAATTGACATTTCCCTTGTGGTGATAATTGACATTCTCTATGGTAATAATTGACATTTCCTTGTGGTGATAATTGACATTTCTCTTATGGTAATAATTGACAATAATTGACATTTCTTATGGTAATAATTGACATTTCCCTTGTGGTGATAATTGACATTTCTCTTATGGTAATAATTGACATTTCCCTTGTGGTGATAATTGACATTTCTTATGGTAATAATTGACATTTCCCTTGTTGGTGATAATTGATTTCCCATTGTGGTAATAATTGACATTTCTCTTGTGGTGATAATTGACATTTCTTTGGTAATAATTGACATTCCCTTGTGGTGATAATTGACATTTCTCTTATGGTAATAATTGACATTTCCTTGTGGTGATAATTGACATTTCTCTTATGGTAATAATTGACATTTCCCTTGTGGTGATAATTGACATTTCTCTTATGGTAATATTGACCATTTCCTTGGTGATAATTGACATTTCTCTTGACCCTTGTTGTGATAATTGACATTTTTCTTATGGTATAATTGACATTTCCCGACATTTCTCTTATGGTAATAATTGACATTTCCCATTGAATAATTATGATAATTGACAATTTCCTTGTGATAATTGACATTTCCATTGACATTCTCTGACATTTCCCTTGGGTGATAATTGACATTTCTCTTATGGTGACATTTCCCTTGTGGTGAATTGACATTTCTCTTATGGTAATAATTGACATTTCCCTGACATTTCCCTTGTGGTGTGACATTTCCCAATTGACATTTCCCTTGTGGTGATAATTGTGGTAATAATTGACATTTCTTGATAATTGACATTTCCCTTGTGGTGATAATTGACATTTCGCTTGTGGTGATAATTGACATTTACTTGTAGTTCATTTAAAGTCCATAATTTACTTTTTTTAAGATTTTATTTCTGATTCCATTGCTTCTTCCAATTGTGCTCTGTCATTACTCTCTATTGCTTCCCTGTAAGCATTAGGTTAATTGCAATTAAATATATTTCCCTCACTCTTCATAAAAAAAAATTGTTTGCGAAGTTTTATTTTTTCATTTATTACTTTTAATTATTTTTATAATTTTCCTCTGAGGTGGCATTATGAAAAAACTGCAAATACACTTATATGTATTATATTTCTACATTAATTTTTTTTTTACAGTTTTCGTGTCATTCTTTCAAATATCATTTTCATCTTCTTTATCGCCCAGCTGTTCATTATTTATTTCCGGTATCTATTTGAACTCATCTTTTGTTAAGTTCACAACGAAAATTTTTCAACAGAAAACCCTCTCCAAAAGCTCCTCGTGATACCTCATACGTTTCTTTAATTTCAACATTAAGCACTCTATTTCGAATAATGTTTCTACATTTAACTTTGCATAATCCTTCGCACTTCGTAATCGGTAGGTTTTTTAACTTTTGCTTGCTAATTTGAACTCGCGACTCAAATTTTGTATATTTACAAATTTATATTTCCTTTAAAAACCACGTGTATATTTTATTTAAAAATAATTCCTCCCTAACTACAAGCGTCAAAATTTTAAAAATAGGAGGAAGCTATAAGACGTAAACTGAGACGTATACCGGGGTACCGTCACTTTCCGTGCGAATACAGAAGGTCGCGCAGTTAGGTCAAGCTTGGTTTCAACCGTTTTCTTTTTGGCAAAGAGCAGAATAAAAAAAATGTTGTATCAAGATATTTATATTGGCAAGCCTGACTAGAGGAAGTCTTACCTGATGAGTCAAGCCTCCCACGCATGTGCAAATATTTTACATAGATCCCAACAATTTTCTTTTTTGTTTCCAAATTATTTTTGATTGGCTGTTCAATTGCCAAACTGCCGGCTCATAATTGTTGTTTTGTAACAGTTTGTCGTGTTACTAGTTAGTGTAAGTGGCATACTGTCACGATATTAGCAGTACTGTCACGATATTAGCAGTGGCATACTGCCACGATATTAGCAGTGGCATACTGCCACGATATTAGCAGTGGCATACTGCGATATTAGCAGTGGCATACTGCCCGATATTAGCAGTATTAGCAGTGGCATACTGCGACGATATTATTAGTGGCATACTGCCACGATATTAGCAGTAGCATACTGCCACGATATTAGCGAATTTCTAAATGTATTAGTAACTAGTAATTTGCTGCATCAGGAACTCACGTCAGAGTTTTTTAATTTTTTTTCATTGGTTGCATTTGTAATATTATCGAGCGTTGATAATGGTATGCTTGTTATGTCTGTTTTCTTTTTCTACTTTGCAAGAGCTTTAAAACGATATGCAACACAAACTTTTTAGCACATTTTTTTCTAATGAGGGGGGCCACATTGGCCAACATATTAAAAATGTTGGTAGTACTATATCTTAAAACTTATGCATCTCTGAAGACTAATTATTACTACATGTGTGCTAAGTTTCATTAAAATCTATTAATGTCCACCACTCTTATCGCGACACGTATAAACACATAAATAAACAAGTCATAAATCATTTGATACTACCGAGTTTTGCAACACATGAATAGTTGACACAATATAATTGTGCGAGAGACACCTAGGAAATGTAACAAGCAAAATGCAATGCTACATCTGGGAACTGTTCCATCATTCGACATTCGTCATCATTGATGGCTCGACATAATGTCATGTCCCACTCTGTTTCGTTACGTCTAACTCATCAGGGCGCCGACAGAGCCTGAACTCACTCTGACTTCAATTAATTCGAAGAATATAATGTGAAGTACTTACCAGAGACGAGCGGTGCTCTCTTACCGCCATCATGCATGGCAAGCAAAACATATATCATTTGATACTACCGAGTTTTGCAACACATGAATAGTTGACACAATATAATTGTGCGAGAGACACCTAGAAATGTAACAAGCAAAATGCAATGCTACATCTGGGAACTGTTCCATCATTCGACATTCGTCATCATTGATGGCTCGACATAATGTCATGTCCCACTCTGTTTCGTTACGTCTAACTCATCAGGGCGCCGACAGAGCCTGAACTCACTCTGACCTTCAATTAATTCCGAAGAATATAATGTGAAGTACTTACCAGAGACGAGCGGTGCTCTCTTACCGCCATCATGTCGGCGCCCTGATGAGTTAGACGTAACGAAACAGAGTGGGACATGACATTATGTCGAGCCATCAATGATGACGAATGTCGAATGATGGAACAGTTCCCAGATGTAGCATTGCATTTTGCTTGTTACATTTCCTAGGTGTCTCTCGCACAATTATATTGTGTCAACTATTCATGTGTTGCAAAACTCGTAGTATCAAATGATATATGTTTTGCTTGCCATGCATGATGGCGGTAAGAGAGCACCGCTCGTCTCTGGTAAGTACTTCACATTATATTCTTCGGAATTAATTGAAGGTCAGAGTGAGTTCAGGCTCTGTCGGCGCCCTGATGAGTTAGACGTAACGAAACAGAGTGGGACATGACATTATGTCGAGCCATCAATGATGACGAATGTCGAATGATGGAACAGTTCCCAGATGTAGCATTGCATTTTGCTTGTTACATTTCCTAGGTGTCTCTCGCACAATTATATTGTGTCAACTATTCATGTGTTGCAAAACTCGGTAGTATCAAATGATATATGTTTTGCTTGCCATGCATGATGGCGGTAAGAGAGCACCGCTCGTCTCTGGTAAGTACTTCACATTATATTCTTCGGAATTAATTGAAGGTCAGAGTGAGTTCAGGCTCTGTCGGCGCCCTGATGAGTTAGACGTAACGAAACAGAGTGGGACATGACATTATGTCGAGCCATCAATGATGACGAATGTCGAATGATGGAACAGTTCCAGATGTAGCATTGCATTTTGCTTGTTACATTTCCTAGGTGTCTCTCGCACAATTATATTGTGTTCAACTATTCATGTGTTGCAAAACTCGGTAGTATCAAATGATATATGTTTGCTTGCCATGCATGATGGCGGTAAGAGAGCACCGCTCGTCTCTGGTAAGTACTTCACATTATATTCTTCGGAATTATTGAAGGTCAGAGTGAGTTCAGGCTCTGTCGGCGCCCTGATGAGTTAGACGTAACGAAACAGAGTGGGACATGACATTATGTCGAGCCATCAATGATGACGAATGTCGAATGATGGAACAGTTCCCAGATGTAGCATTGCATTTGCTTGTTACATTTCCTAGGTGTCTCTCGCACAATTATATTGTGTCAACTATTCATGTGTTGCAAAACTCGGTAGTATCAAATGATATATGTTTTGCTTGCCATGCATGATGGCGGTAAGAGAGCACCGCTCGTCTCTGGTAAGTACTTCACATTATATTCTTCGGAATTAATTGAAAGTCAGAGTGAGTTCAGGCTCTGTCGGCGCCCTGATGAGTTAGACGTAACGAAACAGAGTGGGACATGACATTATGTCGAGCCATCAATGATGACGAATGTCGAATGATGGAACAGTTCCCAGATGTAGCATTGCATTTTGCTTGTTACATTTCCTAGGTGTCTCTCGCACAATTATATTGTGTAAACAAGTCATAAGTCAATTTCATTTTTTTTAAAAATTCGTTTTTTTTTTTAGATTTCTTAAAATTAATTTTTCTTTTTTAAGCCCTTTTTTTAATTAAACTACACTAACCCATTAAATTGTTGAAAAATAAGTTTAAACAGTTGGTTTCTAGGTAATTGGACGGAAGCCAACTAGGTGGTAAAGTTGCACTGATTTTGGCCCGATATTGCTCTGGAAAATAACCCCCTGTCTAAATATAACCCGGCTTCTCCTCCCACTAATATACCACCCTAGTAGATTATAGACTGAAATATGTAAACCATAGAAAACTCAGACGTAAAATTATCTCCGCTACCCTAATTAGTTAATTTTAACTAATTTCTACTCTTATAGTAATATATAGGCTCTATTTTAACGGCACCATTCATTTATATTGATCGTGAACTTTAACTCGTTTAAATACAAGCGCCGCATTTGTGTTTCATTGAAAGAGTATCAAATTGTGTATCGCTGAAAATGATAAAACTTAGCTCCCCTTAAATTTTTCGACTTTTTAGCCTTAAGGAGGAGAATATTATTTGTCTACTTCATTTGGTATCTACTCCATCTGCCTCCGTAGCCGCGGTCGTATAGTACTGGATTTCAGCACCGGAGGACCGAGGTTCACAGCCCGGGCTACGCTCTCAGTTTTTTATGAATAGTATTTGTTGTTGTTTGTAAGGAGATTTCGCCAACTTTGGCTTTACTTTGAGCATAGTAGATGTGACCCACCCGAAGTGGTTCCCGCAGGGTAAATACCCTGAAAGGCCCTAAAACGGGCATTATTATTATTATTATATATACTTCATTTGGGACACCTTCTATCGTGAAAATATTATGTTTTAAAATAATAATTCTCCAATATCCACCCAGATAGTATTAATCCAATCTATTAATCCACCTCACCTAATATCCATATCAAGTACCTCTCAAAAAACATTTTAGGTTGAGTCCCTGTAAAGATGTTTTGAGTGTTTTAATTTCTCAATAGGACTGCAATGCTTTCTCAGGTATAATCATTTCTTTGTCAATGTGCTCAAAGCTAACTAAAAACATAATTTATGTTTTAAACTTGTTTGTTTTGCAACGCATTAATTGAGTTCATGGTATATTTATATGTATAACTGATAAATTGATGTTTGCATAACTTAAAGGATTAAAAACGTAGAACTTCTTTTGCGTATTCAATATCTGACCACAAATCACTTGCGTGGTAAAAAAAAAACTCCCCGCCAAGTCTTTGATACAGAATAGTTGTGGAATCAATTTTTTGTCCCGCCAAGTCATTTCCGTTGGAAATGGTCATTCATTTTCAAAGTGAAGCTGTTAGGTTGGCAATACTAAAGGACCTCATTTGAATTTTGAGACAATCATTATCCTCTTCTTCGTTTTTTCGCTTCGCATTGGAATGGCAAATTTGAGATTTTAATAGATAGGAATGCACAGGACGGGCATTAGATGAATCCAAAAAGTCCCCTTTTTCCATATCCTTTAATGATAAAAATAAACAAATATTTACTTTATTATCTATTCTCTGTCCGACTGATTTCTTAGTTCCTAATTAGAATTTAAAGTTCTTTCTTATGACCTGGTTACCATTGTTTGACTCCTTTTGTTTTCTGGGCTTTAATAAACAACCAAGTCTTTGTTACGCTCTCTGTGTTCTATTGGTTTTTGTTTGGACGCTGTGCATATTTGTCCTAAACGTGTTCCGAATACTGTTATCATTGCATTGTTAATGTTTTGTCTCAAGACATGTTTTGTTTCTACAGTGTCAATAGAAAGAGTTACAACTCATTATCGTATGTAAGAAAAAAATGAGCTTATGGGTTTGGAGTCATATAGGTTGAGAGTGAGAGGAGGTGGAAAGGGGGACTCGCTGATCAAGAATATATATATATATATATATATATATATATTATATATATATATATATATATATATATATATATATATATATAATATTAATATATATGTGTGTGTGTGTGTGTGTGGTGTGTGTGTGTGTGTGTGTGTGTGTGTGTATATATATATATATATATATATATATATGTGTGTGAGTGTGTGTGTGTGTGTAGATCTTGACTCTTTCTTATAAACACGCTATCTTTCAAACGGATTAAACTTTTTAAATCAAACTTAGTACCAAAACAGTCATGAGAAGGACATGTATCATATCGAAAACGAGGTTGTTGTAACGTCATTAACCTGGTTTTCTGAGTTGGCAAATTTTTCAATAAATCTGCAAAATTCAAGGTTATTAGTTTTCGTCACGAAATAATCTTTATTTATATTTTTTTGGACGCTAAATCGAATAAAACCGGTTGAAGTCCAAAGTCGATATGACCACTGTAAACTCATTTTCTGTATTTTTCTAAGGAAATGCGTTAAAACCTTTACAGAAACCAACTAAGCATTTAACTTGAGCTAATATTGGCGTGTAATGCCAATTTTAGTTCTATATAGCCATCAGGATAATTGCGCGCATTTCCTTTGAAAAATACAGACAAAATGAGTTACGAGTAGTGCTTGAAAATTGATTAACTGCTCTGGTTATAAAGCATAAACCAGAACCTTGACCAAGAAATGGTTTGTTAAGCACTCATTCCAAATAAAATTCGCCCGACTCGCGTACCACCGCGCAAGAATTTTCTTATAATTTTCTTTATTATTCGAAATACATAATTCATCATTAAATATATAGCATAAAGATTTGGGTGCCACACTAGAGGATTTTTTTTATAAATTCTTTATTTTAACAGAATAAGAATACAATACATAGTATAAGAAATGTAGACCTGCACTTTAGATTAATAAATAATCTGTGCTGTGCAGGTTATAATGATTTTGTTTCAATATTTATTGGGTCTTATTCATATAGACTATATGTATATATATATATATATATATATATATATGTATGTGTGTGTGTGTGTGTTTTTTTAAATTTTGCAGGACTGCAAAATCCTGTGTTGTGTGGCACTTCTATAGGTATAAACATGTTAAAATTAATTTCGACGCTGAAAATATTATAATAATAAAGAATTTATGAAAAATGTATATACTCTAAAAATAATTTTAACTCTTTGTTTTATATAGATGTGTATTGGATTTTTTTAAATTTTAATTAAAATTTCTTGGATCACTATCTGAATGGGAAAGGCTTAACTATTCCATCGCACCATACTCCATACCTTATTTAAATCATGAAACTACACTATAATCTCTCCAGTGTAAAAGCCGTTGCACACTTATACTCTAAAAACATTCTTATAAAATTATCTCCACACTACAAGACTAAATCTCTCCAGAGCCCTCTTCCAACTCTGTCAGTTTACTGTTTAACTTTCCTGAAATCAGACAGTGATCTTATTAAAATTATGCCATCAAACGTCGGCTCTGGTTGAATAAAGGTTTAGCGAAGAGATTTCGCTGCTTTTGTTTGTTAACTGCGGTGACTCCACTGCTCTGTGTTTGTTCATATTGTCACTGTTCTGCAAATATTGAATTATTGTTACTAAATTCATTCAAATAGTCCCTTATCTGTTTCTATTTTGTTATAAAGTTTTATTCAAATCTTGGTCTAAGTTTGTTTCTTTTATCTTATCTTTAACTGTCAAAACCAATATCTTAAACCAATAAGACCTGTTTTATCTTTGAAGTATCTCTGTGTGAGAAGCTTTTTGTGTAAAATAAAATTAAGTCGAACCTTTTAAATGATAACTTAAGGTGTTTATGATTTTAAAAACTTTAAAAACACCGTATACACTTCTTATACTTTTTTATAAATAAAACTATCTAAGTATTTAAAATATCAATTATTTATTTAAATAAATTATTAAATTATAAATTTATAAACTCTTTTCAAAATAAAAATTACCCTTTCAACAATATATAAAGTAAACTATCTCTATCTGCATATATATTATATATTATATATATATAATATATATATATATAATATATATATATATATATTATATATATATTTGCTGCTGTGTGAGTATCGTATGTTTGAATGTACGATTTCCTAGATTTTTTTGTCGTACGATAACTTTTGAACGCGGCGTTATAAGACAGTACAAAAATTAATGAATAGAAAATTACAGAACCCTATTGTTTATGAAATATTTATTGCTTTATTTGTCTGTAATAATAATAATAATGATATTGCCCGTATTAGGGCCTTTCGGCCCTTCAGGGTATTTGCCCTGCGGGAAAAACCTCGGTGGGTCACATCTACTATGCTCAAAGTAAGCTAAAGTTTTCGAACTTTTTGCATCAAATTCTATTTGTAAAAACTGAGAGCATAGCCCGGGCTGTGATCCCCGGACCTCCGGTGCCGAAGTCCAGTACTATACGACCGCGGCTACGGAGGCAGATAATAATTATTATCTATAATGACATAAATAAATAATAATACATAACATAATAACATTTCCAAATACCCCAATATTTAAATTGAAAAAAAAACTTTTAATTAAATAAGGCTGTAGACTCAGGACTCGCGTGTCCACTGAGGGTCTATGTGGTTTGCCTCCATTTTACAGGCTAATGTCACATGTAATCATTAAAAGTCAGTCCACAGACTGCTTAAGAACCCTTCTTTGGCACTCCTGCCAACTCCTCCTTAATATCAACCTATTCCAAATACCATGTTTGGACAAACCTTAATTAAAAAGCATAAAGCTACACTCTTAAAACTGAGAAACCCCTTTCGTCTTTTTAATTTGCATCTTAAAAATAGATGCACAATTTACTCCCAAACAAATAAATAGAAAATGGCTCCGGTTGACACAAAATAAATGTCTTATACTTTTGCCGAAAAAATTAAATTATTAAACACGACCTATAATTTTACTAATTTGAATAATTATTGTGTGATTTACAGGAGTTTGGTCACCAGCAGGTACACCTGAAGCAGAAAGAAAAAAGTTTAATTTTACTGAAAGTACTTCCAAAAAAGAAGATAAAAAACTTAAAGAGGAAGAAGAAGAACCGGGGACACCTGTCTGGACTCCGAGATCTGCTGGGGCAAGCCCAACTCCCGACAGAAAATACAGACCTATTAATTTTCAAAGCCCACCTCCACAAAGAAAGGAATACCGTAAACAGGTCATTAATATTTACTTATCTCTTACTAAATTACAATATCTTTATATCTAATTACTAACATCTATTTCTAGCTAAATTTTCTTAACAACAGCAGTCTGCTAAATTCCACCAGATTTTATCAAAAACAGAGGAAAATGTAAACAAAAGTGAGTCATCGTAATTCGGAACTCTGCCTTACTCAGTACATTAATAAAAAAATAGAATTGTGGAGTCCAAATATAAGGGAAAAAAACAAGTCTCTCCACTGATGTTTAAGTATAATGACAGAGCCAGCTTTCAGACTTGACAGTCCATCATCAGTGCCGGCGAGATGTGAAGAAAGTGTTAAGAAACGGAAGTAATTGAGTCGTCCAACTTGGACGACTTGGAGTTGGACTTGGGGTCGATTTCAACAAGTTGGACGACTCAATCACTTCCGTTTCCTAACACTTTCTTGGCATCTCGCCGGCACTGATAATGGACTGTTAAGTCTGAAAGCTGGCTTTGTCACTATACTTAAACATTAGTGGAGAGATTTGTTTTTTATTTTCCTTACTCACTACAGTCTGTTCTCAAGACCTATTCGTAGTTCTACTTTATTTTGACTTGTTAGTTAGACATTGATGGTAATCTGGTAACATTGAAGGCTCGCTGTGTCATTGCATGAATAATTTACACTGCTGAATAATAATTAGACACATTTAGCGAAATTGCATTAAAAAAGGTTGTTTAGACTGATTCTGCCAGGCTTCCAAAAGTATACGCACACACACACACCACAAATATATATATATATATATATATATATATATATAATAATATATTATATATATATTATAATATATATATATATATATATATAAAGAAGTGTATCTACTTCCTTCTTCTCTTCTAGCCTGAGGAAGTTATTTTTAACGATAAGTTGCTTTGTTATTATATTTTCACTATAATTTTACCATCTGTGTTTATTTTGCTCTGTTATTCGCGAGTGCGTCTTTCTTTTTCTGTTTGTATATATATTATATGTGTGTATATATATATATATTTATATATATATATATATATATATATATATATATATATATATATATAGTGTGTTTCTTATATTCATTATGATTGGATTGCACAGCTATATTACAAACTATATGATTAGTTTAATAAAATTTGTTAGAAATATTAATACATCTAAATAGACAGTGAATTGAGATCTATAAATAAGAGGTAGTTTTATAATGAAAACAAAACTTGTATTTATAATTATTCAAACGACGGCATTTTATTTGCCGACCTGTTAATCTGTAATTGAAATTACTCATTTACTTTTGATATCGTTAACAATAATTAGTTGTAAATTATAATACTAACTACTTAGATTACTTTTAATTTTGAAATAAATTCGTTTTCCGTAACCACTTCAAAGTAATTAACAATTGAATGGTTTCTGATAAGAAAACATTTCAGGTTATGCCTCCTTATCAGTGAATTGAGTCGGTGAAATAAATTGGAATAAAGCGTTCGTTGAGTATATTTCCACTGTGCTTCTTTTTTAATTCATTTAATATTAATTTTAAAATATAACAGTGTCTCTATAGAGAATACTAGGTGTCCTCCACAAGTCATCACACAGATACAAGTATCTTAAAGCTCTTAGTTTAGTGAAAGTCATTTGTCGTGCTTTGGACTGTCAAAAATTAAATAGATATTTTATTACTCACTACTGTTGCTATTATTACATTTTTTTCTGTAAATTAATTTTTTTAATTTGCATTATCTCTGTAGAATTATGTTTGCCAAAGACCTAAAGATTGATTATTTTCTGTTACGTTTAAATCGTCTTATTCAATTATTTTTATATAATTTCATATGATTAAGTGTTACCTTTAAAATAATTTATGATCCTTATAATTTTTGTCTAAACTTAAAATAAGGAAATAAAAGTAAAAAAATATACTTTTTTAGTTTAAGATTAGTATAAATAGATTGTGAATCAATTTTCGCGTAAATAATTGCTTGCGGTGCAAGTATGCCAGTATCAGCTCGGGTTACTCTTTTAACAGATGCATCTTGTCAACATGTGAGTAGTAAGATTAATATTTCGTCTAGATAGGCTTAGGATTGCATTTATGATGGCCACAATCATAGAGATATATAAGTAGAGGGGCCCTATTGGTTGAATTTTGAAACATTGAAAAAGTAACCTGACCACATTCCATTATCATTATCATCAAATAAACAGAAAAAAAAAACAGTAAATTATATAGTAGAATGTTTAAAATACAAATCACAACACAAACAATCTGCGGGAAGCCGAAAACAATTGATTAATTATAACCTCAACTCCCTCTTGGAGGAGGTTTCAATGAGGTTACACAGAGCCCCTAAGAGCCTCACAAAAAATGTTTCAGGCCTCTCAATGTATTAAGATAGGCTATGCTCCCTCTAGTATATATCTCTCTGGCCACAATGATATTAGGATTTTAACCAGCCTGAAAGGTTATAAAAATATAATATTAATGCTTAGAATAATACTATATATAGAAGGATCACTACTGATAACACGAAAGCCGGTTCACTGGTGGTCTTAAGTAATGCTGCCACCCTAACAATATACAATATTCTTATAAAAAAGTTGGCAATACTTCCGGTTGCTGAATTATTATGTTCTATTATTAATTAATGATTGATTATTCATAAAATACTAATATAAATATCGGTGCATTACAATATTTTAAGCATTTTAAATTGTAGTTTAACGTTTGTAATTAAAATTATATTAAAAGTAGTCCTCGTCAACTAAATGTAGATTCTTGTATGCCGCCACCCTTTTGCCTTCTAAGACCAGTTTTATTAAATACTCTGCAGGTGTTCTAAGTTATTATATTTGTTCTTTACGATCTTTCTTCATAAATAAATATATTTATATTTATGATATTATATATATGATAATATAATATATGATAATATATTTATTTTATTTATATATTTATTATTATATTTATGACATATTTAAAATAATGTTTTGTTGTTAAGTTGGCAGCATTACTTAAGACCACCAGTCAACCGGCTTTCGTGTTATCAGTAGAATTACATTGTGTTTACGGTCCTATGCTCCTTCTATATATAGTATTATTCAAAGTATTGATGTCTGTTTTTACTTTTTCTAAGTATTTTTCCTTTTTTTTTCATTTATACCATAGGTATATAGGAAAGTATTTTTTTGCAAAAAAAATCCGCAACCGGAATTATTCGTTTGAGGCGTTTTTGAGGCCTCCTGAATGGTTTTCTCAAAGAGTTGTCAGTCTATATGTGTGTCTGTTATCATCGTAGCACCCAGTGTATTTATGCTAGAGAGTTGGAATTTTCTACAAAAATCAGTCAACCGCTGTATTTGTGCTATTCGGAAAATATATTTTTATGATGTCATTAACCGGCAATTATGACTCAGCGAAAAATGAGAAAAATCATAAAACGCGGAAAAATTATCCTATCGGATTGAGATTTAGCACGCATGTGACTATGTATAAGTGTAACATACGTGCCAAGTTTCATCTTATTATCAGCATTACTTCAATTTTTATTGAATGAATTGTGTACGTTTTTAAAAATTGTAAGATGGTCCAATTGAGTTAAAATTTGGTACAAGTGTACATAATAAATAAGTACACTAAGTTTCGTTTCAATACCTCAAGTACATCTATAATTTTTATTGGATCATAAAAACTAAGGAACATTGAGCGTTGTCAGTGCTGTATGGGAAACCGCTGAGAATTATACGGATGCATTTGCTATCTGAACACGAGCGAAGCGAGTCCAAAGGCATGATTGAGCGTTATCAGTGCTGGATGGGTAACCGCTGAGATTTATACGGATGCATTTGCTATCTGAACACGAGCGAAGCGATTCCAAAGGCATGTTGCAGTATAAATTTGGCGAACTGTATTTCTGAGGACGAGCGAAGCGAATCCCATGTAATGAGGAAAAGTTCCGAGGAACCCCGTACCCGATTATTAAAACAATTTATCGTCGATTCTAAAATGCTCAATGAATATTTGACTGCCAAGTTATATTTATTGAATCTAAAAATTATTTCTTACGCTAGTGCCAATTTTTCGGTGTTAAAATTTTGAGCAAATTTATGGCGGGCAAACGTCCAGGCATGTTGAAACTTGTCTAGACATGCTAAATTCGTGTCTAATTATGTAATTAAATCATTTATATTAGCTATTTATATAAACTTATTAAGTTATTTATAATCAATAACAAATAGCAATTATTGACCATACGTATAAAAAAATAGTAAAGAGTTATGAGGTTTTGGTCATGATAAATAAAACAACATTTAAGCTTTCGACCGTATGATTAGGTCTTCATCAGAAAGTGTTTAATAACAAACTAAAGCTGTTAACAGAAAGAAACAGATAAGGTATATAACATAGCTAGCTGTGTATACTGTCGAAGAATGAACTACAAACTAATCAAAGATCTAGTCCCGGGGCTTAACATTAAAGTTATAACTATAGAAAATAACTATAGGATTATTTACAATTTTGACTAGTAATGAAAGGAAACAAGAATAAATTATTAAAATTTAACAAAACATAAACTAAAAATAAAATTTAACAATACTAGAGTTTAAGAAAAAAGGAAGTTAAGATATAAAACCAATTAACTAACATGGTTCGATAATAAGTTTCTATTATAGAATAAACTTATAATAAATATCTAATAATAAATAATTATTATTTATCGATTATTAAATATCGATGATAAATTTCTATTATTTATAAAAACTTATTGTTGTTTTATTTATCATGACCAAAACCTCATAACTCTCTACTATTTTGTTATTTATAATATTTTACATGGAAGTATATATAAGATCGGGGGTGATAAATACTGTGAAAGGTAAATAATTATTTATGCAACAAGAAATGGAGGGTAGGTTTTTTTTGTCAAGTTTTCCCTGAGGTAAAACCGAAGAAATAAAACTATAAGCTTCCGAGGCTTGTCGAAAGAGACTACAATCCATCGACTACTTTAAAAATCTTGACAGGTCAGTTTAGGCACCGCCGATTCTAAAGAAAAAGAATCCCTGCAAGAAGGGAGCGGGAAAAAACTATGTAAACAAATCAGGTTATTTTACCCGTATTTTCTTGGCGATGTTTTTTTTACATTTCTTTCGTGTAGTTTTATTTTATGATATCTTTATATTTAATTTGAAAGTAGATTTCAAAACAATGTAATCAAAAGAAGAACGACAAACAAAGTGAAAGATAGCCGGGTAGAAGGTTATTTCCCTACCGCGGTTATGATAGTAGGGATTTTTTCCTCTTTTCAAGCGAGGGGTTGGCAGCGGCATCTCTGATTAGTCAATCCCCAAAATGCTTATGACCTTGGGGATTTTAAAACTAAACGATAGACTGTACTTACATTTTGGCAACAGATAATCTGGCGTAGGAGGAAAAATGGCATATGACTCATACGCAATTTGGAATGGAAAAAGTTTCCATTAAAAAAAACATATGAAAGGCTCCACTCTAGATAACAGACTATGCTTTTACTTCATAATTTAAGGTACGATTTCAAAATAATTTGGTTTGAAATAGTTCAAAATGAGTCACATTTTTTCAGGTCCGGCTCTTGGACTATACGGGCTTAACCATAAAAAATAGCTCCCTATACATAGATATATAGATAAATACTATCAGTACTATATTTGAGCTGGGAAAACAAGCTGTGGACATAGACATGGTATTTTGGGGACCAAAGTAGTTTGGAAAAGTTCCTAAGTACCACGGATCCGATTTCTTTTAAATTTATTGTTATTGTTCTTGATAATCACGTTAAAGTAAATCGTGAAATAATTTTAATGTTGAAATAAAGAACTACATAGTCTATCGTTTAGTTTAAAAATCCCCAAGGTCATAAGTATTTTGAGGATTGACTAATCAGAGAAGCCGCTGCCAACCCCTCACTTAAAAAAAATCCCTACCACCATAACCGCTGTAGGGAAATAACCTTCTTCCCGGCATTCGTTTGAGGTTCTTCTTTTGATTACATCGTTTTGAAAACTACTTTCAAATTAATCTTAAAAATTATATTTTGAAATAAAACTACACAAAAGAAATGTAAAAAAAAACATCGCCAAGAAAATTTAAACCTGATTTATTTACAAACTTTTTTCCTGCTCACTTCTTGCAGGGATTTTTTTTTCTTAAGAATCGGGCGGTGCCTAAACTGACCTGTCAAGATTTTTAAAGTAGTCGATAGACTGTAGTTTTGATTTAATTTCTATCCAAGCAATGGTATTGGTCAGTTTAGTTTGCTTGGTCCGTGTTTTGATAGCAAACGGGTGTGCTCTAATGGAAGAAACATAATATTGGATTATTGCGTTTAGTTCTATATTCTTTCTCTTCCTCCTCTTTATTTCTAAATATAACATATTCCTCCTAAATATAAATAATTACTTTAAACGTCAACGTTAATAATAAATAATTAACATTCAGTCGTTTTATAAAAATAGAACTAATGCTGATAATGATATGAAACTTGGCACATATATTACTCTTTTACATGGCTACATGCGTGCTAAAGTGATTATGAAGACATTATTTTTCGAAATTTTTGCCGATTCATTATTGCGGGTTAATGGTGTCACACAAAATATATGACTCCCTTCCCCATTTATACGAGTTTTGTCTAGGATTTAAACGCTGAATAAATTTAATTTACTCGTATGTACAAGTATTGAACAAGTTTCAACCAATCATCGTATACCTTTTCGATCGGGGTTTTGAATTCCCTTAACGTTTTTATAGGTATTTAAATCTCTGCGCAAAACAAATAACAGTGTCAATCATAGAGAGATATATACTAGAGGGGGCATAGCCTATCTTAATACATTGAGAGGCCTGAAACATTTTTAGTGGGGCTCTGTGTAACCTCATTGAAACCTCCTCCAAGAAGGAGTTAAGGTTATAATTAATCAATTGTTTTGGGCTTTCCACAGATTGTTTGTGTTGTTCTGTTTATTTGATGAATATGATAATCGAATGTGGTCAGGTTACTTTTTCGATGTTTCAAAATTCAACTAATAGGGCCCCTCTAGTAATATATCTCTATGGTGTCAATAACATCGAGCAATACCTCGTATTGAAAATAAACCTACATATTCTAACAAATAATCAACTGAAATTGTTGTTCATTTGAGAAAATTTTAGCCAAAGTTTTTGTGAATATTTTTATAACGAAATTCAAAATTTTATTTTAAAGTTGGAATAAAATGTGTCAGTTAGTCTCGAGCTGATAGAATTTATAAGGTGATCCAATTTGAGGGTTTTTATGAATGAAATCAATTTTTTTGACATGTTAGGTTATAGTCCGGAATTGATGTCATTGCAGGAATAAATAGTCAATTTTTAATGTTAAGCGCCTATACCGATTCCTGCAATGACGTCACATGTCATTCATAATTTAGTCAGGTTATAACCTCCGACTGTTTTTGGTTTGTTTACATCGAATTGAATAATTTTTTTTTATTTCTGTCATCTTGAATTAGTCTTATTTTTTGTTATTAGTTGCGGCAACTTACCTGAGTATTATTAGCTTATATCAGCAGTGTTGCTTCTTTTTATTAGCGAACTGGGGACTCATCGAAACTAAAACTAGAATGAATACCTTCAGTAACAATTAGAAGATATTAATTTGTCTGTGTGTAATGTTTTAGGACGATCCGGAGCTACCGAAAGACCTGCCTATCAAGATAGTATCGAGTACGAGCGAAGGAAGTTCCCTGTCAAACAACAAACTACCCCCAGCTCAGAATCCTGTTATCACTCTACTTCAGAAAGCAAGAGGTCAGGTCAATTATGATGTGTGATGTGGATTCATTTTTATCGTGTCTTTGGGAAACTTTGTTGTTTTCCAAATGATTCATTAGTTATAAAGTTATCTATGAAAAAATATTAGTTAAAAAATAAAATAAAAATAAAAAGAACCTTTATTCACCACATAATACAATTATACACGTATAAATATACAATATATTTATTAGAAATATATACAATATTATATTATAATTGTTATTATTATTTTCACTATACATTATTTATATATTTATTGTAGATATATATTTTTTTTTTAAATTAAGAATATTTATATTGTTATAAATATATTTATCGTAAATATCATTTATATTAATACAGGAATTTTTATTATATTCAGATACATTTCTTACCATAAGTTTTAAACCAAAATTATAATTAAAATGAATGGTAAACCCACAAGGAGAACCTGAGTGTGGAGGGTTACACTTAAGTGTTAACAAAGGTTATAAGAGTTAAAGGAAACAAAAAAAATAAAAAAAGAAATGAAATTTAAAAAGAAAAAAATTAGTTGATTATTTCTGAATATTAACATTACAAAAAGAAAAAAAAGAGAGATAAACTAGAAGTTGTAGATGACCTGAATAATATTATTTTATTCTTAGAAAAAATTTAAACAATTTGAGACAATTTACATATTATTTGACAATATCAGGGATTAACTTTTTTAAATTGTTGAACAGTTCTACTTCTTGTAGAAATAATAATATTATTATTACCATATTAATTAATTAAAGCAACTGGCGCAGTCTAACCTATTGCACCAAACAGTTGGGTGGAAAGTAAATCGCTTTCAACCCTGATTTGACTCTCTGCCCTGATTTTTGTTCCCTTCCTTAATTTCACAAACAGGCCATAATACGGTTTTTTTCCTCCCGAAAAATAAAGGTTAATAAAATGTTAATAAAATTAATAAAAATGTTAATTTTTTCTCCCTTCTAGAGGAAAATATTTTTTTCTACTCATTTTCGCACATAGCTAGAAAAATGTTAAGTTTAAAAAAAATAGATAATATTAAACGCTAACTTACTTGTATAACTTACTCTGTTTTAAACTCCACCCTGTTTTTAAGGCTCTATGTTAGAATAGAATATTTTTAATGTATTTCTCAGTATTTAGTTGATTCTTACATTAGGTAAATTTATTGTTGTTTACTTCTATGTTTAAAATACATTACAATTATTAGCAATGACTTAATCAATTCTAGTTGAATTTAGCGTTCAGAATGACAAAGAAAATGTAGTATTTTATCTTTTGGATTGTTTAACGTTAATGTGTTACTTTCTTTGATTACAGAAGGCCAGATACCAAAAGGTGCTCAATATTTGGAACAAGTAGAATCATCTAGATCAGAAAGAATATCAGAGGCGACTGTTGGCCGACATGAAATATGTAAGTTTGGTTTATTTTGGGTCAATAAGAGTTGTAGAAGCGACAAAAAAAATAATAAAACATAGAAAAAGTAGTTCTGATTGTTGAGTTATAGTGTCTTGTGAGACATAATTTTAAGGAACTAGGTTTGGCTGAAAGGGGAGTTTTAGCTTTTTGCTCTGCATCACCCGTCATATTGTAAAATGCAATATTAATTATGTAGCATCAGGCGTAGTCAGAGCTTAGATGGGTTACTATCCAGTCCAATCCTGATCAGATGAAGTAGTTTCCCACTATCATCAATGTTTCTCAAAGATAAATGCCACCACAGTCATTACACCGTTGGGTTTGTGACCTGGTCAACTCCAGTAACCTAATGGAGATAAAAATTAATAAAAATGAGTCCTCATATGGTTTGTATGGTCTTGGCTGACCAATGTCAGCAAAACCAAAACAAAAACCTAGTGAATACTTTTAATAATAGTATGGGAAGGCATGACATGCACATCTTAGTATTGACATGCACATCTTAGTATGGGAAGACATGACATGCACTTCTTAGTATGGGAAGGCATGACATGCACTTCTTAGTATGGGAAGGCATGACATGCACATCTTAGTATGGGAAGACATGACATGCACTTCTTAGTATGGGAAGGCATGACATATTCTTCTTGTACTATTTAGTCTCATACTTTGTCTTTTAGTGTCATCAATGGTTCATTGTTTGTTTAGAAATAACTTATCATAGTATTTGAAATCCTTTAATTGTTATTTCAAGTGATGATAATTGATTTCTATTTTGTTTTAGTATACTCAGTGAAGAAAGAATATGAAAGTGACTCTGAAGAAAGTAAGAAGAAAGTTGTAGAACTCACTCCTCGAAAGTTTGAAGGTATTGGACCTGTCAATCAGCAAGGAACTCCCATTGCCCTTAGATCAGTGAGTATTTATAGATTTCAAAGTTTCGGGCAGCAGTAATAACTGCATTAGACTAGATGATTTAATGTGGCAGCTGTAAAGTGTTTCAGTTGAGGACAAATAATCTATATTTCGGGCTAAAACACTCTTCTTTTTTCTAAGATTAATTTTCTAGGCTATACCTGTAGCTCTTCTAATTTCTTACCAGTTCTGGAACATCTGCATTTATTGAAGACAATAGACTCATCGCGCCATCCAATTTAGATCTAGGAGATTTGATTTATAAGAACATGTTGGTTATTAATAAGTGGATAACTTTGGGGTTGATGAAAATGAATTATCTACTCATGAGGCTTGCTCTCCTATAGGAGTAGTTGTATAGTAGGGGTGGGAGGTGGAGAATCATCTGTTCTTTACCAGGCAATTAAACTCAATTTTAAGCCCTTTTTACCAACTTTCTTAGAATGTTAAACTTTGTGTGTCATTGCCATCTATATAGTTCTTTCATTTCTTGATATATTATTTCACAGGGTTTAATTCAGTTAAAACTGAACCCTGTTCAGATCAGTTTTACTTTTTAGCTCTCATATATTCATCAGCAACATCACCGGCGCATTGGTGTGCTCGGTAGGGATTCCTGAGGATACTTGCTTATGCTGAATAACTCTTGGGTTCTCCTGCATCATAGACCCTTGGTGTCGACTTTGTTATACTAGACCCGCCATTCTTAGGTGTATTACGTTTTAAAAATTTAGGAACAGATGTACCCCTTTAATACAGTAAACCTTCTTAACATTATGTGACCACTAATCAAATACTATTAAATTAATCCTACAATGAGGTTCTAAAATTTACTTATCCATGGTGGATTTGTGTTTAAGGATCTTTAACTAGTACATGTCATCAGACAGGCTCTGGATCATTGGATTTAAGTCTCGTGCTACTGTTAACTTTAATTTAAAACCCTTTATAAAAATCAAAGATTATTAAGGTATACTACATAATTTTTGATAAAAATCTTAGAGGTCTGTGCTGGGGTTACTCCCTCTATTTTAACTCAAGAGTTTAAATGAAGATTTTATTAAATAGTTTAAAGTTGACATTGCAGTAGTCATAACCACCATACAGGTGATCCTTAATCAGCCTCTTCATTCTGCAGCTCCTAAAGGAATATATATATACCTAATCAGTGCTACAGCTATTTAAAACTTGGCAAACTGGTTTTAAAATCCACTGGCAGTAATTTTTGAAATGTTTACACATTTCTTGTTACTGCAGTGCATAGGTTATTTTTCCTTAAATCGTTTCTATTAATTTGTCTGGTGTTTTACTTAGCTCATATTAATAAGTGCGTACGTACTTATTTTTCAGGAAGTTAAAGAAGATAATCATCAAAAATGGTACAAACGAATGTACGACTCGCTGCACAAAGCTGATCATGACAGTAAGTTCATTGTATTATAAAGATATTACTTGTAAATTTTGATTTTTTTTTCTCCTCCACTTGCTAAAAGTCACTTATATTATTATCGAGTGTTTTCAGGTGACTCATGTCACCGCTGGTAAAGCACAAACCATCTCTGCTTTATATTTTCTTATGTCATAAGGAAGTATAAAAGTATAAAAAACAAGTATAGAAGAAAAAGGAAGTATAAAAAACAAATCATTCTGTATGGGGTAGTTTTTCTTAACAGATTTTCTGCAGTCCACTGGGGGGTCCACGAGAAGAAGAGTAGGGAAATGCTTATACCTTCTAAGGGAGGTCTTGAGTGTAAACGATTGTGATCGACTAGTTTAGAGGAGTTAAGTTAGTTTTAGTGTGGACTGACTTACTAGCATAGTAGTAGTTGTGTTAAACAACCTACCAGGTTGATTTCATTCTGTTATTTCTTCCAAGAACTGTGAAAAAATGTATTTACTGTACAGTAAAACAGTAAAAGCATGATATTATGAATTCATAAATGATATATAGATCATAGATATGACTAGATGAGTCAACATAAATAATAATTCATGTTGACTTATCTAGTCATGTTTATCGTCTTTATATTATTTATAATATCTTCTATTACTAGTATGATTTGGTTTTACAAAATTTCTTTTTTTTTGTGAATGGGAAACAATCTTAATTGCTCAATAAATTGAGTAAATTGTAATCTAAAGTTTTCAAACTTAACATATTTGTCTATTTATTTCAATTTTCCAGAAGATTATATAACTATCAGATATAGAAAAAGAGGTGATTAAATCAGTTTCATTTCTAATAATAATCACAAGTTAATCTATGTTAATTAAAAACAAATCACTTTTTATATTTAATTATTTCTTTCTGTCGTATTAACATATTTTTCTACTTTCTTCTATTAGGTGTTGGAATTTTACTGTTTAACTCTAAAACGTTCCTAACGTCTTTATTTAAAATAATTAATAATATACAAATAACTTTAAAATTACTATATTGCTTTTGCACTTAATTAGTGGTAAGAACACAATGTCAGTTCTCTGCACATGGCAGCTATTATTTGTTACTCTTCTAATTAAATATAATTATGTTTAAGGTTTTTAATCTTTTAGTTTACTATTTCAAACAGACTAACAAAAAAAAATATATATAAGGCTAAAACTATAAAATCACTTTAATTTTATTAAAAATGATACTGCGCTTATTTGAAGTAATTTTATTTTGTATGCCAGCTTTATGTGAATATGTTGAAAGCTTTAATTATTTATAATTTATGCATTGAATGATTAATAAGTCAGTAAAACAAAAAATACAGTTGCATCGATACTTTTGTATTATTTATAAGGCTGTAAATTATTTTTAATGCTCAAGGCTAACAAAGAAGTAAGTGTTGTATAGATAAGTGTATTGGTGTGATTGTCATGTCAGTGTTGGATAATGTTACATTATTCTTATATTATTCTTTTATTATTATACCATTTATTGCTTAGTTAAAATACAATTTTACAATAATTTATAACTTAATTACAACTTGCAAATCAGCTGCTGCTGTGGTTCCTCCATAACTGTATGGAGTTTCCTCCATGATAACATACTTTATAGAAAATTAAAACTAAACACTATAGAATTAAATTTACACTGTAGATTACTAAGTAAAGAATAATAAGATTAATTGATTATAATAGATAATGTTACATAAAGTATTTAATTTTTCATATTTATATTCATTTATTTAAATTATATTTAATTATTATATTCCCACTATTTTATTTATTTATTATTTATGAAATTCAATATATATTTAATAATAATATATTTAAAAATTATAATGTTTAGTAAAAATATATAAGTTGATGAAAGAGATCATTGTAAAGGTTTATTTTTGCCTCTTTGTGTCAAAATTAAAGAATTCTACATTTAATATGGGCAACAATACTGACAGTCGTTATAATTTTTAAATTAATGATTGATAATGATTTTTTTAAATTATACATTTTATATGCTAAGGGTATTATTTATATATTCATGTTGTTTACATATATACTTTTTTTTATTTGACTAGGCAAGTTCTTATTCCTTAATCCTCCTAGGCCTTAACCTTGACAGATAATTAAATTGGTAACTTCATACAAAAATCAAATGTACTGACACTTCAAGACGATACAAGTTCCTGTTGCGTCTTCTAGATCATAGGTTGGAACACGGGCGAGAATAGAAAGCATCATAATGCTTCTACTGTGAAACCCTTGGTGTCAGGGGCTAAACGATCTTAAAATTGATTACCTATCTAACTTATATATTTCATAGGAATTAACTTTTAATATCTAATCAATCTCTTGCTATATAATTATTACTATATTATCTGTCATATACTAAATCTCTATCAACCTATCAATTCCCGTCAGAGTGCAATCAATTGATTGTTTCTGTTACCAGTCTTCTTAAGCCATGAAACTATATCAATTCTAATCCTTGTTGCAATAATTGTTGTTGTATTACTCAATATAAAATGTCAAAACAAAATTACTAGGCAATCTGATGAAACTCAAAAAAAATTAAATTGATGATTAAATCCTAATAATTGATATTTAAATTTATTTACATTTACCTTTATATGTTTAATTTTTTATACACACTCATATATACATATGCATACACCCAGATAGACTCACACCCACATTCATGTATACATGCATACACACATATACATAAATATACCCATATCTACATGCATGTATTCAAACACATGCAATGCACACATACACATATATTTTGTATATTATATTATATATTTATTATTTGTTTGTTCTATAATATATATTGTTTATTATTTGTTTTTCTCAATTTGTTGTTTTGTTGAGAAGGTTCTTATATACATTAAGGCCCATATTCAAAGACATTTTCCTAACATGTTAGGAGAATGACTTAGAATATGGGCCTAAGTTAATAACTGTTTGTGGGTGAGCAAAGCGAGTCAAAAGACATAATGGAGTATAAATTAGGTAATTTCTAGGGGGCCCAAAAATGCCTGCAGTAGGACTCATAACATAGAACAGTAACTATCTTAGGGAGTCAGCAAAAAGTGCCCAACATTTGCAAGTGTGATTATATATCATATGGTTATTAAGTATCAGGCTTTTGTATTGCCGTATAAGTATGTTAAGTGTATGGGTGATAATACTAGGAGAGATAAAAGCCAGCAGTGCCATCTATTAATTAAAGGATTAAGTAAAGAATTATCTGTATTTATCTTAAAAAATATATTTATATTTTTCAGATCTGTTACCATATACAGGCTGGAGTAGCGGTTATTTGTCTGAACCTGACAGACTCCATTACGACTCTGATGCTAGTATCACCTCTAAATATGCAACATTAGATAGGAGGAGAGCTAAGAGTACAAGGGATACGTCTTCTATCTCTCATAGTGAATATGCTAATTCAACTTTACCAAGAAACACATCCAGGTAGGTTGGAGAAAGAAAATGAAGGATCTGGAATAAACAGAAACATGTACTGACCCCACAAAGGTTTAAATAGACAAAGAGGAAATTTTACTAAATAAAAATAAAAGAGGAAGAAGTCTCTCCACAAAAATATATTTTCATATAGCAAAGTTCTTTCAACCTAACAAGAGGTCATCATCAGTGCTAGCCTAACAAACAAAATAATATAATAAATCAGAAAAATCTATAAGAAAGAAAAATAAATAAACAATCAAGTAAGCCAATTAAAAACACAACTTAATAAAATAAAATAAATAAATATAACAAAATAACAAAAAATAAATTAAAAAGAAAGACAATAGTAAAAATTAAAAAATACCGTTGATTAAAGAAGAGAGTGATAGATGAGTCTTATAGATCAGATATCAAAGATAGACTGACTGGCGTTGGTGTGGGCGCTAGTAAAAGGGCTGTCAGAAGGGGCGTTCGTTCTCCCCTCTCATTAATATTATCAATATTATAATATTAATGTTAATAATTTATAATTATTAATATTATCAATATTATTATCAGGAAATTTTACCTTCCCAAGCTGATTATTAATGAATTGAAGGTTACGTTATGTCTAATTGAAAGTATAAATTTGATGATTGTCCCTGATTTTGGACATTATAGAGCAAAATTAACACACCTGCATCTTCAAAACTATATCTGGCTGTGCACACTGGTGCACTAATGTCCGCAAATTAAATTGCACAACTAATTAGTTATTAAATTATAATTTTAAGGGGGCTTACCATAGTGAGTGTGTTTGAACTTCATTATTATAAATACCACCATTTTAAAGCTTAAATTTATTAAATTTATAATTACTTAAATTCACTTGTGAGTGATTATAAGGGTGCTTGAAGCCCGCTATTGTCAAGTATCTCAATCAAAATTATAAAGAAGGAAGATAAAAGAGGGACTTTCATGAAAGGCACTTGGAATTTTTTTTTGTGCATTGGTTGTTGTTTTGTATTTTTTTTGGTTTGTTATTATTTTTATTATTCGGGACCTTTTAATGTATTTTGAAAATGTATCATGTATGTCACTTCGTGACATAGGCAAAGAGACTAAAACTATTAGAGGGAGTACAGGGCCGTTTTAATACAGTGATAAGGGGTCTGGAAGGGAGACAGTTTCCACAGTACTTACCCCCACTATAGTCTCCCTAGAGAGAGACAAACTACTACCCACTCCCCTAAAACTTCTATCGGAGCACATATTTATACACCCAAAGAGACTAAAACTATGACGTCACTAATTTACTGTTAGGGCACCTAGCTACCCAAGGAATGATAAGAGCTGTTGTATCCTCCCTCTAATAGTTTTAGTCTCTTTGGACATGGGCCTCTTCTATTATCCAAATAAGTATAATTTTCTGAAGAAATAAGAAGAAAATTGCAATTGAATATATGAGAAGAAATTTGCTAAAAAGAATACAATGATATAATTAAAAATATATAACTGCTTTGTGTATCGCTACAAAATCATTACAACTATAATGTTCTGTTCTTAATGATATTCAGTGTTAAGTGAAAGAAAAACAAAGCTAGTAGCTGTGTCTAAGTGAGAGTTTTATCTGTTATCAGGTACCAAGCTGGTTTGAAACATGCTGTAGATGTCTATAAGAATCAACCAGGTAGGATAGAAGACTACGAGCCTGGTCATTCCTCCATTGCTGATAAAGAAAAACAACAAGTAAATATACAATTATATAATAATAATTAACATATTTAGTTAGACTTACATGGGTTGTTAGTAGAAAGCCTATGATAGACACATGAAAAGGTTCGCATTACAGCTTATTCATTTATAATAAGCTTTTTGGTCATCACATTCTAAGGTTACACCATTCTACTCGTAATACATATTTATTTATAAATATTTTTTTATACGTTAAAAGTATAACTTTATTCAATAAAATTATTTATTAGGAAATGAACAACTTCCTACATTATTTTATAGGTAATAATTTGATAGACAAAATAAAAGAACTCATAAAATTTAATAGCTTTGTCAAAGAAGAAAATGAAATGGATATTTATGAAAAAACTAGGGTTTCAGATTATTAGGATGAACACAATACTTTTTCAATATACTTACAGGAAGCGAGGAAAAGTAAAAAAATCTGTGTAAATAGATATTTAAAATACGGGCCTTCGGCCCGTAGCCGGCCTCGGCGCGTAGCGGCGTCGGCCCACCGGGCCGCTCGCTGCCCGGGGGCTCCCTGTGCCGGCTTGCCGGCACATTGGTTGTTGTTTTTGTATTATGTGTTGTTTCATTATTGTCTCTTGTACATGGCATTTGCCATGTATTCTAGCGAATTTCACCGCTCTCCACCACAGGCCGTCTTCTGCCGGGCCTGAGTGGCTTTCCTCACAACTTGGAGTTTATACTTAATTTGGATTTTATTATAACTCTATTATTAATTAGGTATGCTTATTTAATTATTAATTAAGAAACATATCAAACAATTAACTTTTATATCTATTCATGATATATTTTTGTTTTTTAAATTTAAAAATACGTTTCCTCACTAAAGATTGTCTGATTGAGTGAAACTGTCGCAATGGTTTTTAGAATACTTCCGACCATATAAAGACAACTTCAACACTTACTTACATTTTTATGTTGGTTTTATAAAAATTTTTATTAAAGAAAATTCAATATTTTTTTTGTTAAACAATTGTTTATTTGAGTAAAATTCTTTAAGGTTGGATAAAATAAAATATTTCATGATTATTTTAAATTAAAAAAATTTACCGTTATGCGTCACTTAGGGATTGTCCGATTTGAGCTGAACTGGTCGCATTCGGTTTTAGTAATAACTTCGACCATATAAAGACTATTGAGTTGTTTCTTCCTCTTTACGGGTCTGCTTAAGCTCGAGTGTGGTTCAGTGGGAAGCCTTTTTGCCCTGGTCTCTCTGGACAGTAGGGCTTCTTACCATGATGGAGCAAGAGGTTAGAGGTCTCTCTTTTATACGTATATCCCCTACCCTCTAACATACTGACTCCAATCAGATATCGTACGATGTCTTTGAACCTAGACGTTTTTTACATATATACAAGATTATATATTATATATGTTATACAATTGCGGCATTTGTGATGTGTTCGATTTCGCTGAAATTTGGTCTTAATCGATTCAGCCTAGCTGCTCTTACCTAAATACTAGATACCTTGTTTTAAAGCCATTTTAAGTTCAAAAAAAAATTTTTTTCATGACGTCATACTTTGGGGTTGATGACGTTTCATTAATGTTTTATAAACAATAGGCCTCGTAACCTCCAACAGACATCTCGCGATTTGGCAAAGTTTCGTTTTCAATTTGAGAACGCCTTCGAGAGTTATCGTTCGCCTACGAAGCGGTAGAAACTCTTACTATTTATATATATATATATATAATATAGTATATATATATTATATATATATATAGTTTATATATATATATAATTATATATATTTATTTACAATAATATATTATAAACTTTTTTTCGGAACATATTATTTTTTGTTATCAGGAAGCTTCAATAGGAACTGATTCCACTCCTGCCCCCCTCAAACTTCGTCATTCGAAAACACCTCATAAGCGTCATTTTCAATTTATGAAAATTTCAGCTAAAAGAAATCGAATAAAATCATAAAAGAAAAATAATAACAATCACATGAATTATGTGTTATCTATTTATTATTGTTTTATTTGTAAATATGCATATACAACATAAGTATTTGTAAATATGCATATACAACACCATGTTATTGTATAATAGCATATACAACACATGTATTTTGTAATTTTGCATACAAACACAGTGTATTTATAAATATGCCATTATACAACACATGTATTTGTAATATGGACATATACAACATATGTATTTGTAAATATGTCTTTTATTACTAATCATCTATTTGTTATTTTATTAAATTATGCATATCACATAACACATGTAATTTGTTAAATATTGCATTATACAAACTATTAAGTATTGTAATATATTTATTGCATGTACAACATTATGTTATTTTGTAATATATTGCTTATATCAACATTATGTATTTGTAAATATGCATATACAACATATGTTATTTGTAATATGCATATACAACACATGTATTTGGTAAAATATGCATATAAACATATGTATTTGAATATGCATTACAACATATATTTGTAATATGCTATACAACACATGGGGAGTGTTAGTAACTACCGGGCAAGTAAGCCATGTTGTTGGACCCTTTTTGCCAGCTCCCTAAGATAGTGTTCTACTCCTTTTAATTTCAAGTATATGTATATTTTATCTAATCTAGACAGAAGAGCCGTGAATTTCTATGGTTCCTCTCATGCTTTTTCAAGCAATTATACATATTTTCACTGACTCTTACAGTCTAGTGAAAACTAGGAACAACACGTGCCCTCGCTGTTAAACCAAACCTCCACACACTTTAAACTACAAGATAGACACACTATAGTATTATAATGAATCTACTATGAGGGTCCTAAATTTTGCCTATACCCAGTTTCAATTAGGGTAAAGGATCTTTAACGAGTACCTGATAACGCACAGGTTCGAGACCACCGGCTTTACGTCCCTTCTGAAGGATCTGGTTCGCAGAATTTTTATCCCTCTCATAAAAATCTTAGAGGCCCATGCTGGGATTGAACCCTAGACTAAATAAACTCAGAAGTTTAAAGTCTATTCATTTTGTTTATTGGTACCTTATATATGCATATACAATATATGTGTACCTTATATATGCATATACAACACATGTATTTGTAAATATGCATATACAACACATGTATTTATACATGTGTTGTACAAATGTTGTACCCTCTTATTTGCCGATGACCTGTGAGAGTTGACAATGATTCTCATATGGAGGCACAGCAGTGCCCCAAGCCAATCCTTGCTATTTCTTATGTGGAGAGACTGTTCCGATCTTTTATTTATGTTTGATCTAATCTCAACTAACTTGTTTTAGTGGCTGAACGAGGTTATGGACATATTTGATGGAGTAAGTTTTTTCTATTTTATTTTCTTTTAAAAAAAGTCAGGTACTGAGTGCTTGGGTACTTTTCCTTACAAGTTCTGACTCACTTTGCTCTTCTTTAGAATGGCATGATTGCCCAAAGCTTTAGGGTGGTATTAATTTGGTCTAGCTATATTCTCAACCTCAGAATTAAGAATAGAATAAAATAGTTATTTATGCAACAAGGGATGAAAGTAAGTTTTACAGCTCAAGTTAAAGTTTCGTCCTAAGGCAGCGCTGAAGGAGGAAACTTCATTAGTTCACGAGGCTGGTAGGCCGAGGGAGATAAACTAGTTAGCTCCCATGGCTTGCCGAGGGAGTTAACTAACATTTTGGCTCCCGAGGTTGACAAGGGAGATAATACGAGAGCTAAAAACTTTCATCTATTGTTGCATATTAAATTTTATCTACAACTAGAGAACTAATACTAACAACTATTAATATATTCTTCAGCTCCTTAATTGTTATTGTGTTAGTTTAGTTTATTCTTACCATGTCAATTACTCTGATGAAGAGAGAATAAAGCCGCTATCTTCACATTATTTTATTGTAAGCTGTCAATAGAATAATGTGTAATACTATATTTGTAATTTAAACATTAGCGTTTGTATATTGTATATTCTACCCGTAGTACCAACATAACACTGAAAAAAATCCTAGAAAGTTCCTAAAATTCCTAACAATTTTACTAAAAAATTCTGTCAAGTTGGCAACACTTTCACTTTTCCTCCCTAGGGAGTAAAAGTACATTTACAGTGTGAGATAACAAGACTGTAAATAGAACTTACAATACAAGGAGTAGATAATTTTTATTTACAACCATTATGAGTAGTTTACAATAGGTTTAGTCAGTAGACATTGTACACAAGCAATTTAAATAATTTTACAACAAAAGTATTCATTGACATTATACAAATCTTTTGATAAAATTATATTTTTAAACTCTTTTTTAAAATCTTTAAACTCAATATTTTTAATTCTTTTGGGTGTATGATTAAATAGCTTTAACCCTAGAATATAGTGCCCAACCTCTGCCTTACATAGCCTGTGATAAGGGATTGTTAATTTGGACTTATTTCTGGTATTGTATAAGTGCATATCCAGATTTTTTGTGAATGTACTCAAATTTAAATTTACATACAATAGACAATTATAAATGAATAAACTGTAAACAGTCATAACATTATTTTTTTAAAAAAAAAAAATCTCGACAACTTTCTCTTTTGTTGCCATTACTACCATAAATTTAGTGTTTTGAAGCATTAGCTAACCTAATAGATAATAGAAAATATATGTTATTTTAGAAAAATCATCTTTCAATTATTATTTTTATACTTATTTTTGCAGGAATTCAAAGGTAATAGAAGTGAATTAAGCAGAGTACCAGTGATAAGTGGCTCCCCTGGCAAGTCTTTTACTTCGTAAGTAAAGTCCCTTACAGTCAATCACTTGACTCTTATATGACAAAAAACACTCTTTCTTCTTTCACTTTGCTTCTTCTAGATTTAACTGAACAGTTTTTCCTTTCGCTCAATAACTGGGCCCCATTTCACAAAAGTAGTCTTGTATACTATGTGTAAAAAGCTACATGTTTACTAATAATGAAAGGAAATTTGTTTCAATAATAAACAAGTGTAGACTGGTAATTACTAGTGGTTTTAATACAATTTATTTTTTAAAAAAATAGTAGATTACAAGTTGTATCTTAGATCTCCTAGGAATTGAGCATATTTGTGTCAGACTCTAATAAAATTTGATTATCTGCCCCACAAATCTTACTTATTTATTTATTTATTTATTAATTACACAATAACGGTTTTTAGCCCAAGTTTTTATAGTAACCAAAAAAAAATACAATATTAAAAAAATACACTAAATACAAAAAAATACACAATTTTTAAGATCAATTTAAAGAAATAGTGTGGTAATACGAATATTTAAATAAGTTAGTATTTAGGAGTAAATAGGGTGGATATTCGATGATCGATATTATCGAAAAAGAATCATATTCAGCTAAAATATCGATATTTTAATATCGATATTGGACCTCCGATGTTTATTCGAATATCGATATTTACTATCAAAAATATTCGAAATATCATGTCTTATTCATGAAATATTGATATTATATAATAACAACTAAAGATTAAATATGATATTATGTTATAAAAAAATAATTATAAATGTTGACATAGCATAAGCCATTAATAAACAAACCAAAAACCATACTTCTATTTCTATATATATCTAACACATTTCAGATAATGTAATTAAATCCACCGATAAATATTTTCACATGGGGTATTCTTGGAAGTCTCAGATTTGAGTACATATTGCCTGTTATACAAACTCATCTGATAATTGTTTGTTAATTTTATCTTGTAAAGCATGAGCATGGCATGAGGACATAATAATTGAATCCATGAGTACGTTGGTTTAATGGAGGAATAAAATACCTTAATAATATATTGTATTTATTATATATATATATATATTATATTATATATATAATATATATATATTATGTATATACGTGAATTTATTTTATTATTTTTTAATTTTTCTTTTAATAAGTGTTAAATATTTTATTATTATGTTATATTAAGCGAGACTCTTTGAGAGAATTGTATTATTCTAAACAAAATAAAGAATTATTATTTATATATACGTGTTAGATAATATCGAATATATCGATAATATCGTATTTAAGTTTCCGATTTTTTTCATATCGATAGTCACTCACCGATATTGATAATCGATATCAATATCGGATATTCGAACCTCGATAGCCATCCCTAGGATAATAATTAAAAATATTTCTATATTTTAAAACATGATAAAATTGTTAAGAAAAAATAAAATAAAAGTTTACCAATTAAAACTATAAAACCTAAAACGGACTGATTTTGTACTATAAAGAAAATATGTTTTAGAGTAAAAAAGAAACAATCAATAAAAAAAAGTGAAATAAAATGAATTAATTATGCACATTGAAGAGTTGATTATATTATTTAGTCTTCAGAATTTTATTTTAAAGAGTATGTGATTACATTAAACAAGTCGACGTCACAACTGATATATTAAGCAAAATCTTTGAAAACGAGAAAGAGGAGCAAAAAAACAAATATTGGTTGGATGGAAATTGAACAGAAAAATGTGTTCTGAAAAACGAAGTAGGATGACTAGGTTTACATGAAAATCAATCAGAGAGACTAATCAAAATACTATCTATTTTTGAATTCATGTTTTATACAAACAACAATATCAGCAGAATGTCCTTCTGTTTCAAGACTTTGTATTTTTAAAATTCTCATTAAAAATTTTCACTAGTAATTTTTCACTGGTATTACTAAATTTGAAATTAACATTATTTCAGAAACTTGTGTGGACTCTTTCAAGTAACTTCTGATGAGATAGCATAGTTAGAGACCAAATTGAAGAAACGGTATTCTACAACACGAGTATTCTACAAAACTTATTATACAAACAACAACTTGTTTTTCTCAAGTGTCAAAAATTAAGTGCTTCACGGACATCATTACAATTTATAGTCACCTACAAGGGTTTTTGTAAACAATGTGTCAAAATATTATTAAAACCCAGTTTCATTCATATGAGTAAATTATTCCGAATGCAATTATTTCTAAAATAAGAGAAGTAATATTTATAAAAAAAACGTTTTAAAAATCATATTGACTCTAGAAGATGACTAATAAAGTTGACGGAAAAACTAAGTTTCATATTAATATAACGAACTTGTAACTCAGTCTACCTAGGTTTGGACTTGGGTAGAAATTTTACAAGTGAATGTTACAAGTAATTGTAATAGACAAGGAAATGTTGTTTATTAAATAGAAAATGCTACAAATCTACAAGTGTATCCTTGGTAACACTTGTACATTTGTCAATACAAACTGTTTTACTAATTTTGTAACTACATGACTTATATTTTTGTGAAGTGGGCCTTAGTTTATATATTGGTTGTGTGACAGCTTAGCTCTGTTTGACACAAATGGAACTTACAACTAGTCATATGCAGACTAGTTGTGAGAAGCAAAAGGAAAACTTCTCGTTTCCTCTGGTTAGCTTACTAACCCAGACAACAAGTCTCAAAGAGGCCATGGCAAGCCAGGCAGACCTATTTTTTCAGTGCTTCCCCTCCTATTATAACAGGGAAAGATTAGGAAGCGAAATGTGAAATAATTAAGATAAACTAAAAATAAAAGTTAAAGAAAGTGATAACTAATTCAATTTAAAGGCAGTTACATGATTTTTTACAGTTACGTGAATTTGTTGGTTTAATTTGATAAATAATTCATTTTTTGTCATATTTATGTCAAAGTCATGTAAAAAGATTCATTATAACTTTAACAGTCAAAGTGAATTGATTTTATTACTTAAATTATAAGCGTTGACTCTAACAGAATTTTACTATTTGCAAATTATATGTTTGGAATAGATTAAATTTGTGGCATGTCCATATCCTATACGTCATGACATTATGACTTGTAAATATTTATTATTCTTAAAAAATAATCAGTCTGAGTTTAGAAGTCGTACAGATTATTTATTGCAGTTAGATAGAGTTAAGATAGTTAAGAAGCCACAAATTCAAATTCATTAATTTGTGCATTTAACATTACAATATGGAAAATAATTTGGACTGAGTAGATGATTGTTAGACTACCAGCTACCATTGATAACTGCTAATATGGGTGGATGGTTTTTGTTGAGCAAGTTTTTTCCTAAGATTAACCTATATTATTTTCATTTGTTTATTGTCCTTTTTAATCTATTTCTGTAAGAAAGTTCTTAGTTGTAAAATTGTTTGCTATTTTTAAATGATTGTGAAGTAATTTCTTGTTAATTGCGTCTTTTTACTACATAAACAGTAATAAACTGCGTAGGCTTCCATGGTTATTGTCATGAAGATTTAGGTCTTCCGGTGGTGACCATGTCAATTTAGATGAAGAAAGATATGAAATCTTTCTTATTTGGTGTTTCCTTTGTGTGTGTTTAGCTGTCAAAGTTTTTATTTAGCATTTTGTGTGTTGAGCTGCTATAGTTTCCTGTTAAATAATCATTTTAGTATAAGTGGGTGGCACTCTATGAGTAAGACATTGTCTTTTAAACCAAATGCTTTGCTATTGTGTAGTGTAGGATCTGTGTTAGTTAGTTTTGTTTAACATTTTAGCATAACTAGCTATGTTTGCATGATTATCTATGTTAAAAGGAATGAGATTTTATTTGCTGCAAATTTCTAACAGCAAATATTAGTGATATCTGATTCTTCATTTGCATCTTTAACTTGCATTAAACATAACCTAATTAATTGTTTGGGTACTTCATACCTGAACCCATTTGGGAATCAGGTAAATAGTTGATTAAAAGTCATACGTATATTTTTCAGAGTATTTAGTAAAGACGGTGGGTACGACAGCGACAGTACTCTAATATTTAAACGAAGAGGAGAAGGAAACGATTTATCATTAGAAGAGAAGAAAATGGCTTACAAAGCTATTCAGAGGGGAGGTGATGTTCCTCTACATGGTTTCAGACAACCTGCTCCCAACAAACCCAAAGGTATTTTATAAATCCACTTCTTAATGGTGCTTACAGAAGACCCTGTCATAATCTTAACCCCTTTAGTCTAACGAAAATCACTAGATCTTGTTTTTTGCAAAAGTTTAGCGGTATAGTAGCAGATAACCTATTTGTATGTTAGAGCTGAATCAGTAAAATATAAACTTAGAGTAAGAATGCTAGAGTTGCCAGGTGTAGATAAATATACCAGGTATATTCAAATATTTTATTGTCTATTTTTTCTCATTAGTTAGTTGTTATTTATTTAAATGAGTTATGGTTAATTTGTTTACTTGACTTATTTTTGCTGGCTCAATCGTAAATAAATTATTTCCAATCTAGTGCTGGTTTTGATCAGTTTTCAGCTTGCTAAGATTGGTAAAGGTTGACATTCTATTTGTTAATGCTAATTTCTAATAGTGCTCGTTGAAATGAACAAATGGAATCAATTCCCTCTCTGAATTTTGGCAGACTGTTTGATTGAAACCAAAACTCCGACTTGGTCTTTCACTACATATTTACTGTGCAGACAGTGATAGCAGGGACGAGTTTGGTGTTTTTATTTTTATTTATAATTAAATGGTTTAAGTTAGTGACAGGCGTTTTATTTTAAAGTTTTTGGGAATTAGGTTGGCATCAGTGCTGTGTTGTTTTGTAATTCACAAGTCAGTTTGTCACAATGGCAAAGATGAATTTTATGGAATAAAACGTTCAAACGTCAAAATGTTTTATTACATTTTATTTAACAATAAATATAAATATATTATAAAGTAGATTTATTACACTAACTCTGGCATCTTGAGCATTTTTCAGAGCAATACTTGCTGTTGCAGTTTCCATGTGTCTTATAATCCAGGGGACTTACAATATTTGTGTACGTTTTGGCGTCCGGTGACGTGTTTCAGTCTAATAAAAAATGTAGAATTGCCAGCACCTTTTTAAAGACAAAAAGTTTTCTAATTCTGAATTTGGCAGCACTGTCTGATCAGGCCATATTATGATTCCCCTAGGTCACTGATTAGTACTATATATTCCGCTATGCTCTAGGTATGTTTTACTCTTTGGTGTGAGATAAAAGTAAAAAGTTGAAACGAAATGTTTCTTTAAAAGTGACTTCAGTCTCTTAAAAGTTCGTAAAATCTCAAATAATGCCTATCTTGATCAGTACAAGGTAACACCTCCTATTATTGGCAGGAATCTATCAGAGCCCAGAAATAATTTGTAATCTGTGGCCCAAAAACAAATACATTTACAGAATACATTTTTAGGGCTTTAAAGTGCAAATTAATTGTTTTGTTTGGAAACACTAAGCTCTCTGCTCACTTGGAAGCAAACAAATTGACTCAAGCAATACTTACATCCAGTTTCTTATATTTTTAAGCACTTTATTTTTAATGCACCAGCTAATAAGTGTTAATTTTTAAAATTATTTAAACACTATATTATGCACAGAGTGAGGCCCGTAATCAAAGACATTTTACTTACCTAAACCAAACATTTTCCTTATGGCTTCCTTAAGGAGACCTAAAATTTTCCTTTATCCGTAAACCTTACATTTTTCTTAAGAGCTCCTTTAGGAAAATGTTAGGTTTAAGTAAGGAAAATGTTAGGAAAATGTCTTTGAATACGGACCTAAAAGTAAGAATGAGCATGAATATTAAGATTTTAGAGATATTTTGACATGATTTGATAAACATCAAAGCTAATACAAGTATTAAGGGTTTTTCTGTCACTAAACTTGATGCTTAGTGCCACCTCTGATTAAGAGATGGAAAATGAGATCCTGCCAGTACAATTAGGTTCCAAATCACTTTAGTAGAGAATTTTTTTTGAAAAAGATTACCAAGGCAGTCGAACCTCTTGTATCAATTGTACCTAAATGAGATTTGTTTTGTGTTACAATGATATTTTGTGAGTTGAGATTCTCATTTCAACATTAATTTCCATGTCCAAGTTTCCAACTATTTAGGGATCCTATATTTGAAAATATGAGTGTTGTTTTTTAAACAAATGAAAAGTTTATTTAGGAACCTCCTACTGAAGGCTTCATTTCTTTTAAATTTTCTAATATATTAAATTTATTTATGTTCAATAATGTATATTTTAAAATTGAGACTAAATGCTTCATTATTTCACAATTTACGGTGATGTTTGATTATTTGACACAACTTATATCACATAGACACTCCATGAAAATTTAACTCAACTTATCTTGTATCTTTATGATATTAGCTGTTGAAATAAAATGTAATATTGCTTATTCAGAAATTTTTTATGTATTCTGAACTGTGGAGGTAGTGATTAAATAAATAAAGCAACCGTCTCTCCACAAATGTACATTTGTGGAGAGACGGTTGCTTTATTTATTTATTCAGAAATTGATTAGATTGAAAATTATTCTTATTATTAGAATCTTAATTTCTTTGGGTCAACTCCATGGTTGACCCAAATTAGAAATGTCATAAAATAAATGAATAATTAATATCTTTAATTTTAAAATTCATGCTCATTAATTTTAAGGGTTACAAAATAAGTAGGATTTGTTGGGTCAAGTCTAATATTCTAGTTTATCCGCCTGAATAAGGTAAGAACAAAAAGTCGTTTCATAGCTTGGTTGTTTATTAGTATTATTTTATTATTATTTCTTTATTGAAATGAGCAAGTCATAGACAAACTGTGTACTTCTTTACAATACGAGGTGTGTTCAAAAAGTATCAGCAGAAAACTGTCAGCAAAACTTTCACATTCGACCGAACTTGGCGCGCTTTTTTCGGTCTTGGTTCGTGCGGCAGCTTCCATTGAGATGAAGCTTCTCGGCCTTCTGAGAACATTTTGTACCACCGATAAGCGTTGCTTTGGTCCAAGGTAGCTTCTCGTATGCCACAGTCAACATTCGGAATGCATCCACGCACTTAATTTCTTTTTTCGCAAAATTTGATACACGTTCTTTGATCCTTTTTTTTAAATGGGAAAATCGAAGACGATCTAAAACAAGTGCAAGCAAAGCAGCTGTCAACAATTAAGTGAATATTCAAAATGGCCGAGGTTGTCGGCATAAGTGAGAGACATGAGTACCAACATAACGCACAAAAAATTGAAATTCGAATATACGTAACCCGCGAAAATTCATAATTCGCGATACTTTTTGAACACACCTCGTAGTATTACACACAGTTATTATCAGTTGACAATGTGGGAACAGATTGTTAACCAATTGTGTTTGACCTGATATGAAATTGTGGGTGTATTTAAATATCCAGGATTAACCTCATTCCCTACTTCATATTGTTTTCCCACACTGTCAATTGATTATAACCATGTTTAGTAAGAATTGCAATGTACTTGATAGGAAAATAGTGGGAGAGAAATCTTATTGGTTTGATATTCTGTCATTACTTTATGTTACTGCATGTATGTATGTAATCAGGTACTTTTTTAAGAACAATTGACCTAGTGAATGTCCAATTTATAATTTATTATAATATATAATTTATTTTATATACCTATATTAGATTTAATATTTTCCCCACTAAAATCTACAGTTTTGCTTATTTAAAATTATTTTTAATGAGTTCTCTTCTATATATTTAGAGGACTTTAAATAAGAAGTTAATTGTTTGTCCTGATATATTTTTCTTTTAGATGTTTTCTTTTTTTACTTGTATACTAAGTAAATAACAAAACAAAAATTAGCTTATTCACTACAAGTACATATGTTATCCAAAAGGCTGTGCCTGCCTGAGTTACTTTCTCCAAAATTAAATATACAATTTTTACATAAAATACCCTAAACAAGATTACAAAATAAATAAATAAAAAGTAAGGATAAACTTATTGTATAAATTAAGTTAGCAGAAGATTAAATCCAAAGTTGTAGAGTATTTTTTGTTCTCATTTGTTTGATAGTATTTCAGACCAATTTTCTTGCCTAGTCATGGATTTGTTCCTACCCCCCCCTATACTAGTTTGTCTATTGTTATGGTATGGTATAAGCAGTTAATGTATCAACTGTAAATTGGTATTTAGATGAATTTAAATTTTAGTGGTTTTATGTTTTTATGGTTTTAGTTTTATATTTTATTAAACATTTTTAGTTTATATTTAAACTCATTTAATTGGAGTTTCCAAAAAATAATTAGTTCTATAAACTGTCCTTTATTTTCCCAAATTATATAAATCAACTTCTCAGCAATTGCCCTCATAACTGTTTATGTGTAACTATCAGAGGGAACTTAATTTTAGAGACCTTTAAACAACATTATTATTAAAATTTGGCTGTTTTTGGAAAGTTATTATTTGAATATTTTTTATTAATAAATAATATTTACTTATTAACAGTTTTAATTTTAATAAGTTTCAAATTTCCCTGATTGGAAATAAAAAACATTGCATTGCAAAATCGAGTTACATTCCAATGAGTTCTAAATCAACTTTCTACTTTCCACTTAAATAAGGGTAACTTATGAGGAGTTAGCAAAAAAAGCTCAACGGTCTACTTGCTTGCTGACCGTGTCTCTTTCATTATTACTATTTAACATTATTAAATATAAATAAAAAAACAGGTCAATAACACAAAAGTCCATTATTGTTTAATAATATATAAACTAAGCTTCGACTAAAAATTATCATCATCAGAGTTTAAAAAAAAATTAAATAAAATACAATTTTACAACTACTTCATATTGCACCTTGGAATAGTTTGGTAAGCTATGTTTTAAATCTTCAATGTAACATTTTTTAACGTTTTTTTTAAACATAGCTTACCAAACCATAAGGTGCAATATGAGTAGTTTGTAAAATTGTTTTTATTTTATATTTTTTAAACTTGATGATGACTAATTTTTAGTCAAAAGCTTAGTTATTATATATTAAACAATAAAGGACTTTTGTGTTAATTAACCTGTTGTTATATTTAATTTTTTTTTATAAGTCCACAAAAGAAATTTTTATTATTAAATATGTTTTTAGTTTATTTAACTGTTTTGTTTTCTCCTCTAAGAAAACAAGAAAGTAATGGATGAATTCTGCACTGATTTTAGCACAGTCATCACTGCATGGTAATAATCGCACACTAACTAAGCACAGTTTCCTCTCTATAAAATCCAATTAGACCAATGACATTGTCTTTTCATTTCATTAGAATCAACTGAGCTCATTTTCATAATTCATAATTTTTTCTTCATTAGTCATAATCCATTCTTCTATCGATTCAAGTTGTTTAAAAAAGGTATTATTCCTTTTCTTATCAGATTGTAATCACAAGTTTTTTTTAAATATGGCGCTTTAAATACAAAATTATACAATGGTTACCATTATGACAATAGTTAATTTCGTGTTTTATTTGTATTGACCAAAATGTATTCAGGCAATTATATTGCCACAATCAAGGCTTAATAAGGTATTGCTACATGTTGTATAAAGTCACATGCTGTGTTATTAGCACACTTCGGACAAATGTATTCAGCATGGTAGTGACGGTGGTGGTCCACAATTATTATTTTTTTCACTTTGAAGCACATTTGACTAAAATATTGAATTATATTTTAAAATAGTATTTTAGATTTGTCCTTTTGTTTTTATTTTTCTCGGCATTATGTCCAGAAGATTCGGAAATTGAATATTTCCCTATATCTCCGACGCTGACTAGAATAAGGATACACAAGAAGAGGCCAGAAGAAAAAGTTTATGAGCCCAAAGCACCAGTGTTTTCAAGCTACAAGAGAACAGCTAGAAGTGCTGCAACTCCAAGCCCTCCGTTAAGGCATTCGTCTCGAAGTAATAGCACTCTGAAGCTGGTTAAAAGTTTAAGATCAGCTCATTCCGTGGAACCGAGACCTGTACAGCAACAATCTAATATCGACTTTATCAAGAATAGGCTTTGTTGTAAAGCAGCTAGAAGTGAATCTGATAGAGGAAGAAAAAGAGAGAAGAGTCCAGTTAAAAGAATTATCCGTGGAACAAAACCTTTAGACCCTTCCCTGAAACCTCTCGAGATCGCTGTACTTAAGAAGCCAAGATGTGTCATTACAAAGACTGTAGAACCTCTTAGGAAATCGCCTGAACTTAAAGCGCCTGCTGAGGTTAAGAAGGCTATGACTAGAACTTCCAAAAAACCTTTAACAATAACCGTAGCTATATCCCCAAAAGGGAAAGAACTGTTAAGGACGCCCGTAATTCCTCTTAAAGCGGATAAAGTTTCTCCTTCTCCTACTCCAACCGCTGACGCGAAATCCGTCGTTATGAGTCCAACCCTTTCCGAAAGAAGTAGTTCCAGAAACTCAAGTAAAGCTGCTTCTGCTTCAAGTCCTGTCGAAGTCATCAAGAAACCAAAAAAAGATGCGGAAGAGAAAAAGGAAAAGAAAAAAGATAAAAAAGTTGAATCTTTGATAAAGAATGGAAAGAAAGAGAAACCTAAGGACGAAGAAAAGAATGGAATTGAAAAAAAGAAATCTAGAAAAAAGAATGAGAATGGAAAGAAAAAGAATGGGGTTAAAAAGAAGGATAAAGAAAATATACCTGATGCTTCTAAACCGACGAATGAAACAGAAGAAGAATTTGACTTACCCGACTCTTCTAAACCAGAAAATTTCTTTCAGAGTCTTTTACTGAGGGATATGAACGGTCCTCAAGAAATAATATGTAATACTGTCTCTAGATCTTCATCTGTAGCAGAAAGAATTAAAAGGTTTAACAAACCAGAAACTCGTACATTTAAATCAGAGCCTTCGTTAAAGAATTTAAACGTTTACTTGGCTCAGAAAAAACCTGTATCCCATTCAAGATTTAGGAGCTTAGAGAGAGACCCGTGCGAAGACAGTCCTATTTTCGGCACATATGACTTTTTTGAAAGACTTGATAAATTTGATAAACATAACGATGTGTGGGACGTGTCTCAAATAGTTGGTTCTCCAACATATGATTCTGTCAAAGGGAGAAGTTCAAGCGAACCTCCACAAACTTCTCCAACTCCTAGTCAAGATATTTACGAAAATATTGAAAACATGTCTCCAAATATTTCTCGCTCTCCTTCCCTTAGAAGAATTAAAAGATCTCCTAACAAACCTGTTGAAGGGTTCTCTGGACTGAAAAGAAAATTTCGCTCAAAGAGTTTAAACGAAGCTGATAAGCACGGTAGTACAAACTCTCTAATTTCTGATATCATAGATCCTTCTCAGTATAAGTCTTACATTTTAGAAAGGTTGCACTCGGCTAGAAAATCCGAGAAGTTTAAGGAACTGCATAATTTTTATTCCAGTTTAGAGAAAATGGCTGCCTTACAAAAAACTGCGTCTAACACTGATTTAAGACCGAGGCTCAGAGGAGAAGAAATAATAGATTATGACCGGTGGAAACAACTAAGAACAAAAGAACGATCAGAAGTCGAGCTCAATTGTATTTATGAAAAATTAAAAGATATGCAAAAAGAAAAAGGATTTTTATTCAAACCTAAAGAAACTATAAGATGGAAAGGGGACAGCAGATTAAGGAGTAAGGAGAAATCAGTTGAAGACTTGAGACATATCTTTCAAAAGTTATCTGAACAAGAAGAAGGAACCCTTGGAAGAAGTTTATCCAGTATGAAAGATACTTACACTCCTCTCTGGCGAGGAAACTCAGTGGTAGACTTAGCTAGCAGTTTGACTTCTACTTCTTCATTCAAGCGTCCTAGGCCTACAAGAGACGATTTTAGTCCTGGCAGGCCGACTAAAACATGTCAAGATATTGGGTCAAGACTATGGAGTAGTCTGTCTATGGACCAAGTGTCAGCTTTGAAAACTCAACTGAATGAAATCTATAGCACAGTATCTGATTTAAAAAGAGAGAGGATTGAAAAAATGAGACGAAATTTAGAGAAGTGTGAGGTAGATGTTGGCTCCCGACATGAGCCATCGCGGCTTCATGTCCGCAGTAATTCATTGGTAACTAAGGATCAGCTGTATTCCCCTTGCGTAAGACGTAAACAGGCTAGTAAAGTATCTAAAGCCGATTCTATTGGAGCTCTTCCTTTTTTATCTGAAATAGATAAGAAGAAACTTTCAATGTCATTAAGTGCCGAAGTAAAAGATCGGATGAAGAAGAAAAAGCACAGTTCGCTAGTCATACCTAGGGAAACATTAGGTGCTGTAGCTGTAAAAAAGCTGGCTAAAAAGTCTAAAAGTTTCTCTCCTTCGACTGCTGAAACATCTCCAAGAACGTGTTATTCGCTATTATCTGACGAATCTCTCGACAGATCTGATAGGAATAAGGAGTTATTATTAGTTTTAACACCTGAGGAAAGCCAAGACATAAATACAGGGGATCTTAAAAAGATGGTAGATGAATGGGGTAGTTCTGAATTCGCAAGAATACCACCGGTTACTGAATCTAGTTCTAGTTCAACAGCTTCTACCGTTATTAATTTAGGCTCTAAAGCTGATTTGAAGAACAAAGACAGCCATCAAAATCTTTCTGAGTTAAGCCGAAGAATAAAACCTTCGCGACTCAAGCCTTCTCAGTCTTTTAATGATCTTAAAGAACTTTTTGGGGAAAAGAGGTCGTCTTTGTATGGAACAAATTCTCTGAGAATGTTACACAAATCGAGGCCGTACTGCAGTACTGATAGTCTTCATAAATGCATTTCTCCTGAAATGGCAAAACTAAACAAATCTTTAATTAAATCTGGAGAAGTTAAAAAGCTTAAAGAAAAATTTGAAAGTGTTGATGATATTTATAACCTTTTGAGGATCAGCCCAGAAGAACAAAGATACCTTAGCGATCCAAATTTAACTAGAGGTTATATATCTAAGTCTGAAGATAAGAAAAGAGTTGTTTCTCCCACTCCAATAAATATAAAAGATAGAACGATGCCGAGAATCAACGTTATAAGTAAAATGGCAAAGCTACAAGCTGCTCATAGATCAAGAACTGTTCCTCCTAGGGTCGCACCACCTTCACCAGGACAAGTGGATAAATTAAGACGACAATTTGAAGATATCGGTTTGTCAATTTTGGGTCAGATGTATACAAGTGCTCCTGATTTAAGAGATATCGCTCCCTACCTCGCTTGTGAGTGGGCTGCTCACCGATCTCCGAGTCCTAGTCATGCCAATACAAGACCGTCTCCTTCTCATATTCGTCATTTTTCTTCGCCGCCGGCAAATAATGACAGAAGACACGATTATTCACCTTACAGATCAAGCTCTACTCCCAGGCGACCAGCTCCTATTCTTAAGAATGATCCGTTCTCAGATCAGCCGTTCAATCCGTCTATACACACGCCTGTAGCCAGATATCAACCTAGGCCCACCACTGTCACTTTTAAAGGTCAATATTTTGTCATATTGCGACAGTTTCCACATAAGGCTACACAGTTTTATCGAAATCGTTATTTATTTCTAAATGCGGATATATGTAGCTTTTGCAAAGATAGCAAAAAGTGAAACTACAGTCTATCGACTACTTTAAAAATCTTGACAGGTCAATTTAGGCACTGTCGATTCTAAAGAAAAAAATCCCTGCAAGAAGGGAGCTAGAAAAAACAATGTGAACAAATCAGGTTATTTTACCCGTATTTTCTTGGCGATGTTTGTTTACATTTCTTTCGTGTAGTTTTATTTTATGATATCTTTATATTTAATTTGAAAGTAGTTTTCAAAATGATGGAAACACTAGAAGAACCACTAACAAAGTGAACGATTGCCGTGAAAAAGGTTATTTCCCTACTGCGGTTATGGTGATAAGGATTTTTTCTCTTTTCAAGTGAGAGGTTGGCAGCGGCTTCTCCGATGGGTCAACCTCCAAAATGCTTATGACCTTGGGGATTTTTAAACTAAACGATAGACTGTAAGAGACATGCTTTACTTATTCCCTGTGATCGTGGTAGTGATCTCAAATCTATTTTGCTTTAACAATAGCTCTAAATATGTCCAAAAATATATCAAAATTTAACTAAGCAATTTATAACTTCTCTGTGGAGTACTTTGTTAACATGAGTACTGAGAGTCAATGAAAACGAGAAGTAAGCGACTTTTCTATTGAAAAATTCTTAAATTTGGAAAGTGAGACTTCTTCCTTTAAAAATTCCGAAACTAGAGGTCATATTATTTAGTGTGATTCCTAAGAAATAGCACAAGTCTCTTAATCTTCAAGACAAAGCCGAGAGTATATAATTTGATACTACCGAGTTTTTATATCGTTCCAAAGCCGAGAGTCTCTTTTTTACGTGTAACAATGTTCTTAGTTTTCCACGAGGAGGGAGGGCAGAGGCGTAACTATGGGCCCGCACGGGCCCGCAATGCGGGGGGGGGGCCCTAAACAGATAAAGTACAAAAAAGTTATCTTATCTTATTAGTAAAATGGTTCCATGCCCCAGTAGAGATTAGTATAGTCTGTATTAACATCATTAAGTCTCGGGGCCCCCTAAAAGATTTGTATACAATCTATTCACCTAAAAATGGGGCCCTGGGTGTAATCCTAGTATAATTTTTCTTAAGAGGATCCAGTCGCGGGGCCCCTTGTTTGAGTTTTATAATCTCTTCATCAAAAATGGGGCCCTGGTATCATTGATAATTTTAGTATAGTCTTTCTTAAGTTTATTAAATTACGGGCCCCTTGTTTAAGTTTTATAATATCTTTATACTTAAGACTAGGCCCCGTTTAATCTTAGTATAGTTTTCATAAGATCATCAAGTTACGGGCCCCCTTGGTAAATTTTTTAAAAATATCTATACCTAAAAATAGGGCTCCGTTTAAACTTAGTATAGCCTATCTTGTAATCATTAAGTCGCGGGGCCTTATGAGGTGTTGCAAGTATAGAATTAATGACTTGTAACTTCTGAGGACGAATGAAGCGAGTCCGAAGTAGGAGGATGAGCGTAGCGAATCCGATTAATGAGGAAAAGTTCCGAGGTACCCCGTACCCGATTTTTTTGTTTTAAACTTTTTTTAAATGTTAATTGGCCCAGCAGCATTATTTATGATTAATAATAATTTAATATATAAATAAATAAATATTATATATAAAAATATATATATATCGATTATAGTAGGCTTAGTGCATCAATTTCTTAAGAGTAGGTTTATTGCGTCGACGCATTAAGTCTGTATGAATACCAAAAATATACTCCATACATCTTACTTATTCGCATGTGCTTATTGCTTCGACGCAATAAACCTGCACCTAGATCACAAGAGTAGGGTTATTGCCTCAATTATAAAAGAGTAGTCTTATTACGTCAACGTGCCAATATGCATAGCAAATAGGTGTAAGCATATAGGTATGACACTAATATACAGAATGGAACGTTTCATATACGTCACCCCGACTAACTCAGCTTCTAATGGAGCAATCGCCGTAAAATTTGTATCTACCCCCACTAAATCGGCTACCAGGAGTTTTAATGAGCAATCATTTTTTTGGTAATCGTCTTGCAAGTATGGTAATCAGATTGCCTATTTGTGTTTTTAGTCGATAACTTTTGAATTTCAAACTGTAACATACCATGATATGGACTTTTTCTAAAAGAACACTACAAACAAAACAATTTAGTACCTATACTACAAAATTCCGGCAATTTTTTATAGAGCTATCGTTTGACATACACAAGTACTTTTACTTATTTTTGATTTCCGAAATTTGGTACACCAGAATACATCACCCCGACTAACTCAGCTTCTAATGGAGCAATCGCCGTAAAATTGGTATCTACCCCCACTAAATCGGCTACCAGGAGTTTAAATGAGCAATCATTTTTTTGGTAATCGTCTTGCAAGTATGGTAATCAGATTGCCTATATGTGTTTTTAGTCGATAACTTTTGAATTTCAAACTGTAACATACCATGATATGGACTTTACCAAAAGAACACTACAAACAAAACAATTTGGTACCCATACTACAAAATTCCGGCAAATTTTTTATGGAGCTATCGTTTGACATACACACGTACTTTTATATTTTTGATTTCCGAAATTTGGAACACCAGAATACATCACCGACTAACTCAGCTTCTATGGAGCAATCGGCGTAAAATTGGTATCTACCCCCACTAAATCGACTACCAGGAGTTTTAATAAGCAATCATTTTTTTGGTAATCGTCTTGCAAGTATGGTAATCAGATTGCCTATTTGTGTTTTTAGTCGATAACTTTTGAATTTCAAACTGTAACATACCATGATATGGACTTTTTCTAAAAGAACACTACAAACAAAACAATTTGGTACCTATACTACAAAAATTCCGGCAATTTTTTATGGAGCTATCGTTTGACATAGACAAGTACTTTTACTTATTTTTTATTTCCGAAATTTGGTACACCAGAATACATCACCCCGACTAACTCAGCTTTTTTATAGAGCAATCGGCGTAAAATTGGTATCTACCCCCACTAAATCGACTACCAGGAGTTTTAATAAGCAATCATTTTTTTGGTAATCGTCTTGCAAGTATGGTAATCAGATTGCCTATTTGTGTTTTTAGTCGATAACTTTTGAATTTCAAACTGTAACATACCATGATATGGACTTTTTCTAAAAGAACACTACAAACAAAACAATTTGGTACCTATACTACAAAATTCCGGCAATTTTTATGGAGCTATCGTTTGACATACACAAGTACTTTTACTTATTTTTTATTTCCGAAATTTGGTACACCAGAATACATCACCCCGACTAACTCAGCTTTTTTATAGAGCAATCGGCGTAAAATTGGTATCTACCCCCACTAAATCGACTACCAGGAGTTTAAATAAGCAATCATTTTTTTGGTAATCGTCTTGCAAGTATGGTAATTAGATTGCCAATTTGTGTTTTTGTCGATAACTTTTAAATTTTAAATAGGAGCATACCATGATATGGACTTTTTCTTAAAGTACACTACAAAAAAAAACAATTCGGTACCCATACTACAAAATTCCGGCAATTTTTTATAGAGCTATCGTTTGACATACACAAGTACTTTTACTTATTTTTGATTTCCGAAATTTGGTACACCAGAATTCATCACCTCGACTAACTCAGCTTCTAATGGAGCAATCACAGAAAATTGGTATCTGTCGGTAATTAAACCTTAAAGTATCCCTCCTGGTTCCTTTTTTGAAACTGCAATTCATTCTTAACAATATTTACTTATTTTAGCCGTGCACAAGCTATAGCTTATACGGCTATTGAATATTTTTTTTTAATGTAAATTAATTTTTTCAATAAAGTACTGAATTAATATTAATTTTCTTGTATAAAAAATATTGTAAAATGATTCATAATTATTCATCCCTTTATCGGTTTTCGTTAAAGAAGTGTTTTCTTGTGATTGATTTCGTTTTCTCCAATTAAACCTTCTTCTTTTTCTTATCTACTACCGTAGTTTTTTTATAAACTTTTTGGGTAATAATGTACACCAATGAAAAGTATTGTGATGTGCTAAAGATTTTTGGAGGAGCAAGGACATGTGCCAGGGCTGCTGCTCGGCTGTATCGGGATAGGTATCCTGAGAGGTGTCATCCTCACTATCAGATTTTCTAGCGGCTTTATTTCAGGACGGGAGATCATGGTAATTTTACTGCTCATAGAAACGACAATAGGCCACTCCCAGTGAGAACTGAACAACTCATTATTACTGTGCTGACCTACATTGATGTTCATCCAAACGCTAGTGTTCGCGAAATTGCCCAGGTGTGTGGTACCAACCATGATATGGTTTTACGAATCTCGCGGGACAACCGTTTTCATCCTTTAAAGATCAATTTACATCAAGCCCTGACTGCTCAGGATTATGAAGAAGGATAGAGTTGTGCCGATAGGCCGAGGAAATGATATTCCAAACCTCTTCATTTTTTAATAGGCAAGTCTTGTGGACTGATGAATCAACTTTTAAAAGTGACGGTTAAGTGCCCTAGCAAATGTGATATTGGTAACAAATTGTTGTTTTTAGTGCAGAAAAGGTCTTATCAAAGTATGCTCAAATATTTTTCGTAAGAGAAAGAGTTAGCTTAGGAGATATTGAAGTCAAGAGCATCTCAACTAAGGAAATGTTAGCAGACTGGCTCACTAAAGCACTGCCGCAGGATAAAGTAAAAACAGCTGCTCAGAACTTAGGCTTGACAGAGCTCACTCATTAAGTGGGGATGTTGGAGTTTATAATGAGTGACAGAAGTCACTTTAATATTAAGTGACAGATATTATTAATATTTTATATCTTGTGTTGAATATACAATATAGTTAGTCTTATATAGTCAAGACCCTGGTCCGATGACACCTGAAGAAGAGGAATACATGAAAAGAGTTCCCTATCGTGAAGCAGTGGGGAGTCTCATGTATGCTTCACAAGGAACTAAACCTGCTTACTAAACTGACTGCGTAAGCTATGTCAGGCCTAGTTCCTTGTGAAGCATACATGAGACTCCCCACTGCTTCACGATAGGGAACTCTTTTCATGTATTCCTCTTCTTCAGGTGTCATCAGACTAGGGTCTTGAGTCAGATCTTGATTTGGATCTAATGGTAGTAATGCTCCATAGCATTCTGTCATATTGAACCTAGTTAAAATTTCTTCAATATAACGCTTATGACTTAGATTGATGATTCCTTTCTCCCTGTCTCGTGTTATTTTTATTCCTAAATAGTGATGTACTTCTCCAAGATCTTTAATTTTTACTTGTTTACTTAATTCTTGTTTTAGGTTTTGTTTTTCTTCTTTGTTATTACAAAAAATAAGTAAATCATCCACGTATACAGACATAAAGAACTGTTTCACCAAGAAGTTTGTAGTACACACAGGGATCGAAATGACTTCTCTTAAGTCCATATTCTATTAGCACTTTGTCTAATAATAAATTCCATGAGCGGCTAGCTTGCTTTAAACCATAAATAGATTTTAAAAGTTTGACAGTTGTTCCATCAGGAATCTGCATGTATATATCTTCGTCAAGTTTTGGATGCAGAAACGCTGTCACGACATCCATTTGATCGATATCGAGATCATGTTTCACTGCCAGAGCAAGCAGCAACCGGACCGAACTGTGTCTAGTTACCGGTGCGTATGTCTCATCGTAGTCGATGCCTTCCTTTTGACTGAACCCTTTAGCAACAAGTCTTGCCTTGTATCTATCGATACCTCCATCTGAGTTCAATTTAGTCTTGAAACACCATTTACTTTTGACAGGCTTTCTATCAGGCGGCAAAGATGAGACAACCCATGTTTTATTTTCTTTTAAAGAGTTAAGCTCTTCCTCCATAGCTTTTTTCCAATATTCTGCATTTTCGCTTTGGAGAGCTTCTTTTTCATTTAATGGATCTGGTGGTATTTGACATTGTTGAGCTTGATATACTATGTAATCAGGATTATAAATAAGTTTATTTGGTGTTTTTACTCTTTTATCTGATTTTTGATGTTCGACTTCAGATTCTTCATTTCGATATTTTGATTACCTTCTGGTATCTTTTCTTCTTCTAAATTCTTGACTTTATTCTGATATTTTGAATTTAAAACCAATTCTTCGTAATTTTTGTTATTGTTGCCTAAAAATTCAGTTTCCAAAAATACACAGTCTCTTGCTTTCTGAAGTTTTCCTGTATTTGGATCAACAACTCTAAATCAACAACAATAAACCACAGCGGTAGAAATAGGTTGACTAGGAGTCGTAATAATTGTATTTAAATTTACGTACTCAGTACCGTTATCACTCCTTAATTTCTTGATCGGCACTTTTCCAGATTAGGTGTCCCCTTAGGGGTCATCTAAACTAGCTTTGGTGTCATATGGTAAATAGATAGTTTAGGTGTCACTTGTGTTTATTTACTTTTTGAACATTAATTAATTATAAAATGGATATATTTTCCATTAATTTGCAATCATACGGACAGATGGGAACCAGGGGTTTATGGGTGGGGGGTAATACACTGGGAAAAGGATACATTTTCCTTTCATTTGCAATCTTTCGGGACTGATGGGAACCAGGGGGTTTATAGGTGGGGGATAATACACTGGGAAATAGATACATTTTCCTTTCATTAGCAATCTTTCGGGACTGATGGGAACCAGGGGGTTTATGGGTGGGAATAATACACTGAAAAATGGATATATAAACCTTCAAAATCATTTTCCAGTCTAAGTGACCCCACAATGTTTCAATAGCTTAAAAGGTGTCACTTAATCTGGAAAAGAGGCTATAGGGATCCTTTTCCAGTTTAGGTGACCCCGCAATGTTTCGATAGCTTAAAAGGTGTCAACTAATCTGGAAAAGAGGCTATAGGGATCCTCTTCCAGGTTAGGGGTCCCTCAATGTTATAATAGATTGAAAGGTGTCATCTATCTAGAAAAGAGGCTATAGGGATCCTTTTCCAGTTTAGGTGTCCCCTCAATGTTATAATAGATTGAAAGGTGTCATCTAATCTAGAAAAGAGGCTATAGGGATCCTTTCCAGTTTAGGTGTCCCTCAATGTTATAATAGATTGAAAGGTGTCACCTAATCTAGAAAAGAGGCTATAGGGATCCTTTTCCAGTTTAGGTGTCCCCTCAATGTTATAATAGATTGAAAGGTGTCATCTAATCTGGAAAAGAGGCTATAGGGATCCTTTTCCAGTTTAGGTGTCCCCTCAATGTTATAATAGATTGAAAGGTGTCACCTAATCTGGAAAAGAGGCTATAGGGATCCTTTTCCAGTTTAGGCGTCCCCTCAATGTTATAATAGATTAAAAGGTGTCATCTAGTCTGGAAAAAAGGTTATGGGGATTCTTCTTCAGTTTAATTGTTCTCTAATAAACTAATATAGATATTTTTTAAAACGGAAAGTGTATCCATGGGTTTTGTCATATCCCTCGGGTTTAGCAGCATCGAAAATTGCCACTACATGAACCTTTGGGACTGTTGCAGTTTTTTCATAAAGATAAAATAGAGAGCGAATTGAGTGCCAATATGTGTGAACTTAAGCATAGGGAAATAATTACAGAGACAAAAAGCTCTGAGGTATCCCGTTCTCGATCATTTTATTTCGTTCTCTTTCTTGTACTCTAATTTTAAGCATTACAATGACTTTATGAAAGTTCTTTATTTATATTAATACATAAATATGTCAATAAAGCTTTTTGACATTTTATTTTACATGTCACTTCACTTTTCATTAATATTTTTCCAAAGTTTTTCTTTTTTTCTTATTTATTGAAATAGATTTATTAAAATGAATCAGTTAAAAGGAACCGCACTTTTTGAATACTCTCAATAAATCAGACTTTCAGAACTTCAATCTATGGTTATAAGGTAAGTGTTTCCTTCCCTTTTATTAATAATATACTAAATATAATTAGTTTATTTTAGTAGTTTTCCTAATCTATTAAATCTGGAAATATTTGGATTATAATTTAGTTTGCCTATTTATAAATATTTGTATCACTGTTTTTTTGACATTTGTTAAAAATTGTTCAGTACTAAGATAAATGCTTTTTATAGAACTTCACGTTTTTCCTGCATCTTAAATATATCATAATAAACTAAATATATTCAAATAATTAGAATGTATTATAATAATTATAATACATTTTCATCTTAAAAGATATTACAATTTATGATATTATTTTATTATAAATTTTTGTTTTTGACTTTTCAGGTTAATGAACAGAGATTTCATCAAACAGTAGCTAGGAGATGCTACCCGCTGATGCACGTCATTCAAAACTTTGGCGTCAATTTCCAAGAGGATCTCCTATTCCATCTACGGAATGAAGAGCTGGAAGCTGGTGAAATGGACTGAACTTGTTTGTATTAATTAATTAAAATGTATATTCCTTTTTTTACATAAATATATTTAACCTCTAAAAGGTGACTTATGGAACAGTTATATTCATCCATTTTGTTGGAGTATTTTCCCCTCCTATTAACCCCCTAGTTCCCATTGGTCGCATTTTTATTTTTTTTGGCCTTTAAAATAGGGGACACCTAATCTGGAAAAGTACCTCTTGATGTTCCTTCCAGTTTGGTTCTCGACCATATTTTTAAATTCTTTAAATTTTTCTAAGACTTGATCCTTTGAAGAGATGGTGTAAACAAATGACTTCCTAGAATAATCGTCTATGAATGTCAAAAAGTACCTGGCACCTCCGATTGACTCCGTTTGCATTGGTCCACAAACATCTGAGTGCACAAGGTCCAGTAAACCACGAGACTGCTTCTTAGCTGTCTTTTGAATGGTTCTCTATGTTGTTTACCCTCTATGCAAGAGACACAAGGTTCTTCTACCTGGTGTGATTCATTTATTCCCTTGGCATAGCCTTTCTTCAATAAGGACAACGACACTTTGTTTAAGTGCCCCATTCTACGATGGAAAAGGTTAGGAATTTTGCTAGTCACCATAGCATTTATTTCTTATGTTTGGTGTCTAAGCGGTATAATCCATTGACATTTGTTGCTGTTCCTAGAATATATGTAGGATCAACATCGAATTGCCCATCGACTAGTTTAGCACCATTTCATCCAAAGATTACACTTCTTCCCTGAGTCGCTAGTCTACTAACTGAGATAAGATTTAATTTTAGATTCGGAACGTGAAGAGTGTTGGTTGTAGTAAGTTTGTTACCGTTTGACAGCGGTATTTCAACTTTTCCTTTGTTTACACTCTTCATAATAGATCCATCAGCAATGCTGATGTCACCGCAATATTCATCAATGACATCATGCATCCAGTCTTTCCTCAGAGTTAAATGTGTAGTACAACCGGAATCAAGGTACCAGTTTGTTTGATTAGTTTGAATTATATTACAGTTTCAGCTAAACTTGTCATATTATTTGAATTATTTTTATTTTGATTTTTATTATGTTTATATTTAGGCTTAAAGTTAGTTCGAGTTTCATCATTAGATTGATTTCGATTATTGTAATTATTATTACCTCTCTTCTTACAGTTATCAGTCGCATGGCTGCCTTTACATTTATTACAGCGTAGTTTTCTGTCGCTATCATGTTTACCATGAAATGCTGAATCATTTGTTCTAGAAGTAGATGGTTGAATTTGTTTGACATTTTCTTGCAATAATATATTTTTAACAAATTCAGTTGTAGTTTTCTGATTTGAGCCCTGTATACCAAGGATTAACGGTCTGAAGTCATCAGGAAGTCCTCCAAGAATTATACCACCAAATACGTGATCTTGGAAAGGTTGACCAGCACTTTCTAATTGATCAGATATTGATACCATTTTCTGAATGTAATCGTCCATAGATTTACATTTATTTTTACATTTACATTTATTGATTTAAATCTATTTTAAATAATTTGGAATAAAGATTAACTATCCTAACAGTGCTAGAATCTTGATAGTTTTTAAGCAAGATGTTCCAATCATCCTTGGCTGTTTGAGCTTTTCTAGTATCAGTAGCTACGTGGGGTTTAATCGAAAGTTGAATCTTAGCCAAAGCCCGTTGGTCTATTTCAGGGTCTACAATTCTGCCAGGAGGTGGCTCAACACAGCCATAAGCCACAGTCTACTAAGAAATTTTTCATCCAAAATTTCCATTCATTAAAATTGTTTCCGTCAAAATGTTTATTTTCAGGAAGTCCGCCTACAGCGGTAGAAATAGGTTGACTAGGAGTCGTAATAATTGTATTTGAATTTGACTTACTCGACTCTCCCCGGTTTATAGATAGCAGCTGATCAATCTGTTGTTGCATTTTCAACATTTGAGTTTTTAACTCTTGATTTTCATCACTGCTTTTGTTGGGTGAATTCCCAGCTATAGTTTTAGGGCCCATGACCTAATAGAGTTAGATAGATTTTATATAAGACTAACTATATTGTATATTCAACACAAGATATAAAATATTAATAATATCTGTCACTTAATATTAAAGTGACTTCTGTCACTCATTATAAACTCCAACAGATTTAAAGATAACTTTGAGTCATTAGTGATTAATAATACTGATTTGACGGCTATTGACAAATTTCATTACTTATCAAGCTGCTTAACTGGAACTGCTAGCACAAGAATAGCTCAACTTTCAGTTACTGCAGACAATTTCCGATTGCTTGGCAATCTCTGCTTGATAGCTATGATAAACCAAGGATGCTTGCTACTGCATATTTGGACCAACTGCTCAGAATTAAACCATTGACTTACAAACCCTCAACTGAGCAATTAAATCAAGTCACAAATCAAATAACCGAAAATATAGCTGCCTTCAGACAAATTGACATTGCTGACTGAGGCGATTTTCTTCTCTTCTATTTAGCTCGGAGATGCCTGGATAAACATACTAAAGAGTCGTTCGAACTTCAGAATTTATCCTCCTTTCCTACATTTGACCAGTTCGTCAAATATTTACGTCGTCACAGTGAAGCAGGAGAGCTTGCTGCAGGGCATAAAGTCCCTTCTACAGTCGCAGACATCAAAACTCCTTCTACTCAACGAAAGCCTCATTACTACGCTAAAGAATCACTCAACGGAAAGACATTCCCTCTTAGTCAACCCTTCCGAGAATAGAGGACTTTCCAACTACTCTAGAAATAATTATTACAGGAATAACAGAAAAGACTATAATTCTTTTAATACCTCTTCCTGTCCAGCTTGTAAGAAACATCATCCTCCTATTAGATGAGCTGACTTTCAAAATATGAGTGTGGAACAACGCCTAGATACTCTGAAAACCTGGAAAGGCTGCAGAAATTGTTTATTTTCTTCCCATGACACAGCTTCATGCAGAGCTACAGGGAAGTGTAAATTTTGTCACCATCCTGGTCATCATTCTCTTCTTCATCAGAACAAGAAATCTCCTCATGATAATAGTAAACCTGAAGAAAACCAGGTTGAGAATGCTGAAATAGGTAATGCTTGCTGTGCAACACAAGATAGTGTTGCTCAAGTAATTAGGCACTGCAATATGCTATATTAAAGACAGTAAAGGTCATCTTCAGAATATTAGGTTAGCCATGGACTCAGGTAGCCAGTTCTCTTTTCTTACTAAAGACGCTGCTGACCGTCTTCAATTGCCCATCAGAAAATGTAGTACACAAATACTTGGAATCGGCCAAACGCCCCTTCTGGGATATAAGGGTAAAACTAGTTGTCATCTAGTTTCGCGTTACGAACCCGCCGAAGTTTCTACTAATGCGCTCGTGGTAGACACTATCACATCTAAACTACCCAGTGCTCATATCAATCTAGGAACTACCTACAATGGATACCAACTTGCTGATAAAGATTTCGGTAAACCAAGACCTATTGATTTTCTTCTAGGTGCCGATCTATTTACTGAAGTACTTACCGGCGAAGTTGTTTCTTTACAAACAGAGATTCCTAAGTTAATAAGAACAATATTTGGATTCGTGGTTATGGGTAAATTTACTGCCTTAACTCAGGATCGTCCGATACAGTCTTTATTTGCTACAGCCAAACACTCTTAGATGGCACATACACCTGAAGCCGATGGTTTTGTAAAGTTATGGGAGGAAGCATCTGATTCGTCGTCTACCAAACAAACAATTAAGGGTTTATGCAACACCTACTACCACTTGACTAACGGAAAGTATGGAATCCAGTTACCATTCAGTAATGATCCAGGAACGATGTCTCTTTACTGTAAGACGGCTTTACATAAAGTTAATATTCTTGAAATCAAGCGGCAAGGTTTTCTTCTCAAACATTTTAACGTAAATTTTACGAATGAATATTTTTCAGGGTTTATTTGTATAGACATATTTTATTTAAATCTTCGCAACTATAACATAACAATCAGACCTGTAAATAACTATAGACCTGCACCAGCATACAAAACATCTAAAGAACTCGCCTCCCTAACAAAAGAACTTGCACAATTACAAGACAAACACACGCTCAAAAACAGCCACGAACTCACCACATTAACAAATAATCTAACACTATCACCTAACAGCAAATTAATTTCACTCGATATAACTAATCTCTACACATCCATACCAGTCAACGAAACACTGATAATATTAGAAGAAAACATGTTACTTAACCATGATCCAAAACTCGTTACACAAATTATAAACTTATTACGCGTTACACTAAAACAAAACTATTTCACTTTCAACAATGATATATATGTTGCGACAGACGGTTTGGGAATGGGTCATCCTACTTCTGCTGTAATGTCTGAAGTATTCTTACAATCTCTTGAAGATGTATTTATACCAAAGATTACGGAGATGTTTAAGGTGATCTGTTACAAACGTTATGTCGACGATATATTTATCATCGTTGATTCTGAAGTAGATAACACCAATAACCTTTTAACCTTCATGAACACAGTACATCCAAAAATACAATTTACATTAGAAAAAGAAACAGACGGACAACTTAACTACATGGACTTGACAATAACGCGAAAGCATCACAAACTAGACTTTAGCATATACAGAAAACCAACAGCAACCGACCACACAATACACGCAACTTCAAACCACCCAATGCAACACAAACTAGCAGCCTACAGATCCATGATACATAGACTTCACAACATACCTATGACACCTGACAACTACAAAAAAGAACTTAATACGATATACGACATAGCAGACAGGAACGGATACACTAGGACCGACATCGACAAACTCATCACACAATACAAACGGAAAAACGGCTCTGCCAACACCAAAACAGACGAGACAGATACTAACAGACAATGGACAGCTTTAACCTACGTAGGGAAAGAAACTTACAGACTTGCAAACTTCTTAAATAAACACAACTTATCAACAGCCTTCAAAACAAATAATAATATAGGTAACAAACTAACACATAACTCCAAAAACCCAAATAACTCAAATTTATATAACCAAAGTGGAGTTTACAAGATAACTTGCAAAGATTGCCAACAAAATTATATAGGTAGAACATATCGTACACTAAACACTAGGTATAAAGAGCACTTACGCTCATTCATAAAAGATAAATCAGATTCTAACTTTGCCAACCACCTTCGCACACACGGACACGAACCAGACACAATGTCAAACTCTATGAAACTGCTACACAAACAATCAAAAGGACCTAAACTTGACGTACTTGAAAGACTAGAAATATACAAACACAGAATTACTGACAAGACAATTATTAACGAACAACTTACTTTCAATTCGGACATTACTTTTTCGGTACTCAAACCAGCACTTGACAAGAAACGAAAACGGGAAAACCATGACACCGGTACACATCATAATAAAAGACACAAAGCATCATAACGCCAGATGGCTCACCCGCACACCTGACTACTCAGGGTCACGACCTTGACTCAGTACACATTCCCTTTATAAACCCTTTCCTACTTCCTCCCTTATCTTCAGAGGGCTCGTCGTGCTCATTGAGACTAGAAGTTAATCACTGATTTAGCTTTATTAGTTGAGAGCTCGAGTGTTGCCCCGCCTGCTGATGATGGCGTTATGCCGAAACCGGTCCAGGGATATTTATATCCAACAGCAAGTATCGACGGTAGCTGATTCTTCGATTGCTTCGCAACTATCACCAAATTATTCCAAGAGAGTGCAATGATTATTTGTCACTCTACATCAAATCTCCATCTCAAGGATATCCATTGAGTAAAGAAATAATTCCACCTATTTTATCAATAAAGCCACAAAGTATTACACCCTTCTTGTGTGAACGGGGCCTTCTCAGGGTGGCCGGTATAACACCCAACGCCAATTCTTCTCATTTCTATCATAATTTAATTGTTCAACCTGCAATACTTTACTTAGCTACCTTCATACTCATCTATTTCTACAAGCTTTGTCTCCATCAGTTATCATCCTTATTAGTTACTACACTTCTTCATGAAGTCTTGATTATTAGTGGAAGGAACAATGAACAGCTACATTTTAGAATTTACATAAAACACAGGCCTCATAGAGTCAAAACTCGTAGTCCAGTGAAGTCTTCTCGGCCACTTAAAAGACTGTTTTACCAAGACCATTCCTTTCTTGGAATCCACTACTGGAGAAGAAGAAAGAAGAAAAGCTCTTGTGTTACGCTAGTTGATAAATTTGTTTATTTTTTACGTGCATATTATATATTTGTAAATATTTGTTATTTATATATTCTAGTATTTATAGCCTATAGTCAGGCATGAATTGTTATTTAGTTTTATGTTTGTTAAGTTATTATATATTTAAGTTAATATGATTCATATATTTATTTAATGGATTATCTTAAGTTATTATTTATAATATTTATTTAATTTATTCTTTACCTTAATTTACTAAATTAATCCTAAGTCAGTATCCCTAACCTACTTGAAACCTAATCCTAACTTTATAATATAACTTTATAATATATTACACAAATATAATAATTCTAAAACATACATACAATCACACTTAAATCTGATTTTCATCAATCATATTTTTGTTTATTTTTCCTTTGTTAACTTAGTTTTTAAACGTTCGTTTAGGTAGGCGGTTTGTTAGGACTTCTCCTAACATTTATTTATATTTTTGAGAATGTTTTTAATTTAATTTAATTTAGCTAAAAGATATACCACAGTTCCTATTTAGATTTTAATTTTACTCCATATTTAGGCCCCCCTGGAATTAATGCAGTATGATAAACCCGCAACGCACCCATGTTTTGCAGATTGCTGGTCACAATTTGTTAGGCAACGTAGACTCAGCAACTTCTAGATCTATGTTTAGAGTTGCTGTGGCTGTTCAAGCTGATAAATTGTGATCCAGCAACCTGTGGAAAATGCAGATGCAGATAAAGTGTGGTACCACAGGTGATAAGTTGTTCAGTGCACATTTTCTATAAATAAATTAATCAAAGTATTTTCTGTCACCATTTTCATGTTCCAACTCCATTTCTTGGTAGTTTTAGTTGTGTGAGAGTGTTAACATTGCCATTTCTTGGACATTGCCACTTCTCACCAACTCACATGCATCACAACCACCAGTGGATCAACTTTCATGGTATCATACCATCAATAAAGGACTCGTAATCACCACCTTTAATTCTTGTCACAGGTTTACCATTTAAAACATCTAATTTTATATTAAGAGGAAGAAAGAGAAGACACATCATCATCATTGTGTTCCTGGGGTCTCTTTGCACGCTAAAGCCAGATTATTTATTATGTACAGGGCTTATGGTATATAATAATAACGAAATTATTATCATAAAGTTTTCTTTTTTATCCATTCCATCACTTCAACAAAAATACAGTCCAATATATTATTCATTTTATGCTAACCAGCTTATAGGTTGTGAGGTGAATCTTGGTTCGGCCAATTCACCCCAACAACTGTCTAATATATTTTATATGATGTAAAACTTTGCTCCATTCTAAACTTATAAGGTCTCAGGTTGAAGAAAAAAATGACATTTCTCTATCAATTCTTTTCCTGAAACTATTATTTTGGCACCAATAATTAACTCTTAAAATTGGACAATTTACCTCATACTAGAACCTAAAGTATTTTTGATATTAATAAAAAAAAAGAGTGAACAGTTACAGTTTGAGCTAAAAACAAATATTCAAAACAATTTTTATCCTCACTGGGCTTTAATAATAGCTACTGCAGGTAGATTTAGATTAAAAAAAAATTAATTAAAATTCTATAATTAAAAATATAAATGTCTATGTTATCTAACTAAAATAAGACATTTATACTCTTGTCATTCTCTCATTTCAATATCTAAGCTTGTTAATGCTTAAGGGCCTCCAAATACCAAAATAATGGCTTTCAGCCATTACTTTAAATATGCTTCCGTTACCTCAATATACTTACATCTCCGTTGTATAAGTTACATAGACTCATCACTGTAAAATCTCTATAGTATGCAATACAAAGTTTCATATCAATATGCATCTTGAATATAAGATACGCAATGCCATCTCTTTGATATAAGATATTCAGTGCTATGTCTTTATGCTTACAATTATTTTTTCATAAGATACACAGAGTCATCTCCATATGCTTATCTCTCTTCAGTATGAGTTACGCAAAATCATCTCAATATGCTTACATCTCGTTAATATTAAAAAGCCGTGCCATCTCTATATGCTTACATCCGTTAATATTAAATAAGCCGTGCCATCTCTATATGTTTACATCTCATTCATCTATATGCTTACATCTATTAGTATAAGATCGTCATCTCTATACATAAGTAGCGGATATAGATAAGTAGCGTCATCTCTATATGCTTACATCTTAATGAGATAAGTAGCGTCATCTCTATATGCTTACATCTTATTGTATGAGATAAGTAGCGTCATCTCTATATGCTTACATCAGCGTCATCTATATACATCTTAGTATGAGATAAGTATCGTCATCTCTATATGCTTACATCTCATTATTATAAGATAAGTAGCGTCATCTCTATATGCGTAATCTCTATATGCTTACATCTTATTGGTATGAGATAAGTAGCGTCATCTCTATATGCTTACATCTTATTGTATGAGGTAAGTAGCGTCATCTCTATATGCTTACATCATATTTGTATGAGGTAGCGTCATCTCTATATGCTTACATCATTAGTATGAGATAAGTATCGATGCTTACATCTCATTATTATAAGATAAGTAGCGTCATCTCTATATGCTTACATCTTATTATATGAGATAAGTAGCGTCATCTCTATATGCTTACATATATTTGTATGAGATAAATAGCGTCATCTCTATATGCTTACATCCTGCTATGAGATAAGTAGCGTCATCTCTATATGCTTACATCATATTTGTATGAGATAAGTAGCGTCATCTCTATATGCTTACATCAATTCATCTCTATATGCTTACATCATATTTGTATGAGATAAGTAGCGTCATCTCTATATGCTTACATCTTATTGGAAATAAGTAGCATCATCTCTATATGCTTACATCATATTTGTATGAGATAAGTAGCGTCATTTCTATATGCTTACATCTAGTATGAGATAAGTAGCGTCATCTCTATATGCTTACATCTTATTGTTATGAGGTAAGTAGCGTCATCTCTATATGCTTACATCATATTTGTATGAGATAAGTAGCGTCATCTCTATATGCTTACATCCCATTAGTATGAGATAAGTATCGTCATCTCTATATGCTTACATCTCATTATTATAAGATAAGTAGCGTCATCTCTATATGCTTACATCTTATTGTATAAGATAAGTAGCGTCATCTCTATATGCTTACATCTTATTAGTATGAGATAAGTAGCGTCATCTCTATATGCTTACATTTCATTAGTATAAGATAGGCAGCGTCATCTCTATATGCTTACATAATATTATTAGGAGATAAGTAGCGCCATCTCTATGCTTACATATTATAGGTATGAGATAAGTAGCGTCATCTCTATATGCTTACATCTTATTAGTATGAGATAAGTAGCGTCATCTCTATATGCTTACATCTTATTGGTATGAAATAAGTAGCATATCTAGCGTCATATATGCTTACCTTATTTGTATGAGATAAGTAGCGTCATCTCTATATGCTTACATCTTATTGGTATGAGATAAGTAGCGTCATCTCTATATGCTTACATCCATTAGTATGAGATAAGTATCGTCATCTCTATATGCTTACATCATATTATAAGATAAGTAGCGTCATCTCTATATGCTTACATCTTATTAGTATGAGATAAGTAGCGTCATCTCTATATGCTTACATCTTATTGGTATGAGATAAGTAGCGTCATCTCTATATGCTTACATCTTATTGTTATCTCTATATACATCATATTTGTATGAGATAAGTAGCGTCATCTCTATATGCTTACATCCCATTAGTATGAAATAAGTATCGTCATCTCTATATGCTTATCGATAAGTAGCGTCATCTCTATATGTTAGAGATAAGTAGCGTCATCTCTATATGCTTACATCTATTGGTATGAGATAAGTAGCGTCATCTCTATATGCTTACATCATATTTGTATGAGGTAAGTAGCGTCATCTCTATATGCTTACATCATATTTGTATGAGATAAGTAGCGTCATCTCTATATGCTTACATCCCATTAGTATGAGATAAGTATCGTCATCTCTATATGTAAGTAGCGTCATCTCTATATGCTTACATCTTATTAGTATAGATAAGTAGCGTCATCTCTATATGCTTACATCTTATTAGTATGAGATAAGTAGCGTCATCTCTATATGCTTACATTTCATTAGTATAAGATAGGCAGCGTCATCTCTATATGCTTACATAATATTATTAGGAGATAAGTAGCGCCATTTCTATGTATAGTATGAGATAAGTAGCGTCATCTCTATTTGCTTACATCTTACTGGTATGAGATAGGTAGCGTCATCTCTATATGCTTACATCTAAGTAGCGTCATCTCTGTATGCTTACATCTTATTAGTATGAATAAGTAGCGTCATCTCTATATGCTTACATTTCATTATTATAAGATAAGTAGCGTCATCTCTATATGCTTACATCTTATTAGTATGAGATAAGTAGCGTCATCTCTATATGCTTACATCTGAGATAAGTAGCGTCATCTCTATATGCTTACATCATATTTGTATGAGTAAGTAGCGTCATCTCTATATGCTTACATCATATTTGTATGAGATAAGTAGCGTCATCTCTATATGCTTACATCCCATTAGTATGAGATAAGTATCGTCATCTCTATATGCTTACATTTCATTATTATAGGATAAGTAGCGTATGCTTACATCTTATTAGTATGAGATAAGTAGCGTCATCTCTATATGCTTACATCTTATTAGTATGAGATAAGTAGCGTCATCTCTATATGCTTACATTTCATTAGTATAAGATAGGCAGCGTCATCTCTATATGCTTACATAATATTATTAGGAGATAAGTAGCGCCATTTCTATGCTTACATATTATAGGTATGAGATAAGTAGCGTCATCTCTATTTGCTTACATTTTATTAGTATGAGATAAGTAGAGTCATCTCTATTGCTTACATCTTATTAGTATGAGATAAGTAGCGTCAAAAATGGCTCGCTTCGCTCGCTAGATTGCTTATATTTATACTAATGCAGTGTAAAAAAGGCTCGCTTCGCTCGGTTGATTGCGTATGTCTATAATAATACATAGTTAAAAAGGCTCGTTTTAAATTTTAATTTTTTGAGTTAATTATTTTAGCCGCCATTTTTAAATTATTAAAAAAAATTTGAAATGTTGACCATGAAAAATATATTTTCTTTTTCTACTCTTTAAGAGCTTTTATACGATATACAACACGATTTTTTTGCTCAATAATTTTTTATTCGGTCCCCTATATTGGCCGCCATTTTGAAAATATTTTTCGGAATATTACCAAAACCTATACAGCTCTCACATATAGTTAATTTTACTTGTATAAAAGTATCTTAAGTATATTACAATAGATCTTTATTTAGTAAATTCTTGTAAAATTAGTTAAAACTAATTATTATATTACATTATGGCCGCCATGTTGAATTTTTCGGAATTTAGTATATAACATATTTTGTTCTACTAATCAAGAGCTTTACAACGATATATTACTCGAGTTATTCCTTTAATTTCAAATTTTTTGAGTTCATTATTTTAGCCGCCATTTTTAAATTATTCAAAAAATTTTAAAATGTTGACCATGAAACATATATTTTCTTTTTCTACTCTTTAAGAGCTTTGAAACGATATACAACACGATTTTTTCGCTTAAAATTTTTGTTTATCCGCTCCGCCATTTTGAAAATATTTTTCGGAATATTACCAAAAACTATACAGCTCTGACACATAATTAGTTTTACCTGTATACAAAAATTTATCAAAATCGGTCAATTTTTACGGCAGTTATCGCAACACGTACAAACAAACACACAAACACACAAACACGCAAACACACAAACACACAAACAAACGCGCCGTCCCATTCTTCTGAAATGTAAGAACTCACTTACGTTCGTTCAAAAAGATACATGTTGTCGAGACGCAATAATCCTACTCTAATGTTAACATTGCAGGTTTATTGCTCAGATGCAATAAGCACATGCAAAAAGATAACGATGTATGTACAAATTGATGCAGTATGCCTGCAGTTTCATAGTGTGAGTGCTTGTATTAGTGTGAGTGAAGGAAGTTTTATATTGACGCGCTAAACCTACTCCTGAAGAAAATTTGCAGGCATAGTGCTTCAGGCTTAGTGCGTCAATGATTCAATGTAATTGACGCAATAAAGATACCAGTTTATAGCATATATATATATATATATATATATATATATATATATATATATATATATATATATATATATATATATAATAAAAGTACATATATGTATGTACCAGATTTTTGTGCATTAGACGTTTCTTTGGGACCCGATAACATTCTATCATTTGAACGCTTAATAACCCCACAAACATTTCAAATAAATTACAAAACTTTATAAAGCATTTGGGTTGAACTTTTATACACATATACTACTTAGCATGTAACAAAAATACGAAGTTAAATTTATGATAATAAAATGTAACCAAAACTAATACTTACTGATAAGTATTAGTTTTGGTTTTATTATTATTAACTGTTATCATCGTAGCTCCCTGAGTACTTATGTGTGTTTGTCTGTTATCATCGTAGCTCCTGAGTACTTATGTGTGTTTGTCTGTTATCATCGTAGCTCCCAGAGTACTTATGGGTGTTTGTCTTTATCATCGTAGCTCCTGAGTACTTATGTGTGTTTGTCTGTTATCATTGTAGCTCCCTAAGTACTTAGTGTTTTGCTGTTATCATCATAGCTCCCTGAGTACTTATGTGTGTTTGTCGGTTATCATCGTAGCTCCTGAGTACTTATGTGTGTTGTCTGTTATCATCGTAGCTCCTTGAGTACTTATGATCTGTTATCATCGTAGCTCCCTGAGTACTTATGTGTGTTTGTCTGTGTAGCTCCCTGAGTACTTATGTGTGTTTGTCGGTTATCATCGTAGCTCCCGGAGTACTTATGTGTGTTTGTCTGTTATAATCGTAGCTCCCTGAGCACTTATGTGTGTTTGTCTGTTATCATCGTAGCTCCCTGAGTACTTATGTGTGTTTGTCTGTTACATCATAGCTCCTAGTACTTATGTTGTTGTCTGTTCATCGTAGCTCCCTGAGCACTTATATGTGTTTGTCTGTTATCATCGTAGCTCCCTGAGTACTTATGCTAGAGTGTTAAAAATTGGAGCCAAAATAACTCTTTAGGTTTAGTTGTACTTTAAAGACATACATAAAGCGTAAAATGTATATACAATACATATACAAAAATACATATATTTATATTCAAAAATATTACGTCTTTGGTTCAAAATTTAGAAGGGGGTGGGGACTATTGTTTGGTCTACTCAGTATTATATTTACCTCAAATCTATAAATACAATTTTTAAAAAAATGAGCGAACATTTTTCACCAATAACGAAGTTTATTTTTAAAATAAAACCGACAGAAGGGCATAAAAGACCTTGATATATATGGTTCAGATATAAAACGTCTATAGACGATTCTCTTTGTGCAGAAGACCTGTCTAAAACAGAATTCACCCCAATAAATGGGTTCTTCTCATAGACAATATTAGACATCCCTTACTAGCCTAAATGTGTGGTAGTGTGTATGAACTAGTTATCTTTCAGACATAAGTGAAAATATATGTCAGTAAATAATTTTCTGTTAATCAGAAAAGCAAAGAAATCAATCCTATCAATATAATAACAATTTAAGTGTCTTTTAATAATATTGCACTTTAACTATTTAAATTAATTATAATATCATATAATATTAATAAATAAACATGACGACATAAATATGCATGTTATGTCGTCACGACGGTACATGCAGCAAAGAATATATCTTCTTTACTGAAAGCAGAGAAAAAAAATATAATAAATTACATAAAAGGCTGATTATACTATACCTTAATGCTTAATTTATTATAAAGTTATACAATGATAGTATGTTATCGAATAATACAGAATGTAACCACAGCTTACATAAAGTTAAAATTGAAAAAAATATTTTTTCATTAATCACAAAATACACTTCTGTTACGTAATGTATGGACTATGAAACTTAAAAACAATTACAATTACAATTACTTAAAAAAAAAACTTAAAACGTAAAATAATGGACTATGAACTTTAAACAGCCTATGAACTATCATTTTGTTTGCGAAGAAATGATGTGAGAAGAAGAATTTAAAGTGTCATTAAGACAGTTTATAGACTAAGTCCGTAAATTGCTCTAAAAGAGGCCATCATAGGTTTAGTTGGTCTTACTTGTTCTGTCCTTCCCTTTTTACATACAAGTCCTTAATTGTTTTAATTTTCTATGTAGTGTTCTTACACATGCCTAAATGCGTGATAATTTCAAATGAATCCAAACATGTTTCAACGTTTTATGTTTTTTCCTGAGTCATGATGGTTAATATCGTCTCAACAGTTATAGAATTGATTACGCATCATATTTAGAAGGTGAAAGAAATATTTTGAAGTCAAGAATGAAAGAGTAGAACGCAGGTAACTAATACGTCCT
>JACMZG010000022.1:47277650-47320686 GCA_018340805.1 Microvelia longipes | reverse complement strand
ATAAGTTATCACGTAATCTCACTCGATCGACTAAACAAATACGCTGTAAGAACCGTGAAGTTAGTTGATCGTATTGCATACGTATGCAATACGATCGCCTGTTAAATACGCTGTGTGTACGTAGTAATTGTTTAGAATATCATGGTGGACATTATTCTATAACTATTACTAATACATAGTGTATGCATACATTGTATTGTATCACGCGGTTCTTTTAAGCAAATTTTCATAATGAAAATGACGCTTGTGAGGTTGTTCGGATGACAGAAGTTGAGGGGGGGGGGAGAGTGTTTTTATTCCCAAAACCTTCAAACATGACATGACCTTTTTTTGGCCGTTCTATTTTAGTTTTGGTATCAAGGGAGTTACAACAGATAGGTCACAAACAAAAGCGCATGTCAGTGGCCTTTTAAAAAAAAGGAAGACGAAAAATTTTTATATAAATAAAAATGTGCAATAACAAAAATAAACCAAGAGATAAGAAAACCCAAATAATTCTGGCGCAGTGGTCCTCAAGTCGGGCACATTTCCTTTGGGATGCTTGTTTCCGTGCTTAACAACCCATTTCTTGCTTAAGGTTTCCAAGGAGAACAAAAAATGTCCTATAATATAAACCTCAATCTCCAACCTTTTTCCCACTAGGTCAAATTGAACATTTTAAAAAATTATTTGACCTCGCATCATAAAATCGTTAATAGCTCTTAAACTGTTAAAGCTAGAAAGATTTTTCTAGGTAGAAATTATTCTCGTTGAAAAGCTGAGTGAATTTCTTAAAGTACGAGTGTGTCACGAGCTGTGTCAAATATTTTGCAACTCCAAACTATTTTACAAATATTCATGTAAAAATTTGCTTGAAAAATCATTTTGTTTAAACTTGAATTTTTAAAATTTTTCGATAATTTCGAGTTGAACATATACTTAAAAATGGCCTACCTTCAAAAAATATTACGACATAAATAATTTGTACAATAATTAACACAAAACAAGCATAATGAAGTATTAAGCATATTATAATATATATATATATAATATATATATATATATATATATATATAATATATATATATATATATATATATATAATATAATATATATATATATATATATATATATATATATATATATAATGGTAGTACGCAGGTCATACCAAACATGTAGAGTTTGATTTAGGCATCTGTTTTGTGATTGATTCTTCTCTATCATCTCTTTTTTTTCAAGATCCTTGGGTAGAGTTGGATCATTACTAGCTGGAACTGTGGAATACTTATACTTTGTACTGGAGAACAATATATAACGAACTATATCTTTTATGTATTGCTATGATGTGTTATAAAATCAAATTATGAATATTGATTAGTTCTTTGCTATTTATTTTACTATTAATTTTGTTATGATATAATAATATGATAGAGGCAGGGGAGCTAAGTGTGTATGGTAGAGGTAGGTAGGAGGTGAGATCGAATCTGCTTGCATTGCCTTAATGTTAATGTCAAAACCTCATTTCAGTGTTCGCTCAGTCGGTCTATCGTTACCTTATCGTTGACTTAACGATCATACGTTCGCTCTAAGTGTTTTCGTGAAGTGGTTTTGTTATTAATTTTTGATGTGATTTATTCTTTTCTAGGGTACAAAAATATTCTATATGAGATTTCATTTTCCTTTGATTATAAAAGATTTTTTAAATTTATTTCTGGCTTTAGGGCATACAAAAATATTTTTTTATTTAAGACTTGATGTGTTAATTATTATTATATATTGTTTAATTTTTTTTATTAATTTTATTTACATATTCAATATTTAGGGATCATTTTAAATGAAATTTTGAATATATGATATTTCGTTTAGTAGCAATACATAATTAATTATATCGTATATGGGATAAGCTTCAGTACGACGTAGTTTTAGCCAACTCTAGTCGGAAAATTGCGCTTTTGATGTTTTTAGATAAGGGGGGAGGGGTCGGTTTCTCTTCAAATCCTGACTTTTGCCCATAAAAAAATGTATCACAAAGAACATTAACAAAGAACTGGTAGATTTATACACATTTATAAATAAAAAATAACCCTTTTATACTTGTCATAGGTGCTTACTAAACAACCATTAATTAGTAATATTAATCTATGTATCAATAGAAAATATTAAATTCATTTTATTATTGGTACTTTGAACCATATGATTCGACAAACTATATAATGCGACTACAAGTCACATGACTTCAAGGCTTGTGAGCGGTACTTCGTACGTCTTAAATTGTCATTAATTAATTTTTAAGGTTTACCTTTTCTGCAATAAAAGGGTCGTAAATAATTAATCTTAAATATTTTTCCCTTAAAGGAAAACTAAGTATCTCAATAAATATACTTAATATACTTAAAAATATTTATTTTTATTGTCTATCGATGCATCAATAATGATCAAAACTGTTTTGGTACAAATTTTTTAATATAAACATACTAAAAGCTTTGACAACAAAACTGACTCTAATTGCCAAAATTAGCTCCAACAATATGCCAAATCGTCGTTGAAGTCTGATGAAGTCCTTAAGTTTAGATTCATTTTACAGTATAAATTTTATATACTTTTATAAAAATCTGTAATATATGTTTACCATTAATTTGGTGACAATTACCTGAATATGGTGATATCGGCATTGGGGTCGGTAGTAAAAATATGCTTTTTTCTAAGGGGAAACACCAAGGAGTTGATTTTTCGCCGATAATGCAATTTGGAAGGTCTAGAACCATTTTTACGTAATTTTTAATCATTTAATGCTAGCGCGTCTGAAATTATGTTGCTGATACGAGGCGTATAGTCCAAAAACCAGGCCTAAAAAATGTAACTCATTTTGTACTACTTCAAACCAAATGTTTCAGAAAATATACCTTAAATTATGAAGGAAAAGCATAGTCTGCCTATCCAGAGTGAGCCCTTCATATGAAATGCGCTCGCTCAAATAATTAGAAAAATCGCACAAAATCCAGTTTTCTAGTAATAAGTGGTCCCTGTAGGTCGTGTGTAAAACATGAAGTACTTTTTTAAAGTTGATAAAATTTTCTATAAAATGAGTGGTTTTTTGTCAAAATCGGATAAATACAACTAAAGTTAGTACACTTGTTAAATGACCAAAAAATGCACAAAAGCCAATATTTTTCCATTAGAATAGATTTGCATAAACTAACCATTTTTTTAGTGTTTTGGAAAGAGTCATAACTTTGGTTGCAGTTATTCGATTTTGATGAATAAACTTGTTTTATAGATCATTTTATCACCTTTAAACAATGATTTTCTTCATGGTACACCCACAGGAAACCAATTATTCAAGAAAAACTGAAAATTTGTGCGATTTTATAAAATTTTAAGCATGCGCAATCATATGAAAGGCTCCACTCTGGATAGGCAGACTATGTTTTCTTTATAATTTAAGGTATATTTTCAGAAATATTTGGTTTGAGTAGTACAAAATGAGTCACAATTTTCAGGTCCGGCTCTTGGACTGTTTGGCTCCTGTTTGTTTGAGTGGAATTTCCTCTGTATTTTGTTGTCACTGTTGGTTGCATGTGTGTGCATGGATGATGAAGTCATTTAGTTTACACAAGACATAGCGTTCGTTGCCATGACAACTCACTACATCCATATCCTAATATTATTAATATTCCCTTATTTGTTTGTATGAGATCTTTTAGCTGCTATTTTACTGCCTTTCGTGACACTTATAAATAAAAATATAATAATAGTTATTTATGGCATAAGGCTGAGAAGTGTGTCTTTATGTCACGGAAATTAAGATTTAGCGAAGCGAGTCGAAGCGACAAGCCGGCGGGAATAACTGCTCGCCAAGTATAAGTAATAAATAGCACACTTTCCGCGCATCCGCCTATAAAAGCCAAAGACATAAGTCTACAGCGCGAGAAGAAAGAACACGTACCATTCTCAGGGTGCTTATGAACGATCGATAGTAACGATCTCTTTCCAATCTTTATGTGCACTTTACTACGAGGAGAAAGTTAACTCTCACAAACATACGACTATTATTTACTTAATACATCGGTCCAATAAAGTGCTCAATACGTGAAATGAAATCCCGTTTTAGGGCCTTTCGCCCATCAGGTATTAACCCTGCGGAACACCACCTTAGGTGGTTGCATCTACTACACTCTAAGAATTAATTAAAGTTGGCGAAATCATTTTAATACAAATACTATTCATAAAATCTTAGAGCATAGCCCGGGCTGTGAACCCTGGACCTCCGGTACCGAAATGGAACGCCTTTACGATCACGGCCACGGAGGCAGACTCAATTACGTACTACCTCAAAAAAAATAATAATAAATAAAAATAATATTTTTTTTGTTATTAATTGAAAGACTAGGGATGACGGACACTTTGTAAATTTGATTCTTATGATAAAAATACTCGGCAAGTCAATTACATTGGATAGATTATTACCTAACGATTTCTCTTTGTATGGAATAGATTTCCAATATGATGATTATCCAGTGAAATTATAAAAATAATATAAAATTACGACCTTATTGAGTTTTATCGCGAGTATTGAGTTCGTACGATTGAGTTTCATTGAGCTGAGTGTAACATTGATCTCATTATATTTTTCTCGCTGTGTCGAATCTTGGTTGTCAATTGACGATTAATTTACTTTCGATCCATATAGCTAGTTATGTAATCTATAACCGCTTTCAAAGAATTCATGATACTTTGACGCTCTCAGTTGTAATAAGATCTATACTTAGACCAAAATAATGGTGTATATATGTATAATATATATCTTCAACCTAATATGCGTCATGTTCTGATCATTTTTTTACGAAATTCAAAGCATAGACAAGCAAGGCAGAGGAGCCCCGTATTTGAGAGTTTTGCTTCAATGCGTTGCTTCCAACCCTCTTCCTTCGCAATCTCTTGCTAAAGTGACTTCATGAAACCTTTTTTTATATGATAACATCAATGCCTGAGTTTAGGCAAGACGTATTTTATATTTTATATGACTTTCTCTATTTTATTGTGGTTTTGATTCCTGACCGTATTCCGTTTCAGACTTTCAATAAATTGAAGCTTTTTGATTGAAATTTAAAAGCTTGTAAAAGGTTTAATCTTTTTTTATCCCCAGACGGTGTATAATGTAACGTTTATTAACTTGTTTTTAGGGAGTAAAGAAGCGCTTTTCACTCCCAAGGAAGAAAAAGTTACTTTTCACTCCCTTGGGAGTAAAAAGTGTTTCCTACTATTGGGTTATTAGAGCCAATTATACCAATTTTTAGGGGAGTGGTATTCTTTAAATTTATACAGTTAACCGATCAATTGTTTGTAATTTTCTCGGGGGTGGCACCCCCAAAATTTATAAGGGGGAGCCGACCAAAAAAAAAACATAAAATACAACAAAACATGTTAAAATAAAATCAACGTCTGGAAATAAAATCTTGTATGCACCTTGGGAGTAAAATTATATTTTCCCCGTCGCAAAATTATATTTCCCCTGCTCAGGGAAATAATAACATTCTTTACTCCCTTGGTGCATAAATAAAATAAAATGTAATAATAATCAGTTATATAATAAGACGCTGCTCTTCTACCGAACTAATCTTCGTAATACAATAAATTACGTCAATCCGAATAATTAAACTTAAAAAAGAGAATACAAGCTTTGACGTTCATAGGTTGTCCGCCCGCAGTGCACCTTAGGTCCTCAAATTCGATGGTTGAAAGGTTACTACCTAAAACATCAAGTCAACTATGATTTTCTTTAAATAATTTTGTAACCAAAGGACGTAACGAATTGAAAATGACTCTTGTCGTTTGACAATGTCATGCGTAGTTAAATCGAAAATTGAACAAAATACTGAAGAAAATCAAGTTAGGAAAACTCTTAGTAAAGCTCTTTTTATTGGTCCACCTGTTTTTGAAACAAATAATTAGGTTATGTAACAATAACAATATTGAAATTATACATATATTTTATAGTTCTATAAAATAGAAAATAATACGCTTATTTGGTTGTTTTTTTAGTTCTTCTTTTGTAAAAATTAAACAAAAATTGATTGTTCCATGAAAGTTATGCGCCTCGGAAGCTTTAGGTTGTCCCATGAACTCAATACGCCACGGAAGCTTTAGGTTTTCCCATGAACTCAATACGCCACGGAAGCTTTAGGTTGTCCCATGAATTCAATACTCCACGGAAGCTTTAGATTGTCCTATGAACTCAATACGCCACGGAAGCTTTAGGTTGTCCCATGAATTCAATACTCCACGGAAGCTTTAGATTGTCCTATGAACTCAATACGCCACGGAAGCTTTAGGTTGTCCCATGAACTCAATACGCCCTTTATCCAAACTCAATACCCCACGGAAGCTTTTGGTTGTCCCATGTTTAATACTTCTTAGACGGTGATATAAAAGATGCATGTAAATTTTAAATTTCATTGATTAATGAATGTTTCTTGATTTCTTTAAAATATTATATTATTTAGAATTTTATGACATTAATTCATATTATATTATTGTATTTTGTAGACTAGTTTTTATTTTCGTAAAGTTGTAATTGACATTACAACTATTCAGGTTTCTAATTACTTAATACACTGTTTTCTAGAAATAGAGGAATTACGCAATCACCCCTAACTAGTGAAGTTTAATACTAATAGAGAATCTGTTGTATCGTCGCGTCTAAACCTAACCGATCGATTGTACTTTTTACTTTTCCTCATTTAAACCGAATTTAGGAAATGTGTTGCGTTTGCATTGAATATCCGAACCCGCGAGATTTCACATATATTACACGATTCAGTTGTTTTTAAGAAGTAGCCTTTATCAAGTTGTTAAAACTTAGTTAATTACTTGACCTTTAGATCTATTAAGTATTTGTGCCACCCGAAAAAAAAAACTTATAAGGTCTTTAAAAAAGATAACTTGACTTAAAAAAGTCAAAAATTTATAAAACACGCAAAAATGATTGGATCGCGAAACGAAATATGTAAGATGAAAATTAGGAAAACTACTTGGTTGTATTGAAACCACCTAACTTACTGGTTGCTTTATTGAGCGAATAAGTTGCTTTTTTCTTTTGCATTTTCTTTCTCTATCTGTTGTCATTTTTATTTTAAATGCAGTTTAAAATCATTGAGTTGCTTAAAATATTCTATTTGCCATACTTAGGTACATAGAAAGAGTATTATTATAGATCTAGTAAAACTTAACTTCGTAAGACACATAGACATTAAGGTTTTTGTAATTGTTAGGAGTGTTCTTGTATTTTGCAATTGTTTTCTAATACTAATTTAATAATATTAATACATTGTGACTTTTGCGTTATTAGATTATAAATGTATGTGTAACAAAGTAAAAGTTTCGCCATGTATGATAGTGGAAGTTATCAAAATGAAACAATTCGTTAATGTGTTACTGCAGTAATAAACAGACTAGCGGTCCAAATATGAATAAGTTCAATGATGGCCCGGTGCTCACCCCCAAAAGATCTGCCAGTCTGCCGGCATTTCTCTACGGACCGAGACCTTACTCTAATTTTACAAATAGTAAGTATATTTAGATAATAGTCCAAGAGCCAGGCCTAAAAAATTTGACTCATTTTGTACTACATTAAACCAAATTTTTCTGAAAATATACCTTAAATTATGAATGAAAAGCATAGTCTGCCTATCCAGAGTGGAGCCATTCATATGATTGCGCATGCTCAAAATTTTATAAAATCGCTCTTATTCCAGTTTTCTTGTAATAAGTGGCTCCCTGTAAGTCGTGTGCAAAACATGAAGAGACCATTTTTAATGCTAATAAAATTTCCTATAAAAACGAGTGTTTTTTCGTCAAACTCGGATAAATAGAACTTAAGTTATGGCATTTGTTAAATGGCCAAAAATGCTCAAAAAGTCTATATTGTTTTAAAGAAATTCGCTGACTTTGCATAAATTAACAATTGTTTTGGTGTTTTTGCATCACACGTTTGAATTTGTTACTTTTCCTCATCTACTTCCGTAGGAAATATATTGAGTGCACCCGATGCCTAACCCAAGTTTCATCATAACCTAATAATTATGAGGTCGAGTGTTGCGAGATCAAATTCGCAGCACCTTAGTCTTTGGATAACCACTTTGCTTTGAAGTCGAACGCAGCGAGACCGAAGTTGCGAAGTTGTCCTCGTCAACTAAATGTAGATCCTTGTATTCCGTCACCCTTTTGCCATCTAAGACCGGTTTTATTAAATACTCAGTAGGAATTTTAAGTTATTATATTTGTTCTTTACGATCTTTCTTTATTAATAGATATTTATGACACATATTTAAAATAATGTTTTGTTGTTAGGGTGGTACCCCTACTTAAGTGCACCAGTCAACCGGCTTTCTTGTTATCAGTGGAATTACATTATGTTTACGGTCCTGTGCTCCTTCTATATATAGTATTATTCTATAGAAACGAACGTTTTTACTGAGGACAAGCAAAGCGAGTCTGAATACATTCTGCAGTATAAATTAGATGATTTTCAATTGTCTGAGAAAGAGCTTAGCAAATCTGATATGATGAGAAAAGGTCCAGAAGACTCGATTTTTACTTTATTTTATGCGTTATAGTGAATAATTACCGTACTGAATAATGGAAATCACTATATCTATTGCTTATTATCTTTCTCTCACTCTTTGATAAAATGTCTATAATTATTGATGTTTTTATTACACATATTGAAAATGTAGTATTGACTTAATTGGTTGAGTTTGAATAGATTTTGTATTTATATGATGCAAACTAATGTCCGATACAATGACTCATTACACAGTGGAAAACTTTTACACTAATTGTTAATAATGGTGAGAAATATTAATAATCCTGCCTCAGAGTGTTGTGTTGGCCTACCTGGTGAAATCAGGAAACTGCTTCAAATAGATTCATTCAACAACAGAACAAACAATTATTAATCCAATGATTGTGAACCGCTTGCTTTCTCTATAATTGGTTTATCGTTGCATCTAATCTTGTTTTATCGAAAAAGTATAGTGTATGGTATGATGCTTATTAAATTTATTTTAAAAGTCATACAATGGCATACTATTATATAGCATTAAATTGTTTAAATTAGTTGTTACAGGTATTTAAATTAACTGATAACAAGCCGATTTTCACCGTAATGGTGTTTTAATTTATCAATCAATTTTATTTACGCACTAAAATAATAAATAACTCAATAAATTCATGTTTTTGTAAAATGTTTGTTTAAATTATCCGTTTAGGTTTTATTATTTCTGGGTTAAATCGGACAAATCCAAGTCTGTAGTGATAAGAGCCTGATTCTATATTTGAAATCCTGGAATAATCGAAGTATTTATCCATGAAATATTGGCCATTTTTTTAGCACCGATGGTCGTTCTATTAGTTTTTACCTCATTTATCACAAATTAACGAACAATAAAGGAATAAAAGAAGAATTTTCAACGGCTCCCATGCTAATCCTATGATAAAAAAAATTTGATCACCCTTTCGTTTTCCCGCCATTGATATTGCCAACCTTACAACTATCTCTTTGAATCGTGAATAGGGCAGCATTTTTGACCATTTATAACCTTATATTAAAAAATCGGGTACGGGGTACCTCGGAACTCTCCCTGTTAGAAACGTTACACCTTCATACTCACTACTTTGAACCAATTTGGAAAATCGCTAAACAATTTAGTGCAGTAAGTTGTGAGATTCGATTCCTTAGACATTAATGGAATCAGTTTTTCCCCAGCGGACTCCCATCCACGTGCTGACTTCGCTCGATGCTGCTTAAAATTAAGGATACTTCAAAACCGCAGGGATACGAGTCTCTATGAAACGGAAGGATGCACTCGTGACGCGTTTGTACTCAATTAACGATATTCATTTTTCCTCGCCTACTAGCGTAAGTATAAACGGAATACTCCGTTTATACGCTTAAGTACACCCCGATAATGCGAAACTGTAGTTACGTCACAATCATCCGTTTCAGGCATTTTTATGCCGTCTGTGTGTGTTCGAGCTCGAAAGTTGGAACTTGGCACAAAAATTAATCACACGTCACGTTGTGCAGCTGTGCAGATAAAACTCTCTAGACCACAATAACTTATTTTGACGTCACCAAAAATTTTTAAAAAACTTTTTGAAATGTTGCAAAATGATCTTAAGAGACTTGGACAAGTAGACCTTTACAGTTGAAATTTGACAATAATGTGTAAACTTGGTTTCGATACGATCTACTTGAAAATATCCACTTCGAATTTTCAAACTTTGACGGCCCAGAACTTTGAATTTTCTTATTGTCTTTCATTGTAAGACTTGTCGTCACATACACGAAAACTATAACATTTGCAGTAAAATCCCATTGTTATTCTCGTGTACAAAACTAAAAAAGTGTTAAGTTTCATTTCATTATCAGTTTTAACAGCCGCCTCCGTGGCCGAGGTCGTTAAGGCGTTAGTCTTAACACTGACCTTTGACACCCACGGAGGTCTGGGGTTCGCATTCCAGGTTACGCTCTCAGTTTATAGAAGATTATTGTTTAGATAAATTATCGCCAACTTTAGAATACACTTTGAGCGTAACGGTTGCTACTACCACCCGAGGTTGTTCCCGCAGGGGATCCCTGATGAGCCGCAAGGCTCTAAACGGGCATAATCATCATCATCATCAGCTTTAACTCGATTTTTATTGATTTACATGTATTCCTTTTTTAAAAATCGTAAATTAATAAAAGCGTACCGCTTCATATAATAAATAAGCATACGAAGTATACTTTTTTAGTTGTCGCAAGTAGTGGGAGGAACACAGTGTATACGTTATGGCTAGGGAATGTTCCGGGCTCGCCATACTTGATTTTCGTTTTGTTTCGAAGATAAGGTTTGTAATGAGAGCGATTTGTGTATTTAGAGAGCGGACGGGAGTATATAGAAAGCGAAGTAAACATTCACTACAAGACACCTGTTAGAGTCGAACATAAAGAATACATAGAGGAAGGAGAACTGGCTAGGAGGCAAGCTGAAGCCTTGAGACGGATATACCAGCAGCAGAGGAGGAATAAATATCTAGCGGAACTCAATGATATTCATTCCAGGCGACACCAGGATTATTTCACGTAAGTGCTTATTCATCTATGGGAGACCTTAGCAGTATACACACTCCCACAAACATATATATAAATATATCATTTTGATACTACCGAGTTTTGCAAAACATGAATAGTTGACACACAATTATGTCTCTCACACAATTATATTGTGTATATATATATATATATATATATATATATATATATAATATATATATATATATATATATATATATATATATATATATATATATATATAGGGGGGACCCCCTAGCTCCCCCCCCCTATGCTAATTATTCACAATTAGCATGATGAATAATTAAAATAGTTCTTCTAAAACAATGATGATAATTTCAATTATTTTATTCATTTTGCTTTTTGTAAATATCCATTCAAATAATTAGATTATTTCCGCGGTAAAAAGTTAAAATTTATTCTCTCTTTTTGCAAATTTATTATGGAAAAAAAAAAATTCGCTATTGGGATAGGTATCATGGCGGAAGTCGAACCCTGAACCATGACACAAATCCGTTGCAAAATGCAGGGTTAAAATTTTTTGCCGCAAAAAGGTGAATATTTATGTTTTTTGTGCCGCTGAATCAAATGAAACCGGTCCGAAGTTGATACGACTACACTAAGTGACCAAAAAGACAAAAAAAACATTGTAAATTACCGAAAACCAAAATTTAGGTCAATAAAAAATGAATTTTTTATTGGCGCTGAATCGAATGAAACCGATCCGAAGTCGATACGTTACCACTCTAAGTTACCAAAAAGTCGAAGAAAATACAAAAAATGGTCGAGAACCAAATTTACGGTCGATGAAAATTAAATTTCGAGTAGGGTGCCGTTTTTCCATCTGAATTGAATGGCAGTGGTCCGATGTAAATACGAGCACTCAAACTCAGGGTACCTGGGTTCAAATCCTGGTAGGGACGATGAATTTTGTACAACCAACTTGATAATAATGTGCATTTCCTTTGAAAAATACAGACAAAATGAGTTACGAGCAGTGCTTGACAATTGAGTAACTGCTTAGGTTCTAATGCATGAATCGGAATCTTATGCAAGAAATGGGTTGTTGAGCACGGAAACACACATTCTAAATGAAATTCGCCCGACATGCGGAGGACCACCCCGCCAGAATTATTTATTTTACAAATGATGTTAGTTATTATTGTTGACATGTTTGATGTTTTTGCTATTGATTGGAAACTATGTGCTATTTTTTTCTTTATTGTATTGCATTATACTCATCTACAAACAGCTTTTTTAAATACCCTTTATTTTATTTTTATTACAATAATTACAATATAAATTTTTAAAAATAATTAATTATACTTATGGATAAATATGTGAAATCTTCTAGGGGGAAAGTCTAGTGAGCTGTCAATTAATTTTATTTTGTTGATAGTATAGTTGATATAAATTATTTGTGTAGGCCTCTGCAGAAGTCACCAATACCTCTAAACAGATACGATGACTTCCCTCACGAAGTCGCTCCTCCCAGACCCAGAGACAGGACCCCAGAACCCAAACTTGTCGCCAGGGCTCTGTATAATTTTGTTGGACAATCTTCCAGGTACTTGATTTTTTTCTGTATTTTCTACTTGTTTTCAAATATTTTTGCCTAAAAAAGAACAACACAGTAGAGGGTACTAACCTGTATGGAACAAGCTCCTCATAAAGTAAACAAATTTTAGTAAATGTGTTAGTTAATAAGAAATGTAATGCTTTTAGTATTATTTAATAAAACCATAGGGTAAGCAGCCCCTTAAAAAAGAATCAGGTCACAAAATTAGTTTGCTGTCTTCTTATAGTCTAGATGATAAAATTATAACTACAATTGAATGGAAAATGTTATATTCCATTCAATGTTTTGGAATATATGATTGAATTTTTGATATCTCTAATTACTCTCTCTCTCTCTCATTTATATCTCTTAATATCTGTAATTAATATAACATTACTAATTTATTGCATGTTTCTATTATTTTTACATTATTTAATTTATTCTGTGGTAATTTACCATTACATAAGCAGATCCCTAATACTAGTAATTTATGTAAAGAAAATGAATGTCAATTTTTTAATTTCTCACTGAGAAATTGCTCAAACTTAATTTGTTTGCTTAAAATTAGCATATTCTATTTTATTTATGTGTTTTTATTCTATCTGTACTTATTAAGGTACTTGAGGCAGACAAGTTTTTTATTGTGTAAAAACTTTACCACATTTTATTGTTGTAATTGCTTTAATAGAATATTTTTTGTTTAGTTTTAATTTCATTTTTAACTTAGTCCTTCTAATGAGCTTTAAAAAACAATTTACATCTTTTAATCCACAAGTCAAATAAGTGAAAATATCAATGTTTATCTTTTTGAGGAACTATTTACAATTTTTCACCGAGGGCCTTAAGTTTCAACACCTTGTTTGTTGAAACTTTATTAGAAATTCCATCTACATTTTTTATTAATTAATTTATTTTTACTTTTTAGTTTCATTCATTTTGATTTAATTTTTAGAGAACTTACTTTTCGAAGAGGGGATATAATATTCGTGAGGAGGCAAATAGATAAAAACTGGTACGAAGGAGAGCACAATGCCATGATCGGACTTTTCCCTATCAACTATGTCGAGGTATGAGAACAACATGTTTTTTTTTATTTCTCATTTTTTAATTCCAAATCTATGGATTTATTTTGTATAGTAGTTTCATTTGTTCCAAAGAAATTATCGACTTTCTTTATTTATTTATTATTTTATTCAGGATAAATTTATCAAAAACAATTTGTTTATCATAGAATAAAGTTTGCCTACCTATGGGCTTGAAAATGTTTTAGTTAGCAAGGAAACTGGACATCCATTCATATATATTCAGGCCTCATTGCAATTTTAAAAAATCAAAAATTTATTAGAATCACTTTTTATGAAACATTTTTTTGTTATATTTTTATATGATTTTGTAAAAGTTTTCAAGTGATATCATTTTGATACACCATATTGGATCAATCCCAAAATCGTATCAGTTTCAATGTATTTATATTAAATATAATTATTTATTTAAAATTTCAATGTTCAAAGCTGATTTGCAGGCGGGTGAGGAAGCCCGTGATACCTTGTTAGTCGCTACTATTTTGTGTGGAGATTCCGCTTTGACTTCCCTCCTCTTGAGATTTCCTCCTCTTGCATTGCTTGATTCATAATACAGGAGCCATTTGTCACCTCAGTAAATGTTGTAATTCAATTTTATATTGGTGTGATAAATAAATAATGGTGTAATAATATTTGTAAATGTTTGGTGTTTTAGATTATACCATATGATGGGATTCGAACGCTTCCGAAGAAATCAACTGAAGGTCAGGCCCGGGCTAAGTTTAATTTCCAGGCTCAGACCCACCTTGAGTTGTCCCTTGTCAAAGGTAATATCGCTAATGTTTTACCTTGCTTGTTGCCACCCGCTATCCTCTTTAATCAATATCCATAATTTTATTTGAAAAATAAGGATAGTAAATTAGTTATCTCTATTCTTAACTGGACTAATCACAACTAGAATTTAAAAAATCTAACAAAACTTCTAAATTTTGTTAGAATTGATGGCAGTCAATAGGAGTTATACATTTACAGTAATAACTCAAAGTGGTTTAAACTTTTTTTCAAGGATTTTAAATTATTTTGTCGGGTAGAAACTATAGTCCAGTAACGATATCAAAACATCTGGTATTCATGATTAAAAGAGATAGATGTAAGGTTGGCAATACCAATGGTGGGAAAATGAAAGGGTGATAAAAAAAATAGTATCATAGGATTAGCATGGGATTCTAAAAGAAGAAAAAATTCTTCTTTTATTTCTTTATTGTTAGTTATTTGTGATAAATGAGTTAAAAATTAATAGAACGACTATCGGTCCTGAAAAATTGCCTATATTTCATGGATAAATTATTCCATTATTCCAGGATTTTAATATAGAATCAGGCTCTTTATCACTACAGACTTGGATTTGTTTGATTTAACCCAGAAATAATGAAACCTAAACGGATAATAGAGTATTTCCATTTTTCAAAAAAAAAAAAAATGTTCATTCAATGATTAAATGTTTAAAAAAAAAGCTCAAAAAATATCTAATTTAATTTTAACTTGTCAAATTAAGCATTTAAAGATGAGGGGAAGGGAATGGGTGAGAGAGTGGGGTGAAAACAGAACATTCAAAAGGTAGGGTTGTTTAAGATACTGTACTTGTATGTCTACGGGTTGAACGTGAACCTAGGTTTAGTCTCAGTACGTTAAAGCTTAATGCATTGCATGTAATTATAACTAATAAAATAAAGTTTATTTTGTAAATCAAATGTACATAATTTAAATGTAAATGTCTTTGTTTTCATTGTCAATAATTTAGAATCTAAGCAACTTACATCAAGTTTTTTAAGAATATCCCGGTTAAAGTTAAAAACAAGCCATAGATTATGTTATATCATTTTAAAGGGTATGGAATGAGGCTGTTTTTAAGATTTTTAGGTTTTAACTATGAGTGGACAAATATCGAAGACTGTGGCATTTAAATTTTTTACATTTTTAGAACTAATAAAATTTTTTATTTTAAATGCAAATAAATTAAAGTTTGATTGTGACGATTGCAACATAAAGTATACCATTTTAAAGAGAATTTAATGTCCTTTAGAATAGTGAAAACCGCATCTCTTTAGCTTTAGTAGTTTTCAAGTTGTAGACAGTAAAGTATCGAATAATTCGATATATCGATTTTTCTAGAGAACTATTGAGAATCGACCCTATGCTTACATGACATTTTTTGTTCATCCTGGTCCATAGAATCGGGATTTTTATTTTGTCCCATTAAGATTAAGTCACCCTGTATAATAAATAAGAGCTGATTTAGAGAGGGCCAACAAATCTGAGTCTGTCTTTTGGAAAAGGCTATAAAATTTTAAAAATTTTCCGATTCTCAAAATTCAAACATTATTCACTTCTACTTGCCATATTAGCGTATATCTTGGTTGAACATATTGTTTTATTTGTTTACATAAGTAGTGTATTTGAGGGCTAATATTATGGTAAAACACTAGTATGTTAGTTAAAGACAATGTTTATCTATTTTAAATATTGTTTACATCTTATACATAAGTGTATTATAGATTTATATTTTTATAATACTATTATTAATAAATATATAAAAAGTATAAATATATATATAATGCCATAAAAAGGTAATTTTGTGCAAAAATTAATTTTAAAATTATTTAAAAGTAACATTAATTTACAATAAATAAAATAAAACACAATATTGTGATTTCCACCTTCTTATCTCACTCAATTTAAATACTCGTGACAACCCATTAAAACTCTATTTTCAATGAAATAGTGATTCTACTGAGCTCATACACCCTAAAATTAATTGAATCAAAGTACTTTGAGAAAAAATTAATGATATAATCATCACAAATAAAAACCAAAAAAATGTTACTTTACCTAGTCTGACTGAAATTAGTAAACATTTTAACTATTAAGATGACGTTAAAAGACGTTAAAACAAACATATACTCTATCTCAAGGTTTTAAAATATGAGATCTTATTTTCAAAAGTTCTTATAGTATAATGTCATATTATTTTAGATTAAAACTCTCATAATATTTTAATATTTGAAAAAGTAACATTTCTTAAGTCATAAAATGTATATTTATGCAGCATACGATGCACTCTAAGTCTCGTGTATATAGCTCTAACTCAAACTTGTTATCTCTGTTTAGTTAACCTTCTCGGATGTTTTAATGCCTTTTTAGTATAATAAATGGATTAAAGTCTCATAAATTGTTAGTATTCCTTCCATAAGCCAATTCAATGCGGGATTAACATTCACATGTTGTTTATAGAAAGTATTTTCCTTGTCTAATGATTTCAAAAGTGTATCTACAGGAAGCAAGTTATAATTATGTTAATCAGTTACGTCTTCATTTCATTTAAGAGCAAGAGGCAGTAGAAAGTAAAACTGTCAGTTTAGTAATCTACTCCTATGAATTTAAACAAATTCAAAGCAGCTGTTATAGTTTATTTGACAATAAAAAAAATAATATTTTATTTGTTTCTTAATTAATATGTTATTAATTTCTTACCCTGATTGGAAAACGTTTTTTAAAGGGGTAGAGCCCCCCCCCTCTCTAAAAAACAGTGGGGGGATCTCTGTCTTTCCCATTACTTATTAAAGGAATCTCACGATGCACTCTGTACCAATCAATTTTTTTAGGAAATGCAATGTTTAATCTTAATATTATTGAATATCATTATTATTATTCATTGTGTTCCTCTTAATTTAATATGATTTTAATATTTGGGCCTCTAGAGGAGAGAAAAGACAATAATTTCACTAAGAATATATTTTGTAGCTCACAAAGAGCATGATCACATCAACACGTTAATATCTAAGTCCTAAAGAAAGTGCTAGCTGCTTATTTTAGGATACTAAGTTGTATTACTCTTATAATTAAGTATCTTTTAACACAGAGTGCAATGTCTAGACACCCCTTCCAGTTTTAAGTCTAGTTTACCAAATGTAGTCAAAAGTATTTTTCAGAATTCATTGTTTGAATTTTGTATTACCAAATTAGACTGGAATTGGATTCCAGTCGAATTAAGTTAAGTTTTGGGATTTATTTAATAGGTATGATATGATCTTAGAATAATACTATATATAGAAAGAGCACTACTGATAACACGAAAGGCGGTTCACTGGTGCACCTAAGTAATGCTGCACCCTAACAATATACAATTTTCTAAAAAAAAAGTGGGCAATACTTCCGGTTGCTGAATTATTATGTTCTATTATTAATTAATGATTGATTATTCATAAATACTAATATAAATATCGGTTCATTACAATATTTTAAGCATTTTAAAATGTAGTAACGTTTTTAATTAAAATTATATTAAAAGTAGTCCTCGTCAACTAAATGTAGATGCTTGTATTCCACCACCCTTTTGCCATCTAAGACCGGTTATTAAATATCAGTAGTGTTTTAAGTTATTATATTTGTTCTTTACGATCTTTCTTCATTAATAGATATTTATGACAATATTTAAAATAATGTTTTGTTGTTAGAGTGGTACCCCTACTTAAGTGCCAGTCAACCGGCTTTGATGTTATCAGTGGAATTACATTGTGTTTACGGTCCTGTGCTCCTTTTATATATAGTATTATTCTAAGGATATGATAGAGAAAATAGACAATTTTAGTGACTTCATAATTTTAGCCTCAAAATTTTATCAGCTCTGCTACCAAAAGAAAACATGCACTGCTGGTTTTTTTCTGGTGGAGATTATCTCCAAGGCACTTAGGCCTCTTATGTGGGCCCTTTGTGCCCAAATGGTGGTTTATATTTACTGTGTTCCCTCTAAGAGTCATAGTTCTAATATATGTTTTTACTTCCACAAATTATTTGCTTTCATACTATTTTCTTCAATTATACTGTATTATTGTATTGTACTTGTTTTGTTATATTATTCTGGATGTTTTGCTTTAGGCGAACTTGTCCTGTTAACAAGAAGAGTGGATGAGAATTGGTTTGAAGGTAGAATCGGGAATAAGAAGGGAATATTCCCGGTATCGTATGTACAAGTATTGGTTGAACCCGGGGAAGTTACCTGTAAGTACTGAGTTACTTTTTGTATTAAATAGAACACATGTGGAGTTGTTTATTATAAGTCAAAGAAAAGAATAAGTCTCCACAAAATATTTTTATTTATGAAGTTCTTCCAACCTGGCTAGAGGTTATTAGCAGAGCCATAAACTAGAGATACGATTATAATGAAACATAAAACAAATAAATTAAAACATCAAACAAATGTTTCTTCTTTATTTTGATGGTAAAAGCTAAGTTAGCCTTATTAGTAAAATTAAAGTAAATAAAGAAGAAGTAGCTGTTTGATGTTTTAATTAATCTGTTTTGCCACTAATGATGACCTATTTCAATTTCAATAATTACTTTATTTATTGATAAAAGTACATAAATATAAATAAAAGTAAAATAAATAAATAATAGTTATTTATGCACCAAGGGAGTAAAGAATGTCATTATTACCCTGAGCTATATGTTGGTTCCTGAGGCAAAAGCCGAGGGAACCAAAGGATTTAATCCTGAGCAAAGCCGGGGATTTATTTGTTTTAACTCCTGAGCGAAGCCGAGGGAGTTATAGCTATTTACCCGAGGCAAGCCGAGGGAGGTTATTGCGAGGGAATAATGGCATTTTACTCCAAGGTGCATACAAGATTTTATCTCCAGACGTCGACATTGAAAATAAAGTAAGAATGTCTTTTTTCATTTCTTTTTTCAAGATTTTTTAACTGAAAATTATCTTACCTTTATTATAAGAAACTCGTCGTTGGATGAAATATGCAAAAAGTCGTCAACTTGGTTCTTAGTAAAAACATTTGTTTTCTTTGCAACATAACCTTCGGTTTTTTTCTTTTTAATAATGCTATTAGTGATGCATAGCTTTTGATTTGATCATTGAATGCAGTGACTGCAGACTTTGTTTTTCATTCATTATTAAAATAAACAAGCAATGATTTTCACTTACTTTTTGTAAATTATGATCAATGACACAACTTTTAAAATTGTTACATGCTTTGTCATTATACTTTTTCGATTTCGTCGGTAACAAGTTTTTTTTACCAAGTTCGCTTCAATAGCAATGTCAGAGGTGTATTGTTAAAAAGATCGCCAATATCGCACACAATATTATCTGACATAATTGAAATATTAGAGCAGTAATAAGTAATATTTTAATCTAATTATTAAAGTTTAAGACAGATTAAACAGTTAAAGCTAAGGTTTTAAACTAAAAAAAAACTTTGATTTTGATTTTTGTCGAAAAAAAAAAAACAATGAGTATGCAAATCTTGAAATGATTTAAAAAAATGGATAGCCAACTTAATTTTTTTTTACTTTTAAATAAAGAACTAGTTTTTTATTTTTTAAAATTATTTGTTCTTATATTATTATTGGCATTACACTAGTTTCTACTTAAAATGATTGTTAATGTTATATTCTTTTTTTTATACATCTTTATTCTTGTATATTTCTTATTTATAGTATCTTAGTTTTCAAATAAAAATAATTATACACTATTCAGTTTGTCGATTATTAAGTTAAGTTGGCAACTGTTACTTTTTACTCCCAAGGAGTAAAGTACTTTTTACTCCCTTGGGAGTGAAAAGTGATTCTTTACTCTCTTAAATCTAGTCATTAAAATTTTGTATTATATACCGTCTGGAGAAAATAAATAATGTACAAAAGAAACAAGTAAATTTACAGAAAAAAATACAAATTTTGACACTCATACTCATACCTAGGAGTTTATTTGTTTTGCCTCCTGCCCTTGGATGAAAGCAACTTGAAAGCACTTTGCCAATACAAAATAGACTCTTATCTTTCACCTGTTACTGTTTGTATAAGGAGAAACTATCTGTAGGAGTCTTCCCATAGAAATGTTAAAATGAACAAAACCAGTAATTAACCTTGCAAGCTCTGTTTCAACAAAATAAAATCATGACTAATGTCAAACATTAGCTTTGTGAATAATAACTGCTATATTGTTGGAGAACTAAGGTGAGCGTTAATGGTTCATCTTAATAAAAGAGAAAGAAGTCTCTCCACAAAAATATATTCTTAATAGCAAGCGCTTTCACCTAACAAGAGTCATCATCAGTGCAGCCGTTGAATAAAGAAGAGGGTGATAGATGAGTCTTATAGATCAGATATCAAAGATAGGCTCAGTCTATCTTTGATATCTGATCTATAAGACTCATCTATCACCTCTTCTTTATTCAACAGGCTGCACTGATGTGACTCTTGTTAGGTTGAAAGCGCTTTGCTATAAAAATATATTTTTGTGGAGAGACTTCTTTTCTTTTATTGCTATATTGTTGAGTAAATATCAAATATCTTGCTATAAACTAATGTTACAAGCTATTTAGTGGAGTAATCTAGTAAAAAAATAATTAGTCACTCCCCTAGAGAGTATTTACTCTAAATTTATTTATTTAATATTTAAATAAATAAATAAAATTAATTGAGAGTTAACTTGTTGCTCCACCTAGCCATCATCATTTAATGGAATGCATAAAAACAGCTCTGACTTAATAAAGTACAAACAAAATAATTAATTTGTTTAAAATAAAGGAGCTATAGCAAAATTACAAAAACAAACAATCACAATGAATATTTGGGAGAAAATAGAGAAATTTAATATTCTCAGGAGTGTTATGAGTGATTGTTTTTGGAACTAACATTGCTGAGTTTTCTCAAGTCATTGTTATGATTGTTCTCTTACCGATGCTAACAGTGTACTGACAAACGGAAAATACTGAAGCAGTGAGGGTGCACCCCCCCCCCCCATTTTAAAAGAAAAACACCTCTACAAAACATGCGAAAATATGTATTATACATTTTTATTTTGGATCATTAGGTCCGTTATCTTGTTTTTACTTCAAAATATTTATTTATTGACTTTCTAGCTCATTCTTCATTCCCCAAAAATTCTATAGTATTTCCCAAACTATGGCCCTACAGAAATATATAGGGATATGCAAATACCAGTACCAGAGTTATTTCATTTTAGGAATAAATACCAATAAAATATTGGTAATTTAAACTCCTAGGGTAGACTTTCTGAAAAGTGAGCTTTTTGATGACTGTCCACATTTCTGCCATATTTCCTAACATTAAACGTTGGCTCATAAATTGTTGTATCCAGTATGTTGTATATCTATTGAATTCATTGTCAATGTTTGTGAAAATAATAATTACATTTGTAGACAGCGGAGGGAAGCCAGTAGTGGCGCCGGCATCTCATAGTGTTATGTTGAATGGTGCCAAGGATATCGGATCACAACTTCAGCCTCCTAGACCACCATCTGTGGTGAGTGTCACTTCCTAAAATATATTTGTTTGAATAAAATATATTATTACTGGAGCTGGCGTATACTTTATAATACATTACATTCTATTTAATTAAGTGATAGTGGTATGGGTGGAGTGGTAGTAACTACCAGGCAAGTAGGCCACGTTGTTGGGCCCTTTTTGCCAGCTCCCTAAGATAGTGTTCTACTCCTTTTAATTTCAAGTGTAGGTGTATTTCATCTAATCTAGACAGAAGAGCCGTGAATTTCTATGGTTCCTCTCATGCTTTTTCAAGCAATCGTATATATTTTCACTGACTCTTATAGTCTAGTGAAAACTGGGAACAACACGTGCTCTCACTGTTAAACCAAACCTCCACACACTTTAAACTACAAGGCAGAAAACGTATAGTATTATAATTAATGATCAGAGTAATAAAATAAGTTTCTCCACAGGTATCAACAATTTATTTAAAATAGAGCATAACCGGCTTTCAACCAACGAAAGGTCATCATCAGTGCCGGTGAGGTGTTAGGAAGCTAGGTTTTGAGTCTTTTTTATTGTTGACACCAGTGGAGAGACTTATTTTATTACTCTGATTATGATGAACTCCTCTAGCCCTCATTTTTTGAATTCTATTATAATGAATCTACAATGAGGGTCCTAAATTTTGCCTATACCCAGTTTCATTTAGGGTAAGGGATCTTTAACGAGTACCTGACAACGCACAGGCTCGGAACCACCGGCTTTACGTCCCTTCTTTTTATCCCTCTCGTAAAATTCCTAGAGGCCCGTGCTGGGATTGAACCCATGACTAAAGTCCATTCATTCTGTGTATTGGCCGCGTACCTTAACTACTACCACCACGGGTGACTCCATTCTATTTAATTAAAGTTTTGACTATAAGATTTTTAAGGAGAAAGAAATACCTTTTTCTATCTACTTATGGCTGTAGGTAAGGAAAACTAATACATACTAACAGTTGGACCAACTTAACAACTTGGTCGGAACAGTGACTCCATTGTTGTGGTGGAGCATTCTGACTTTTAAGTTGTTAAAAATGATTGAATGACAGTGATAGTGGTTAATATTATTATTTAAAGTTATTCTTGTTTGTTATTTTGATTAAGAGAAATGTATGAAGTATTGAAAAATCCATTCTTGTTGAAAACAAAAGTAGTTTAAAAAACAATGACAATCTGTTTTTTTGGACTGCATCATCTATCTATAACATAATACTTATTTAGCTCCATACAGCTCATCAGGGGTTACTCCTCATCATGTGTCCATATCTATAATTTTAAATTTAATCCGTATCTGTATCTATAGGGTTTCAACCATTATAATATGCAGAAAGATTTAATGAATTAGGTCATTGTTGCTATAAATGACAGTGGCAGTATTTTGGATTAGCCCTATGAATTTGGTTGAGTCACTTTTTCATTGCTAAGTAAAATTTGTCATTATTCCCAAGTCTACATTTGACCATGTTGTTTGTCAACATTGCCAAGATCCATGCCTCACCATGTATTTTTCCCCTCTGTTGTTTACCATGTATTTTCCTTGTGTTATTTACTATGTATTTTCCTTGTGTTATTTACCATGTATTTCCTTGTGTTATTTACCATGTATTTTCCTTGTGTTATTTACCATGTATTTCCTTGTGTTATTTACCATGTATTTTTCCTTGTGTTATTTACCATGTATTTTCCTTGTGTTATTTACCATGTATTTTCCTTGTGTTGTTTACCATGTATTTCCTTGTGTTATTACCATGTATTTTCCTTGTGTTATTTATTTTTCCCATATTTACCATGTTTTTCCTTGTGTTATTTACCATGTAGCTGTTTACATGTATTTTCCAGTCCCACAGTGCCCATGACTAAAGAAGAAAGGCAGATTAGCCAGATTCTTCACATTGATAACAGATCTGACCCTGTCCCGTGAGTAGCTTTTACAATTACTTATCAACTAATCTATTTAGATAGGGAGTCTGACTAGATGAAGTGGGGTATCGTCTTTGCCTGCAGTACCAGAGGTGACGACATCAAGGCCAGCATTGAACTCTCAGTATTTTAGAGATATTAGTATTAGACTTGCTATATAGACTGAGTAATAACCATCCATCATTTTTTTCTTGTAAGGAATTGTTTAAGAGAAGATTTCTCTATTGTTTGTAGAGAAGAATATTTAGTTCTACAGTTTCTTTACTTCCTGTATTTGTAATTTTTTTAATAGAGTTTTATAATTATTTTTAAAAAATCAATTTTCATTTTTTGGTCAGTTTTTTTTTTTCAACTTTTTAGTGAAAATAAAATATTGTTTTAGATATCGAGCGATGTATAACTATAAACCTCAAAATGATGATGAGTTGGAGCTGAGGGAAGGAGACGTTGTGTATGTCATGGAGAAGTGTGATGATGGATGGTATGTAGGGTCTCTCCACAGGAATGGTCAATTTGGTACCTTCCCTGGCAACTATGTACAGCGCATACCTTAGTCACACCCAGGTAACATGTTAGCCATTTTTGTAATTCCCCCATTCTTCGAGACTGAGCTGCTAGGTATTGAGGGTTTTTATTTTGTTTGCATCCCAACATCCTAAAAGGAAAAGAAAGCATCGATTTAGCCAAAATATATCACTACTAAAAATTTTTTAAGGGACTAGCTTTAATTGGGCTTTAATGAGAGACTAGTTTTAGTTATTAGGTAACTATATTCATATATTTCACTACATTCTCGTGGTGTATTCATGTTAATAAAATGTTTAAAAACGTTCAAGATTTTTTTTTAAATTTAAAGTATTTTAACTTATTATTAAGTAATTTCTCCTTAGTCTCACTTTTTAGAGAATTCCTTTGAAAATTGGCCTAATGGTATAGGCGTCATGGCGGAATTCGAACCTCGGACCACGACACAAATCCGTTTCAGAGGTCCCTAATGAGGAAAAAATACTTTTTGCAAAACTTTATATATTTAGTTTATAGAACTCATACATTTCTAAATCATTTTTAAATTAATGTCTTATATTCTATAATATTTTTCTTCGCTAATCTACGAATTAGCGATAATCATTTCTGTGAAATCTGTGATATTTAATTCTAGTCTTTTTATGTTGTGTGTATAATTTTTAATTTGTTGTTAATGTAGTGTTTAAGTTTATTTTTGATGGCCTGAAGATGCCCACAGTGTTGGGTGAAATGATCATCGCTAATTTGTAGATTAGTGTAGAAAAATATTATAGCATGTAAGTCATTAATTTGATTGTTTAAAAACTTTGTTATTTACAAGTCATCATCAATTAAAATCTTAGCATATTCTACTTAAATATCTTCTATACATATTAAAGGATGCTAACAGGTTATACATAAATTCACTAGAAAAAGCTTATAAATTTCGTTTCTATTTTCATATTTATATGCTTTTATATGTTTTTAATTGAAAAACATTTTTACTTGAACAACTTTTTAAAATTTTTTTATTAACATGAATATGCTAAGAATGTAGTGGAATATAGGTATCTAATAAACTAAAACCAGTCTCTTATATTGCTGTTATCACTTATTTATGCAATAATTGAGACCCACACTAATCTTAATATCACCCACTGCTTTAACAAATTTTGAATATTTTGCACCTTCAGGTCCAAAAATATATAAAAAATTGGTTGGGCATGTATGTATATATGAGGATGGAAACTGCAGCTCCATATAAGTAAAAGTAAACTAGCTATAATTCAAACAGTTGATATGATTTGAATGAAACTTGGCACACAAGTCAAGTCCTATGAGAGGAACAACGGAAAAAATTAGAGATAATTCCACTCAGGGTATCGAAATGGTCTCAATCTGCACTTTTCCATGATTGGTAGTTTGTTTTTGATCATAACTAGTTTTTATTTATTAATATTTTTGATGTTATTTTCTAGATTCATCTCATATAAACTTGGAAAACATAACATGCTGTTTACAAAGCAGATACCTTACATCGTAGGATACTATTGCATCTGTATCTTTTAAAATACACATAATATAAATCAACATAATACTTATAAGCAAATAATAAATTATCATAAAAAATAATATAATAATAAAATCTAACATAATATGAATGTATTGTAGAATAAATATTAATAACTCCTCGTTTAAAAACATAAAGCCAATCAAAAAGTCATCAATAAAACTAACACTACTCGTATTAGGATAAATTATTATATCTAAATAGTGTTGCCTTAAAATAATAAAAGATAGTAATAAAATATTGCCTTGATATATTTAATGAAAAATACATTATATTTTACCATTAAAATTGTATTACAATATTGATAGAAATTCCTTTTTATAATATAATTATAATGCAAATTCTTTTTAAAATTGTACAAATAATTTATTGAAAAAACTGTATTACACATTTAATTAATATATACTTATGGAATTATATAAATTCTTATTAAACTTATAAAATTATATAAATTTACCAAAGTGTGTAAATGAAGTGTTAAGCTGTATTGTTAATTACTTTTTAATTAATTACAGCAATACATTTACTTCAGCCAAATGATTTTAGTCAACACATTAATAATTAAAAAATAAACCTATAATGATAATTGGAAAATATTTTTAGTTGAAAATTAATTAAATATCAATGAATGATCTTTATAAAATAAAATTTAATAAGTACTGTATATTTTTTATTATTAATTAATATTAATGCAAGATCTTATATTATTATAATGTTGTTAATTTTATTTATTTATAATACATATTTTATCCATGAAATGTACTAAACATGATTTAAGTATTTGTTTTGAGATCGGATTTTTTTATTATATGTATAGATTTGGTTTATTAATATTTTTATTTTATTTTACTTTTGGTATGAGTTTAGAGGCATTATTATTAAACATTACCTTACTATGAGTCGAGTTAATACTTATGTAGAAAAACATAAGTCTTACTCAAACTCAGGTAATGTTCTTTAATAATGCTGGGAGTATTGGAATATTTGCATCTGATCTTTATATTTTTAATTGTTTCAAAATCATGTTTCACTAATGATCTTATGGAATAGAAAATGAGGGGTTTCATGGTGTTAAACACTCTATTTTTCTAATGGTGGTGTCTATGGTGTTTTTAGTCACTTCTAAACCAACAGAGAGTTGTGTGGCATAAAAACATAATAAATCACTTGTGGAAACACTTTGATAACACACGTTAGGATACATTATTATATCTAAACAGTGTTGCCTTAAAATAATAAAAGATTATTGCAAAAAATGTTTGTGGAATATTACGTGACTGGTCCTAAGAGGATTAAAGCCACAAGCTTTCTTGTATACAAATCTATTCATACATTGCAATGATTCTATGTAATTGTCAAACCCATATATGTAAATACGTGTTACTCAAATTTAATAAAAGGAAATGTAAAATTTGCTGTTAAAATTTTATATGCAACTCAAAAAAACTGTAAAAAATGATAATAAAATGAAACCAATCAGTTTTGCCTCATAATTATCACATCATGAATCTGACATGACCTGTCTGTTGACTATTTTTATGTTCTGAGTGTTTTTTGTGGTGTATCTTTGCCGTAGTACATTATCATGTGTGAGCTATATTGTTATTTATGGGCTCGTGCTAAGTTTTATTTCTTATTTCAATATCATTTTCAATTTAGGGCTGGCATGGCCCATATTTCCTCTTTATTCATTTTAATAGGTGCTGAACATTTTAAAGTTAAAAATAAAATAAAATTTTATAAAAATCCTTATTTATATCTTAAATTCTAAGATATAACTAAAATAGCTCAACATACTTAAAAAACAACTTAATATTGTTTTTGTGTTTATTTATTAATTTTAAGTATTAAAAAGAATCACATATTATTATTTGTTATTTTATTTTCAGAGTTTATATTTTTATTTTTGATATTTTAAGATTTATTTATTAATTGAATCAAGTAATGATTAAATGAAATGAATGCCAAAATATATTTTAAATTAATTTTACTCAATAATTAAAATTTTGTACTAAAATATATAAATATAGTGTGTCATGTGCCACGGTTTTTCACAGTTTTTAACGCTAACGATAAGTACAGCTAAATTAACCTAAGAATTGATAATAAAATGCCAAAATAAACCAAAGTTTAGGTTTAGTAAACGTTTTTATTAAAAGTAAGTAATACTTTATTAATTAATAAATGTAGGGAAAAATGGTGCACTTTGTAAAAATCATCTCCTTTATACTTCTTAAATATTAAGTTAAGTAATTTGTTACTTGGTATTTTAACTTGCGTATGAAAATTTCCATTATTTAAAAAAATAATCTTTTTCATTGTGCTTTAAGTTTTCTTTGATCACTTAGAAAAAATATTAAATTTTGGAGAAATAAAATTAGAATAGGATGTTTAAAGAGTTTTTGGTTGGTCCTGGATTTCACTGCTTTTTCTTTTTCCCAAGGTAAACCTTGCACTCTAGGTTATCATATTAGAAAATTATAGCCAGGTTTTTTAGTCTAAGCTGGTCCATTCTGATGAAGCAGCTTAGACTAAGCAAATGATTTAATCTAATCATTATCAGAAGGCACAGGGGTTCCAGAATTCTACTTATCTTCTCTTTAAAACTTGTTCTACTGTATTTTTATTTGTTTTGTTTTTCCTTACCTGATATTCTTGTCTATTTGCATGAAAATGTCAAAGATTTCTAGATTTAAGGGAAACATTAAATTTATGATTTTTAGTAGCGCAGTTTCTTCATTTCTAAGTTCATAATAAAGGGAAATACATTAACTTAGGTTTGTGCCATGTGATCAAGTTAATAGGCAAAGTTGCCTTAAATACTTTTAATAACTGGGATTTAGTCTAGTTATCAATACTTTTAATTGTTTAGCAAACAGTGAATGTAAATGGACATTTATGCTCTCATTTTATCTTAAAAAAAGAGTTTCACAGTTTAACTTTCAGGCTGTTCTTCTACCTGAACCCTTTGTATCAGTCCCTAGAAATGCTCTGATGAGTCTATAAAAAAATGTAGGTTACTTAGCATGCATTGCTTACATGATTAGGCATCTCTGAGTTAAGTACTGTTTGATAGAACTTTAGATTTTATAGTTATAGAGCCAGTGTGGAAGCCTTAAGAAATCTAAATTAATGGACATAAGGTTTTTATCTATAAATAAAGCTGAATTTTCTTCTCTGTTATTATTTAATTTAATAATATAATATGACTGATATTTGATTCTTCCCTTAATTTAATTTTACCTTTAGAGTTGAAAGATAACTTGCTTGCAGTCTTCCACCATATTGTTTTACATGTTTGCCTTGATATTTTAAAAATAAGTTTAATAAAAAAATTGCACAAAACCTTTTTATTGTTTGTTTATTGGCATTCCATGCATTAATGTTTAAAATAATAATTTATTGCTATTATTGGCATATAAATAAGTTTGTGAAATATTTAGTTTTTCATTTCTTATAGAATATTTCACTTTGTAACATTTTTAGGGCAACAAAACAAATATTATTATTTTTGGATTATTAAATCGATTGCTTTTTTAATTTTTCCTGGTAAATTCAATCAAAGAGAAACAATAATTATTTTCTTAAACTTAAATTAATATAAATAAAAAAATTGTCCAAAAAATATATTTGCAATTTATAAAAAAAAATAATGTCTTCAAATGATATTACTCAAGATTATAGACTCAATTCTTAGAGTAAGTATTTTAATTTGTCTTTTACTAAAAGTTGGGATCTATAAAAACAAATAGTGACAATGCCTTGTTTTAATTAGGAAGAATAAGAAAGTTTTTTTTATTCTTCTAGTTTATTTTGCATCCTTCAAATAGTAATTAAATTGAAGAATGATAAAAATAAATTTAAAGCAAATAATGTATGGAATGAAATCAAATTTGACTCTTCCACTCTCTGAAATGCATTCTCCGAATTAATTTGTATTTTCTTTATTTTTAATTTCTGTGTGGCCTAACTACCTTACAAGAATTTTTAGTTTTAACCGAAATAATTATTAAATTTTTTGTCATTATTTTAGGACAGGAACTATTTTAGCATCTAGTCAGTTGTTAGCCAAAATAATGAAATAAAAATAATGTTATTTTTTACTTACTTGCTGTGTTTTATTTGACCTTTTTCTGCAAATTTCAAGAAAAAACACTGTTTGATATTGCATTAGCTACATTAATTGTGTGAAGTATCATTCGAGCCCTGGCCAGACAGTTTAAATTGATTCGTTGGATCAAATCTGGACGATATGACAGGTATGGGGGGAGGTTAAGTTAATGTTTATTTTAATATTTAATGCTTTTTAATATTTTACCATCACACAGAATAAGAATAAGAATGCTTTATTGTTTTTTTTAAAAACATAGATATATGTTTTTATATGTTTTAAATACAGAAGGTATTTACTGTAAAATATACACACAGTACAGCTCTGATATATTATTCTGTACAGTAACTATATAATCTTCCCCCTCCCCTCCCCAGTCAATAATTTCCCAAACTTAGGATAATAACCTGCTACCACTCCAGCCAGCAAGTGATGCATGTAGATCATCCTGTTTCTCCAAATCAAGCTGAAGAAGATAATCAGTTATCAGAACTTATTCCTAAGAATCAATTTAATCAAAGTTTATTCTTTAAATGTGTTCTAATGGCCTAGTCTAAGTTGGCAAGTAATATATTAATAGAGTGAAACAGGTAGTAACTAACAAATAAATAAAACCACCTTCTTAAAAATAAAAATAATTGTCTTTATTTATAAACCAATAAGATAATTTATTATATAAGCATAGCACTAAACCTTAGTGTCACAATCAAAAACACAATATTAAATATAATTTGATGAAATATAAGTTTCATTAAGAACCGAAAAAGTGTTAAATTATTATTGTGTTTCATAGGCACATCTACAAAAAAATTTCTTACACAACACAGATATATAATATATATATATATTATATATATATATATATATATATATATATATATAATATATTGTAATGTAGCAGGTAAAATTTAAGGGGGTTTTCCGTATTTTTAGGATAACCTTAGAGTAGGTCAGTACCCGGCCTAATCCTATTATCCGTCTACCTGTTTATATGTCACAAAAGTATTAAGAAAATTACATTTGGTACCTGTTAATATTTAATCCATTTAAGTAATAAGATAATCCGATTTATGCACAATTATAGTCACTTCACTTTATATGGAAAATATATTTATCACAGAGAGGTAAACTGCACTTGACCCGGCACATCTGTAACTGACCGTTTATCTCACACCTTTTTGTTTACTATCTACCGCTTATCTCTCAACAATAGTTTTAATTACAATATCATAGTTCAACTTTCATTCATCTCTAACATATTTATTTCTACAATAGCAATATAATACATTATGAAGATTCCTTGCCGAGAGAGATATCAAATATAACTTCAGTCGACGGGAGTTGTATTTTGTTTCTATAACTGATTATGGCCATATCAGCTGATAGAGCATCTTTAACGGTGACGTAAACTTCGCAATGGATCTGATTCACCTTTATGAGGAGCGGCAATGCCATAAACTTCAAATTAAGGATGGATTTTATTGGATTTCTGCAAGAATTTCAACTCAAATAAATAATAGAAAATATAAATATTAAATAACGAATTTAATAGGAATTTTTGTGATAGTTTTTATGATTTTGTTTATTAATTATTATTTTATAAATTTAGGGAAATTTAGTTAGGGTCAAGCTGTGGACGGTTTTTCTCGAATGAGGTTGTAACCGTTTTCGCCATGAAAGAAAATGTGGCTTTTTGTTTAGCTTTACCAATTGTTTGAATAATTACCTAATTTATAGACTTTTTTACTTTGGTTTTGTTTATAAAGTTTTCTTAGTTTGGACCATGGCTGTGATAATTCAGTGAAGTTTTGTTTAAGATATGGATTGATTGACAATTTTGGATATCAAAACAGGTTACCGTTTCGGCATTATTATAATAATTTAGGATAACTTATTTAAGTTTACTCTTATTTTAATTTACCTTGTGGTTACCCACAGCTTTTCCCAATCTATTATTATTATTATGATTATTATGATATATAGGTAGTTCAGATTTATTTAGACTAGGTTACTTAAGTTGATGCCATTTTTGGCATGCTGTATAGTCTGCTATTGTTCGTTTAAATATTATCTATTATACGTATCGTATTTATTTTGGTATTTTATTTACTCTTTTGAATTAAGAATCCCGACCCACTTGCCGATTGAGATAGTCGACCGGCAGAAACATTGTAACTTGTGTATGGGAGTTATGAGTTTTGGCATATTGGATGGTTTCGAGTACCTGCATCCATGCACAGGTTACAATATATATAATATATATATATATATATATATATATTATATGTGTGTGTGTGTGTGTATATGTATACATATATATATATATAAATATATATTATATATATATATATATATATATATATATATATATATATATATATATATATATATAGACACACACACACACACACACACAAAAAATCACACATATGTGTGTGTGTATAGCTTTGGTTCGTAGACATTTCATAAAACACGAGAACTTTTGAAAGCTTCTTTATATCTGAATGATACTAATGTTTTATCAGATTATATTTAATATTGTGGCTTTGATTTCAATAATCAATTTCGATAAGGTATAATTTTTCTTAAGATAGTACGAACTTTGACTTCATCAATATCTCTGTTATAATACCTGTTTTATTTCTCTTAATCAAGCCATTAATTTGGTTTATTTATTTTATTCATGGCAGATGAATATTCAGCTTTTGCTAGGTATAAGAGATTTGCACCTGGAGAGCCTTCTGGTTCCTCAGCAAGCACCTGGAAAGTAGCAACTGAAGTTGTCAAGAAAGAAAATGTAATGTGACAGTTCATTATTATCTAGCTATTGTTTTTTGGCTGGTGCTCTGCGGCAATAATAAATTGAAAGCTATAATTTTGGATAATAACTTGTTCCCTGCATGACTACATCATATCCAAAAATCATAATGTTTGATCAATGTGCTGTTGAATTATAGTTTCTTTCATACAGAACATTTTTTCCACTAAAGTGACAATTTTTAGTTTGTTTGAGTTGTTGCAGCTGAGATGCGAAGTTAGGAAACTTTTTTCCAAACGAATTCCCAAAATAAATTTTAACTATTTAAAAATTAATTAAAAAAATTAATTTATATTTATTTTATTTTATTTATATTTATTATAAAAATAGAAAATTAACTGACTATATTGTTTTCCAACATTGTTTATATTTATTTGTAATTATGATTTTTTATTATTGTATTATTATGTTTGACATATTCATTGTTTTCTACAATTGGCTGAATTCTACTAGTTCTTTCAACTAATTCCTCTGCTACTGTATAGCTGAGGGGGGTTCTAATGTTTTTGAATGGGTACAGGGCAGAGACTATAGATACTTAAACAGTAAGACTGTCAACTCAATGTTGGGAAAATTTGGATTCCGGTCGACACTAGCGCGGCGGGGGACCTACCTTTCAATTGAATGGTAGTACCACTTTAATCTTACACAGAACGCTTCTGATTATTTTAAGTTTTTCATTCAAGTAATTTATTAATTTGATTGATTCAATCAGGTAATAATGAAATAGTGGCTAAAGTTTACACGTGGTAGAAGATAGTTTTTGGCATTTAATGCAGTCTGTATTTTAATTACATCGGCAAGATGCGCACATGTGATTAAATGTAATTACCTGATCAAATCGACTAAATTAATGAATTAATTAAATGCAATTTACACTTATCTGCCATCAGTAGCGTTCTCTGGAAGTTTTAAAAAGGTTTCTATTTACTTTTAGTTTCTGAATTTTTAAAATACAGAACATGCAACGGCGAACCGTTTTTGTGAAAAATACATACAGAAAACAATCATTTTATAATAATAATAAATGTAGCTGTCATAACCAAGAATTGCCATGGTATTTATAAATTTTAATATAAAAATATAATCAGTCATTTTTGGAAAGCTATTGGGGTTAGTTCATGAGTTGTCCGCACCGGTCCACCGCAGCGCTATTTTTAGTAGCTTGCAATAATCGAATCCAAACTTTTCCTCATTTAAGTTAACCCCCCTGGTACAGGGTATGTACCAGAGACTATAGATACTTAAACAGTAAGACTGTCGACTCAATGGTGGAAAAATTTGGATTCCAATCGACACTAGCGCGGCGAGGGACCTACTTTTCAATTGAGTGGGCGTGTCTTGATTTCCCGCTTTTTGCCCACAGTCAGTTTGAAATTTTTATACTTGGTATAGTTTATACCCTACCACTTTAATCTTACACAGAAAGCTTCTGATTATTTTTAAGTTTTTCATTCAAGTAATTTATTATTTAATTGATTCAATCAGGTAAATAATGAAATAGTAGCTAAAGTTTACACGTGGTAAAAAGATAGATTTTGGCATTTAATGCAGCCTGTATTTAATTACATCGGCAAGATGCGAACATGTAATTTAATTAATTACCTGATAAAATCGACTAAATTAATTAAATGAAATTTACTTATCTGCCATCATTAGCGTTCTCTGGAAGTTTTTAAAAGGTTTCTATTTAGTTTTAGTTTCTGAATTTTTTGAAATACAGAACATGCAACGGCGAACCGTTTTTTGTGAAAAATACATACAGAAAACAATCATTTTATAATAATAATAAAAAATGTAGCTGTCATTACCAAGAATTACCATGGTAATCATAAATTTAAAATATAAAATATAATCAGTCATTTTTGGAAAGCTATTGGGGTTAGTTTATGAGTTATCCGCACCGGTCCGCCGCAGCGCTATTTTTAGTAGCTTGCGATAATCGAATCCAAACTTTTCCTCATTTAAGTTAACCCCCCATGGTATGTTACTGACACCTTAGGCTTTAAAGGTGTAACGTGATATGTTTACAATTACGTATTTATATTCTATTATTTGGGTCTAATTGAAGACCTGTTAGATGTTGTGATGTGAGATAAGATTAAATGAACTCCAAGGTTCGGAGTTCACCTGGCGGTGCGAGCTGTACGGTTAGTCTGGGGTCAAACCTCGTCCTTGTCACTAGTTCCGTGTTGATGTTATTACGCCGTTTTGTCCGGCTTGACACGTATTCTTTTACGCAAAGATTAGCGTATTCTATACGTCGGTTTTTAATTGTTTAATTATTAATCAAATTAACCGAAACGTAAAATCTTATAATTTCTATTAACGATCTGTTTATTATTTACAAAACCTGAATTTTGAAGATGGAATTGTGTTATAATTTTAATGCATTTTTGATTTAACGAAAGCTTGTTACTTTTGATTTTGATTCTGAATATTAAATTTTAAAAAGTTTAAATGTTTTACTTTAATAGAAGAAAACTATCTCTGTTAAAAGTTGTAGTTAATTTGTGCATGAAAAACCCGCCCTGCCTCCACTGAGTCTACCGATGGTTTGAGAGGTTTATAACCATTTTTGGATTATGTTTTCATATCTGCTCATAAGGTAACACTTTGTAGCATTTTTTAATTATTTTGAGTGATGGAATCGAAGAAGACATAGGTTTCAATATTCCATCTCTCTGGCGCCCTATTTCAATTAATTTGACGGTCCAATCTTAAAAAAAAAAAATTAAGATGGTTATAAAGGTATTGCAATATATTGGGCTGGACACAAAGGAATAGTGGAATTTTAATTAAAATAATGTGAGCGATTTCCATTTCCATATTACTTAATGAATCATAAATTGGTCTATAATTTATTTGTAGTACATAATGTCTTTATATTGTTTACCAAACATTTATTTACCTCCATAAATTTTTAACAACTGTAAGTGTAGTTTGCTGGTAATTACTAATATATATATATATATATATATATATATATATATAATATATATATATATATATATATATATATATATATAATATATATATATATATATATATATATATATATATATATATATATATATATATATATATATATATATATATATATATATATACACCTTGAAGAGGTGTGATATTGTTTAAACTTTAGGGCACTTAACCTGTAAGTTACACTTTCGCTGCGTAAATTTACATAAGTTACGTCATACCTGAATACACTGGTTGAGAAATACAGATGTCTGGTTGAGGGTTGCGGCACCCCGTCGACTCTTCTCTTTCCATGCAGAAGACAGTTCTAACAAAATGACTCCCAGGTACACAGCTAGCCTCCCTCCGCCTGGGTCTAGTTTCCTAGTTATCAGACTCAGTTCTTCACATAGATCTAATAAAGTGGAAATTATGCATTACTTCGACATAAGTACAATAGGAATGTGCTCATATACGCATAATCAATTTGACCAGATTAAGAATCTAGAATAAAAATCTTTATTCTAATAGAAAATCTCCATGCAACTCCGTATGTGTAAATATTCTGATGAGCCACCAGACTCACCTTTTACAGCATAGAGATATATTACTAGAGGGGCCCTATTGGTTGAATTTTGAAACATCGAAATAGTAACCTGACCACATTTGATTATCATTTTCATCAAATAAACAGAACAAAAAGACAGTAAATTATATAGTAGAATGTTTAAAATACAAATCACAACACAAACAATCTGCGGGAAGCCGAAAACAATTGATAAATTATAACCTTAACTCCCTCTTGAAGGAGGTTTCAATAAGGTTACACAGAGCCCCTGAGAGCCCCACTAAAAATGTTTCAGGTCTCTCAATGTATTAAGATAGGCTATGCCCCCTCTAGTATATATCTCTATGTTTTACAGAGTATCGACAACTTTAAAAATCTTGACAGCTCAGTGTAGGCACCACCGATTTTAAAAAAAAAACCCTACAAAAAGGCAGCAGGGAAAAAACTTTGTAAACAAATCAGGTTATGTTACCTGTGTTTTCTTGGCGATGTTTCTACATTTCTTTTGTGTAGTTTTTATTATTTAGGAAGTATGCAAATGTGGAAAAAAAATGAATTGTGAAGGGAAATAATAAACACAAGAAGAACCACAAACGAAGTGAACGAATGCCGGGAAGGAGGGGCATTTCCCTACAGGGGTTATGGGAGTAGGGACTTTTTTTCTCTTTCAAGAGAGGGGTTGGCAGCGGCCGATCCCCAAAATGCTTATGACCTTGGGGATTTTTAAACTTAAAGATACACTGTAGATCTGTGCACCATATTATGTTGACGGATCAGATAGGTGAATTGGATCTCATGGATTATCTATCGGACCTACTAAATAGAAAATTGGAATTGCTGTTTAATTAAGCAGTTATTTTTGCTGAAGATAATTATACTGCTTGATATTAAACTTCATCTTAACTGTGTTTTGTTTGATCGTACATTTTTATAACTTAAACCAGCTTTGTGTTGAAATCTTAGAGACCCGCCTTTTAAGCCTTCTATTGACTCAAAACTAGTTTTATTTGATTTAACTCTATTTAATATTTAAATTTTACATGACTCAGCAAAATAGATTATTGTGGCCAATAGAATTGTATCTTCCAGGCAACTCAAGTAGATCTTCAGTCTGATTGAATGGCCAGTTTTAACGCTCCACCATGTATACAGCTGCAGGAGCTTTGCGTGACTAAGAGAGCATGACGCCATGTGCCATCGGTGCTAAGGGCAGTCATCTCGGTCGTATGGTTCTTTTCCTATATCAGTTTGTAATATTACTAGTTTAAATAAGTGGCATAGTGCCACGATATAAGCGAATTTTCAAATATTTTATATAGTCAAAAATTTGATAATTCATTTGTTTACATTATGTTATAATAAATCAATTGATAAAACTGGAACCAATACTGATAAAATGTAACTTCGCATATTTGTGAACCATATATAGTTGAACATGTGAATACAATTTTAGCCCAATCAGAACATTTTTTGAACTTTCATTGCGATCCGAAAAAGAAACGTGTAGGAACAAAATCTCGTACATACAAACACACACACATTCTTGATCAGTAAGTCCACTCTCCCAAAAAATTCATGTTGTCCCTCCATGACCCCATTCTCATAGATAATTTTCTTTTTTTCTTTCCAAATTCGCTAAAAGTCAGTGGACAGTTGTAGACAGCAAGATAAAGCATGTGGATCAAATGATTAATGTAAAACATTCGGATAAATGAAGCTCGGATAAATATACTCGAATTCGCCTAGTGTTATGCTTGAGCGTATGGATTCCCGACCGTATATTATAATTTTTGTGTCCATCTTGAATGTGATTTTTGTGTGATCTTTTGAATGTGAGGAATCAATATTCAACGTTTTCCCATATAAAGGAAAATGAATCCCTAGTGAGTCAAATGATCAATGAATCAATGAGTGAGTCAATGAATCAATGAGTGAGTCAATGAATCAATGAATCAATGAGTGAGTCAATGAATCAATATTAATTGACACACCCTCTGACATTAGGGTGAGGGAATAATTACGGCTACGTGATCATCATGTAGACTAAGCCATCGTTAGCCTCTTTATGCCAAACAAATATAACAATCGTCTATATTTTTTTTATTTTTTAATATACAAATGGACATATATATCCAATTACAAAACAATAACATAGGCCAACAATGAAAATGTTAAAAGAGGATACAGTGAAAAAGAAAATTAACTTGTACTCATTAAAACATATGAATATAAATTCAAGGAGTAGAGCACAGAAAGCATAATGTAAAAATATTGAAATTTAACAATAAATTAGTGTTACTAAGAAAGAAATAGGATGTCTTCAATACATTTTAATATTAATGTTAAAAAAAAAGATTTATCAAAAATATATATTAAAATAAAGGAATACTAAAAATAAATAAATATCAGACAAATATATATTCTCACCTATTTTCCTCTGTAGATGTTCCTCTGACATTTCCTGCATGCTGAACCCTTTCTCCCTTCCATACAGCTGTATGAGTGTGTGTTTAACTGTATAGCAGTGGTAATGGTTTTTATGAACCAATTTTTTTCAAGCTCCAATAAGAATCTTCTAACTTAAGATATGCTTGCTTCTAACATGACATAAGGGTTTGCAATATTAGAAAACAATAGATCTAGTGGAAGTGAAGCATAATTTAGTAGTAAATAACCGGCTGTTTCTGATAAATTTGACTATAACGTTTGTAATTTAGTGGAGAGACTCGTTTGTTTTGTTTTTATTTGTTTTAAACTCCAGAGGTCAATTTAGACTGAAAAATAAAAAGTTTTATAACTCGACCACACCAACTTTATTTATTAGGATTTATCAAAAGGTTTTGATAACTTTTTTAGGCATCTCAGTCAACTGAGGAGAGACTAAAAGCAGTCCGAAGTTGTAATTAGCACTCAATGCTAGATTACCTGGGTTCGTATATACCGCTGGTCTCCTTCATTGCTTTATTTGCATTATATAAGTTGATTACTACCGAATAATGCTGCCGCGGAGTGAATAGCGGTATGCATTTTTCCAAAAAAACATTTTTTTCTAATAAACAATGGATAAAATGTGTTTAAAAATATATTAAAGCTGTAAAAAAAATATTTAATTTAATTTTAAATAGTCAAAATCAGCATTTAAAGAAGAGGAGAGGGGGAATGGGCGAGAGAGTGGGGGTGAAAACGGAACTTTCTAAAGGTTGGGCCGTTGAAGATACAGATAGGAGTTTTAGTTAGAAATATCGTAAGGTCAACAGTTACTTACAGTTCAATAGAACGTAAAGAAGACTGAAACAAAACAATTCTGTATTCCAGGTAATATACCTAAGGAACGTGATGACTACAGCTGTCAGCATCATATTTTTGACAGTATAGAATAAACTTTTTATGAGTGTTTTGCTCTAGTGAATATTGTACTACACAGCGGTATTCTTACGTTGACTTCACACCAAGGATGTTGAATAAAGGGGATGACGCACTAAGTCGAATTGCCATTCAACAAAGTGACCCCATGGGATAATCAAAAACATAGAGAAGAATTCAACACGAAACAACCGTAAAAACTAACTGCACATGCTTTGGTAGCAAACAGCGCATGCTTATGATCCTTATAACAGCGCAGGTCTTAAATTTAAGAAGGCAAACTTAACTCTCAATTGGGTTTCCATTGTTTTGCTTGTGAAGGTATAAACAACATAGAAAAAAGTTTCATACTTTTAAACTGTTTTTTTTTTTGTAAATATTGCTTAAAATTAAAAAACATTAAGGAAAATTAAGAACATTACAACCAAATTGAAATCCTTGAAAACTACGCAAACATTTCACTAGGCTAAAAAGACAAAAATGTTGACACATTTAACTACTCTCTACGAAAAGTAAACGGTAAAGCTTTAATTACTCTCACTAAGTGGGCTCCTAGAGTCCAAAATGAAAATATAAGCACAAATGATTTGACAAGCACCAATGTAACAATAAGAAAGCAACAGAAGAAAGTTGGAGAAGCAAACTCGACAAACAAGAATTGTGTTAAACAACTTAGGCTATATAACCTGCGTTTGGCGCATTTTTTTATTATAACTAAGGGAACGGTAAGTTTGCTCCTATTTTTCTATCTCATACAACTTCCATGGGGTCAGAAAATATCCCTTAATTGCGTCATCCCTTTCTTCAACATCCTTGCTTCACACAGACAGTCCAGGCCGTTTTCCCGCCAAAAAGAACATGTTTAAATATATTTTTTCGTTTTTTTGCTGTATCATCAAAAAGTAATAAGTTTTTCATTCTAATATTTTATCAGGTGTTCTTTTATACGACGTTACTTAAATGTAATGCAATAAAAAAATTAGCAAATACTCTATTCCCTTAAAAAAGCTCCCTTCCTTACCTTTTACTTCACGTATCATGCTTTCGGTTCATACCTTATAACTTAAGAGCTGTGGTAGTTTACCAGCCATTTCAAGATTTCCCGGAATTACTGGCATGAAATTAATTTATATAATCAGCAAGAGTGACTCATGCAATTTTCCAAAATATATCGCTCACATGAATCTTAGAATCGATGTTTTTCCAATATTATTCACATTCTAATATTGTTATATCCTGTTCATATGAAATTTTTCACGGCTATGTGTGTATTGTATGTTCTATATATTTAATAATAACTAAACAATGTACTGAACAAACAAGGTATTGAAGTAATTGAAGCATGAATACAACATATATAATAGGAATATTATGAAGGATTTCAAAGAGTAAATAAATAAGTAGAGAGAGCAAAACAATATTTTTGAAGCCAGTTATGTATGGTTGTACATTTTGTTTTATACTTAATTTTGGATTTTTATAAAATAAATTGGATCTCAAAAAGAAGCATATACGTTTTTTTTGTAAAGGACCATGAATAATTATTTAATTATCCACGTCTAAGTTTCTTTTCAATGTTGTACATTTGTGTGTGTTTGTAAAGCGGATTATGTCCTGAATGATATTTCTAAAGGATCCAGATCAAGATAAACTCAATCTTGATCAATTTTGTAGTTTAATTTACCACATAGATTATCAGTAGTGAATTATTACAGCTTTATAACTTTTTAGTCTATGACTAACTTTTCTGTGTAATTTCCTACCTCAAGCTGGGTTAATGTCTGTCGCGTACACAGTCACAATCAACCTCTTATATTAGTCGTGTGTTTGTAGTAAAATAGATTTAGTTTATTAGTGTTCTCTTTTGTTCAATCCAATCTAATGCTTTCTGAATAATTGATGAAGTTGGATAGAATCCCAGAGGTCTATGGATTAGCTGTGTTCGTCCAATCTTGTCAAAGAGCATAGCAATTTCCTGCCTAAGTACTACAAAATACTCAGTGTTTAAACATTAATTTTGAACTTCTCATATAGCTACCTACCTACCTCTTAAGATCATCAAATAATAGGTAAATACATTATTAGTTTTATGAAAAGAACTATAAGTAATTTTGAAATAACTGTAAAGTACCTCCCTAAAATCATTTCCCTGCCAGGGAAATTCTTTTAACACCGTTTTCTCAAATGGCGCTCTTGTGATGCCTCAAAACCAGGCTTAATTTAAATAATCTCTGCAGTAACGGCACAGTATAAGTGCCGGCTCGAATTTCCATTTCAGAGATAATTTGATGGGATCTTACCTGCATAACTTGTTCAACCTGATGTGCCAAACCGTTGACTAATTCTTGGACAGAGTCAAAACTGATTAAGGAGTTACATTTGACACATTTCCAGTCTGTTTTCTCGTCCAGAGGGTTTACCGGTATCATGTCTCCTCCACAACCAGTCTGAAACAAAGATTGCGTTCTTCCAAGCTTGTGCACATTATAAAACGCATTACGAGGCAGACAAGAGGCGTGCGATACGACATATGTAGCGCTTAAAATTATAATAATATCTTGTCTTAAGTTGAATCTATTTTCTCCTGAGGACACTATTGCTTTTTTATATTTTATTTTCTTAAAGAATAAATTTAATTTATTTACTTTGACTCTTAACAAACAAATATTTGCATCTGATAAGTTTTTCCTGTGTTATGCCTTTATTTTGGAAATTATAAGGCAAAATTAAAATTATTAACCTAAATCATGCAGTGTTGCCACTTTATGTAGAGTTACCATTGTCGAGTTATGGCATAGAGATATATACTAGAAGGGGCATGGCCCATAGAGATATAAGACTAGAAGGGCCCTTTAGGTTAAATTTTGATACATCGAAAAAGTAACCTGAACACCATACCTTAGAAATAATATGAAATAAGCTGTACGTTACACTATCTTATATAGTAAAAAGTTAAAAATGCAAATCAAAACAAAAACATATCGCGGGAAGCCAAAATCAATTGATTTATTATAACCTTAATTTACTCCTGAAGGAGGTTTCAATAAGGTAACACAGAGACCCTGAGAGCCCCAAAAAGATGTTTCAGGCCTTTCAATGTATTTAGACAGGTTATGCCCCTTCTAGTATATATCTCTATGGCATAGCCTATCTCAATACATTGAGAGGCCAGAAGTATCTTTTTGGGGCTCTCAAGGGCTCTGT
>JACMZG010000022.1:47204614-47277565 GCA_018340805.1 Microvelia longipes | reverse complement strand
ACATTTTCCGAAAGAAAAAATTTTGCAGAAAAAAGTTAAAAATAAACTGTTTTTCGGATGCCCAGCACATTGTGTTCTGATTTTGTTGTTTTTAACGTTCTTCTATATAAGTTATTGTAATTTGGTACTGATTATTTGATTATATTTACAAGCGAAGGTGGTCAGGTTTCGATGTTTCACAATTTAACCTACAGGGTCCCTCTAGTAATACATTTCTATGAGTTTTGGTAATTGTTTTGAAACTCCTACCTTAGAATCGTCGGGCTGGTTCAAGCAAACCAAGGTGCTAAAGTCGGAGCCAAGTTCTCTAGGGTCACTACATCTCGGACACGAGCACTCGAAGTATTTGTTGGTTTTTATTTCCTCTCTTCTTGCAACAGTGCCTTGTAGCGTGTTAGAATACATCGTGCTCAAATGCTCCCCTCTGCGAATCAAAAAGTAGTTCTTTATCTAGCGAGGCATGCAAGGAAATATTTTAGCTCCTATAGTTAAGTATACTCCTATGACAGAGGAAACTTCATAAGCTCCCAAGGCCATGAGAGATAAACTAGTTAGCTGCCGAGAGAAATTACTAACATTTTGTCTCCCCAAGCTCCAAGAGCTGAAACCTTTACTCTATGTTGTGTTAAATTTTATCTATACGACTAATAATAGATATTATTGTCTCTCTGTCTATCCAATTGAGTTGACATTTCGTACAAATGTAAAACTCTACGTATTTGCCTTTACGTAGTAAATGAATACACAAAGTTTCTTAATAAATAAAGTTTCATCTCAGTATTTATCGGACACAAAGTTTCGTTTCAATACGACAAGGATCATAAAAGTCATGTAGTATCGAAAGTGATCAATGCCTGAATGGGTGACCGCTGGGAATAAAACAGATGTATTTACGATTGTAAATACATCTGTTTTTTACTACAGTCTATCGTTTAGTTTAAAAATCTTGACAGGTCAGTTTAGACACCACTGATTCTTAAGAAACAAAATCCCTGCAAGAAGGGATCGGGAAAAAAACTATGTAAACCAAATCAGGTTAATTTTACCCGTATTTTCTTGGCGATGTTTTTTTACGTTTCTTTGTGTAGTTTATTTTAAAATATCATTTAAGATTAATTTGAAAGTAGTTTTTCAAAACGAATGTAATCAAAAGAAGAAACACAAAAACAAAGTGAACGATTGCCGAAGAAGGTTTTTTCCCTACAGCAGTTATTGGTGGTAGGGATTTTTTCTCTTTTTAAGTGAGAGGTTGACAGCGGCTTCTCTGATTGGTCAATCCCCAAAATACTTATGACCTTGGGGATTTTAAACTAAAACGATAAGACTGTATGTACTACGCTTTGCTCGTCGTCTGATAAGAGGACGAGCAAAGCGAGTCCGAAGTAGAAAGGATGAGAGTAGCAACTTTGATGTGATGAGGAAGTTCCAAGGTACTCCGTATCCGTTTTTTGTTAACTTTTGGAACATTTAGATTAATAAAGGTTTAGAAACTAAGGCTTATGAACCACACATAAACTGCACGTGACTAACATTTCTTCTATATTCTGAACTAAACAAGGATGTTGAATAAAGGGATGACGCATTAAGGAACATTTCTGACCCCATGGGAAGTTGTATGAGATAGAGAAATAGGAGCAAACTTACCTTCCCTTAGGTATAATTAAAAAAGGTGCCAACGCAGGTTATGTAGCTAAGTTGTTTATACAGTTCTTGGTTTCGAGTTTGCTTCTCAACTTTCTTCAGTGCTTTCGTTATTGTTACATTGGTGCTTGTCAAGTCATTTGTGCTTATTTTACATATTGGACTCTAGGTAGCCACTTTTAGGAGAGTAATTGAAGCTTTACCGTTTACTTTCGTAGAGAGTAAGTTAAATGTGTAACTATGTGTTATATTTTGTCTTTTTTTAGCCTAGTGAAATGTTTTGCAAGTTTTCAAGATTCAATTTTGGTTGTAATGTTCTTAATTTTCTTTAATGTTGTTAGTTTTAAGCAATATCACCAAAAAAAACAGTAAAAAGTATGAACTTTTTTTTCTATTTGTTTATAACCTTCGGAAGCAAAACAATGGAAACCCATTGAGAGTTAAGTTTGCCTCTAAATTTTAAGACCTGCGCTGTTATAAGGATCATAAGCATGCGCAGTTCGTACCAAGCATGTGCAGTTGGTTTATGACGTGTGTTTCGTGTTGCATTCTTCTCTATGTTTTGATTTTCGATAGGGTCACTTGGTTGAATGGCAATTCGACTTAGTGCGTCATCCCCTATATTCAACATCCTTGGAACTAAAAGATTAAGGTTAAACATTGCACTTATTTCTGGTATAGAGGGACTTAACTATCTTGGAAACCAAGCCAAACACCAATCATAGGAATCCTCATGTCATGGGGTCAGTCAAGTTATTCTGGTCGTTATTAAGACCGGTCGTACTTATTCTGATTTGTGATTTCTCAATAAAACAAATTAAACTTCTACATTTTGAATTTCCAAAAGAATTATTTAGCTCATTAATTAATTTATAAATATGTAATTACAAATATAGAAAAATGTGTAATATAATTTTCTGTTGTGTGGAACGTATTGATTACCAATCTGTGTGATATCTGTAAGTCTCATTATAGTCGCATCATTAAACTAATAAAAGCAAACTGGTCCATTGCCTGATTTATTCTCCTATTTAAGTTAAAAACCTTAATCCCATTGTCATTACGTACACGCTGAAATTCACGCATTTACCACAAATGTTCGTGCTCTTAATATGCCAATTTCAAAAAACACGCCAAATATTTCTCCTTATTCAAAGCAAAATTTGCCTTGTATTTAAGAGAAAATTATCAGTGATATTTTAACTCAAAAACCACTTACAAATTTATGACTCATATAAAGGCCTGTGGTCATATTTTTTTCGAAATTTCTACGAAAATCACTTTTACTAGGTAGGAAATGTAAATACTATCCTGCTCATAATAAGCAACAATCTAGTGTTTAGAACAAAATTATTCCAGCTATTTAGACAGCCTGAAGGAAGTTGGCATTTATTAGTTATATTTGTATACAAGGTTCGCCAGTAGGTCATATGGATGTTTGCCACGTTATAATGTAACTCTGTAGCTGCTATGTTAGAGTGACTAGGTCGCATGATTGTTTCCTCCGGTTTGTTTGTGTCCTTACCAATTTGTGTATTAAAGAACGACCTCTTGCAACGCCCCCTCCCGGACATTTCTGTGTCCATTTTGTCACTTTGTATTACGAGTGTTAAATAGTATAGTCTTAGTTTATCTTGGGGTAGGTCTCATCTAATAGCGTGATTTCTGACCTGTCCATTCTTCCTTTATCTGAAGGTACGTACAACATAAGCTTTATCATTTTTTTAGACTCCTGTTTCTGGAATTAATAATACACGGGACCTGTTTCTAACCTTTGTTGGGTACTAGAAATATCGCGTATTGCTTTTCGTGATCATTTTTTGATTGATCGTTTTTCGTTGATTATTACGATCGTTGATCGTAATGATTATCATATCTGGTAATATGCAATTGTGTAGGATTCATACTTCCTGACAGGATTTTCTTTTCAGTTCGTAGATCTGTGGGTGAGGATATTCTACTCGGAATTGCTCTCTCATCTGGATTCACTATACTAAAAACTAATTGTCTTGCGGTCTTTTCATTCACAATCTAATTAAAACTTGAACTGTTACATTAAAGTTGTTACACTTATCTTGAAATTAATATTTCTGCTCCTTCAATCACTACACTATCTGATGCTTATTTACCGCAGGCTGGACTCTCTTCAAAACAGACATAACAGAATAATATTAAATTTAAGAGTTCTACTCTTTAAGAGAATATCAAGGTCGTTTATAATTATTTTCGGAAAGCGCAAAATAAGCAGAATCCGGCATTAAGATGTTAATTTTCAGAAAACTAAGTTAGGCAAACCTTTGTAGTTAACAAAAAATAGTTATTTATGCCATAAGGCTGAGAAGTGTGTCTTTATGTCACGGCAATTAGATTTACCGACGAGCGAAGCGAGTCGGGAAAAATTGCCAAGACATAAAGACATTCTCAGCCGAATGGCATACACTATTTTTTTTGAGGTAGCACTCATTAAATAAATTGCGCTATACTTAATTGAAAAAAAAAACAAAACGTCCAATTAACTCCATATTATCGTCGTCATTGAATTCATCCATAGCTTCACACTTTTACTCAAAAATGTAAAAGCTTTACAACAAATAAACACACACAAATTGTCATTAAACCACCTTTTAAAAACGAATAAAAAATTAGTCTAAACGAACAAAAACAGAAAACAAAATGAATGTTTTTAAATAAACCACATAAGGGTTTAACACAGAGTTTTTTGAACACGCTACATTACAGTAATGGCGGCATATATATGAATTACTTTTACGTCCTAGGGTTTTTTTACATTCATTATTGTCCTCGGAGGTGAAAGTACTAAATAACCTCCTAGTACAAATAAGATTGGCTCTCATCCTAAAAACGGTCCAAAAAGTGCTCAATTACGTACTACCTCAAAAAATAGTTATTATGCCATAAGGCTGAGAAGTGTGTCTTTATGTCACGGCAATTAGATTTACCGACGAGCGAAGCGAGTCGGAAAAATTGCCAAGACATAAGACAATTCTCAGCCGATAGCATACACTATTTTTTTTTGAGGTAGCACTCATTAAATAAATTGCGCTTATACTTTAATTGAAAAAAAAAACAAACGCCCAATTTAACTCCATATTATCGTCGTCATTGAATTCATCCATAGCTTCATACTTTTACTCAAAAATGTAAAAGCTTTACAAATATAACACACACAAATTGTCAATTAAAACACCTTTTAAAAACGAATAAAAAATTAGTCTACGAACAAAAACAGAAACAAAAATGAATGTTTTTTAAATAAACCACATGAGGGTTTTAACACAGATTTGTTTTTTTGAACACGCTACATTACAGTAATGGCGGCAATATATGAACTTACTTTTACGTCCTAGGAGTTTTTTTACATTCATTATTGTCCTCGGAGGTGAAAAGTACTAAATAACCTCCTAGTACAATAATGATTGGCTTCTATCCTAAAAAACGGTCCAATAAAGTGCTCAATTACGTACTACCTCAAAAAAAGTTAATTATTTATTTATTTCTGTACTTTGCTATTCTAAAATAGGAGTTGTGCAGGAAAACTAAGATGTAATAAAATCATTATATTTTTGTACTCGAAATGCTAGCGAAGTGATTATGATGCATAAGGTCAAATCTTAGCTTAGAATAATCGAATTATAAAATTACATTCTACTTATTTAAGGACAATCTAAAGTTTCCATGTGATTTGTATTCCTATATTTTAGATGATTCATCCAAGGTAACACTGAGGGGAGGCTCAACTCTCTCTATAGGATTGAAAAACTGTATCAAAACAAAATTAATAACTCTTTTTAAACCAATGTTCCTCCTACTTGTAGAATGAAGCGTAAATGGTGTCCATTATAAATAATAAAAGAAAAGAAGTCTCTTGACAAACAAAACTTTATTGGCAAAGCGCTTTTAAAACCTAACTAGAGGCGAATGGCCTCTAGTGATGATGATCAGTTAGTCTGACTCTAATACCTAGTAAGAAAACATAGACTCACTTCTCTACTTCTTTTAGCATCTCAAACAGTTTTGCACTGATGATGGCCTCTAGTTAGATTGAAAGCGCTTTACCAAATAAAGTTTTATTTTGTGGAGAGACTTCTTTTGATTTATTATTTACATGTTCCTCCTTTCCAATCATAGTTTCAATGGTGATGGGATTCATACATTAAAGTTTTCGAATTTATTCATAAATTTATTTTATTATTAATTAGTATAATTGATTCAAACTTTTCTGCTTATTACAAGAACTGTAATGCATAAAGATTTATCTTTAATCTCTATGGGTCATCTCTCTCGTTGGACAGTCTATTACAGAGTCATTATGTCTCATATTAATGTCGTAACTACATTCATTACACATCATAACATTGTTATGGTCACTGTGAGTTTTATGTTTCATATAATATACAGTTCTATGTTATTGTCGTGTTAGTACATATTCCCGGCATTTTCAGCGCTGGTTCTTGTAGCAACTGATTTCTAGCTCTGATTTCTAGAAGTAACCCTGTTTGCTCCATTGTAGGTTCGTTTTGTGTTTACTTTTAAAAACAGTATTTTGGAGTATTTTTAATTAATAAACCATTTATCAGGTTCTCTAGATCAGTATTAACCAAGGATGTTGATTAAAGGGGATGACGCATTAAGGAACATTTCTGACCCCATGGAAGTTGTATGAGATAGAAATAGGAGCAAACTTACCTTCCCTAGGTTATAATTTAAAAGGCGCCAACGCAGGTTATGTAGCTAAGTTATTATACAATTCTTGGTTGTAGGGTTTGCTTCTCAACTTTCTCAGTGCTTTCGTTATTGTTACATTTGGTGTTGTCAAGTCATTTGTGCTTATATTTTACATATTGGACTCTAGGTAGCCACTTTAGTGAGAGTAATTGAAGCTTTACCGTTTACTTTTCGTAGAGAGTAAGTTAAATGTGTTAATTTTTGTCTTTTTTTAGCCTAGTGAAATGTTTTGCTAGTTTTCAAGATTCAATTTTGGTTGTAAAGTTCTTAATTTTCTTTTAATGTTGTTAATTTTAAGCAATATTGACAAAAAAAGTTAAAAAGTATGAAATTTTTTTCAATTTTTTTATAACCTTCGCAAGCAAACAATGGGAAACTCATTGAGAGTTAAGTTTGCCTCTAAATTTTTAAGACCTGCGCAGTTATAAGGGTCATAAGCATGCGCAGTTCGTACAAGCATGTGCAGTTAGTTTATGACGTGTGTTTCGTTGCATTCTTCTATGTTTTGATTTTCGATGGGGTCACTTTGTTGAATGGCAATTCGACTTAGTGCGTCATCCCTTTATTCAACATCCTTGGTATTAACATAGGTAGGTTAACCATGCATAATTTTTACTTTTCCTCATTTATGCCTTAGGTATTTAGGAAAAGAAGAACAAAAACAGAAAACAAAATGAACGTTTTAAAAGAATCCTCATGAAGGTTTTACAGAGATTGTTTTTTTGAACACGCTACATCACAGTAATGGCGGCAATATATGAATTACTTTTATGTCCTAGAAGTTTTTTTTACCATTCATTATTGTCCTCGGAGGTGAAAAGTATTAAATAACCTCCTATAACAATAATGATTGGCTTCTCATCCTAAAAACGGTCCAATAAAGTGCTCAAGTACGTACTACTCAAAAAATAATTATTTATGACGTCTCTAGCCTGCCATAATGATTAAAAAATATTTCGAAAATTCATAAAACACCAAAATACGTTTGATCGCTTTGAGGTTTGGCACAAACATTAATGGCAATGGTTTGGTACAAATGTAGTCATAGGAGAAACATTAATGCCAAATGTTTGGTACAAATGTAGCCATAGGAGAAACATTAATGACAAAGTTTTGGCACAAATGTACTCATAGGAGAAACATTAATGGCAATGGTTTGGCACAATGTACTCATAGGAGAAACATTAATGGCAAAGGTTTGGCACAAATGTAGTCATAGGAGAAACATTAATGGCAAAAGGTTTGGTACAAATGTAGTCATAGGAGAAACATTAATGCCAAATGTTTGGCACAAATGTAGTCATAGGAGAAACATTAATGCCCAATCATTATCAGCGATATTTTTATCCAATGTTTGTGTACGTTTTTAAAAAAATACAATAATTAAATTATGTAAAAACTTTGTTGGATTATAAATGTTAAGCATCGAGCGAGGACAGTGCCTGAATGGGTGACCGCTGGGAATAAAAAAAAATTTCTTTATTGATATAAATACCAAAATTTGTGTACGACCAATCGTCACCTAAATTTGATGATTATTATTTTGAAAAACATTACAATAATTTTTCTTATTATTTTTCGGACGCTAGATGGGACGGAATAAAACTCAGCTCCATACAGTTCCTGCTGGTACAGCATAGCGTTTTGCTAGTTACATTTGTTTCATTCTGTTGTGTATCTTGCAGAATTATATTGCGTAAACTACTCATGTTTTGCAAAACCCGGTAGTATCAAATGCTAAAATATGTCATTATTATAGAACCATTTCACAATATCTTGTCCAGTAATAGACTGCGACAACGATGCGTTACTAGCGGTGCTTAGTAATTAATTATCTTTAAATATGTAAAATTATTCTCTGTATTTTTTCACTAGGTTACTCTTGCATTAATGGGCAAAATCAAAGACTTATTTAACTAAAATAAATAGAAATTACTTGCTAACGAATCCTGAAGTTTTTGCTGTTATTCTGTAATCTCCAACTCTAAATATATGCCTTGTGTTAGGTATACAGCTGTGTTCTAAAAGACAAAATGTTGGGAATAGAGCGTACACCTCCTCTTCTCCTGTAAAAAATTGATAAAGACATCAAAATACTAGTCAATAGGATAGACAGACAGATTCAGGCTCGCAGTTACTCTTGGTGATCACAAAAGATGTAGTACTAAGCCTTGACTGTTATTGGATAGGAGACCATAATCTATGTTCAAATGTGGTAGGCGAACATCTTGAAAACTTCTACAGGATATATCACTCATTCACACGCAAGAATCTTTTAGTGATAAACGTCTGAGGGATTTGTTCGCTATATATGTAATTTTGCCAAAACTGTAACGTAAAATAATACACATTATGTCAATATGTATTATGAATACCAATGCAAAAAAAAGTCAAGACACTAATAAAAAGTTTAATTGAGATTTATATTACCCAAATTATAGATATCAAAGTTCTCTCCGACATAAACTTTTGTGTACTGAAGTTATACTGACCCAGTGAATACTAATATAATAGGTAATGAGCAAGCAGACATCCTTGCAAAAAAGGTGTCTGAGACCACTCCTGTGGGCCCTGAACCCATAGTAGTCATACCCAAAGCTATAGCCAAGGTGTAATTAAAGATTGGCTCTTAACCAATCACCTGCACCACTGGAACAAATCCTCTGGCATGAGGCACAGTAAACTTATGTTAAAAGGACCCAGTCCCAAAGTAACTGAGGACCTCTTTAGTCTCAGCAGAAGGGACCTTAGAACAGTAACTGGACTACTAACTGGTCACTGTCACCTCCGAAAACATCTCCATACCATTGGTATCTTTAAAGATAACCCAGTGTGTAGGCTTTGTGAATCGGAAACCGAAACTGCATCTCACATACTTCTGAGATGTGAAGCCTAGCCTTTCAAAGGTTCACCAACTTGGTAGCAGCACTCTCACTAAGTTTGACTCTACCAATGAATCACTGGTCAAAAAGATCCTAGACCTAGTCCGGGGAAAAGGATTATTCTGACCTGGACCAATTGAGGGGATTGTACAATAGACTTCCAGTCGCAGTGCAAATGGGGTCTATTCTCGACTCCAACCCCAATCTTTAATAATAATAATAATAATAATAATATTATATATATTTTGTTATTTTTTTCAGGATTCATTATGAAGTCGATGAGTAATTTTGTGACAGTATTGTTAGTTCTTTACTGTGGGGAAGTAATATGTCAAAATGCTGAAACCGAGCCAGGACTATATAAAATACCTAGTCTGTTGGAAGCGAATAGGAAAATAACTGATCCAGATGTCACGCACTATCAGTTTGGTCAAGAAACTGGAAATAATCCTAGTTCTGTGAGTCATGAATTGGTAGGATCGGGCTCAAGCGTCCATGTTAGTGTCGATAAGCCGAAACCGTCCGATTCAAGTTTTGAAAGAGACTTTGTCGAAACTGCCAGCGGATATTTTAATAAGACAAAGAATACAGCTTCCAATGTTGGAGGTGATATAGTTGGCACTCTCATGAGAGCGGCTGGTAACACTAAAGGAATAGCTGAAAGTGCTATGGGATCTGTTAAAGGGGCTGCTAGTCAGGCTTCCGAAGCTGCATCAGGAGCGTACGACGCTGTTAAGGGGGCCGCGGTCGATGCTGTTGAGCAAGCAAGAGGTATGGCCGCTAAAGCCGCAGGGGCCGCTACTGATGCTTTTTCCACTGCCAAAAAGGCATCCGAACAAACTGTTCATCAAGTTAAAACATTCGCTTCAGAAGCAGTCGATACTGTTAAAGAAACAGCTGGTAAAGTCGCTGATGGTGCTAGTGAAGCTTTTTCAAACGCAGGAAGTATGGCTGGACAATCAATCAATTCGATGAAAGGGTTTGCAGGATCTGCTGTCGATACTGCTAAAAATACTGCTGATCGTGCTGCTGAAGGAGCGACTGATGCGTTTAACAGTGCTAAAGGTTTAGCAGGACAAGCCTTTGGTAGTATGTCAGGTTTCGCTGTGAACACAGCTAAGACCGCTAGTGAGACAGGTAGTAACGCTTTTAACTCTGCTACTAGCGGAGCTAAGAATTTAGCAGGATCTGCCTTCGATTTCCTTGGCTTTGGAAAAAAAGATTAGGCGTTTGTAAATTTAACGAAACATTCCTTTTAACGAGACATTTATTTTAAGATTTTACTTGTAAGAATATTTTGAAATGCTGAGACTTCAGTATTTGTAATTAATTTTCTAGTTAAATTGCTAAAATATAATATATATTTATTTATTTTCATTTTATATAGTTAAATAAACCTCTCCAGTGTTCAAATTTCCTTAAAGTTTTAGTACTTAGAGTTTGTAAAGTCAAATCTGAATTTGAATAAGTTTCGGATGCTTTTTAAAATGAAATAATATTTAGTAAACAAATCTACCTTATAATGTCCCAAACACTAGTTTGTGAAATGTATATGACGTCATTATTCCATATTTATTACTTTGAGAAAATCTCATAAATTCACTTATACTCTAGACGGTACAGGATTGACCTTAACACATGCACCATGAGAGGGGTAAACACAGAGACGGAATTCCATTTCATTCTCAACATTAGTTCTGACTTAATATCCTTTGAATTATACATACAATTTTATGTAGAGGGATCACAGTTACCAGGTAAGCAGATCGGCAATACTTTTAGAAATAGGTTAACATCGTGGTCTGCTATTGATGGACTTAATAATACGACAAACTGCTAGGGGGTAACAAGCATGTGGCTGCGTCTCGGTCAAAAGTAAGCAGGGGCCGTAAAGCAGCCACTAGCGTGGCCGCAACAGTCAAGTGGTTGAAGCCTACTTGTTCTATTGAATGGAGTAGACCTTTGAAATGGTAATCTCAAAAAGTGTCATTTTATTGACATTAATAAAAGGTTACTAATCCATTATGAAGTATTCGAACATTGTACCTAGATTATACATCTTTAATTTCATGTTATTGATTTTTATTTTTTAATTTAAAAATTACTGTTTATCAGGTAATTTATTAACTTATATTGGATTATTCGAGGGACTGTAAAACTCTTTTTTAATTACTTGGCAAGAGGGACAAGTAGCTATAGTCCACTTTCAGTCTATTTCTGTGTCACCATGTCTGCCTCAGTCATGTCTGACCCAGTCATGTCTGCCCCAGTCATGTCTGACCCAGTCATGTCTGCCCCAATCATGTCTGCCCCAATCATGTCTGACCCAGTCATGTCTGACCCAGTCATGTCTGACTCAGTCATGTCTGCCCCAATCATGTCTGCCACAGTCATTTCTGACCCAGTCATGTCTGACCCAGTCATGTCTGCCCTAGTCATGTCTGACTCAGTCCTATCTGCCCCAGTTATAGTCATCTTGCAACACTTGTCAAATTATTTTTAGCGAATTTTTATTCAACTTTGTATCCCAAGGCATTAGAACTTTCATTTTCTCATTGAGTTCATGTTGGCTTTAAAATATGTTAAATGAAAAAGAAGCCATTTTGTTAAAACCTTCGCTAAAATCACTCACGCAAGAAATGACAAAGGACAAAGTACAACAACTTTGATCGCTCCACTAAAGTTTCTAAATCAGACTCAGGTATCTTATAAATAATTCTTCACAAGTGACATTAGACAGTAATAAATAATGTAATTACAGCGTTGAATGGTTTTTGCCAAGTTATTTTACCAAGTCGGATCTATGTTCTAAACCCTCGAGAATTGATTAACTGCTTTGACATTGTAATAAACTTGGTAATTCGAGATGTATTGGGTAAACTTTTTACTTTGAAATAATGAAGCGTTATAAGGCTTCCACGATTAAAATTAAAAATTAAAAATCTTCTCGTGAAGAGTTTGTAACTTCAAGATAACATAACCCTATACGGCAAGAATGTCGGCTTCTCCTGACCTTACTCTCTGGTCCCCCAAAATAGATGTAAAAAATGGAAACACAAGTGACTCCTGTTTCATCAGTGATTGATTTACGAACACTTGATGCTTGGACTCTGAACTCTTCTCTCGCTTGTTGTAGCTTGCTCTCTTTATTTAATGTGTTGTGTTAATTATTTCTTGTCCTTAAAGAAATATATTTATATATATTGATACTCTATCAAAACAACTCCCCCTCGCCTATTTACAAATGTTTACTTGATCTTTAGGAAACTGGCACATAGTTGCTTTTCGAGCTGTATTGGGACATCACAAAAGGCACAGAGTACCATAATTCCTGTTTTATTTGCCATTAATAAAAAATGTGCCGACGAAAAAATGGCACTCTATAGAGTTAAGAAACTTGGCAATCAGCTGTTGCCGAGCTGTTTATTTAATTTATAAAATTTATTTTATAAATTTATGCAACGCATATTATAAGAGCAAGTAGTTATGGCTCTTTGAATCGCCATTTGGCGATTTTAATATTGGCTAGTCAACTCTTTTAATAGTAATAGCAAATGTAGCAGAACATCAGTGGTGAGTAGACCACACCTTTGCGTCATTTTACCAACCCTTAAATCATCTACCTATCACTGCGCCTCCACCATTTTATTCTCATATAACTGGGCCTGACGCAAACTTATACAAGGCCTAAGGCAAGCTTACAAAAGGCTGGTCCTGATGCAAGCTTACAGAAGGCTCGGTCTGGCGCAAGCTTACAGAAGGCTGGGCCTGGCGCAAGCTTACAGAAGGATGGACCTGGCGCAAGCCTAGACGGCTGGGTCTGGCGCAAGATTACAGAAGGCTGGGCCTAGCGCATGCTTAGTGCTCTTTTGTGTTTGACATAGTCAGCCACTAGGGACAGAAATGATGAACATACCCATTGTTATTTCCACTGCATTAACTTGTATAATACCACATATATTGTGTATGAGAGCTGCTGATGTATCTTCAAGGCTGCTGATATTACATAGATAATTCTCTCTCAAGTATTTCACTATATTTTCTTCTTCTTCTCTTGCTAGTTTACAGAGGCCAGGAAAAATTAAAAGCTAAATTGGTTATGGGTACAGTACCACATACTTTACTGAATTGCTTATGGTACAGACTACATAATTTACTGAATTGGTTATGGTACAGTACCACATACTTACTGAATTGCTTATGGTACAGTACTACATAATTTACTGAATTGGTTATGGTACAGTACCACATACTTTACTGAATTGGTTATGGTACAGTACCACATAATTTACTGAATTGCATATGGTACATACTACATAATTACTGAATTGGTTATAATACAGTACCACGTACTTTACTAAATTGGTTATGGTACAGTACCACATACTTTACTGAATTAGTTATAATACAGTACCACGTACTTTACTAAATTGGTTATGGTACAGTACACATACTTTACTGAATTGGTTACACCTGTTTAATGGTAAAATATAAAATTCGGTAGAATGGGTCATCTCAACAAGATCTTTTAGTTATTATTAAAATTATATTTTTTAATGCCCTTAATAAAAAGATACGAGGGGTTAAAATAGCCTTAAGATGCTTCCTGTAAAATATGGTACCACCAGTGACCGCTAGACTTGGCGGAGCACTGCCGTGCCTCTCATACTTTTCCTACATACCTACCTTATAACTGGGGAAAAGTACCAAACAATGCTACTTACTTATATGCTTCTTTGTCAAGTTGTCTAAGTTGATTGTGTGAAGTGAAACTTAATATTTGCTGCCATCTTTTTGGACTTGTTTTTTGCAGAATTAAACATCTTAAGGGTAATATAGCTTCGTACCTGTTAACAGAAATTACTTAGATTGACTTAGACAGTAAAACATACGGTTTAATTCATTGTTTACCCATCTAGGTACTGACCATACTCGATGCTACTTAACCTAAGTGATCCGAAAAACCGTAAATATACACCTGATAATAAAATAAAACTTGGGACCTTTGTTGCCAAATTTTACATTGATTCCAACATGCTTTTTTTCAGCAATGTTTCAGAAATTTCAGCTAAGTCATTTATGAAGATTAATGGCGTCATAGAAACATTATTTTCCAAATGGGTGCAAAAACCTAAATAGTTATTTACGTACCAAGAGAGGAAACAGAGTCATTACGCCCCGGTTTATTTCTTAGGTCCTGAGGTGTAAGCCGAGGGGACCATTATGTTTAAACTCAGAGACGTAGCCGAAGGTCTTATAGGGATGGTTCCCGAGGCGTAGCCGATCCAGGAAATTCAAGAAGGGTGTAATGACTGTTTTCTCCCTTGGATCCCCACAAGATTTTTCCTCTAGAAGGGGAAAAAATTAACAAGTAAAACTTTTATTTTATTTCAATATACAAGCTTTTGCATTATTTAAAATCTTTAACTAGATACTCACAACACATTAAAACAGTAGCAAATATCATAAAAATTTATGCTTCATACCGGTTTATTGTAAAACGATAAAAACAAAGTTTCCCGGACTGGATTCGTACAATGAATCTATAGATTTCCAAGCAAATGTCTAACCGACTGCGCCAAACAATCCGCTTGATTGCGCAAACAAACTTTCCACCCTGATTCTCGTTACCTCCCTTATTTTCACAATAAAGCCGTAATATGTTTTTTTCCTCCCAGAAATAAGGGCGGAAAGTTAATTTTTTCTTCCATTTAGAGGAAAAATTGACTTTTACACTGTTTTAAATCTCTAGTATAAATACGCTAGGAGCTACGATAGTAACAGAGACACACACACATAAAAATACAGGTACACTCAAATTCCCGAAACGAATAATTAAATTATTTGTTTTGCAAGTCAGTAAAAACGCATTACTTTTCCTATAAGCCTTTGTTATAAATGAGGAAAAGTGAACTTATTAGAGATGTGATAGCAGTAGCAACAAGTGTCAATCAATCTAAGTAAAGAAAATGTCTAAAATAAACTTAACGTGGATTTCTTTGAATCATATTGTAGAAAAGAAATATAGGGAACTCATATGACCTCTCTAGATATTACAAGCAACCGTAGTCTTATACAAAGCTGATTATGAAGCCAACTAATATTTTACTGAAAAGTTAAGTAGGACGACTTTACGGCTGAAGTGTGGCATTATGAGCTCAAAAATTTGACTTATTAATATAAGGATTAAAATTAGGGCCTCTTGGTCCAACATAGATTAAGAATGTAACATAACTTATTTACAACCTAATTTTATTGAGTTTTATTGGGGAAGTGTTTTGAGAGGATGTTTTAAAGATAACAGAGTCTGACTCAGAGCTGCTGGTATCTTAACTCGCATTGATTCCTTCATTCTATAATGCTAAAAATAATAAGAACAGAGGTTTTCTGCCTTTCTCGAAAAACAGCAAAGATTTGAGAGAACACCTCGTGTCAATTAAAAAACATAGGAAGTTATTATTATTATTATAGGAAGTTAAAGAACTTAGGAAGTTTAGATTGTTTCTCAAATAATTATTTTACCTGAGATCTCTCGAGTTAGCAGGTGCCGTATTGGTCCTTAGTATTAAACATTCAGTCAAATGCTTGGTCAAGATACCAGGACAAACATCCGAACACATTGGCCAGTGACATGCTGGACAGGTCGGTAATATATTACCAGCAGGTAACGGTCCTAGGCATCCTAAGCAACAAGGTTCTTTTCTTGGTCCTACGATGATTGGAAGTTCTTCTATAACAACTCTCCCTGATTCTAGATCTCTATCTGTTACTAAGTATCTCCCCAAATCAGCATTTCGACAGATCTGAAAAAGAGAAGTAATTCAAGCGAGTACAACTCAATCATGACAAATTGGGTTACATAAAAATGTACAAGATCTTATTTATAAATATTTAATCTTACCAAAAACCACACTAAAAAAAACTCCCGTCAAGTCTTTGGTAAAAAAAGGGAAATTAACTTTTATGACCCGCCAATTCATTTCCGTATTGGATGGAGATGGTCATTGGCATTGAATAGAGGACTTTATTCAAACTGTGAAACAATCATCAGCTTCTTCTCCTTGGGACAAGCCAGCAGTGTTAACAAATTGTATAGCTTATATTTTAAGATACCAAACAATTCAGGTGTCCGTGAAGATTAATCATAACAGATTTTAGCAGTTGTCTTAATTGCAGCAGTTTTTCTTACCTGCATAAATCCAGGAGTATACAAAAGAAATTAATGAATGAATGAACTATAAAGGTACGATATAATCAGGCACTACACCCTATAAACCCTTGCCGACACTACCTCTTAAGTTGATTCGCTTATTGCTAGTATGCTAAACTAGCAACTTTACTTTGCACAATCGCTAATGACCGTCTCCACCCAATACGACATGACTTGGCAGGACATAAAAGTTAATTTCCCTACTTTTTTAGACCAAAGACTTGATGGGGAGTTTTTTTTACCTCGTAAGTGGTTTTTGGTAAGATTCCATGACTTTCTGTACGGCCTATGTATTATGGAAACAAGATATATGTAATAGATAAAGCTGTAAAGGGTATCAAAGGTATTCTATACACCACTTTTAAGCTATTTAAATAGCTGAAATATGCATATTTTTGTTTTACTCTACAAAGACAACTGTCGTTGTATTTGATCAAAACTGTCGGGATATTTGATTAAAATTTCGATCATTCAGGGCAATCTCAGGCTAAGTAAGTCTGCTAGGAGTTGTTGAAAAATATACTACAAAATCTTACAAACGAATTTTAACTACGGGATTCACTGGTAAAAAGGTCAATTTCTCGTGACGGAATTAGACCACGTTAAATATTGGGAAATTCGCAGACTTTACCCAGGCATATGGACATGAGGGTTCGGATTACGTAAAATAATGTCCATATGGACATTAAACAGGTTACGTGACGGAACTCGGCAAGACCGGTATGCCCTAATATTTTATTAATAAATTGTTTTAACTCCAACCAATGGCCTTCCCTGGAGACTGATCTTTTTTGTTGTACTTCTTCACCTTGAACAAATACTGGTGACGCCACTGGTAGAAATAAACACCAGGTTTTTATAATCAGGTATCGTTATTCGTTAGGACATTTCGTGCTAAATAGAAAACATGTTGATTTTCATTCACACAGGGATATCGGTTCTTATGCATTTGAAATTATCAATATACAAATATGCAATAAAATTGTATACTTTTATTTATCATTGCATTGAATTTTTTTATAGTTTAGTAATACGCAATATCATATTAGTAATTGTCTAAACATTGCAGAAAGAACCTGTAACAGGCGTTGTTGTCAGAACAACCACTAATTACTTATTATTTTGGCTCCGTTCCACAGCCGACACCCCAGTAGTAGTTTGATCTGGGTCATCATTCACAGACACAATAACACTCTGATTTGCCTCTTATTCTCTATCATCCATTCATTTGCTCGCCTTATTTTAAGTCAGAGAAAATAGAAAAATTTATCTATATCCAATGTCTAATAAAAGCTTGTGTACACTTTGAAACTCTTCAGAATTCGACAATTTTAATGTGTAAAGGCCCGTCTACAATCTTAAGTTAAGTTAGGAAGAATTGAAGAAGTGAAGAATTTTTTCAAAATCTCTTTTTCTTCTTAAATATTCTTTTTCCCGCTCTTTTGACTTAAGAAAACCATAAAAATGTTTTTTATAAGTTACTTAAAGAAGAATGTACAACGTTATCTGTTTTTGTATGATTACAATATTTTGTAAACGATGTGATGTGATTGTTTTGATTGTTTGTTGTTTGAATATGTGATTGTTTTGTTGTTTGAATATTTTTTTATATAATATAGTTTTCTTTTATTTTGAATTATATAGTTTTTGAAATGGATGAGGTTCCTACGTCTGTAAACATAAACTAGAGATAAGGAAATAACGCTCCCAACAATTACCTCATCCATTTTGATTTTATTTATTAATGAAAATAAATAAAACACGGTCGATTTTAGAAGTAAAGTAAAAAATATTTGCAAAAAGTTTTTAAAAAATGGAAGGAAAGACCATTAAAAGAGCAATGTTTATTTAAATTGTATTAAAATTGTTATTGAGCTCTGCTCGTTGTTACCATAATAAATAAATAAATGTGTGTAGACGGTAGAAAGAAAAGTAGTTTATTATTTAGTTTATTAGTAGTTTATGTTTATTTAAATTGTATTAAAATTGTTATTGAGCTCTGCTCGTTGTTACAATAAATAAATAATAAAATGTGAGTAGACGGTAGGAAGAAAAAGTAGTCTAAATACAGCTATATGTGTAATTGTAACTTTAAAACTTGACTTAACAACTCAGAGGTTGTAGACGTGTTTACGGATCTCTTAAGTCTAAAGAGCGGGAATTTCAAATAGTTTGTTCTAAGTGAGATATTTTTCACTTCTTCGATTCTTCCTGAGGAATTCTTCAATTCTTCCTAACTTAACTTAAGGTTGTAGACGGGCCTTTAATCTGTAACACTTTAAATTATGACATAGATTGATAGAGCTATTGTATTCTAAAGAACTTATTTTTGAAAACAAAAATTCCTACCGCTATAAAGAAATGTAGTTCAAATAATTACAACTACTTGTCAGACTTTCATTAGTTTATTTAATAAAACTCACACACTCACTAACACTCACTCATAAACTCTCTTGTTTATTTAATTTTTATCTCTTCTATTTTTTAACATTCGGTAAGTATACTTTTTATATATTTGAAATAGATTTTCAAGTAACAATTATTTTTTAAAAATTCTGGTGCGGTGGTCCGCATGTAGGGCGAATTTCATTTGTAATGCGTTTTTCCTTGCTTAACAACCTATTTCTTGCTTAAGGTTCCGGTTTATGCTTTAGAACCTAAGCAGTTACTCAATTGTCAAGCACTGCTCGTAACTTGGTAAAAAATATTTTTTAGATAGCATATCTACAACTATAGACAGATTTTTGTACAAAGTTTCAACTCTCTAGCATAAATACACTGGGAGCTACGATGATTACACACACACACACTCATATCCACTCATACAGACAGACAGAATTTTAATATCAAGTACTTATTTCATTATTTCTTACTCATTCATTTTACTTAAAGGTTTAAGTTTTTTACTTAAAAACTTAAACCTTTTAAGTTATAAAGTAATAAAAAATACTTTTTTTTATGATACAATTTTTGATTTTATCTTTTTTAATTAATATTTCTATTAATAATTCAACATTGATATTGTTTATTCTGTTTGTTATTTACCGCATTTTGTATTTTTATTTACATTGTTTCTTCTTCTTTTATTTAAATTGTATTTAAAATTGTTATTGAGCTCTGCTCGTTGTTACAATAAATAAATAAATAAAAGACACTTAGTGAAAACTACTCAGGAGATCTTAAAAACGCCTGAAACAGACTATTCCGGTTACATCCTGGTTTCGCATTTTTTTCCTAACACAATACTTTTTCTATGGACGTTATAAATGGAGAAAAGTAACAAAAATATGTAATATTTACGTGAAATCATAATTAATAAATGGAAAATCAAAAAATGACGTCTCCAATGTACCGTTATAGTACCAAGCTACCCAGGCAATGGTAAGAGCCCTTGTTCTCCCTCTAGTAGAATTGGTTTCTCTATACTACTAGAGGGAGTACTAGGTAGTATACTACTACCTAGTAATCCCTCTAGTAGAATTGGTTTCTCTATACTACTAGAGGGAGGGTAGTATACTACTACCTACTAGTACTCCCTCTAGTAGAATTGGTCTCTCTATACTACTAGAGGGAGGGTAGTATACTACTACCTAGTATCCCTCTAGTAGAATTGGTTTCTCTATACTACTAGAGGGAGGGTAGTATACTACTAGTAGTACTCCCTCTAGAGAATTGGTTTCTCTATACTACTAAGGGAGTACTAGGTATACTACTACCTAGTAATATTGGTCTCCCTTTACCCTCGAACAATCGTTGGCAACTTCTATAACCCCAATTGGCAAAATAATTTCTTTACGATTTTATGTAAGTTGCTAGAATAAAGTAGTAGTAATATGGCGGGAGTGGTAGTAACTACCAGAGAGTAGGCCACGTTGTTGGGCCCTTTTTGCCAGCTCCCTAAGATAGTGTTCTACTCCTTTTAATTTTCAAGTGTAGGTATATTTTAGCTAATTAGACAGAAGAGCCGTGAATTTCTATGGTTCCTCTCATTCTTTTTTTAAGCAATCATACATTTTTCATTGGCTCTTATAGTCTAGTGAAAACTAGGAACAACACGTGCTCTCACTGTTAAACCAAACCTCCATACACTTTAAATGAGGGTCCTAAATTTTGCCTGTACCCAGTTTTATTTAGGGTAAGGGATCTTTAACGAGTACCTGACAACGCACAGGCTCGAGACCACCGGCCTTACGTCCCTTCTGAAGGACGTGGTACGCAGAATTTTTATCCCCCTCATAAAAGTCTCAGAGGCCCGTGCTGGGATTGAACCCATGACTAAATAAACTCGGATGTTTAAAGTCCATTCATTCTGTGTATTAGCAGCGTACCTTAACCACTACACCACGGGTGACTCCTTCATGCTAGAATAAAATACACCATCATTTAAATAGTATATATTTTAATTAGTTATATTTTAACTCAATCTCATTCAGTATTAAAATCGTATGTTCCTAAACAAGTCGAACGAACAGCAGTATACGTGGCAATGAAAGTCGTATTAAGAGGAAAGTTTAAGGGCAGGTGCCGGGACAGATACAAATGTCGAGGTCGTGTGATGGCAACACTGCAAAAAAAGTGCACTCTCATTGTTTTCATTTCTCTCTGTCACTTTTAATTATTCGATGCCAAGATTTTCTTAAGCGAATTTTTATTCAGACAATCAGGGTGGTGTCAGTTTTTACGATTCAGCCCTCAAACCGAATGCTTACGATCCCACGTCTGATTCTAACCCTACCTGAAATTCTAAATATTATTGTTAAGATTAACTTATTGAACGTTTTTATTTCATTATGGAATTTGCAATTAACTTATCTAGAGGGGAAGGTTAGTTGCTTTACCCTAGACAGTGAAAAAGGTTCCTGAGACCTAAGTCTAAAGAACCATATCTATCTCTCTAGACCATTACATCATTCCAGATTCGTTGTAGGCCAAGTATTCACCATTGTTCTTAGGGGGTAAATGCATAGAGATATATACTAGAGGGGGCATAGCCTATTTCAATACATTAAGCGACATGAAAACATTTTTTTGGGCATTCAGGGGTTCTGCGTAACGTCTTTGAAAGCTAGCCCCAGTGAGTTAAGTTTATAATAAATATATTGTTTTGCCTCTTGTAATTTTTTGTACTTTAAATGTTCTTGTATATAAGTAAATGTAATTTTTGTCTTCCCGCACATTTCTTGTGATTTGATGTGTATTTTAAACGTTCTACTATGTATGAGATTGTATTTGTGTTCTGTTTATTTGATTATATTGATAGCCGAATGTGGTCAGGTTTACTTTTTCGATGTTTCAAAACTTAACTAATGGGTAAATGGACAGAGAAAAGGACCACGCACAAAAAAGACCAAGAGCAATAGTAATCGTTTTCGCCTATATCAATGTTTTACTCGCTCTGCTAATTGCGTCTTTAATACAAAACAACACTGAGATAATGATAGAGATACGATATATATACTAGAGGGGTCATAGCCTATCTCAATACATTGAGAGGCCTGAAACATCTTTTTGGGGTACTCAGGGGCTCTGTTTAACCTCAATGAAACATTCTTGGAGAGTGAGTTAAGGTTATAATAAATCAATTCATTTAGGCTTCCCGCAATTTTTGGGTTTTGATTTGTATTTTTAACGTTCTACTATATAAGTTATTATAATTTTGTACTGATTATTTGTTTATATTAAGAGTCACCCGTGGCGTAGTGGTTAAGGTACGCGGCCAATACACAGAATGAATGGGTTTAAACTTCCGAGTATACTTAGTCATGGGTTCAATCCCAGCACGGGCCTCTGGGATTTTTATGAGAGGGATAAAAATTCTGCGCTCCACGTCCTTCAGAAGGGACGTAAAAGCCGGTGGTCTCGAACCTGTGCGTTGTCAGGTACTCGTTAAAGATCCCTTAACTTAAATGAAACTGGGAATAGGCAAAATTCAGGACCCTCATAGTAGATTCATTATAATACTATAGTGTGTCTGCCTTGTAGTTTAAAGTGTGTGTAGGTTTGGTTTAACAGCGAGGCACGTGTGTTTCTTGCTTTCACTAGACTATAAGAGTCAGTGAAAATATGTATGATTGCTTGAAAAAAAAGCATGAAAGGAACCATAGAAATCCACGGCTCTTCTGGCTAGATTAGATAAAATATACCTACACTTGTAATTAAAAGGAGTATAGAACAGTATCTTAGGGAGCTGGAAAAAAGGGCCCAACAACGTGGCCTACTTGCTTGTAGTTACTACCACTCCCCATATTACTACTACTACTACTGATTATATTATATAGCGAAGGTGGTCAGGTTACTTTTTGATTTTTAAAAATTTAATCTATAGGGCCCCTCTAGTAATAATATCTCTGTAGAGATAATCATGTTGTTTAGAGTTGGACCTGTCAGCTTGCACAGTTCAACGCAACTTACGTCAAAATTCCTGCAAGATGGTTTATGCTGTTTCCAGTGAGATTTCTGATGGTCTTTACTACAGTAGTAGACTAACTTGCACCTGCTGCATTTGAAACTCGCGTTATTGTCGCATACCACGCATTTCCCGCATTCATCCATCGTCAAATTAATTATTGGCTTAAACGAAATTACTAATTAAAACATTTTATGTCTACAGATTTTATTAGGCGTAATAAAATTATCTAATTCGATGTTGTTACTTGAGTTTCATATAAGACTTCACGGCAGAAACAAAATAAATTGATTTTAAATAGTGTTTTTATTGTGTGATTAATTCCTTTAAATTATCTACCAACTAGAAAGGATTTATCAAACCTTTTGATGCGATGCTATTAAATTTTATGTACTCAAAAAAATGTTTGTTGGATTGAAACAGCTAATATTTATATACTTTGATATTTCAAATTATATTGTAAGTTTTTTGCTCTATAAGAATTGAGAACGAAGTCCATTACGTCTTGATTCAGCGTTATTTGCTCATTTTACTAATCGTACTCTGACTCAATACATAGTCGTTCTAGAATTTTTTATTATTATTTAAGTTTAAAACGTAAAAATGAAAATATTAAAATTAAAAAAAACGAAATAAGACACCGATGAAGAGCGCGCGGAGTACTACTAGAAATTCTAGAACTCAAGTTTTCTATTTTGGGGCTGTTTGGCTAAATAGATCCCCCCCACCTCCCTTGGACCATTTAGATGTAGATTAATGTGTCAATCCACTAAATTAGATTACTAATTGTTTTATTTTTTCCACTGGTTTCATTAATATCTCATTATTTGTTGTTGTAGTGTAATTATCGTTTAATTTTTTCTAGTGTTGGATATTAATTGTTTTTTTCCTTTTTAATCGTTCTCTTCTTTGTTGATAGTTTTGTTTGCTTAGTTAGTTGACATTGATACCTTTTGACTTTAGATAGTGGTTTTTCCGTCAAATACATTTCAGTGAAACTAAACAGATGTTACGGGTGTTCAAGCCACACTTTTTCTTATTTTATTAATAACTAACTAAATACAGTTTTGATGAAATGGAAACCTTACGAGTTCAAAACCTTCTTTCAAAACTATATACATAATTTCATTAATTTAACCAATTAAATTGTATCCTTAGAGTGAGCGTGAATGGAGTCCATTATAAATATGAAAAAAAAGAAGTCTCTCCACAAAATAAAACTTTATTGGCAAAGCGCTTTTCAACCTAACTAGAGGCCATCATAGTGCAAAACCTAACAAAAAGCAATAAAATAAGTAAAACACGAAAGAATTATTTAACAAAAGATGAGCAAAAGTATGAATGGTTGAAAGCGCTTTGCCAATAAAGTTTTATTTTGTGGAGAGACTTCTTTTCTTTCATTATTTTTTCAATAAAATTGGTTTCGGCTTTGGAGATATTAGGAATAAGGAATCAAATATGCATTCCTACCCTTTTAAAACGGGAATACATGTTGCAAAAAAAAAGCTGAATCTTATTCAGCATGATGAATCTTATCACCTGAGCAAATACGCTGGTAATAATAATAATAATAATAATAATAATCTTATTTATTGTGTTAGATTATTACAAGATACAACATGTCAAATATTACATAATACATTATTATATAAGAAAACATTCGTTATAAATTATAAACAGAGTTGAATTATTTTAAATATTCATTAATAGAGTAAAAAGCCCTTGCTGAACAAAATTTCTTGACTGACTTTTTAAATGTCAGCAGAGGCACAGTTGGTTTTAATATTATCAGGAAGTTATTATAACAGGAGATTGTAATATTGAGGAGATGATGAAACCTGGCTGTTCTACATTGTAGAGGTAAAATTTGTTTTTAATTCCTAGTATTTACATTATGTACATCCTTATGACTAATAACTTATCAGAGAACTGTACAATATATACATGCTTCTAAAATAATTATAGAGTATAGAGTCAATATATTATGTTTAATAAAAGAAGGTTTGGCTGAGTTTCTATAAAGAATATTAAACTAATCTTAAAATTCTTTTTTTGCAATATAAATACTCTGCAAGCTTGAGGACTTAAAACCCCAGGCGAGCACGATAGACTAGATAGGATAGATATAACTAATTACATGATACAACATTAATAGCACATTAGTGGAGTTGTAATTTTCTATAAGATGATAAGCAACACTATTTATTTATTTACAATATTATTTACATGCACATCAATTTGAAACTCACGATCAATTTGTAAACCTAAAAAGTTTAGTAATAAGAACAACACTTAATTGGACTTGCATTTATTTGTGGTTTACTACTGTAAACCATGGATACACTTTATTAGTATTATGATTACTAGACCGTTAGAAAAACACCATTTTACAAATAACTCACAAACTAAATTAACATTTCTCTCTAACGTCTCTAGATCAGGTCCGTACACCAAGACTGATGTGTCATCAACGTACATGATGACATGACAATTTTTGCAATAAGTTTTTTAGGAATTGAGGAAGATCATTTACGAATAAGGCAAAAAGCAAGGGCCCTAATATGCTGCCTTGAGGTACCACCGCACCAAACTTGAATTTTTTAGATTTATGTACCTCTATACAAAACACACTAAAACATCTATTAATAAGAAAAGCATCTGAGAAGATCCTAAAGCACCCCTGATTTAAGGAATTTTAATATGAACAGTGCGAAGAACGGCAGATTGCCAAACACGGGCCGCACAGTGGATTGAAGAGGAAAAGGCGTGGAGGGACTAAAAAACTGAAAACAAGGAGGGAAGTTTAGGACCCAGAAAGACCAGTCGGTTAATGACCCCCCCACCACTCCGAAGACCATATTAGNCCATTATAAATAATGAAAGAAAAGAAGTCTCTCCCAAAATAAAAAACTTTATTGGCAAAGCGCTTCAACCTAATAGAGGCCATCATTAGTGCAAAACCTAACAAAAAAGCAAATAAAATAAGTAAAACACGAAAGAATTATTTAACAAAAGATGAGCAAAAGTATGAATGGTTGAAAGCGCTTTGCCAATAAAGTTTTATTTTGTGGAGAGACTTCTTTTCTTTCATTATTTTTTCAATAAAATTGGTTTCGGCTTTGGAGATATTAGGAATAAGGTTACTTATCGAATCAAATATGCATTCCTACCTCTTTAAAACGGGAATACATGTTGCAAAAAAAAAGCTGAATCTTATTCAGCATGATGAATCTTATCACCTGAGCAAATACGCTGAGTAATAATAATAATAATATAATAATCTTATTTATTGTGTTAGATTATTACAAGATACAACATGTCAATATTACATAATACATTATTATATAAGAAACATTCGTTATAAATTATAAAACAGAGTTGAATTATTTTAAATATTCATTAATAGAGTAAAAAGCCTTGCTGAACAAAATTCTTGACTGACTTTTTAAATGTCAGCAGAGGCACAGTTGGTTTTAATATTATCAGGAAGTTATTATAACAGGAGATTGTAATATTATGAGGAGATGATGAAACCTGGCTGTTCTACATTGTAGAGGATAAATTTGTTTTTAATTCCTAGTAATTTACATTATGTACATCCTTATGACTAATAACTTATCAGAGAACTGTACAATATATTTACATGCTTCTAAAATAATTATAGAGTATAGAGTCAATATATTATGTTTAATAAAAGAAGGTTTGGCTGAGTTTCTATAAGGAATATTAAATACTAATCTTAAAATTCTTTTTTGCAATATAAATACTCTGCAAGCTTGAGGACTTAAAACCCCAGGCGAGCACGTGACTAGATAGATAAGGATATACTAATCCATGATATAACATTAATAGCACATTAGTGGAGTTGTAACTCTTTAATTTTCTAATAAGATGATAAGCACTATTTAGTTTATTTACAATATTATTTACATGCACATCATATTTGAACTCACGATCAATTTGTAAACCTAAAAGTTTAGTAATAAGAACAACACTTAATGGACTTGCATTTATTGGTTTACTACTGTAAACCATGGATACACTTTTATTAGTATTGATTACTAGACCGTTAGAAAAACACCATTTTACAAATAACTCACAAACTAAATTAACATTTCTCTCTAACGTCTCTAGATCAGGTCCGTACACCAAGACTGATGTGTCATCAACGTACATGATGACATGACAATTTTTGCAATAAGTTTTTTAGGAATTGAGGAAGATCATTTACGAATAAGGCAAAAAGCAAGGGCCCTAATATGCTGCCTTGAGGTACCCCGCACCAAACATTGAATTTTTTAGATTTATTACCTCCTACAAAAACACTAAAACATCTATTTAATAGAAAAGATCTGAGAAGATCATAACAAGCACCCCTGATTAAGGAATTTTAGAGAAAAATGCCATTTTAGGAAATGACAATTTTTGCATTAATTTTAGGAATCCAACATAGAGCGATCAGTTTATCAGATTATTGTGCATATAAAATATTGAAAACTTTAGAATACACTTGCAGCGTAACTGTTGCCCCTAGGGTTTCTTTTAGGGGGGTTTGCGGGGCGATTAACCCCCAGATTAACCAGGATACCCCCCGGATCAACCAGGATACCCCTGCTGGGAAAATTAAATATAACCCATCCTAGGAGCTATAGGAACAAACTGCAAAGTCACGGCTCTTCAGTGAATGAGACATAAAACGCAATTTAAGCAAATTTATATCATGAAAATGACGCTTATAAGGTTGTTTTTTGGATAATATATATATATATATATATATTATATAATATATATATATATCTAAGTTAGTTTAAAAAAACACTAGTAAAAAACCACTAACTGCGCGTGCTTAAAATTCTTATAACAGCTCAGGTCTTAATTATATTACTGTATAAATTATTATATATATCATTAAATTACTTTTGGCATTAAGCCATATCTCTACATATTTACATAAATGGGTACACAAAATAATTATAAATAAATATATATATAATAATATATATATATATAATATATATATATATATATTATATATATATAATATATAATATATATATATATATATATATATATATATATTATATATATATATATAATATATAATAAACATATATATATATATATTATATATATATATATAATATATATATATATATATACACATACACACGCTAAATTATTATTACCTATTTTATTTGTTTCTAAATATTTATCGCTGGGATAGTTTAAGTTTTGCAAAGGTTGGCATGCATGACAAGTTGAATATAAGCGTGCTTGTGTTGCGCTCAACTACTTTTATTACTTTAAATAATACTTGCAAAGTCAATTTAAAAAAAAAAAAATATTCTAAAAATACTAACTATGTTTTGATTTATTTTTAAAAATTTTTTCTACAGCTGCAAGACCAAATTACCCCTGGCCACTACATCCCCCGTATTTTATACATATTTAAGTAAGATTAGTATAACGAAGGCTATAAAACAGAGATATATATTTGGTGAAAGCCAAGGAGGTTAGACCTTTACGTGACTAGAGCCTAGAATGTGGTCTAGTTATCGTTGCTATTTTTATACAAGCATAAATCCTATACTTATTCCATGACAACTAGTTTGGACAAAATAAAAACTGATAACTGCAATCATTTATTGTATACAATCGATTTCAGCGAATTTCTATTCATAGTGCGTTTATGAGACTAAACACTTTATTTTCTTTTTTTACCACTTCCATTGTTAATCCAGGTTTATTTATATGATGACACATTTTAGTATTTCACTCAGTAGCTATATTCTAAGTGATAGAATTCATAGAGATATTATTACTAGAGGGGCTCTATAGGTTAAATTGTGAAACATCGATAAAAAAAACCTGACCACCTTCACTTATAAATATAATGACACAATCAGTACAAAATTATAATACCTTATAGTAAAACGTTAAAAATACAAATCTAAGCACAATTTGCGGAAACAAGAAATAAATCTATTAATTATATCCTTATCTCACTCTTGAAGGAGGTTTCAATGAGGTTGCACAGAGCCCCTGAGAGCCCCTAAAATATGTTTTATGCCCCTCAATCTATTAAGATATAGGATATGTCCCCTCTAGTATATATCTATAATAGAATTTATGAAATATTTCTTCGGAAGATATTGAAATAAATTCATTTATATTATGATAAATTAAGCATTATTGACAAGACTTGGACGTCTTAAGAAATCTTTAAGATAGTAAAAGTAAATATCCCAATAGCGAATATTATTCCCAAAGGAAATTCGCTAAAAGGGGAAGGCAATGGATCAACAAGCAAGTAGGACTTATCGTTGAGCCGTTTTGCAAATTGCCATAGACAGAAGATAGTGAGTCTAGAAAAAGGCATTTTGTGATTCAATCATTGATCAGTCGAGACTTTGCAGTTAGTCCCTATAATAGCTCCTTGTACGATAAGCCATTTTAGAAATCTTTAAAGAGTCGTTTAATTTCCAGCGAACATTAATATCTTACACAAATAATATACCTTTGAAAGCCACAAAATCAAAGTCTAGTTAGAATATTTCATGGATCCTTGTTGCTAGGAATGAGTCCCAATGAGTAAAATTTAACACATCATTGCTCCATTTCCCGGTTTACAGGCTTAATTCTTTCGCTTATTATTCTATTTATAATTCAATAAAAGAAAATAACTGAATAAATATATTGTAAATGGTAAAAGGTTATTTATTCAAGTTGTTTAGCAGACATGCAATAGTTGAAGATTTTCTGTCTCAATGGTCTCGCTTACACGATGTATTTTACTATAAATCAAGCTGTACTATGAATTATTTTCATAATAAAACGTCAGCAGGTCAGAGCATCTAAAATTAAATTTACCTTTATCAGGTCGTTACAAATACTTTTTTAGTTTTCCCTTTTTTCTAAAGGTTTTGTATAAAAGCATTGCGTTTGTCCTAAACATTCAATTTTAAGATTTGAAGCACTTCGGGTGCGAACTGCTTCAGAAATTTTTTCTTATTACATCGGCTACGCTCATCCTCCCTGCTTCAGACTCCCTCGTCCTCATAATTTACAATTCGCCAACACATCTTCGGATACACCTTGCTTGTCCTCAAATAGTAAATACGTTAGTTTTATTCCTAGTAGTCATCTATCTAGGCTCTGTCATTCCTAGGGCTACTTAACTTTTATGATCCAACAAACACTGTAGATATCTTAGCTCTTTTGAATCAAAACTTAGTATACGATTTATTACAAAAAGGGATCCAGTTGTAAGAAATTTTAGCTCAATTAGGATTTTTCCAATTTTCAAAATTTGGCACATATGTGTATCACCATATCAATCTGAAATCGATCTAAACATTTTTCCGAATTTTAAAATTGTCAACATTTTTGCTGATCGTTGTATCAATCAATGTCCTCATATAAAAATGTCTTTCCGGATAGCACAACTGGGTCTACAGAATTCCTTGCCAAGTTTCAATACTCTAGCAAAAAATACGCTGGAAGCTACGATGAGAAAACACACACATATAGACTGACAACTTTGTGAAAACCACTCAAGAAGTACTTGCAGGACCACTACTCAAGGCGCAAGTGATTCGAACAAAACATGGGTATACTATGCGTTATCTTACGTAGCAACACAGTCAGTACAAAGAACTTACTAAACACTATTCAAGAGGCATTACACATTTAAAACGGTTAATGCAGGTGATCTGGTTTCGAATTGTTAGTGTGGACACAATGCTTTTTCTATATACCTACGATATAAATAAGAAATAGTAAAAAAAACTTTTTGTTTATTTTTATAAAAAACATTATGTATAATTTATTATAAGAAGTGTCTGCATTTAAAAATTATGCTTTCAAATTTCATTTTTAAATTTAATTTAGCCCAAGATATTAAAGATCTAAAAGTAGACCGGCACGCAGCTCTTCTTTATGATATACTTAATAGCTTAATTACATGCTTTGTGCTTTTTGTGGAAGCATATATTAATTTAAAACTTTTTTTTGTTGAAATCCAATTGAATACTAAAAAATCCGTCAAAGTGCTTGCTTTGCAAGCATTATAAGGGTTTCTCAGATATTTGCATTAATATAATGTATTAATACTATACAATCATACTTATAGTTAATATTCTACGCCTCGCTTCATGCCTATTGTAGTTATTTGTCGATCCTAATGTTAGAAAAAAAAATAAATAAGTTATAACAAAATATTCCTCGCCTATATATATTTGTTTGTCAATACCTAATTTTTGAGAAAATTTAAAACACAGAACAAAATTAAGGCTCACTTCACTCGCCTTTATGTGCTTGGTTGTCATATCTACCTGAAGAGGAACATTTAAAGCAAGGCATAAAATTAAAGGCTCGCTTCAATCGCCTTTTTGTATTGGTTATCAGAACCTATTATAGCATAGTAAAGATGAATACATAATATTCCTGGGATTCGCTTGAATCAAACTTTTTACATAACAATCTAGGCTCTGCTTCGCTCGCCTTTATGTGCTTGTTTGTCAATATCATTATTATAAGAAACATTTTAAGCAAGGCATGAAAATCATGGCTCGCTGCTCGGCTCGCCTTTTCTGTATATGTTATTAGTATCTTCTTAAGAGTTAAAAATAAAAAAAAACCATTACAATACTAGAGCTCGCTTCGCTCGCCTTTATATGCTTATTTGTCAATATCTACTTAAGAAAAACATTTAAAACAAGGCATGAAATCATGGGCTCGCTTCGCTCGCCTTTGTTGTATATGTATCAGGATCCTTCTTAAGGGTAAAAAATAAAATAAACCATACAATACTAGGGCTCGCTCGCTCGGCTTTATTGCTTATTGTCAAATATCTACTTTAGAAAAACATTTAAACAAGGCATGAAAATCATGGCTCGCTTCGCTCGCCTTTTAGTTTATGTTTATCAGTACCTTCTTAAGAGTAAAAATAAAAAAAATACCATTACATGCTAGGCTCGCTTCGCTCGCCTTTATATGGTTATTTGTCATATCTACTTAAGAGAAACATTTAAACAAGGCATAAAAATCATGGGCTCGCTTCGCCGCCTTTTGTATATTGTTTATCAGTACCTTTTAAGAGTATAATATCAAAAAACCATACAATACTAGGGCTCGCTTCACCGCCTTTATGTGCTTGTATGTCAATATCTATTAAGAGAAACATTTTAGCAGGCATAAAAATCATGGGCTCGCTTAACTCGCCTTTTTGTATATGTTTATCAGTACCATTTTAAGAGTATAAATTAAAAATAACCTACAATACTAGGGCTCGCTACGCTCCCTTTATGTGCTTGTTTGTCAATATCTACTTAGAAAAACATTTAAAAAAGGCATGAAAATCATGGCTCGCTTCGCTCGCCTTTTTATATGTTTATTAGTACCTTCTAAGAGTATAAAATAAAAAAAACCATACAATGCTAGGGCTCGTTCGCTCGCCTTTATATGGTTATTTGTCATATTCTACTTTAAGAAACATTTAAAACAAGGCATAAAATGGGCTTGCTTCGCTCGCCTTTTTGTATATGTTTATCAGTACCTTTTTAGAGTATAAATCAAAAATAACCATAAATACTAGGGTCGCTACGCTCGCCTTTATGTGCTTGTTTGTCAATCTACTTTAAGAGAACATTTTAAGAAAGGCATAACATCATGGGCTCGCTTCGCTCGCCTTTTTGTTTATGTTTTATCAGTACCTTCTTAAGAGCATAAAATAAATAACCATGCAATATAGGGCTCGCTTCGCTCGCCTTTATGTGTTGTATGTCAATATCTATTATAAGAGAAACATTTTAAGCAAGGCATAAAATCATGGGCTCGCTTCGCTCGCCTTTTTGTATATGTTTATCAGTACATTTAAGAGAAAAATTAAAAATAACCATACATACTAGGGCTCGCTACGCTCGCCTTTATGTGCTTGTTTGTTCAATATCTACTTTAAGAGAAACATTTTAAGAAAGGCATAAACATCATGGGCTCGCTTCGCTCGCCTTTTTGTTTATGTTTATCAGTACCTCTAAGAGCATAAATAAAGAAACCATACAATACTAGGCTCGCTTCGCTCGCCTTTATATGCTTATTTGTCATATCTACTTTAAAGATACATTTAAACAAGGCATAAAAAACATGGGCTCGCTCGCTCGCCTTTTTGATTGTTTATCAGAACTTAATTATAGCATAGAGTAAAAACATAACATAATATTCTAGGGCTCGCTTCGCTCACCTTTATTTGCTTGGTTATATTACTGCTTGTGCCTTATGTCGAGATTATTGGCGGGTGATGTATAGCCGCCATTTTGGAAAAAAGCGATGCTATTTGTGACTACCCATCATACCTACAATTTGATACCATCATGATTTTCAAAAAATATTTTTTTTGGCGCGTGCGCGTTGGGCAATTTTGAAATTGCTAAAAATAACTTTTTGAAACTTTTTTTCCGAAGAATTCTATGCCCAAAGTGCTTTATTGCTATTGGTCCCATTTTTAGGGGCTTCTCCTTATGCCTAAAAGGGGGGGGGGGGGGACAGGCATTTTTGTGGTTTTCGAGATTTGGCGGTGTAATAGCCGCCATTTTGGAAAAGCGATGCATATTTGTGTACTACCCATCAATACCTACAATTTGATACCCACATGATTTTTCAAAAAAATTTTTTTTTTGGCGCGTGCGTGTTGGGCGGTTTTGAAATTGCTAAAAATAACTTTTGAAACTTTTTTTCCGAAGATTTCTATGGCCCGGAAAGTGCTTTTATTGGCTATTGGTCCATATTTTTAGGGCTTCTCCTTATGCCTTAAAAGGGGGGGGACAAGCATTTTTTTGGTGGTTTTCAAGATTTTTGGCGGGTGTAATAGCCGCCATTTTAAAAAGCGATGCATTGTGTACTACCTATCGATACCTACAATTTTGAACCCCACATGATTTTTCAAAAAATATTTTTTTTTGGCGCAGTGCGCGTTTGGCGATTTTGAAATTGCTAAAATAACTTTTGAAACTTTTTTTCCGAAGAATTTCTATGGCCCGGAAAGTGCTTTTATTGGCTATTGGTCCATATTTTAGGGTTCTCCTTATGCCTTAAAAGGGGGGGGGACAAGCATTTTTTGGTGGTTTTCAAGATTTTTGGCGGTGTAATAGCCGCCATTTTGAAAAAAGCGATGCATATTTGTGTACTACCCATCGATACTACATTTGATACCCACATGATTTTCAAAAAAATATTTCTTTTTGGCGCGTGCGCGTTTGGCGATTTTTGAATTGCTAAAATTAACTTTTGAAACTTTTTTTCCGAGAATTTCTATGGCCGAAAGTGCTTTTATTGGCTATTGGTCCATATTTTTAGGGCTTCTCTTATGCCTTAAAAGGGGGGACAAGCATTTTTTGGTGGTTTTCGAGATTTTTTCGGGGTGTAATAAGTCGCCATTTTGAAAAAAGCGATGCATATTTGTGTACTACCTATTGATACCTACAATTTGATACACCACATGATTTTTCAAAAAAATATTTTTTTTTTGGCGCGTGCGTTTGGCGATTTTGAAATTGCTAAAAATAACTTTTGAAACTTTTTTTCCGAAGAATTTCTATGGCCGGAAAGTGCTTTTATTGGCTATTGGTCCCATATTTTAGGCTTCTCCTTATGCCTTAAAAGGGGGTACAAGCATTTTTTGGTGGTTTTCGAGATTTTGGCGGGTGTAATAGCCGCCATTTTGAAAAAGCGATGCATATTGTGTACTACCCATCGATACCTACAATTTGATACCCCACATGATTTTCAAAAAAAATTTTTTTTGGCGAATGTGCGCATTCGCTCATAAATCGACAGATGCGCGTGTGATATAGTTGGCTATATTTTCCTGTTGTGGATAAAATAGTTACACATGTATACCAAATTTCAACTTCTAGCTATTGTACTTCCTGAGATGAGAAATCGGACAGACAGACGCTCGACAGAAAGTATAAGGGTTTCGAAGATTATCTTCGAAACCCTAATAATTTGTGTGACTATAATAATCTTGTCATCTCCAATCAAAGTCATTAAAAATTCGTTTAAATCAAATAATAAATATATTTTCATCACATCTGCGACAGTGCTTAATATGCTTAATGCTTTTATTCGCTTGTATCCCCTCCAGGTCTTAAACATGTTATAACTACAGACATATTTCGATTAGGGATCCTAATCGAGTGATCGCCTTTATCTAGTTGGCGCAAGAAATTTATCTTTATTGCGAGGTTTGAATTTACGAGATAGATTTGCTGAGCCCAGAGCTCGCAAATCACACCAATTACCTGTTTTACCAAACACTTCCTCTCTTAATTGCATATTAAAAGATACACTTTAATAAATGACTTAAGCACCAACATTAGATATTCTACTTTTTTCTCATCGATAATGATGCATTACCGAAAATAGCTTTTATTATAATGGTTCTATTATCGATGTCTTTTCCCATTAAATATTCATTTGAATTAAATCTGCCGAATCGACATATTTGCTATCTAGAGTATCGATAGTTAAGCTAAAGTCGATCCTAAACTAATCGAATGCAACTTGTTGTGTTCCATTCTGCATTGTGATTTCTGCCTTGCCTGGTCTTTCCGTTCTTCTAGTGTCAAAATGGTAATTATTTTATACATGTAAGGCATTTAGACAGTTAGAAGGGCACCCGTTAAATGACCAAAGTCTACTCCACCAAGTCCCAACGCGTATTCTTTTGAGACCGTAAATAAACGTGTACACTCTTCTTTACGGATAATAATAAAATGTGTTAGGGCCTTTCTTACCCTAACTGGTAAATAAGTAGACAATCTAAAAATTTAAAGTGACTCAAAATAAACAGCATACTTTACAATGAACAATTTGTTTTTACATTTTTATTCAAAATAAAAGTTAAATCAATGGTGACATAAAATTTTGATATTCCGGGCAGCACAGCTAGACGCAAAGACTTGATTTTTGTACCAAGTTTCAACTATCTAGCATAAACACAGTGGGAGTTATGCGTGACACAGACACACACACCGACAAACACACACAGAGAGACAGACATCAAGCCGAAATCGGTTCAGATGGTCCTAAAAACACCATAAAAGTGAAATCTCGGGTTACAATTTTTTGGGTGAAACCAATACTTTTCCTCGGTATAAGAAGGTAAGGAAAAGTAAAAATTAGAAAAACCAACAGTTTAATACTATGCTATTTCTAAGAGCTTAATTATTATAAAGCCTTAAATAGGTTTAAGACCTCTAGGAAAAATTAACTTAAAAAACAATACAAAGTCCTAGGCTCCCCTTTGCTACGGCTGAGAGAGACAGCCTCTCGCACCTTTGCTTTCCCTCGCACCTTTGCTTTCCTCACACCTTTGCTTTCCTCGCACCTTTTGCTTTCCCTCAACCTTTGCTTCCCTCGCACCTTTGCTTTCCCTCGCACCTTTGCTTTCCTCGCACCTTTGCTTTCCCTCGCACCTTTGCTTTCCCTCGCACATTTGCTTTCCCTCGCACCTTTGCTTTCCCTCGCACTTTGCTTTCCCTCGCTCACATTGCACCTCGCACCTTTGCTTTCCCTCGCACCTTTGCTTTCCCTCACACCTTTGCTTTCCCTCGCACATTTGCTTCCTTGCACCTTTCCCTCCCACCTTTGCTTTCCCTCGCACCTTTGCTTTCCCTCGCCTCCTTGCTTTTCCTCGGTTTTTATTTAGCTTTTCTTTGGGCACCACAGGTATAGTTTCACAAAAAATTGGAATTACTGATTATTTTTCTTTTTTTTTAACTGTAAAATTTATTTATTGAGTAACACATCAACAATTGTGATTTTTACAAGTATTAGAGTTAGCAGAGTTTTAATGGCTTTAGTAAGCTTGGTAGAGAAACAGTCCAATGATTGCACTCAGGCGCCAGTTTGAATAGAATAGACAAATAAATAAATAGTCAAAATAATATCACTATTGGAATTTAAAAGATAGAAATATTAAATCATACATTAGAAAATAAATAAGTAAATAAAATAAAGTAAAAAAGATGATTCGATAATTGATGATAAATTTAAACAGATGACTGGTCTCGAGGCCACTGCCTCCTCGGGTTTCTCATGGGATTTTTTAAAAGGGTTTATGAAAATATAGTTTGTACAATAGGATTTGGATCATCGAGTAAGGATTTATGGAGGTGTTTGTACCGGGATATTTTACCATTTGTTCGATATCTTTCTATAAAAAGATGTCGAACAAATGGACAGCATGGTTTGATTCATAAAAGAGCATTTGTAATGGTTCGAAGGATTATATATTGCAGGGTTTGGAGACGATTGGAGTTTGAAGGCTTGGTGCGACCCTATATTTCCAGATTACAGGTCCATGATCTTAGACGTGAAAGTTTGTGACCATGGTGAATTATGAGTAAAATTAGTTGGACGTAATTCATTGTAAGTACTATTTACAATTAACGACGTTTCGGGAGCAGGTACTTCTCCCATCATCAGGGTTCGCCTTGAAGAAGACGGAACGGGAAGGCCCCATCGTAGACAAGGTTTCAAAGTGCATAACAAAGTCGTTGATACCTGCCTACGAAGTTAGGTTAAAGTCCTAACACCCAACACTTTACTCACACACCGTCTTTCTCAAGACGAACCTGATGATGGGAGAAGTACCTGCTCCCGAAACGTCGTTAATTGTAAATAGTACTGACAATGAATTACGTCCAACTAATTTTACTCACAGGTCCATGATCATTTCAATACGACATTATAGGCACGAAGTTGGTGTCTCAATGTTTTTAAAATATAAAGTTTAACTCTGTTCGGAATATAAGAGACCTCCTCTCATCTCGTATCAACTGTATTTCACCTCATTCCACTAGTCCTGTTTCACCTAGTTTATGATTAATATTCCTAGGATTCACCCGTTAATAATTTATACCAAACTTTCTTTCGTCAATCAATAAATATCTAATTTAATTATGAGTAACAGAAATGTAGTTATCACCCATTTCTTCTTTGTTAAAATATAAAAAAATCAGTCGTCCAAGGCTTGGAAAGTTATAACCATAGGTGCGTAATAATGCCCATTATAGGGCCTTTCGGCCCTATAATACTCGGGTAGGTAACATCTACTAAGCTCAAAGTAAAGCTAAAGTTGGAGAAATCTTTTTACATCAAATTCTATTCATAAAACCTGAGAGATAGCCCGGGGTATCAACCCCGGACCTCCGGTGCCGAAGTTAAGTACTATATGACAGGGGCTACGGAGGCAGACGATCTTCACCTGTATTAACCGTTTTAGATTTGTTATGCCTTTTGAATAGTATTTAGTAACTTCTTTGTACTGACTGTGTTGCTACGTACGATAAAGCATAGTATACTCATACCCACGTGTTGTTCGCATCACTTGTGCCTTTAATAGTGTTATTACGCGTGTTCAATGCAAGAGTAGTGACCGGAGGCGGATCTAAAGACATAGTGTAAAATAACTTAAGTGATTTTTATATTCCTGGGAAAAAAGAAGCGAGACAGAAGCGATAATAATGACTGACGCCGATATAATGAGAGACGTTTTTCAAGCACCCAGGACCTAGTTTTTGAGTTTTTCTTTTTACAAAGTTTGTTCTGTCTATAATTCATGGTCTAAAATGGGCCTAATTTGTTTTTTTCCATATATTGATTCATTTAATTTACATCGGGCCTTTTATTAGCCCAACGTATTTTAAATCATGAGAGAGGAATATGGAAAGTAAAATAAAACGTAAAAATGTCTGTCCTCACGAAAACTGATATTTATAGATTATTATCTACAGATAAATGTAATTTAAATTGAAAGAAAGATACTATTTTGTATAGATAATAATCAAGTTAAATGGATTTGTTTTTTTAACAAATATATTGATTTGTAAAGACATGCTATAAATCGACTTTAGGAAAATATTTACTTAATTCTGTCATTAGTCTGCCACAATGAACTAATGAACAATACATATTATTCAACTATATATTATTGAACTATGATATTATTCAATGTACATTATAAGCGCGAATATTCTTTCTAAAGTTAAATAAATATTTTATTTATATCTTGAGCAGTAGCATTACTACTGGTTACTCATTTCTTCAGGATTTTTTCCTGAAGAAAAAATTTATTATATAAAAATAAACATAAAAATAACCAATAAACATTTTTTATTGGTTTTACTCAAAGAGATTAAAACTACTATAGTTTTAGTCTCTTTGGTTTTACTTAACAACACACTCCTTATTTGCACTAATTTAAAACTCAATTAATTAAAAGGTTTTAGAGCATTCCGTTTGAAAAATAAAAAATCGGGTTCGATGTACCTCGGAACTTTTTTATTATTAGACTTATTTTTGTACTAAATTTCAACTCTCTAGTATAAATAAAATGGGCGCTACGGTGATAACAGACACACACACATACACAGTCAGACAACTTTGCGAAAACTACTCAGGAGGCCTCCGGTTTCATCTCGGTTTCGGATTTCTTTGCAAACACAATACTTTGCCTACGGTATAAATGAGGAAAAGTAAAAATGGAATAACCAGTAATAATTTTTATCTACTCCTTGTATTGTAAGTTCTACTTACAGTCTTGTTATCTCACACTGTAAATGTACTTTTACTCCTTTGGGAGGAAAAATGAAAGTGTTGCCAACTTGACAGAAATTTTTAGTAAAATTTTTAGGAATTTTAGGAAAATTTTTAAGATTTTTTTCGGTGCTATGTTGGTACTACGGATAGAATATACAATATACACACGCTAATGTTAGTTAACTGCCTCGGCAAGCCTCGGGAGCTAACTAGTTTATCTCCCTCGGCCTACCGGCCTCGTGAGCTAATGAAGTTTCCTCCTTCGGCGCTGCCTTAGAACGAAACTTTAACTTGAGCTGTAAAACTTTCTTTCATCCCTTGTTGCATAAATAACTATTCTGCTTCAGTTATATAGAAGAAATCCGACATTTAAGCATAAATGGATAGACTTTTTTTGTAAAGATGCATTATTTTCTATGCCTAGTAAATAATGTTAAAGCTGCAAGATGAAGCTCTTTTATTAAGAGTTAAAACTCACGAAGCAAAAGAAAAGATAATACAATAATAGTATTAAAGTTAAAAAAAATAATAGCTGAAATATTTTTCAAAGAAATTTTGTGGGACAGTTTAAAAACAAATCTATCCTATAATCTGATATTTTTACCTTCCATGACTTTGTTTTTATGTCAAATACAAACTCGAGCGTAATTCCTATGAGATATGCTGAAAGTTGTAATGAAAATAAAGACAGAGCTCTGCTGCAGTGAATATATAAATGCTTCTATGCTAATAGTAACCCAATTTTCTCTTCTCTTGGATTTCCTTGTATAATATTTGTATAAAGGTGTTTCTCTATTAGCTGCTTTTATACACGAACTTAAATCTGAATAAATTAAACCCTCAAACTGATCAATATCACGTATTTTAACTTTATTATACAGACAAGAATATTAAGAAAAACAGTGAGAAGTAAGTGAATTAATCAAAAAGAAAAGAAAAAATTTTTTTACATCTCTAGAGTTTTTATATTGTAATAAATTTTAGTTTATTATGAAATTATTATACGTTGTTTTTGTTTAACATATGAAACCCAAATATAACCGAATGAAAAATCTCTTTAGAATGACTTATTTATATTAATTTACTTTTATATGAATTAGAAATTCTTGTTTTTTATTGTTTTTTTGTATTAAATATTCTTAATATCATATCGTGTATAAACGCAGTAAATAAAATATTTTTTATTACTTTATTTGGGTTTACACTTACACTTGAGTAGAAGAGAATAATTCTATTAATAATTAATTCCATTCTACTATTGTTTACACAAACTTCTATAAAACAAGTAATGAAGGATTTTCTCTTTTATATTTATTTATTTTTCTAAGGTTTCATTTACTTTGATCATGAAACTATTTAGGACTTTTCGTTATGGTTTATGTATATTCACCTTATAGGAAGGTCTGACTTTAGCCGTGTGTTACGAAATACTTATTTTTTATAGATAGATTTTACTTATTTTTACTACGACATCGCTTAAAAAGAGCAATTGATTATTATTAACGGCATACTTTGATGAAATAAATATGTTTTAATTTTGTATGATATATGCTCTTGACATAATTATATTTTTTTCCAAAACCAACTGCTTTTTTGTGTCATGTTTGTATGATTGAATGCGTATTGTTTCATATTATAGAAATGGAATGACACAATAAGCATTCATGACTTAAAAGTCAAGACTGTCATCTATTGAAAGACATGTCATTTTGCAGAAGAATACTGTCTGACAGACCTTGTGTTGCACTCAAAATGCAGCACAGGGTCTATACGTCAATGTCTATGCGTCAAATATAGACACTCAGATCATATTATAACTCTGCATTAATTGGATGAATTGAAAGGATAGAAATGAAACGAAACGAACTCAAACAGACCAAAATGCACAATGAGGGAAATAATAGCGGCACGAGGTTACAAATGATTACAACCAGTGTTGCCTTTTTATGATTTTATACTAAAAAGGTATTTTTTGTACCGAGGTTGGCATGAGGTGGAGGGGAAGGAGCTCGGTCGGTCTTCACCAATAGAATTCTTTCCCTCCCACATTTTTAACGCGCAGTCAACAGACTTTTTGTGTTATATCATAAATGTAGCGGATTAAATGATATAATCGTGTACGATTATATATTATAGTTTAATTTAAACTCGAGGTGCTCAGTTGTATATTGCGCATGTGTAGTACACTGGTAGTCATTGCAAATATCACTTGAAAAATATCTAAAATGAAAATAATAATAATAATAATGCCCGTTTAGAGCCTTGCGGCTCATCAGGGATAACCCCTCCGGGAACAACCTCGGGTGGTAGTAGCAACCGTTACGCTCAAAGTGTATTCTAAAGTTGGCGATAATTTATCTAAACAATAATCTTCTATAAACTGAGAGTGACTGGGATGCTCGTAACAGATACTCGTAACCTGGGATGCAAACCCCAGACCTCCGTGGGTGTCAAAGGTCAGTGTAAAGACTAACGCTTTAACGACCTCGGCCACGGAGGCAGCTCTAAAATTATTTTCTTGGTGAAACTCAAGCTTCGGTAAAAGAGTCGGACGTAATAAAAAAGTTTAATCAGACTCTCTCCTTCTCGGCAGGAGTGTAAGAAACAAAATGCGGGGAAGTTAAGCGTATTTTTGTTTGCTTCACTCGTATAGGGAATGAGCCTACTTGAATATTGTTATACTTTGCGTGGTCCTCTTATAGAGATATGTTACTAGTGGTGGCATCCTCTTTCTAGATACAATGACAGGGTTCAAACACCTTTCCAAAGTACTATGGAACCTCATTGTAACTTTCCATGACTTTGTTAAAGGGTGTTAAAGATTGTTTAGTATAAACGTATAAGTTTCAAACTCTACACGATTTTGTATTCAGCCCTTCAAGTCATGATATCCCCATGGGTCACCAATAAAAGTATCAATTGGAGCTTAGGATTGTGTATTTCATTCCCATAATACATGTATTTAAATCTTTCCTGAAGGTGTGAATATATGATTGTTTCAGATTGATCTATACTATTATCCAGGCAGCCCTCTGTGTCGATCTGTTATGATGCTGATCAAAGTTCTTGGATTAGAAGATGTTAACTTTAAATTTATTGATTTATTAACTAAAGAACAAATGAATGAGGATTTTATCAAGGTAATTAAAGCATTGTTTTTCAAATACTTAATCCAGGAGCTGTATTAAATGTGCTTCAGCTGCTATCTGCTCTAAGCTACTGATTTAATTAATGCTACCCGCTCATATTAAATCATTCAGGTAATGCTACCTGTTCTAATCTTATCATTCTAGTAATGCAACATTCCCTAATCTAATCATTCTACCTGCTCAAATCTAATCATTCAGGTAATGCTACCTGCTCAAATCTAATCATTCAGGTAATGCTACCTGTTCTAATCTTATCATTCTAGTAATGCAACCAACCCTAATCTTATCATTGTATTTTTGTAACTTTTTTTAGTAGTTTTCAAAAATAATATTGATAATTTAGTACACAATAGGCAAGCAATTAGAGAAAAACCATTTTGACGATACATGGCAATATTTAGTCATTAAAGTCAGTTATAATGATTTAGATTCAAATAAATTTTTGTAATACACTAAAATTTAAGTAGAAAATAGTTTTATAACTATCATGAAATTGAGTATATTTCTTAAATTATGTGTTATTAAATAAAGTATCAGTTAAATAAAATTAATGCTAATAATTATTTTTTAATTTTTAATAATTGAAGAAATAATTATAAATAATATATTAAGGTTAAAATAAACTATTATTTTACTAATAATCAATTATAAGTATTATTTTAATAATAATCAATTATTTAGTAATAATTTCAATTATTACTAAATAATTGATAATTGTTTTTAATTATACTAGTTAATTTTAATTAATTAATAATTTTCTGTTAAGATCTTTACTGGCGAAAGTAAAAAAAAATTAAAGCAAAAATTAAATAACTAATTCATAAAAACACAATGGTTAAATGATCAATTTAGTCATTAATAGTATCTTTTCTTAGAAACGACACTACGAACAAACGGTACTGTATGTATCAGCAAAGTTTGCTGACTTTTTGGACCAAATTTAAGGTTTCTACGTCTAAATGGAGGAAAATGGTTGAAAACATAAGAGCTTAAGTTAAAAACTGGGAACTATTTTCGTCAAATGTTCGATTAAATTTTAAAGACAAAATTGATTTATTTGCAGATGAACCCGCAGCACACAGTACCTTTTATTACTGATGATATCGACTTTAAGTTAGCTGAAAGGTAACACATTTTTTCATTTAAAATTATTTTTTTATGTTTCTTAAAGAAAATAAATTCCTTTGATACGATTTCAGCTTATCATGCAATACACAAACAACTGGCAAACTAAACCAAAAAGACTGGTCACTCTAAAAAGTGTACACTCTTATGTACTCGCTAGAGTTTAGCGAATATTCTTTTAGATTTAGTTCACACTTAAAATGTTACCAAAAAATAATTTACCAAATTGAGAGATCCACTTTGACGTACTTTTATTGATTTTACTTATTAGTTCGATTATCGGATAAGGCATAGAAATGGTTAAACTCATTGAAAATGGATTTTTTTGCTGAGAAGCAAAAAAAAAAATTCTGTCCACAAAAAAATGAATGATAATTTTAGAACATACCGAGTGTTTTACAGGTGACAAAGACTTTTCTGCGTCTTGTCCTGAAAACATCTTCAACATGTGGATCCTTCTAACACAATAACGTCTATAGTCATTGTGGTGTTCAAACATTAGATCTCAATACTTAACTTTTGGACTTAACTTAATTGATGATCGATAAAATTTTTCTTTCAGTCGGGCAATACTTATCTATCTGGTAGAAGCATATGGTAAAGAGCTGGCGGAAAGCCTTTACCCTAACGATCCCAGGGAGAGAGCTATCGTTCATCAGAGACTCTTCTTTGACATCGGAACGTTAAATCCTCGATTTAGTGACTGCTATCTGGTATCATAATTTCTATTCTTTTATAATAGTGGGTAATTTATAATAGATTTTAGTTAAGTTTTACCTATGGACACAACTCCAGAGATGAAACAGGATAACAGTGAGTCCGGGTTATTTTGCTTAAAATAAACCTTATCTCTCAACTGGTATCTTTAACATTTTTGCCAAAAACCACTTGCGTGATTAAAAAAAACCCAATAGACAGCCAATAGTGTGTGGTAAAAAACCAATAGGCAGCCAATAGAGTAATGCGACAGCATCTCCTGCTGACTCATCATGTACAGTTGCAGGTCTTCGTATTTCGGGCTCTGAATTTTACATAGATAGTGTAGCAATAGAGTAATGCGACAGCATCTCCTGCTGATCATCATGTACAGTTGCAGGTCTGTCGTATTTCGGGCTCTGAATTATTATATAGATAGTGGTAGCCAATAGAGTAATGCGACAGCATCTCCTGCTGACTCATCATGTACAGTTGCAGGTCTGTCGTATTTCGTGTTCTGAATTATTATATAGATAGTGGTAGCCACTGGGGTAATGCGAGAGCATTTCCTGCTGCACAGTTGGAGGTCTATCACTGGTACAAAAAAATAGGGACATCATCTTTTCTGTCCCGCCAAGTCATGTCTGTTTTGGTTGGAAACGGCCATAGACGTATTTTAGTTAGCAATACTAATATAAATATACTAATATAAATAAGGCCTTTTTTCAATTTAGAGGCAATTGTCAGCTTTTCCCATTGGCAGTGTGCCAGCAGAATGCATAAAAAATAAAGATAAAGGTAGCGTTGGCAAGGGTATATATAAAGGTTGCAGTTCCTGGCTATGACCTTATAGTTTTATTAATTCATTAAGAAATTCATTAATTTTGGTGTGGCACTCCGCATGGCGGTGAAGTTTCCTTTGGAATTTGTGTTTCCGTGCTTAATCATTTAATTCTTGCTTATGTTTCCGGTTTATTTTTATTAGACTCAAGGAAGAGCTAGGAAGAGCTAATTAATATGTATCATGGCTTATTTCGGTCCAAGCTATACGGCATAGAACTCTGGGCATAGAAATGCGCCAGATGCTAAAATAATTATACAAAAAAAAAGGTTTTAAAGTGCATAGAAAAGAGAAAAAGGAGGCTATCTTGTAAACCACTCTTGAAATAATTCAATATTTTAACTGTCTGTAGACTTTTTATTCTAAAACTATTAATAAGTAAAAAAAGAATGTGTCAAATTTTACATCTAATAAAAATATTCATAAATATGGGACTAGGAATAATATAAAATTAAGGATTAAAAAGCATTATACTAGTAAATATAAAAATTGCTCTGAATATTTTGGGGTAAACTTATTTAATGTTCTACCAAAAAAAAACAAAGAAATATCAGATCTGGAAGAATTTAGTGATGCTTGCAAGCAAATATTAATAAAAAATCCTATGTAAATAATTTAAAAAAATGATGGCATGTCTTCATTTTAAAATAATTTTAACTATAGTAACAATAAAATTTGTGGGATATTTATGTAAAAATGATATAATGACTTTAATGCAATTGTGCAAAATACGTACTTAAAGCAAAAATAAACATTATTTATTTATGCTTTATGGCTTGAGCAGTTAATTATACATCATTACTCGTATTCCTTTTTTTTGTTTTTTAAAGAAATGCACTAAAACCTTTAAAGAAAATTATCACATGGTATATAAAATTCTATACATGGTTTAAATAGATGTTTTGTTAAGTAAAATAAGTACACAGACAATCATTCCACCACACAGGGCTCTCTGCCTTTAAAGTGGAAAGATTCCTGTAATTTATCATAGCAGCAGAATGGTCACCAGTTTTTGATTAATGGTTCATAAATATTCAATCTTAAGTTCTATATATATTTAACCGTCATGTTTAATGTTATTAATTTGTTTATGTTGTTTAAATAATTTTAATGTAAATATGGAAAATAAATAAATAAAAAAAACACCAACTGAGCATTAAACTAGTGCAAATAATGGTGTGCACTGCCAATTTAAGGCAGGCTTAGTAAAAGGCTAAAGGTAGCATTATTCTGTAAAAATACAGTATAAAAAATAGTTAAGAGTAGCCCTTGATAATTGAGTAACTCTTATGTTATGAAGCATACACCGGAAACGTAAGCAATAAATGGATTGATAAGCACGGACACACGCATTCCAAAGGAAAATCGCGCGGCATGTAGACCACCGCCCCAGAATTTGTAGTGTTAAATGTCCTTAGAGGTTTGAACGATAAACATTTTAATAGATATATAGAACTAAATATTGTATGCATATTTTTAAAATATTTTTTTGAGGTAGTACGTAATTGAGCACTTTATTGGACCGTTTTTAGGATGAGAAGCCAATCATTATTGTTACAGGAGGTTATTTAGTACTTTTCACCTCCGAGGACAATAATGAATGTAAAAAAACTCCTAGGACGTAAAAGTAATTCATATGTTGCCGCCATTACTGTAATGTAGCGTGTTCAAAAAACAATCTGTGTTAAACCTTTATGAGTTTTCTTTAAAAACGTTCATTTTGTTTCTGTTTTTGTTCGTAGACTAATTTTTTTTCTTTTTTAAAAGGTGTTCTAATTGACAATTTTTGTGTGTTTATTTGTAAAGCTTTTACATTTTTGAGTAAAAGTGTGAAGCTATGGATGAATTTAATGACGACGATAATATGGAGTTAATTGGACGTTTGTTTGTTTTTTCAATTAAGTATATTCGCGATTCAAAGTCCGTAGCAGCGCCACCGTTGCTGATAAGAAATTGATAACGAAAGGGTGATCGTTGTTAAAGGCCTTATAGGGATTTTCTGGTTTTTCTTATTTGTGACGATTATTTCTTTAAATTTTTTATCAAAGTGCTTTAATTTAACTAATTTTAGGGCGTATGAACTCAGTAGAATCACTATTTCATTGAAAAATAGCGTTTTAATGGGTTGTCACGAGTATTTAAATTGAGTGATAAGAAGATGAAGATCATAATATAGTGTTTTATTTTATTTATTGTTAATTGATGTTACTTTTAAATAATTTTAGTTTGCAGAAACACACAAAATTACCATTTAATTGCATTAAATTGTTTAAATTAGTTGTAACAGGTATTTAAATTAACTGATAAGAAGCCGACTTTCACTGTAATGGTGTTTTAATTTATTAATCATTTTTATTTATGCACTAAAATAATTAATAACTCAATAAATTCACTTTTTGTAAAATGTTTGTTTAAATTATCCGTTTAGGTTTTATTATTTCTGGGTTAAATCGGACGAATCCAAGTCTGTAGTGATAAGAGCCTGATTCTATATTTAAAATCCTGGAATTATCGAAATATTTATCTACGAAATATTTGCAATTTTTTTAGTACCTATGGTCGTTCTAATAATTTTCATCACATTTATCACAAATTAACTAACAATAAATAAATAAAAGAAGAATTTTCAACGGCTCCCATGCTAATCCTATGATAAAAAAAATTTTGATCACCCTTTCGTTTTCCCGCCATTGGTATTGCCAACCTTACAACTATCTCTTTGAATCGCGAATAGCGCAGTTTAATGAGTGCTATTTTTTGATTTTTTTAATGAGTGCTTTATTTAATGAGTGCTACCTCAAAAAAAATATAGTGTATGCCATCCGGCTGAGAATGTCTTTATGTCTTGGCAATTTTTCCCGACCCGCTTCGCTCGTCAGTAAATCTAATTGCCGTGACATAAAGACACAGTTCTCAGCCTTATGTCATAAATAACTATTATTTCAATTAGTTTCCAGTAATGTTTGGGAATAGTGGACCAAGGGAAGACCTCATGCCATTAGTGGAAGAAGCATTTAACATTCTCAACTCATACCTTGATGGACAGGATTGGGTGGCCGGTGCCAATATGACTATTGCTGATTTCGCTCTGATAGCCACCGTTTCAACAGCTGAGGTTCATTCCTTTACTATTACCAGCACTTTGTTTTATTTGTAACTGTATAGTTTAGTTAATTATTTTATCATGGTTCATTACATGTATCAAATTGAGCACCGGTGTACCTATGTACTTATCCTTTTTTATTATATTTGATGCATTTTCTGGACTCATTTCGGCGATGCAAGGTGATGCAAGTGAGGGTGCGGGAATGTTCCCTGCTTCCTCACACATCACATGAGGTGTCAAACCTCGCTCATGAAGCATCTGTTAGTTATGAAGCAAATACATGTATGTCTTTTGATAGAAACTAATTAAAAAACATTGGACACTAGATATAAGACCAGACTACACAGCAATCAATAGGAATGTTTGCAATCAAATAGGAGGTTTAGGTCTGTCAAATAGGAGGTTTAGGTCTGTCAAATAGGAGGTTTAAGTCTGTCAAATAGGAGGTTTAGGTCTGTCAAATATCTCCATAATAAACTGTGTAGGCTTCCGTGGTTATTGCCATAAAGATTTAAGTCTTTCGGTGGTGATCGCGTCAATGTAGATGAAGAATCCGACGTTTCGCTTGCACTGATATCCTAAACCCTGAAGATGCCTCTCACAGTGGAAGCGAAACGTCGGATTCTTCATCTACATTGACGCGGTCACCACCGGAAGACCTAAATCTTCAAATATTTCCATGATGAGATGCAGTTGTTAAAGATGACGCATTGCTATTGATGGTTCCTCAAACTCTTCGTCAAATGTGAAATGTTTCGATGTCAAAATATTTTACAGATCACAATAAATCTATTGACCCTTAACAATGAAATAAAGCCCCTTTATTAATTAAGGCAAATGTTGATCAGTGAGTCACACTAATTAGCTCCTCACCAATTTTCCAATCTACGGCATTCAAAACATGTCACACCTCTTAATAGATTGCCTTTTACTCCCATGCCCAATTTTAATATGGATTTTATTATTTTAAGTGGCTGCTTTTTAATATATTATTAGAGGTATAGATTTTTATTTGCTAAGTGATTTACCTCCTTGTATATAATGGTAAGAATTAATTTTTATAATTATCTCAGTATTTATCTTTTGCATTGTTTTTTTAGTTTTGTTTTTCATGCAATAAGAACTTTATTAAAGCTCTCTCAATATTGTTCTCTGGACATGTATTTATATTTTTCCATTTTGTTTTGTTAGGCTTGTGGTGTTGATATAAGTAGTTACGAGAACATTAGCAGCTGGGTGACTCGATGTAAAGAACAGATAGAAGGGTACGAAGACACAAACCAAGCTGGTCTTGACGGACTAGTCGAGTTCTACAATTCTAAACTCGCCGAACTTAATAGCTAATTTCATCTATTTCTTAAACTATAAATATTACTATTAAATATTCTAATACTTTATAAAAGTAGAGATGAGACGATTTAAAATACTTTTTGCCGTTTTTACTCGCTAGAAATTGATACGTCCATTATAAGTTTGAAACTATAAAATATAGTGTTTGCGACTTGCTATCTTTTTGCTTGCAATGCTAAGCGGCTGTGTATTTCAACACTTCAGCTTGTAAAATAAACAACGCGAATTATCAATTGATTTAAACTGTTCCTTTACGTTCTACTTGGTACACCAAGATATCAGACTGCAATTTTTTATCCTTCATCGAAGTAAAAATGAAAGATATCGTCTAAATATCGAAAATCTATCTCTGAATTAAGCACTGCGAGCACACTAATTTAAAATTGTAATTCTAAATCCTGTATAACTGGAGCATTGTTAAATAGAAGTTAGTTTTGTTGTTATTGCGTTATTTTTTTCCTTTGCGTTATTGTTTTCCTTACCTTTAGTTCTGATACTTAATAACTATTATTGTTATGGTGAGTTGTAATGAGATCGAAAATACCCCTCACATGTGTGTAAAACAAGGATGTTGAATAAAGGGGATGACGCACTAAGTCGAATTGCCATTCAACAAAGTGACCCCATCAAAAATCAAAACATAGAGAAGAATGCAACATGAAACACACGTCAAAAACCAACTGCACATGCTTGGTACGAACTGCGCATGCTTATGATCCTTATAACAGCGCAACCTTATAACTCTCAATGGGTTTCCCATTGTTTTGCTTGCGAAGGTTATAAACAGATAGAAAAAAGTTCATACTTTTTTACTGTTTTTTTGTTAATATTGCTTAAAATTGACAACATTAAAGAAAATTAAGAACATTACAACCAAAATTGAATCTTGAAAACTAGCAAACCTTTCACTAGGCTAAAAAAAGACAAAATATTAACACATTTAACTTACTCTCTACGAAAAGTAAACGGTAAAGCTTCAATTACTCTCACTAAAGTGGCTACCTAGAGTCCAAAATGTAAAATATAAGCAAAAATGACTTGACAAGCACCAAATGTTACAGTAACGAAAGCTCTGAAGAAAGTTGAGAAGCAAACTCGACAACCAAGAATTGTATAACAACTTAGCAACATAACCTGCGTTTGACATCTTTTTTAATTATAAACTAAGGGAAGGTTTGCTCCTATTTCTCTATCTCATACAACTTCCATGGGGTCAGAAATGTTCCTTAATGCGTCATCCCCTTTATTCAACATCCTTGGAGTAAACTGACCTACATAGGAGTATCCTAAATCTCAAAACTTAACTCCTTGTGAACTCATGATATTCAAGATATCCATTCCCAATCCTTGAAACCATCGCAGATGATGAGGCCATCCTATCTGTCCATTGTATTCATTTACCCGCTTAAAATAATACCCACTACCACAAATCCCCTTCTTAAACCTTGGTTGAGGAAATGAAGGGTAAACATAAATGAACAGAAACGTTTTCAACTTCTCTGCTGTAGCACTAGTAATTTCATGGAGCTCCTTAATAATGAATAAATCTTAGTCCATAGCATTGCATGTATTACATTGGGGACAATGAAACTACTACCGTCGTCCATGTAAGATTACAAATAAAGTAAATTTTACAAATTCTTACCCTATTCATATTAAAATAAATGTTGATGTATTTATTAATTTTTACATAGGTTTAGCTATTGAATTTCTCAGTCTTATGAATAACAATTATTACGTATTTAAATGGTTGTTATTATTTTTCTTGAACTTCAGCCGTTGTTGGAAGGCAGGGCCTAACGTTTGGAAAATCCAATTCTGACGACTGAAAAAATGAAAAACAATTCAAAGATTGTAGTCATATTACATACAGGTACATACAGGTCATACTTTGACAGAGCTGTACTGTACAAGCATTGTATTCCATACATCTCACTGTTTTAAACACCTTCACCAAGAAATCCAGAAATCAAATAAACAATAGTAATTCTTATTTACAATATTAAACATTGGTTACTGGTGCTTCCCTCACCACACTACGTCACTACTTCCAACTAGCTTCGCTCGTCCTTAGACAATAAATACATTGTTTTATTGTCCAGCAGTCACAGATGTGTAGATAGATATACATTTTCGTGTATTTCTATTTACACATCTCAATTAGATTACCATCCGATTTTTAACAAAAAACTTATACAAGTCATTTGATAAAAATGAAATAAAACTTGTCACATATGTTGGTCTTACAAATAACTACAAGTGATATAATTTGATACCACCGTGTTTTGCAAAACATGAATAGTTGACACAATATAATTTTGCGAGAGACACCTAAGGAATGTAACAAGCAAAATGCAATGCTACATCTGGGAACTGTTCCATCATTCGACATTCGTCATCATTGATGGCTCGACATAATGTCATGTCCTACTCTGTTTCGTTACATCTTACTCATCAGGGCGCAGACAAAGTCTGAACTCACTCTGACCTTCAATTAATTCCGAAGAATGTAATGTGAAGTATTTACCAAAGACGAGCGGTGCTATCTTACCGCCATCATGCATGGCAGGCAAAACATATATCATTTGATACTACCATGTTTTGCAAAACATGAACAGTTGACACAATATAATTTTGCGGGAGACACCTAGGAAATGTAACAAGCAAAAAGCAATGCTACATCTGGGAACTGTTCCATCATTCGACATTCGTCATCATTGATCATTTCCGTCATCATTTGCCATGCATGATGGCGGTAAGAGAGAACCGCTCGTCTCTGGTAAGTACTTCACATTACATTCTTCGGAATTAATTAAAGGTCAGAGCGAGTTCAGGTTCTGTCGGCGCCCTGATGAGTTAGACGTAACGAAACAGAGTGGGACATAACATTATGTCGAGCCATCAATGATGACGAATGTCGAATTATGGAACAGTTATATTGAGTCAACTACAACTGAGTCACATCTCAAATCCATCAATATGTTTTTCCCGCCATTACGAACTGTCGAAATTTTTGCTGAACCATTATTGCCGGTTAATGAAGTCATAAAAATTATTTTCTTGATAGGGCAACTACCAAAACATTGATTTTCGTATGAAGTTTCAACTCTCAATCATAAAATCACAGTAAGCTAAGATGATATCAGAAACACACACATACTTACGCTCGAACCCACACCCACATACAGACAGACAACTAGTTCAAATCCACATGGGGGGAGGGGCATAAACACTAAAACGGATTATTCAGGTGGAATTTAAGTTTTGAATAATTTTTAATGCAATGTTTTTTTAAATTTCTTTTGTACCTACGCTATAAATGACCAAATGTAACAGATACAATCTAACGAATATGATACAAGGGTAACTCGGAACGGAACTCCCTCAAAAAGAAATAACATTTTATTTTTGGTCAACTATTGGATACCTTAACCAACTATGAAGATTTATGGGAGGCGTCGTCAGGAATCGTGGATGTCATGCATGAATGCAGAACAGTAAGTTACAGCAATGAAAAGCATTACCTCTTCATCTACTATCTACATCTAAGATATCTTCTGCAGTGGATGCAACACATTCATTGTCTACATTGACGCGGTCATCACCGGAAGACCTAAATTGTCATGAAAATAACCCTGGAAGCCAAAGCATAATAAAATCATCTACATACGTTACCTCTTCAGTACTTATAGATAAGTATTTTTGAAGTAATCTCATCAAGTCATTATTGTTCCGTTTCATTTTCTTGATTTCTTCGTTTAGTCGAGCTCTTTCTACAAAAAAATATTTAATCAAAGTTATAATATATAATACAGACACTTGAAACAGAACATTTGTGTCTGGAGAGTAATGCGGCATACTCGTGAAATTTATTAATAATGAATTCAGTTGACTTAATTTTACTTTCTTGATTTGTTCAAGAGTGGAATGGAAGGAAATATTTTTTTTGTTGAGCCTATATTTCTTTAACTGTGAAATAGTATCAAGAACGCTTCTGAGCTTGACTGCTAACTGGGGTAGCTATGAGCTTGAAGATCACGCTGTTATCAATTCAAGGATATAGTGACTAATATTATTAGTGATTTTCAGTATTTTATAATTGTAGGCCCCCTCCTTGTCAAAAAAATACTTCAAAAATCTTCTCATACGTAGACCCAAGGGCCCTATTTTTTTATCCAAGAGGTCCCGTGTCCTCAATGAAGGCCTTATATCGCAACCTGTTCATAATCGCTGAACATTTATATTTTCCAATAGAGCATTAGTATTATTACTAAAACGCATTACTGAAATCTATGTTACCTGTTAATTCCTTGTGATATTCCTTAAGTCCCTCGATGAAAGTCAGCCACAAGTGTTCCTTTTCCTTAGATATGATGTCGTATTGTTTCCAGAATTTCTGAATATCATCATTCGACAAACTTCTTGACACCGTCATCCATTTTTCAGTTATTATATTAGTAAGGGATTTTTCTTGTCTTCTGTCGTAAATAATGTGAATAAATATTATGAAATACAAAATTCGATAAAATTCTTGTAATATTTATAAATCGTTAGATAATTAACAACTAACGATGTTGGTTGTTATAAGGCCCCCTTATGTTATAAGGGTGTTACAAATTGGCCAAACTGGGTTATAATAAGGCTTCTGCTTCACATGTGAGTTAGGATTAAAATTACGAAATCAGTAAATTGAGCGAACAAAAGTTAACATTTAGCAGATGTATCAATGTCAGGGAACTGCGCATGCTCTGAAACAGCTTGCTAGGTATAGACAAATAATGTCTGGCTTTGTGTAAGGTTTTCCGCCGACTGGTGAAGAAAAGGGGCAAATCTTAAATTTGTACAAGTGAACGAGAGAAGCATAAAACACTTCTAGATCCGTTATTATTGCATAAATTACCACAAGCTCTCTACAAGTTGTTGTCTATTTAATATTTTCTATATTCTGAACTAAGCCACTGTACCTTTTTATAACCCCTAATAAACAGCGGTTACAATTAAAATGAAATAAGTAATTAATCTTAGGCACACTTACTCTTTTGTTTTGGTATTAAGTTCTTTTGAATAAGCACAGAGGGCTTTAACGAGCAAGAGTCTATCTATCGTTATCTCGTGCCTTTCCTTTAAGCAGTGACTCAGTGAGTGTCTTCTACCTGTAATTACGATCAATTACGTTAAGTATAAACAGATACATTACGGTTAGTTGACTATTTTATGACTAATTTTTCCATTAATAAGTACTTATTAATTGTATTGTAATAAGTATTTATGTAGTGTAAGTCATGGCGATAATATCATGTATTCACGGCTTGCAATGATTGATGAGGCAATGAGTCCTTGGAATGTCTTAGTCACTGACTAGTAAGGAGTGAAGTAAGTTTAAAAGATGCAATACAGACACCGGAATATCTACCTCGAGAGTAACTAATCTACCAACCACTGTTTGAAAGGTATGTTTGAAAAGGCAACAAATGGATTGATATGCTCGGAAACACGCATGCCAAAGGAAATTCGTCCGGCATCCGCACCTCAGCACAGAATTTGTATAGCACCCGTGTCTTTGTAACAAAGATCTTGAATAAAGGGCATGACGCATTAAGGTACATTTCTGACCCCATGGAAGTTGTATGAGAAAGAGAAATAGGAGCAAACTTACCTTCCCCTTGGTTATAATGAAAAAAGACGCCAAACACAGGTTATGTAGCGAGGTTGTTGGGTTTGCTTCTTAACTTTCTTCTGTGCTTCTCGCGATTGTTACATTTGTGGTGCTTGTTAAGACATTTCTGCTTATTTAATTTTAAATTTTGGACTATACTTATCTACTTCAGTGAGTGATAATTTAAGCGTGTTATGATATAACCTTCTCAAGCAATAAACAATGGGAAACCATTGAGAGGTATGTTTGCCTCTAAAATGTAAGACCTGCGCAGTTAAAAGAATTGTAAGCATGCACAGTTTGTACCAGGCATGTGCAGTTGGTTTTTGACGTGAGTTTAGTGTTGAATTATCTCAATTTTTGGTTTTCGATGGGATCACTATTTTGTATGGCAATCGACTTAGTGCGTCATCCCCTTTATTCAAGATCCTTGCTTTTTAATGCCGATGTTTACAATGTTCTTGCAAGATAAAATTGTTTTACCTATGTTAGATGGTTTCTGCTGTGATAGGTAGGAAACTATGGTCCCGCCATATTGAGGAGCTACTGGTGTTTTAAAATAGTGAGCCATATCTTCAGGTATTACCTCTATCGTCTCTCTTTTCTCATCCACCCTGTAAAAATGAAAATTAGTATTTATTTCACTGAAACCTATGCAGAATGAATCACCAAGTGTCTTCACTAAGTATGGCATGTCTTGGAGCAAAGCGCATTCAACCTACTTTATAGTGCCGTCACAGTTCAAAACCGTTAAGTTAATGTAACAAATGAAAAAAAGACTCTACGATTTAGCTTTTTGTGACAGTTTCAGACTTATAGTTAAACAAACTTCTCCAATAAAGTTATTATTAAATAACTAAGAAACAACTCTTTGTACGGTTTGTACTAGACTTGAGGGAAAATCAGTGGTGAAAGACGGTTCTAGAACCTTACTTATAGTAAGTATGTCTCTATTTTCTTTTGGGAATGTTAATAAGAGCCTTAACAAATTGTAAGAAATACTATAAGGTGAGAACATAACACTACTTTTGAAAACGATTTGAAATCTCGTTATTGTACTAGCTGTTGCAGAAAGAAAGGGCGAGGCTTCTGAACTTTGTTCCAGTCCAGTGTACAACTTTTTGGAAATTAGATGGTACTTTAACGATATATCTTATCGGGTGAGATAAAGGGAGTACCTGAAAGAACCTCCACTCCATAGCTGATTTTAGAAACCTTTCACCTTTGTTTCTCTCAGGTCTTATCCAACAATTGATCAACATCGTTGATGATCAACGACCAAGATGGCCAAGACGTCCCGCTAAAACTAATCTTCCCGAATCAATAAAACTAAGGGTGATATCACCCAGGATTACTTACGCTTTAGCAGACGCATCAGCACTGGGTTGCACTTCAAGTTGTTTTGGTCCTAATTCTTGGGATACCACCATGTCTATAACTGTTATTCTTTCTTTCACTGAACTTGACATGGCCGTCATTATATCTTCCTGGCCTGATCCCCTTTCGTATGGCTTCTGAACACTACCTGAATACAAAGCTGCAATTTCGTCTATAAATCTAAAAAAAAAGAAAATAACTTTTTCGAGGCTTTTGAAAGGCAAAGTGTGTGCTTGTGATGAACAGGACGCTTCTGACTGCTGCACTTTATTTCTCTGCACTCATGAAAAGTTACATCTGTTCAATTTGAAATATAAAACTTTCTCTATTCTTGATACATATTCAACTGATAGAATCACCTGGATAATAACGAAGTATTGCATACTGACATGACTTTACATTGTAAGTTATTGCTTTCTTTTTACTTTTAAATCTATTTTTTTTAAATCTATCTATTTACGGAAGTAATTACTACATACATCTATGATAGAATATCCCCGTCACGGCACAGAGAATCTCTATCGTGGCTGAGTAATTTATACTAAATTTAATTTACATTTATTTCGTTTGTATTTATTTTTTACAAATATTGTAATTTGTATTTTTTATTTTTCTATTCATTCAACTGTTACTCCTCGTTTTGGGAAAAAACAAATAAATGTAAAGAAATCTTCACTGTTTCGTCCCTGTCACAGGGCAATAAACCAAGGGGTGATCCAATTATAGATGTTACTGGGACACATTCATCTAGCGTTGTCAGATCATGATCACCTCTTGATCTGACTACGCTAGATCAAACGAATCCACATCAAATAGCGTTAAAACAAATCAACATCAAATGTTGTAAAACAAGTCAGCAACAAAAGGTGTTAAACGGTATCTGTATTGAATGGCGTACATCTAATGATACACCATTCAAGTTTCAGTTTTCATACTTTATGACAAAAAGACATAAGTCTTTACACCTACAAGACTTGATGAGACTTGAAAACTGATACACTTACTGATCCTGGCAGTCTTCATAGTTTGTTGATATTTCCGTCGGAGATTCTTCTTCTGTGTCAGACTCTAGACAAACCGTTTCTTCTTTTTCCTGACACGTTTTGCAAAACAAGTGCGGTACAAAATGTCTCACCAAAAGTCTAATTTCTGCCTCGTGTGTCACCCCTACAGTCTGAAACACAAAGTGAGAGTCTAATTTCTGCCTCATGTTTATAATTTCTGACTCTGTCTGTTGTTGTAAAAACTGTTGAGAACATAAATTATTATAAAATCTTCAAAGAGCGTATCTTGTAGATAAAATAAAGAATCATTCAAATTGGGCAAATAGAAGAGGAGAAAAATAGGTTTGAAAATGACATTTTTTACGACTTCTTATTCTTATTCTTCCTGCACTTTTTGTTGACGCACCTACAGCTTAAACTAATGAACGAATTTTGACGTATGAGAACTTTTTAGATTCGTCTTATACCCCTGTGCATTCCTACAAGATAAAATTTCAAATTCAACATTTCTACGCTGAACGCGGAGCAAAAACTAATCCAACGAACGACGGTTGATCCTACAGTCCTCAAATTACAGAATCTTGTAACACGATCAGTCGCAGTACACCACTGACGAATCGACGTTAGACGACAGTGCTACCAGATAGTCGTCGGCGAATGCTTGTCCTTTATAATTGGGTAGTAAAACTAGTCGACGCAATGAGTCGTACTAAATAATTCAGAAGACGTTTAAAGACGTTTCTGAGGGACACGAATAACTTTCGGACGTTTTCTCTGATCGATATGAAACTTAGTACAAAAATAAAAAACCTGGAAAAGAACTGGATTGATTAGAAAACTGAAGTGAAAATATAAGGATAAAACATTTTAAAGGATAAGGAAAATGATTGTGGAGTTTCAAGTAATGAAAAAAACAGAGTCTCTCTACTAATGATATATATTTGACATAGCCAGCTTTCAATCTTAACAGATCATCATCAGTGCCGGCGAGCAGCGAAGAAATGAGTTAGGAGACAGCGGTTACAGTTTTTTCTAGAGTAGCAATAGCTTGTAAGCTGACTATCAGTCAGCTACAAGCCTCTAGACAAAACTGTAACCGCTGTCTCCTAACTCTTTTCTTCGCTGCTCGCCGGCACTGATGATGATCTGTTAAGATTGAAAGCTGGCTATGTCAAATATATATCATTAGTGGAGAGACTCGGTTTTATTTCATTTTAAAGGATTGTCTCTAGGCGCTTACTTGACATATGTTGGTTAGCTATCTATTTTAAATTGGCTATTGAATTTTTTGCCAAACTTACAGTTAAGATCTTATCGAGTCTAACTATGACTTGATCAGCAGGTGAGAAATTATTGATGACATCCTTGACGTTTTCTTCTATAAGGAACGACGCATATTTTGATATTGATCTCAGTATGGCTTTTAGAGATCTGTTCTCGTCCAAAGTGGCGTCTACCTCCTCTTCCACACTCTTCACTCCTTCTGAACCCAATTCTGAATCTTTGTCATCTAAAAATTTTACTAGTTTAGTACATACTGTCACATAGCGATAGTAAGCCTTTGCTTTTAATAACACCTGTTGCATAAATAATCTATGCAGCTGATTAAGTGTACGTAAAAAATGGTAAGCAGAATGTACATGACGAAATTAAAATGGATATGGCGTTGGGTGATCTGCAGTTTATTGCCCACATTATGCATTGGTTCTGTCGCCTTTTACAATTATTTAACGCTTTTGAAATGTAAAGCTAAGGTGTTAGGTTAGTAACCCTAATACTACCTTAAAACAAAAGGGTCTTTAAAATCGTTTTTTTTTACAGGGAAAACAAATTTTATTACGTTTGTATTCTAATGCGTCATTACTTAGGAGTGTTGAGATTATTTGTCATGTCATTGTAATGTTTCTTTAATATATTTATAAAAAAATATATCTATAATTCATTAAATTGTTAAAAAATAAGAAAATCAAAACATCTCTTCAAAAGAGCTTTTAATAAGCATCACCCTTCTGATATCAACCATTATTGCAGCGCTCTAGCAAAGTTTAGTTTGTTTTATTAATGATATCAACCATTAATGCAGCGCTCTCTATCAACCATTAGTGCAGCGCTCTCAATGCCAAATATTTGCAGTGCCGCTGCATTAAGGCAAAAATGATATCAACCATTAGTGCAGCGCTCTGGCAAAGTTTGTTTGTTTTGTAAATGATATCACAGTAGTGCAGTGCACTGCAAATGTTTGTTTGCAGCGATATCAACCAGTTAGTTTTGCCATGGCAAAGTTTGGTTTGTTTTGTAAATGATATCAACCATTAGTGCAGCACCTGGCTAACTTTGGTTTGTTTTGTAAATGATATCAACCATTAGTGCAGCGCTCGGCAAAGTTTGGTTTTTTTGTAATGATATCAACCATTAGTGCAGCGCTCTGGCAAAGTTTGGTTTGTTTGTAAATGATATCAACCATTAGTGCAGTGCTCTGGCAAAGTTTGGTTTGTTTTGTAAATGATATCAACCATTAGTGCAGCGCTCTGGCAAAGTTTGGTTTGTTTTTGTAAATGATATGCTGGCAGGCTCTGGCAAAGTTTGGTTTGTTTTGTAAATGATATCACCATTAGTGCAGTGCTCTTTGGCCAAAGGTTTGGTTTGTTTTGTAAATGATATCAACCATTAGGGCGTGCTCTGCAAAGTTTGGTTTGTTTTGTAAATGATATCAACCATTAGTGCAGTGCTCTGCAAAGTTTGGTTGTTTGTAAAATGATATCAACCATTTAGTGCAGCGCTTGCAAAGTTTGGTTTGTTTGTAAATGATATCAACCATTAGTGCAGTCTCTGGAAAGTTTGTTTGTTTTGATTAGGCAGTGCTTGGCAAAGTTGGTTTGTTTTGAAATGATATCCATTACAGTGCTCTGGCAAAGTTTGGTTTGTTTTGTAAATGATATCAACCATTAGTGCAGGCTGGCAAAGTTTGGTTTGTTTTGTAAATGATATCAACCATTAGTGCAGTGCTCTGGCAAAGTTTGGTTTGTTTTGTAAATGATATCAACCATTAGTGCAGTGCTCTGGCAAAGTTTGGTTTGTTGTAAATGATTATCAACATTGTGCAGGCACGCTGGCAAAGTTTGGTTTGTTTTGTAAATGATATCAACCATTAGTGCAGTGCTTGGCAAATTTGTTTGTTTTGTAAATGATATCAACCATTAGTGCATGCTCTGCAAAGTTTTTGTTTTGTAAAATAAACACTTCTGATTTCAACCAATAGCTTATTTCAAAGTCTTTGAGTCACTAACCAGCAGGGACCGATCGTGTTCCTTACTATACCCAAGAATATAATAATAATAATAATAATAATACTCAAGATAATAAGATAATACCCCAAGAATATTCTAATTAATTCAAATGGTCAACACTTCAGTAGGCCTACATCACCTAAACTGAAAGAATTTTTTCTTGGGTGTGATTAACTTTTTGTTTAAATAATGAACCGTACTTGGTTTAACTCCTTCTTTGTATGATGGTAAATCCTCTATTTTCAACGCTGGTATATCTAAAGCAGGTGCTGGAATGTCTAAAAACTGCTCGTACATTATTTTATCTGCGTTTATTATCTGAAACATTTCAGCATGGATTATTCACCAAAAAAAATCCATGAAATTTGATATTTACACTCAATCTTGCAAAACATTATATATGGATCGAACGTGCCATAATTGTTTTTCTTTCCATAATTGAGTCTATAATACTAAACTGAACTAAAGAGTATTCCGCACCCTTTGGTTTAGTTCTCTAACATACTATAAAGTTAATTTAAGCATAATATCGAAAATGACTAAATTCATTTGCGTTATTGTGTAGTGGTAGAGGGGAGTTTGGGGGAAGGAGGTAATGTCGATTTCTTATACCCTCCCATTAAATGGCAATTCATTGGAAAGTAAACCTAATACTTCTTTCATTTCAATCTTTCATATTTGGTTAATTGTTCTAATTCGTTGATTATAAATAGTAAGTTTTAAAAGTTCATTACTTGATAAGTATTGTTCCAGACCTTCATAAATACTTAAAAGTGCTTATTATTAATGTGTACCCCGTTGTTTTTACGCTTTGAACCTGTAAAGTCATTTTGGCGTTTCTTCTCTTCCAAATGCCACACTACTGAGAACCCTTAGAGTCTATGTACACACTGTACAAGGGAAGAACTCGGTACTTCAACTTTCCCCTTGACCAGTTTACAGATTGTCTAGTATGTATTCTCTAGACCCACTCGCTAAAAGCTTATACAAGGTGTAACCTTACACAGTGGCGTAGCCAGGGAGGGCTGAGGGGCTTCAGCCCCCCCCGAAATTTACATACCTAAACCGCAATAAATGTCTGAAAAAAGCTATAAAAATATATAAAAATAATAAATAAATAACATATATTTTTAACAATAAACTTAAATATAAATATCATAATATATCAAATACATATATAAAAATAGAAAGAATACAAATAATTTGAAAACAGTGAAACAATACAAAGTAAAGTAGGCTTGTCCGAAATATTATCTCAAAATTCCAATTACGACATAACGGTCAGTAAGGTCTTTCAGTAATAACTGTGTGACCTGTGCTTAGAATAATTACTATACATAGATGGAGCACAGGACCGTAAAACACAATGTAATACCACTGATAACACGAAAGCCGTTAACATGATAAATCCATTTTTTAACCATCAAAATCGGTCCAGTAAAACCGGGAATACAAATGTTTGAAAGATTACCGAAAAAAACATCTAAAAAGAATACATTTTTGTCCAAAAACGCATAAAAAACCTTAAAAGTCATTTTCCCATATTAACATGTTTAAGAATTAGGCAGACTTAAAAATCATGCATTTGTTGAACTGCAGGTAATATGGAGTTGTTCTAGAGAAAGAAGTCAGCACAGCTCTAATATGTGATGACTTAATGACCGACATAAATGCTCAAAGATAAGTAAAACTTAAATTGTAGAAAAATTACACTTTTTTCGGTAATCTTTCAAACATTGTATCTTTGTTTTACTGGACCGATTTTGGTGGTTAAAAATGGATTTATCACATTTTTAATAAACTTTAACACATAATTTAATAACTTTAAAAAACAACCCTTTAAATTCTTTGGATAAAATCAATAGGAACACCCGTTTGCTAAACAGAATTGCAACAATAGGAATTCTGTGCCTAAAACAGAATTGATTCATTTTATGGATTTTAAAGGGCCCCGGGGCGTAAAATTCCCTTATCTGAAACGGCAGACCACCTGATTCATTATCAGAGAGCCAGGAATAAGTCGATAATAGTGGGTTAAACCTTTGGGGCTAGACGGTTCACGTTTTTTGCGTCTGCTTTTGGACTATAATATATGACTTATAAAAGTTAATTTCAAATGGAACGTAGGCAAAAAGCAAGAAATTAAACCACGCCTACTAAGTTGAAAGAGAAGGTCTGCCGCGGCGCTAGCGTCGATCGGAATCCAAATATTCCCACCATTGGGTCGACAGTCTTACTGCTTAAGTATATACGAGTATAGTCTCTGGTTTCTACAATCCGGTAAATGACAAGTACCCCTGATGTTGCGGACTATTTCAAAATTTACCTAATATAATATAATAAAATTAAATGTTTATTAATTTTACGTTATAAAAAATTTTAATACATTACATTATGTGCAAATATATAGTTTGTGTAATAATAATAATAATATTATATTAATAATAAAACAAACATGTATACATTGTAATCTTGTCTATATTTTTAACGGTATATATATATTTAATACATAAAAAAAATAAATATATATATATATATATATATATATATATATATAATATATTATATATATAGATACATATATATAATATATATATATATATATATATATATATATATATATATATATATATATATATATATAATAATATATATATTATATATATATATATAATATAAATACATATAAAATTTTTAACATTCAGCCCCCCCCGAAATTAAATCTGGCTACGCACTGATGCTTGGTACAAAGCACATGCTTACAATCTATAACAGAGCAGGTCTTTAAATTTCGGGGGGCTGAATGTTAAAAATTTTTATATGTATAAATATATATATATATATATATATATATATATATATATATATATTATATATATATATATATATATATATACATTTATATATATATATATATTATATATACATATATATATATATTATATAATATATATACATATAAAATTTAACATTCAGCCCCCCCCGAAATTAAATCCTGGCTACGCCACTGACCTTACATAAGGTCCTCGCTGGGATTTGATCCTCGACATCCAAGTCGTGAGGCGAGCACTGAGCTATCACGACATAGGTTACGTCGTCATTCTAGCCCCAATCCTTCTTTCTACTTTTCCTCATTTATTCCGTTGGTATATAGAAATCAAAAATAAGAGGCCTTTGGCTTCTTACCGCTCCGCAAATTTGATTTTTTGAAATGTTTGTGTGGTCATTATTGTGGGTTAGTGGATAGGTTTAATTAACCCATCCTAATTTTTTGTTGTATGGAATTTTGCCTTTGGTTGAACGTATTTATCTTAGCGGACACTTGGCCACACAGGCAAGTTTTGCAGACCTGTTCGGCTCATCTTGGCACCTTAAAGGACACTATTTGTGCTTTGGTACAAAACTGTACTAAAGTGACTTACCTTTTCTATAAGCTGCTCAGCTTGAGATTGGTTAAAGTCCCAAATGGATAGAAACTTGGTATTATTAGTAGCAGCATTTTGATTGGCCCTCTTTTCCATCTCTTTAATATTCCTGTTCAAAGACGCCAGTTCATTTGTCATTTTTTTTGTTTCGCCGGCCAATGCTGCTTCTTTTTGAGCCATCTTCTTTCTTAACGTTGATACTAAATCCTGCAATCTTTTATGTACAGTTTTATTTAATTTATGTCATACCATATACAAATCGTAAAGTAAACCAGAAGTTGAACTACGGAAAAAACTGGGTTGGTGTGACATAATCCAGGACAAACGAGCGAAGCCAGTTGGAATTATCGAAAATGAGCGTTACGTCAATTTTAAAGAATATTATTTTTTTTTTAATAAATTATGTTTAGTAGTATAACATAATACATGATATTAGTATAGTATTTATTGATAAAATAAATTATGATTACAGGAACTCAGTCAACTAAGCGTCAAAAGAAACATTATTTTATTGAGAATTTTCATTTTTCCATCAAAAATTGTTTGTTCATAAAATGATTAAAAAATGTTTAATTTAATTATAAATAGTCGAAATAAGCATTTAAAGAAGAGGAGAGGGGGAATGGGTGAGAGAGTGTGGTGAAACGGAACGTTCTAAAGGTTGGGTCGTTTAAGGTACAGATAGGAGTTTTAGTTAGAAATATTTTAAGGTCAACAGTTGCTTACATTTCTATAGAGTGTAAAGAACGTGATGATTACAGCTGTCAGTATCATCTTGTTGACATTATGGAATAAACTCTTATGAGAGTTGCTCTAGTGAATATTGTACTACACGGCGGTATTCTTACGTCTGACGTCACACCAACAGTCGAGGCCGTTTTACCCGCCAAAAAGTTTAAATATAATTTTCGTTTTTTTGCTGTATCATCAAAAGTATGTTTTTTCATTCTCATATTTTATAGGGTGTTCTTTTATATGACGTACTTAAAGATAATGCAATAAAAAAATTGTGCAAATACTCTGTTTTCATGATTTTTCGCAGAAACAAAATAGTGGAGAGATAAAATATTGTCCCCTTGGCTTTTTTGTGATTGTATATAGAACTGCTTCTGGCGCAACTTAGATAGATTGTTACTATAGATTAATGGCTGTTTACTTTGTTATTGTCCTTTTCTGCTGTGACTTAATGATTTGGTTCTCGTCTGCTCTTTTCTTTAAAACTCTGTAGTTATGATTCAGCTTCTCAGCATTAAATAAGCACAGTGCTTCTAACTCTTGGAGCTGTAGTTGCATTTCCTAAAACCAAGAAAATTACAAATCAATCCTTTATACAACATAATATACAAAGAATCCTTAAATTCGCCCAAAATATAAAGATCAATACCACTGTTCAGTAAAACTGAAGAGGATTCCATTATAGGTTTAACATTTACATATTTAACCAATGATGTTTATCATTTCGTTTTGTTATGGAATTATTTAATTCCACTACAAAAAGAAACATACTGAGGATTGTCACTGCAGACTAAACAACCTCATATAATTAATTACATGATGAGCAATAAATATTCGCTGTTATATGTCCTACTATAACACTGATAATCTAAATAATTTAATAAAGGCCATTTTTACGCTTCTTCATTTTACCGTGCATGAATATAGGAAAGGTATTATTAGCAAAAATTTGAAAATGGGGTATTTTCGAAATTATCCGTTTCAGGGGGTTTTAAGGTCTCCTAAGTGGTTTTCACTAAATTTTCTGTCTGTGTATGTCTGTTATCATCGTACCTTCCAGTGTAATTATGCTAGATTGTTCCAACTTGTTCAAAAATAAATCTATAGTTGAAGTTGTGCTCTCCTTTTATGCTTAACATAAATTTAAGCATCATCGAGTGGGTTTCAGTGCCTCAATCACTCTCCCTTAATCCCTTTGGTGTCGCAAACTCAGAACCAGAGTGTCAAGTTCGCGACTCCGCCTAATCGGACTGTGATTCTATTTCATAAACAGTCTTACGTGGATAATTTTTGTTTGCTGGGTTCGCTTTATCTTCAGTTGCTCTCTCTGCTCCGTCTCCATAGCGTCGATTGATTTCTCGTGTTTTTCCATTATTTCATTCCTAATGACGTTGGTTTCAGATTCAATAAATTCCTTCTTGTCTATCATCTCTTCCCACTCCGTTTCATTTGCTTTCATCATCTCTTCACGTTCTACTGCAATTGCAGCCTGAAAAAAAAGTATTAGATAACGTGTATGTTACAATGAAATTATCTCTATAGTGTTGGAAGATGACTGGCAAACTGGATAAACTTCACCTTTAGTCATTTGCAACAAATTATTTGTAGAAAATATATTAGCAATTTTGGGTAGCATTTTGACTCAATGCAATTGATGAGCATTATGCATGTTTTAGATTTACATATTAGACAACTTAATTCAAAATAGATTTAAGAACTAAACTTAATATAATATGAATTGAAGTAGTGGGATATAATAGTTTATACTATTAACTTCCTCTCACTAAAAGCAGGTGCATCTTAATAAGTAGATCGTACTAGTGAGGTAGTTTAAGTTCCTGAAAAGAATCATCAGAAGTGTGTAACAGTAAACAAAACGTCAGCGACATTAATGTGTTTTAACCAAAGGACTTCTAACGTAGGTTTACTATTAAATGACGTAACAGTTGCTACATATAGTGCAAAACACTGTTGAATGACGTAACAGTTCCTACATACAGTGTGAAACACTGTTGAATGACATAACAGTTGCTAGATGCAGAGCAAAAAACGCTGCTGTGATACCTACTTCTAACAATTCAAGTTCAGTATTAGCAGCTGTTCTCATGATGTTAATCTGCTGGTTAATTCTGTTCACTAAAATATTAATTTCTTCTTCCTGTCTCTCGAGGTCTTTTACAAAATTAAGATCCGCTTCTTCCAACTCTTTCTTTAATCCTTCAATTATTGAATCTTTTTTGGCAATCACATCCATGCATTTTTCTAAAACAAAAATATTTATCAAGTTTAGTTTCCTGAAAATATTAACCACGAAGTAAATCTTACATTAAATGCTTAATTAATAAAAAGCCAGGTCTAGGTGAAACCCGAGGTGGATTCTGTGATCCACGTGATGGCTAGTTCCGTCCCTGGGGGAGAGTACAAGCTACGCTATACACCTGTTTAGAAGAACAACAGTAGATACAAAACCCAATTATTCTATTTTATGTTTTATATAACCTTAAGAGGCATTATATGGCATGCCATGCCTTGGCTGCCTTGTGTATGTAGGCATAGCTAGAGGATACTCCCTTTTATTTGCTCGAAAAGTGTGAGGCTTATTCTTCTCTCTGAGGCTAAATATTTGAAGGTAGCCTTCGAGAAGCTTTCGTCCTTTAGTTAGTGATATCCTTCTACTAATCAATCTTTCTAATGGTTAAAGAAATACGAAAGTCATGTGGGTTTAGGAAATTGTGCCTTAAAAATTAATAAATCAAAATTAGACCTCTTTGGTCTTCAGTTGCGGCGTGTATATCCAGAGGATCTTTCTCAGCTTTCACAGCTGCCCATTGATTAGAAATTTCCATGAATTTCTTTCTTGCTTCTTCAGCAGCTGCTTCGAGTTTTTCTCTTCGTTCCGCTCGCTCCAGTCTTACTTTATCTCTCCTTTTCACCTCGTACGAAACAGCTGCAACTTTTATATTCGAAATCTATGACAGGAAAATTACAACTGACCAGTGAATTATCCAGTTATCAATACATTATAATAAAGACATATTGTGCGTGATTTCAAGTTTTCCTACCATTTCTCTTCCATCTTGAATCAGCTCTAATAATCTCACTGTACTGCTCTCGATTTGAGTTTCCACCACATTATCCGGATCGTACTTTTCATCTTCATCTTCTTCACCCATTTCAGCCCTTTATAAAAAAATGACTATTTCAATGTACAAAATTAGTTAATCAAGCTTAACAAACAGTATAACTGAATTGAGCATCAAGATTTTCACCTTTCACAATACACTAAATTTTATGGAAATATATATTAGAATCTTCCTTACTCCAATGATATACATCATTACAAAGGTTATATATATATAAAGTGTATCCTCGCCACATAGGACTCGCTTTGCTCGCCCTGAGTTTATAAAAATATCCGTTTTATTCTCAGCGGTCAGCGGTTACCTATCCAGGTTCTGACCCTGCTCATAATTAGTGATCTACAACCCTGTAGATATACTAGCTAAATTAAAATAAACTTTATTATATTGTGTGCAGTATATAAAAATCAGGTACGGGGTACCTCGGAACTTTTCCTCATCACATCAGATTCGCTACGCTCATCCTCCCTACTTCCCACGCGCTCCGCTTGTCCTCAAAATATAAAAATAACCAAATTTATGGTGCAACACGTCTTCGGACTCGCTTCGCTCGTCCTTGGATAATATATAAATAGTAGTAAATAAATTCGTTTCATTCCCACTGGTCGCCTATCCAGGCACTGACCAAAACCGATGCTGATTAACTTTTATGATCCAAAAAAAAATCATAGATATACTTGAGTATTGAATCGAAACTTGGTATACATATTTACAAAATTGTTTTACAAAATTCAATTAGATTATTTTTCGTGTATTTATAATTTTTTAAAAACATATACAAGTCCTTTAATAAAAATGTAACTATTGCTGATAATGAGATAAAACATGGCGCATATGTTAGATATATGTATGACTACATGCGTATGATAGACATATATATGACTACATACATATGTTAGACATATATATGACTACATGCAAACTTATGCTGATAATGAGATGAAACATAGCACATATTGGTCTTATTTATGACTAATACGTGTCTAATCTCAAACCGATGGACATATTTTCTTGCGCTGTATGAATTACATATTTATGAATTATGATATTTTTACTTTGCCATTATTTCAAGATAAAACCTCATAAAAATATTAAATCCTCATAAAAATATTTTCTGGATGGCACAACTTCACACTTCAAGATTGATTTTTTTATCAAGTTCCAAATCTCTAGCATAAGTACACTAACACTAAGAGATAGGATATAGGAGTTTTCCTGCCAAGGCTTTCCCACCTGACTACTTTGATTCTCCTATACTTACTCCACTTACTTGATTCGATCTTCTTCTTGTTTCCTCTTTGTTCTTAGTTTATTGCGTATTCTAAGTCTCCTTGCCACCCTCCGTTCGTACGGATCAGCCGATGTGATCTGTGGATCAGGGAACGCTTCGAGATCTTCATCTGGAAGTATCAATTTTTCAATGTCCCTCACATCCTCCGCGACAAATTCTTCTACTCTTCTTATCAGCTCTTCTATTGTAATTTGTTCTTCATCATTTTCATTTTCATTACATTGAGACCAGGCTTCACTTGCTTTCAAGTCCTTATCTTCGGTGATATCATCTCTCTCTTGTTGTTCCATATATAGGAAAATCGTTTATACCTGAAATTAAGTAAAATTAAGGAGGTATCGACTCTTCTGCCGAATAAGCAGGAGGTTATCAAGCAACCTTTATCTAGAGCTATATAGAGCTTTATCTAGAGCTATGTAATCTGTTTGGACATGTTTAGGGATATTTCAAAAAAAGTCTCTTAACTTTGCATCTCAGCTACGATCTTAGTGGACCAAAACGTGTCTGTTTTTTTATGTTTTCGTTAATATCCTTGTAGGAATACAAAAAATCAAAGTTTTTTTCCAATTTAAGTTTAAAGTTATATAGAAAAAGCTGTGACAGCTTCTAAAATTCATCAAAAGATCCCCTTTTATTTACATAGGGTTCCTATAGAGTGAGTTCCTCCCCTTCTCCTCAAAATGACTTTACTATATGTCCGAATTAGACCAATACATTTTAACTATCTAGTTGTCCCTAGTCTACTAACTAAAGGTAATAATAAAGGTATATTTCAGTGTTGCCCCGGTGCCAAGCTTGGCTTAGGTAGAATACTAATTCAATAGCAGGTTATTGTAAAGTTTTTATCACTTGGTTTTCAGTTTAATAAGTGTTTTATCATAAAATCTAAACAAACTCATAGATCTTACCTGTTTAAATTTTTTGATCAAAACCCAAATGTTTATTAAGCATTTATTAACATCATTGCAGTAAAGATTATGACACATACAAATGAAACTATGAACTGCTAGGATGAGGGTAACACTGACGCACATGGTATCCCTAGTGACTTACCAGCGTAACGATGTTCTCTTCAGACCCTGAAACTACATTCGTGTAGTTACCATCGATATAACAGCTGCATTTCATAGCAACGTTTTGTAACACTATTTATTATTAAGCCGAACTGATAAAAGCCACCATTAGCTGTCTTATAAATTTTTACTTACAAATTTAGTTTATAATTCTCGTATTTTTCTCACGTTAATTACTAGGTGAGTTAAAATAAGAAGTTTTTTTTGAGAACACCTTATTATTTGGAATTTGATTTGAACATTTGGGTGGATAAGAGGGGAAATGAATAAGGTGGAGCATGAAGGAGATTAGTTGGGTGAAAAAGAATGGTTCATGGGTGTGGGGTCACCGGACGTGGAAGTGCAGGGTGATGGCGGGCCGGAAGGAGAGAAAGCGGGTGGGGTAAGTAATAAGCCATGGGGAGTGGGATGGCCTGTCTCGGTGCGCGCCAAGTACGCGCTCCGTCAGTGTTCTCAGGTTCTGATGGGGACTGGGCCCCCCAAGTTGTACTAAATTGCACCCTTAAGAAACAATAGTCGGAAAAACCAGCAAAAGAATAGTAGCAGGACTCAGAGCAATGGTCGTGGCCGCGGAGAAAGGAAGGAAGACAGCAGCCGGAAAGGAGTGCTAAAATGAGACAAAGAGAGTAAAGAGGACATGCACGGGATTTTGAAGTGGAAAACGAGAACGAGTGAGAGCAAACAGGGGAAAAAAACACAGGAAGAGGTGCAGAAGGAAAGGAGGGATGGAGGCGCAGACAAGCAAGTGCGGGCTGGAGAAGGAAAGGAGTATAAATCGCGAATAAAACCCAGGCGTGGCTAGGACTTAAAGCGAAGAAAGTAGAGGGAAAAGGGGTTGTAGTGACGCTGGCGAGGGAAGGGGATGACACGGGAGGGTGAGGGGAGTCCAAAGTGCAATAGGTGGAACGTGGCGAGGTGAAAGGCTCCACGAAGCGTGCGTTGTATGAGGGACGCGAGGGCGCGTAAGGGAGCACCAAGGACAGGAAAACAGATGACGTGAGACTGTACCTCGGCTCGAGCAAATACCTGACAAGCAGAGCCCGGGATGTGGGTGGCAGGAAAAGGAAAAGTAGTGTTGGACGGTATGAGCAGCAAAGAGTACAGGCTCCTATCGTAAAAGAAACTGGCAGTGGAAGGAATGGTCCCCGTCAGCAAGCGGGGCAGCGGTTGAAAAGTGCCACAGCGAGGTGGGAGCGCAAGAAGAATGTGGAGAGCGGGCGGCCCCAACAACAACGATGTGACGGGTGGCTCATAAAAAAAAGGTGACAGCCAGTGGGAGGCCATGGTAGTGCCGAGGAGACCACTGACGGGTGAAGTGACAAGAGAAGGGATATTCGATGGGGAAAAACATATGGTGGACTGAGAGGTGAATACCCAACGTGCGGGCAAAGATCGGCCTCAAAGCATAACGCAGAAGAGGCGTCAAAGCCAAAGCCACACGAAGCAACAATGTCGAAAAGAATGCGAGACAAGGTTAAGAAGCATGAACGATTACGTAGACCGAACAAAAGCGAAGAAAAAGGCGAAGCGACTAAAGAAACCCGGTTCGAGAGGGCGCACAGGCCAAGGAACAAAGACGGGGAAAGGGGCCGAGAGGTAGCACTGGAAGCGTGCAAGGGACACACGAAGGGCTGAAAGGAAAATGTGGGGGTAGGCAAAAGGACCGGGTGAGAGGCAAAAAAAAGGAAGGGAACCGAAGGGACACAGTGGCAAAGGGGCGGGGGGACAGGGCGTAGGGTGAAGAGAGCGAGGAAGCAGGAAGAAGGGTATGCAAAGGAGCGCACGTGGGCTTGAAACACGTAAAACGGGAGGAGGATGGAAAGCCAGGGCCAGATGCGCTCAATGCCGGCAGCGAGAGTAGGACGTATGTAGTGAGTAAGAAGGGAGAAACGCAGAAACGCCCATGATGAGCCGAATAGTGAAGGCGTGGCTCCCTCCCTGTAGCGGACGGAGCAAACTCGATACGTTGGGAGCACGCTACAGGGGCACACCGTGTAAGGCTCGTGAGAGGAGAAAATAATAGAATGGCAGTTGGGTTGAGAAGGAATGTGGGCTGTACTAAGACTTAAATATGTTTGGTTAATTACACAAATGACACTCAGTGAAGTTTTTATAAATAGAAACATTTATATTGGTCCCACATAACCCTTGATTATTATATACTGTCCATTTCAAACTAAGGAAGACATGTCAAATTTATATTAAATGC
>JACMZG010000022.1:47142074-47203657 GCA_018340805.1 Microvelia longipes | reverse complement strand
GAGCTATTTTAACCATATCTTTTTCAATATTTCCTTGACTATCTTTTATTGCCATTATTTGATGTTTACCAGTTTGTTGTTTTTGCCAGTATTTTCGGATGCTTGTCCCTTCTATTATTGCTGTTTCTAATTCTTTTAATTTCTTTTCTGTGCTCCATAAATCAATTTGTTTTCTTATTATTTTTGAGATTTCAGCATATTCAATTTTTTCAATGGTATTGTTTCTTTTCAATTTTCTTCTTTTCCTCATTAGCTTTAGAATCTCTTTAGGTAAATTTCTTTGTTCGTTGTTTGGTGTTATTTGTTTTAAAATTTCTGTTGTTGTTTCTTTATAGAATTAGTAATTTTTGCTCTTTTTTATTTATGTCTATGTCAGGTGTTAAACTGACTAATTTGCTTTTTAAGCTGTTTTGATATTCGTTGCTTTGGTTTGAGATTTGTTTTACATTCTTTATACTTGTTTTTATTCTTTTTTTCTTTTTATTCTTTTTTGGTAGATTTAATACTCCTTTCACTGCACGGTGATCACTTCCGATTGTTAATCTTTGCACTTCTACTTCAACATTTGTAAATATAAGTTTTGAGTTTGAAATTATATAATCTATCTGATTTTTACTTTGGCCATCTGGGCTCTGCCAAGTCCATTTTTCTTCATCATTTTTATTGAAGAATGTATTCATTACATACATTTTATTTCTTTCGACAAAGTTTATTAATGTTTGTCCTCTTTCATTTCTAGTTCCGAGTCCATATGGCCCTATTGTATCGCAGTCTTGCCCTTTTCCCACTTTGGCATTGAAATCTCCCAGGATAAATGTATACTTACAGTTTCTATCTTCATCTAAAGCTAGCTGAAGATTATCGTAGAAGTACTCAATTTCTGTGTCTTCCGCTTGTGCTGTTGGAGCATATATTTGAATAATTTTTATTTTTGGTTTTCCTTTTAAAATCAGCTTAGATATACGGTGAGTGTAGCTTTTGTATGATTGTATATTTAGGTTAAAATTGTTGTTAATGAAGAACCCTGTGCCTCCATTATGCCCGTTGCCATTATAATATAGGTCAATATTATCAGATAGAGTTATTAATCCTTCTCCATCTCTTCTAACTTCACTGACTCCAACAATGTTCCATGTTATAAGCTTAAACTCTTCTATCATTTGATTTACTCTGTTATGGCTGCGTAGAGACCTACAGTTATACGTATGAAGAATGAAATTTAGCTTCTCAACCTTGGCTGATTGCTATTTATCGGTTACTTTTTTGTTTGGTACTGAGTTGGCAGATTCATTTGATTTAATTTGTATATAGTTTGACAGTAAATTTGTTTGACCTGTACTCACTCCCGTTCCACTGTTTTTCCTTTTTGGTTTTTGCATAACTGGGCTCTTTTGTTCTTCAGTTTCTTCTTGGGAATTATTTAAATTTCTTTTTTGTCTTATAGTGGTTTCATTGTTTGTATTGTGGTTTGTTCTTAATCTCCTTTTGCTTTGACTTATTGTAATATGACCATTCATGTTTACTTCATAAAGTTCATCATCTATTTGTAGTTTGTCGTTTACTATTGCGGCGAACTTTCCTTCAGACCTGGCACGTCTAAGGACTGGCATTAACTGTTTTATTTTGTTTCTTGTTGTGAAATCGAGATCTTCAAACAACCTAACATTTGTGTTCATAAGCTTTTTCCTATTTCTTAAAATTTCACATCTCTTTCTAAAATTTGTAAAACCTACAACAATCATTCCTTGATCTGGTACATCTAGATCGCTTTTATCTACATCAACTTCTTGTTTTCTACCTTCTTCTAGATTTCCGTGAGCATTTTGATATTTTGTAGCTTTTCGTAAGTTCCTTATAAAGTCTATGTCGTTATCTTGGCAGTTTATCTGCAGATTTTTTCGTATTAGGTCGAATACTTTGTTTTCGGTGTCCTTTAAAGATTTCCATTCTCCGAGGCCTTCAATTACTATATTTCGCATTCTATCTGTTTTCCTTCTATTCTCTTCACTTCTTTTTATTATTTGTATTTCACTTTTTATTGCATCTAAGTTAAATTTTTGTTCTAAATTGTCCAATCTTCTGTTGATATGTCCGATCTCTTCTTTCAAAAGCTCGCGAATTTCTTCAATTGATGCCATTATTTCTTGTTTTCTTGTAACTATATTTGTTTAAATGTGTTTTTTGGCACTTTTTATATTAGATATTGCACTTTTCACAATTTTTTTAATGATTATTTCACGTTTTTTGTTTTGTTTTTACCGTAACCTTCTGTAGGTTATACCCGCATTACGTTTTCGGGAATTTTTATTTATTATTTCGCAATATTTATAATTTCGCACTTATTATTTCTAATTTTAAGTAATTATCGATTTTAAAATGCACAATTTATTGCTAAATATCGGAAATAAACATTAAAATCGAACGCACACAAATTTGTCAACCGTCGTCAGTATAACCTCACCATATACCTCCCAATTCATTGGAAAGTAAACCTAACATTAATAATAAGCACTTTTAAGTATTTATGAAGGTCTGAACAAATACTTATCAAGTAATGAAACTTTTAAAACTTACTACTTTATAATCAACGAATATAGAACAATTAAACTCAAATATTGAAGATTGAAATGAAAGAAGTATTTAGGAATTCATTGGAAAGTAAACCTAAATACTTCTTTCATTTCAATCTTCAATATTTGAGTTTAATTGTTCTATATTCGTTGATTATAAAGTAGTAAGTTTTAAAAGTTTCATTACTTGATAAGTATTTGTTCAGACCTTCATAAATACTTAAAAGTGCTTATTATTAATGTGTACCCCGTTGTTTTTACGCTTTGAACCTGTAAAGTCATTTTGGCGTTTCTTCTCTTCCAAATGCCACACTACTGAGAACCCTTAGAGTCTATGTACACACTGTACAAGGGAAGAACTCGGTACTTCAACTTTCCCCTTGACCAGTTTACAGATTGTCTAGTATGTATTCTCTAGACCCTCGCTAAAAGCTTTACAAGGTGTAACCTTACTATAGGTCCTCGCTGGCTGGATTTGATCCTCGACATCCAAGTCGTGAGGCGAGCACTGAGCTACTCACGACATAGGTTACGTCGTCATTCTAGCCCCAATCCTTCTTTCTACTTTTCCTCATTTATTCCGTTGGTATATAGAAATCAAAAATAAGAGGCCTTTGGCTTCTTACCGCTCCGCAAATTTGATTTTTTGAAATGTTTGTGTGGTCATTATTGTGGGTTAGTGGATAGGTTTAATTAACCCATCCTAATTTTTTGTTGTATGGAATTTTGCCTTTGGTTGAACGTATTTATCTTAGCGGACACTTGGCCACACAGGCAAGTTTTGCAGACCTGTTCGGCTCATCTTGGCACCTTAAAGGACACTATTTGTGCTTTGGTACAAAACTGTACTAAAGTGACTTACCTTTTCTATAAGCTGCTCAGCTTGAGATTGGTTAAAGTCCCAAATGGATAGAAACTTGGTATTATTAGTAGCAGCATTTTGATTGGCCCTCTTTTCCATCTCTTTAATATTCCTGTTCAAAGACGCCAGTTCATTTGTCATTTTTTTTGTTTCGCCGGCCAATGCTGCTTCTTTTTGAGCCATCTTCTTTCTTAACGTTGATACTAAATCCTGCAATCTTTTATGTACAGTTTTATTTAATTTATGTCATACCATATACATCCATATACAAAGGTTGGTGTGACATAATCTAGGACAAACGAGCGAAGCCAGTTGGAATTATCGAAAATGAGCGTAGCGGATCCTAAAATATTTGGTATGCATTACGTCAATTTTAAAGAATATTATTTTTTTTTTAATAAATTATGTTTAGTAGTATAACATAATACTATGATATTAGTATAGTATTTATTGATAAAATAAATTATGATTACAGGAACTCAGTCAACTAAGCGTCAAAAGAAACATTATTTTATTGAGAATTTTCATTTTTCCATCAAAAATTGTTTGTTCATAAAATGATTAAAAAATGTTTAATTTAATTATAAATAGTCGAAATAAGCATTTAAAGAAGAGGAGAGGGGGAATGGGTGAGAGAGTGTGGTGAAACGGAACGTTCTAAAGGTTGGGTCGTTTAAGGTACAGATAGGAGTTTTAGTTAGAAATATTTTAAGGTCAACAGTTGCTTACATTTCTATAGAGTGTAAAGAACGTGATGATTACAGCTGTCAGTATCATCTTGTTGACATTATGGAATAAACTCTTATGAGAGTTGCTCTAGTGAATATTGTACTACACGGCGGTATTCTTACGTCTGACGTCACACCAACAGTCGAGGCCGTTTTACCCGCCAAAAGTTTAAATATAATTTTCGTTTTTTTGCTGTATCATCAAAAGTATGTTTTTTCATTCTCATATTTTATAGGGTGTTCTTTTATATGACGTACTTAAAGATAATGCAATAAAAAAATTGTGCAAATACTCTGTTTTCATGATTTTTCGCAGAAACAAAATAGTGGAGAGATAAAATATTGTCCCCTTGGCTTTTTTGTGATTGTATATAGAACTGCTTCTGGCGCAACTTAGATAGATTGTTACTATAGATTAATGGCTGTTTACTTTGTTATTGTCCTTTTCTGCTGTGACTTAATGATTTGGTTCTCGTCTGCTCTTTTCTTTAAAACTCTGTAGTTATGATTCAGCTTCTCAGCATTAAATAAGCACAGTGCTTCTAACTCTTGGAGCTGTAGTTGCATTTCCTAAAACCAAGAAAATTACAAATCAATCCTTATCACACACATATACAAAGAATCCTTAAATTCGCCCAAAATATAAAGATCAATACCACTGATCAGTAAAACTGAAGAGGATTCCATTATAGGTTAAACATTTACATATTTAAATAATGATGTTTATCATTTCGTTTTGTTATGGAATTATTTAATTCCACTACAAAAAGAAACATACTGAGGATTGTCACTGCAGACTAAACAACCTCATATAATTAATTACATGATGAGCAATAAATATTCGCTGTTATAGTGCCTACTATAACACTGATAATCTAAATAATTTAATAAAGGCCATTTTTACGCTTCTTCATTTATACCGTGCATGAATATAGGAAAGGTATTATTAGCAAACAAATTTGAAAATGGGGTATTTTCGAAATTATCCGTTTCAGGGGGTTTTAAGGTCTCCTAAGTGGTTTTCACTAAATTTTCTGTCTGTGTATGTCTGTTATCATCGTACCTTCCAGTGTAATTATGCTAGATTGTTCCAACTTTGTTCAAAAAATAAATCTATAGTTGAAGTTGTGCTCTCCTTTTATGCTTAACATAAAATTTAAGCATCATCGAGTGGGTTTCAGTGCCTCAATCACTCTCCCTTAATCCCTCTTTGGTGTCGCAAACTCAGAACCAGAGTGTCAAGTTCGCGACTCCGCCTAATCGGACTGTGATTCTATTTCATAAACAGTCTTACGTGGATAATTTTTGTTTGCTGGGTTCGCTTTATCTTCAGTTGCTCTCTCTGCTCCGTCTCCATAGCGTCGATTGATTTCTCGTGTTTTTCCATTATTTCATTCCTAATGACGTTGGTTTCAGATTCAATAAATTCCTTCTTGTCTATCATCTCTTCCCACTCCGTTTCATTTGCTTTCATCATCTCTTCACGTTCTACTGCAATTGCAGCCTGAAATAAAGTATTAGATAACGTGTATGTTACAATGAAATTATCTCTATAGTGTTGGAAGATGACTGGCAAACTGGATAAACTTCACCTTTAGTCATTTGCAACAAATTATTTGTAGAAAAATATATTAGCAATTTTGGGTAGCATTTTGACTCAATGCAATTGATGAGCATTATGCATGTTTTAGATTTACATATTAGACAACTTAATTCAAAATAGATTTAAGAACTAAACTTAATATAATATGAATTGAAGTAGTGGGATATAATAGTTTATACTATTAACTTCCTCTCACTAAAAGCAGGTGCATCTTAATAAGTAGATCGTACTAGTGAGGTAGTTTAAGTTCCTGAAAAGAATCATCAGAAGTGTGTAACAGTAAACAAAACGTCAGCGACATTAATGTGTTCTTAACCAAAGGACTTCTAACGTAGGTTTACTATTAAATGACGTAACAGTTGCTACATATAGTGCAAAACACTGTTGAATGACGTAACAGTTCCTACATACAGTGTGAAACACTGTTGAATGACATAACAGTTGCTAGATGCAGAGCAAAAAACGCTGCTGTGATACCTACTTCTAACAATTCAAGTTCAGTATTAGCAGCTGTTCTCATGATGTTAATCTGCTGGTTAATTCTGTTCACTAAAATATTAATTTCTTCTTCCTGTCTCTCGAGGTCTTTTACAAAATTAAGATCCGCTTCTTCCAACTCTTTCTTTAATCCTTCAATTATTGAATCTTTTTTGGCAATCACATCCATGCATTTTTCTAAAACAAAAATATTTATCAAGTTTAGTTTCCTGAAAATATTAACCACGAAGTAAATCTTACATTAAATGCTTAATTAATAAAAATCAAGGTCCAGGTGAAACCCGAGTGGATTCTGTGATTTTGTGATGGCTGGTTCCGTCCCTGGGGGAGAGTACAAGCTACGCTATACACCTGTTTGGAAGAACAACAGTAGATACAAAACCCAATTATTCTATTTTATGTTTTATATAACCTTAAGAGGCATTATATGGCATGCCATGCCTTGGCTGCCTTGTGTATGTAGGCATAGCTAGAGGATACTCCCTTTTATTTGCTCGAAAAGTGTGAGGCTTATTCTTCTCTCTGAGGCTAAATATTTGAAGGTAGCCTTCGAGAAGCTTTCGTCCTTTAGTTAGTGATATCCTTCTACTAATCAATCTTTCTAATGGTTAAAGAAATACGAAAGTCATGTGGGTTTAGAAAATTGTGTCTTAAAAATTAATAAATCGTAATTAGACCTCTTTGGTCTTCAGTTGCGGCGTGTATATCCAGAGGATCTTTCTCAGCTTTCACAGCTGCCCATTGATTAGAAATTTCCATGAATTTCTTTCTTGCTTCTTCAGCAGCTGCTTCGAGTTTTTCTCTTCGTTCCGCTCGCTCCAGTCTTACTTTATCTCTCCTTTTCACTCGTATGATACAGCTGCAACTTTTATATTCGAAATCTTGACAGGAAATTACAATTGACCTTAGAATAGTACTATTATAGAAGGAGCACTACTGATAACACGATAAGGTGGTTCACTGGTGCATTTAAGTAATGCTGCCACCCTAACAATATACAATATTCCAAAAAAAAAGTTGGCAATACTTCCGGTTGCTGACTTATTATGTTCTATTATTAATTAATGAGATTATTCATAAAATACTATTATAAATATCGGTTCATTGCAATATTTGAAGCATTTTAAATTGTATTTTAACGCTTATATTAAAAGTAGCCTCGTCAACTAAATTAGATTCTTATTCCGCTATCCTTTCGCCATTTAAGACCGGTTTTAATAAATCCGTAGAGGTGTTTTGAGTTATTAATTTGTTCTTTACGATCTTTCTCATTAATAGATATTATGACACATATTTAAAATAATGTTTTGTTGTCATGTTGGCAGCATTACTTAGTTGCAAACAGGCTTTCGTGTTATCAGTGAATTACATTGTGTTACCGCCCTGTGCTCCTTCTTTATATAGTATTTATCTAAGCAATTGACGCAGTGAATTATCCAGTTATCAATACATTATAATAAAGACATATTGTGCGTGATTTCAAGTTTTCCTACCATTTCTCTTCCATCTTGAATCAGCTCTAATAATCTCACTGTACTGCTCTCGATTTGAGTTTCCACCACATTATCCGGATCGTACTTTTCATCTTCATCTTCTTCACCCATTTCAGCCCTTTATAAAAAAATGACTATTTCAATGTACAAAATTAGTTAATCAAGCTTAACAAACAGTATAACTGAATTGAGCATCAAGATTTTCACCTTTTCACAATACACTAAATTTTATGGAAATATATATCTTAGAATCTTCCTTACTCCAATGATATACATCATTACAAAGGTTATATATATATATAAGTGTATCCTCGCCACATAGGACTCGCTTTGCTCGCCCTGAGTTTATAAAAATATCCGTTTTATTCTCAGCGGTCAGCGGTTACCTATCCAGGTTCTGACCCTGCTCATAATTAGTGATCCTACAACCCTGTAGATATACTAGCTAAATTAAAATAAAACTTTATTATATTGTGTGCAGTATATAAAAATCAGGTACGGGGTACCTCGGAACTTTTCCTCATCACATCAGATTCGCTACGCTCATCCTCCCTACTTCCCACGCGCTCCGCTTGTCCTCAAAATATAAAAATAACCAAATTTATGGTGCAACACGTCTTCGGACTCGCTTCGCTCGTCCTTGGATAATATATAAATAGTAGTAAATAAATTCGTTTCATTCCCACTGGTCGCCTATCCAGGCACTGACCAAAACCGATGCTGATTAACTTTTATGATCCAAAAAAAAATCATAGATATACTTGAGTATTGAATCGAAACTTGGTATACATATTTACAAAATTGTTTTACAAAATTCAATTAGATTATTTTTCGTGTATTTATAATTTTTTAAAAACATATACAAGTCCTTTAATAAAAATGTAACTATTGCTGATAATGAGATAAAACATGGCGCATATGTTAGATATATGTATGACTACATGCGTATGATAGACATATATATGACTACATACATATGTTAGACATATATATGACTACATGCAAACTTATGCTGATAATGAGATGAAACATAGCACATATTGGTCTTATTTATGACTAATACGTGTCTAATCTCAAACCGATGGACATATTTTCTTGCGCTGTATGAATTACATATTTATGAATTATGATATTTTTACTTTGCCATTATTTCAAGATAAAACCTCATAAAAATATTAAATCCTCATAAAAATATTTTCTGGATGGCACAACTTCACACTTCAAGATTGATTTTTTTATCAAGTTCCAAATCTCTAGCATAAGTACACTAACACTAAGAGATAGGATATAGGAGTTTTCCTGCCAAGGCTTTCCCACCTGACTACTTTGATTCTCCTATACTTACTCCACTTACTTGATTCGATCTTCTTCTTGTTTCCTCTTTGTTCTTAGTTTATTGCGTATTCTAAGTCTCCTTGCCACCCTCCGTTCGTACGGATCAGCCGATGTGATCTGTGGATCAGGGAACGCTTCGAGATCTTCATCTGGAAGTATCAATTTTTCAATGTCCCTCACATCCTCCGCGACAAATTCTTCTACTCTTCTTATCAGCTCTTCTATTGTAATTTGTTCTTCATCATTTTCATTTTCATTACATTGAGACCAGGCTTCACTTGCTTTCAAGTCCTTATCTTCGGTGATATCATCTCTCTCTTGTTGTTCCATAGTAGGAAAATCGTTTATACCTGAAATTATAGTAAAATTAAGGAGGTATCGACTCTTCTGCCGAATAAGCAGGAGGTTATCAAGCAACCTTTATCTAGAGCTATATAGAGCTTTATCTAGAGCTATGTAATCTGTTTGGACATGTTTAGGGATATTTCAAAAAAAGTCTCTTAACTTTGCATCTCAGCTACGATCTTAGTGGACCAAAACGTGTCTGTTTTTTTATGTTTTCGTTAATATCCTTGTAGGAATACAAAAAATCAAAGTTTTTTTCCAATTTAAGTTTAAAGTTATATAGAAAAAGCTGTGACAGCTTCTAAAATTCATCAAAAGATCCCCTTTTATTTACATAGGGTTCCTATAGAGTGAGTTCCTCCTCCTTCTCCTCAAAATGACTTTACTATATGTCCGAATTAGACCAATACATTTTAACTATCTAGTTGTCCCTAGTCTACTAACTAAAGGTAATAATAAAGGTATATTTCAGTGTTGCCCCGGTGCCAAGCTTGGCTTAGGTAGAATACTAATTCAATAGCAGGTTATTGTAAAGTTTTTATCACTTGGTTTTCAGTTTAATAAGTGTTTTATCATAAAATCTAAACAAACTCATAGATCTTACCTGTTTAATTTTTGATCAAAACCCAAATGTTTATTAAGCATTTATTAACATCATTGCAGTAAAGATTATGACACATACAAATGAAACTATGAACTGCTAGGATGAGGGTAACACTGACGCACATGGTATCCCTAGTGACTTACCAGCGTAACGATGTTCTCTTCAGACCCTGAAACTACATTCGTGTAGTTACCATCGATATAACAGCTGCATTTCATAGCAACGTTTTGTAACACTATTTATTATTAAGCGAACTGATAAGCACATTAGCTGTCTTATAATTTACTACAATTAGTTTATTTATCTCGTATTTTCACGTTAATAACCTTAGTGATGTTAAATAGAAGTTTTTGAGAACCTTATATTGACATTTGATTGAACTTTCTGGTGATAATATTTTTAAATTTATAGTTTTTATCAGAATTAGATTATTTGTTAAAAGAATGGATACTTTAAGGCAGTTGAGCGTTTGTAAGAGAGAATCTGTGGTTAATAAAATGATGGGGAGTGTTATTGCTGTGCCGCCGAGAGCTCCTCATTACAGTCTGATGGACTGGGCCAATACTAATGCACTAAGAATACAATATTCGGAAAACCAGCAAAGAATAGCAGACAGGATCATTTCTGACTCTGAGAAATTAATTGAAGAATCAGCTGAAATTATTTTAACTAATAAAAGAGAGACGGATCATCAGTTAGAAGTGAAAATAGAAGATATCAAATATTTAAAAACACAGTTAGAGTTGCAGAAGAAAGAGGTGGATTTAGAGCTAGAAGCAATGCTGGCTTATAAGGAAAGGATTATAAACGCTCAAACAGCTTTGGGTACTAAAGCTAAAGAAATAGTTAAAAAATGTATTTTATTACGCGAGGGAAGGTTAGACACTGATTTGTGTGTTGATCAAGTCGAAATTGAACTTGCGAGGGAAATGCAAGTTTTAGAGAGCGTCGAAGTGATGTACTCGAGGCTCTTAGAGCAGGTACAGGAACAGATTAGGAGACTCCGCGCTATGAACTACAGCATATCCCGTGATTTGTTCGAAAAGGAAAAGGTATTTGAGTTAGACACAAAGAATGCTCAACTTAAAGAAACTGATTTGAATTTGTCCCTTTATCAAGGGTTTTCATCTTTAAATCCAGCTGATGTTTCGCAAGAAGAATGGTTAGCGGCTTCCCAACACAACATTGACGTTGCTCAAAAAGAGTTGACATCAGGGAGGCCATTGAGGGCTTATGTAGACACTATTTTGAAACAGATAATTGAAGACTTGTGGAAACAATTTGATATTGTAAACACTGCGTTCAAGCATCGCATACAACAGCATAAAGATGCTAAAGCCAAATTAGAAAATCAACATTTTGAAATAGTAAGACAAGTTAATGAAATGACTATGACTATTACGAAAATCGAGAAAGCTTTAGCTGACAAAGAACCGTTTATGGCACTTGCACATACGAGACTGGGAAATAGGTGCCAGAGATCTGGCATTGAATTGTGCAAGGACGAAGTCGAAAGTTATTTGGTTAATGAAGTAGTTGATATCAAAAATAATGTAACCAAGTTACAGCAAATGCTTTGTGAGGCATCTGCTAGTTTAAGATATCTACTTAGAATTCAGGTAAGATCGTTTTTATCGATACCTATTCACTTTACAACTGAAACACTAAAACTTGATAAGATTGTAAGATCCAGCCATATCTGCTATCCGTCATCATAGATATGACTATTATGAATATAATCTATTAAGAACCAATAGACCCATTATTAAAGGAATTCTGCCTCTGTAGCGGTCGTTTAGTACTTGACTTTGGCACCGGAGGGCCAGGGTTCACAGCCCGGGCTATGGTCTCAGTGTATTATAAATAGAATTTGTTGTAAAAAATTTCACCACCTTTAGCTTCACTTTGAGCATAGCAGATGTGACCCACCCGAGGTGGTTCCCACAGGGCGAATACCCTAAAACGGGCATTATTATTATACATTATTAAAGGAATTATTACCCTATAGGGTCTCTAGACCTCTTAGATTAGTATTCTAACTGCGTGAATTACATGTTTTGTCAATATAATATGCTAACATTTACCTTTTTGGAACCAAATTAAAAATTTCTATAATACGAAAGTAAACTAAATCTGTGCGTTATTTGTGTATCGTAGGTATTATCCGGTGAGAACTAATTTTATCTTTCCTTCACTTAAAATTCCGAATAATATAGCCGCTAGTCTCTGGCAAATTCTTCGTATAGTTTTGGTTTCTGAATTTTAAGTAAAGTACTGCGTGAGATAAACATTTTTCCCCTTCTATGATGCCTTTTTGCCCCCTCCCCCCTCCCTCCTGACAATAGGTTTACACAGAGTCTTTATTTCATTCTTATTTGTTCTTTTCAGGTACAACTCGAAGAAGACATCAATATTAAAACTAACTCGATAAAAATTGACGAAGTGGAGTGTATGACCCTAAGACAAAGTATCGACTATCATGCCTACTAGACCTGCCCCAAAACCTGCCAACATTTCTTCTTAATAATCCTAATTTTATTTTTAAATACATTTCAATTAACTATATTTACAAAAATAAAATTTATTATAAATAAGTATTGATTATGGATATAAGTTTAAATAAATAAAATAATAATAATTACTCAGTCCTAGAGCAAGCCTAGAGCACATTGGCTATCGATTCGACTTGCGATCCTAACCTAACTAGAGACTTGCAATATTAACCTAACTAGAGATTTGCGATGCTAACCTGGGGGGACGACAGTATTCGCGATTCAAAGTCCGTAGCAGCGCCACCGTCGCTGATAAGAAATTGATAACGAAAGGGTGATCGTTGTTAAAGTCCTTATGGGAGTTTTTTGGTTTTTCTTATTTGTGACGATAATTTCTTTAAATTTTTTATCAAAGTGTTTTAATTTAATTAATTTTAGGGCGTATGAACTCAGTCGAATCACTATTTCGTTGAAAAATAGGGTTTTAATGGGTTGTCACGAGTATTTAATTTAAGTGATAAGATGGTGCAAATGAAAATATAGTGTTTTATTTTAATATTGTTAATTAATGTTACTTTTAAATAATTTTAGTTTACACAAATACACAAAATTACCTTTTAATTGCATTAAATTGTTTAAATTAGTAATTACAGGTATTTAAATTAACTGATAACAAGCCGATTTTCACCGTAATGGTGTTTTAATTTATCAATCAATTTTATTTACACACTAAAATAATAAATAACTCAATAAATTCATGTTTTTGTAAAATTTTTGTTTAAATTATCCGTTTAGGTTTTATTATTTCTGGGTTAAATCGGACAAATCCAAGTCTGTAGTGATAAGAGCCTGATTCTATATTTGAAATCCTGGAATAATCGAAGTATTTATCTATGAAATATTGGCCATTTTTTTAGCACCGATGGTCGTTTTATTAATTTTTACCTCATTTATCACAAATTAACGAACAATAAAGGAATAAAAGAAGAATTTTCAACGGCTCCCATGCTAATCGTATGATAAAAAAAAATTGATCACCCTTTCGTTTTCCCGCCATTGGTATTGCCAACCTTACAACTATCTCTTTGAATCGCGAATGGGTGGAGTAAGAGTGAGAAATTAAATTTTTCACTTTTTACCAATGTATACGAAATTCTTATAAGAGCTTTTTTGGGATCACTCATCCATCGACTCCTCATCATTCTAACGCTGAATAGCGGATGGAAAGACTTGATTACTCTCAACAGCTCGTTGTTTGATTAATAAAAATAGCTTCTATTCTTTGCATTCTTTGCAACGCTTGAATAGGTGAAGGAAGAAGTAGAAATCTGTGGATGGAAATCCACTTTAGAATTGAACATACTTAAAATCAGTTTTCATGCATTATTCTGATCTGCTTTTGTCGCTCTAGCTATTTGTTTTAATACGATTGTTTGTTTTTACGTCGTTGCTATGGAGACGTCATAATGCTCTTTTAATTTGCTATTTTATCAAGGCTCTTGAACAAAGGGGATGACACATTATGGAACTTTTCTGACCCCATGGACATTGTATGAGATAGAGAAATAGGAGCTAACTTACCTCCCCCTGGTTATAGTAAAAAATGTGCGAAACGAAGGTTATGTAACAATAATAAGTCGAGTTTGCTCCTCAAAATTTCATCTGTGCTTGTTAGTTGTGATTTTAGTTACTTTTGGTGTGCTAGTTGTGACTTTAGTTACCTTTGATGTTACCTACGTCAATTAAAATGAAACAGTTGATAAAAGAAAAGATATTTCTTTTCACTATTTGTTTATAACCTTCTCAATATCCAGAACAACTGGAAACCATCAAAAGGTAAGTTTGCCTCTAAATTAAGGACCTGCGTAGTTAATGTAATGATTAAGCTTGCATGGTTCGTATGAAGCATGTGTAGTTTGGTTTTGACATGTGTTTTGTGATGAATTCTTCTCTATTTATTTGTTCTTGATGGGGTCACTTTGTTATACGGCAAATCGTCTTAGTGCCTCATCCTTTATTCAATATCCTTGAATTTTATACACCAGGCTGTACAAAATTCGTAAACATATGGCTCTGAGCTTATTTTGTCATCTTTCACGAAGCTAATTTTATTTTTTTACTTGATGTTACACTTGCACACCTCTGGTATAAAAACAAAGTTAAAAATATTCAAAACATTATAATTTTAAAGTATAAAAAAGTTTGTAAAAACATTTATAAATTAAGCATTTAGAATTCCAGCGCTTACAAAATTACAAATAAATTCATATCGTGCCAACAACTATACATCTGGAAATGGTACTTCTTATCATTTTCTCTTACCAGATATCCCAAGGAGAGAAGAGCTCATAACGTTTTTTCCTTCCCATATTCCACTATGAAATTTATTTAAAATTCTAAATTTATTAAAAAAGTTTACAGAATTAATATATTGCTCTACATTCTATCCAGATGCGGAAGAAGTACTATTCTTTTAGAACTTGAAGTCTCTAGCAAGCGATGCAGCATATTAAAAAGCTTTAAGGCACTTCTTTGGTATATTAGCGAATAATAAATAATTTTATTTAAATTAATATCAGTTATGCATTATTTAAAAATGATCTTATATATTAGTATGACTTATTTATTTATTTTTCTGGTCCTGGTACTGTTGGTTATGAGATTATTTTGTCGGGTATGATTAGACAATCTGGAAGGCGTCTGTCTATCGCATTATAATGGTCAGGTCATTTGTTTACCATTATACAACCGTGGGTTGAGGCTATTAGCCATCAAGTTGCAACCTGACTCACTTAGTTTATTTACTGTGCTCGGATCTTTTTAAGATTTTCTTCCTTTACTTTCAATATGACAGAAATTTAAGGTTTCAACGTAAATTCCTGACTTGAAGATGGTTGCACTGTCTTCAGGCTGAGATGGTCTTAGTGGCAATGTCATATACATTGTAATGCAAGTTGGTTATATCTTTATCTATTTTAAATGACTCTTCGCGTACTTGACTCGAAGTAACGAACTGCAACTGTTTATATTTCCTGTTATATTTCCTTCTCATCGACGTTATATGGTATCAATGCATGGTAAGGGGGGAGGGGAGACTAGTAAGAATTAATTGTTAATCTTTTTTTAATATTTCGCTTTCTTTAGTATTCTTCTCCATCGTCGCCAATTCCTACTTCATTAGAGTCGACACCAACTTCTTCGTAATCTTTCTCAAGGGCAGCCAGATCTTCTCGAGCTTCGCTGAATTCTCCCTCTTCCATTCCTTCACCCACATACCTTTAACAAACACAAGGATTTATGAATGGATTTGACTAGCTTTAAAAGTTAAATGTGAAATGGAACCAACAAGCACAATGCTTTAAGTTACTTCATGATATTTCATTCTCTAACCATTACAAGCCGGCTTATTCTCTTAATTTTAACAAATTAATCATTTAAAAATAAATGATATCTTTTATACTTCCCTACCACCTAAAAGAAGGAGAAGCCTTGTATTAGCCAAAAATATAACATTAATTTTTTTATTAAGTGGCGACGTTTCACAAGCTACAGATTCCCCTCCCCTAAATATTTGATGTCTGTATGTATAAGTGTATAGATGTACTCAACTTGTAAACTCACTACAGCCCAAACGGATAATCTAATTTTAATGAAACTTGGCACGAAGATTCAGTCCGTCGGGGTTGCTAGAGTTTTATGTAGGGTGGCGCTGGCCAGTGAACAGTGATCTTAGCTAGGGTCTGGTGATGCTAGTGGAGCTGAATAGATTAGTTGGCTTGTTAAACGAGGGCGGACCAAGTGAGACTAATGTGATCAGAAGAGCTAGAAAGGCTGGATGAACCAAGCACACTGTGAACTACAGCCTATCGTTTAGTTTAAAAATCCCCAAGGTCATAAGTATTTTGGGGATTGACCAATCAGAGAAGCCGCTGCCAACCTCTTACTTAAAAAGAGAAAAAAAAAATCCCTACCACAATAACCGCTGTAGGAAAAAAACCTTCTTCCCAGCAATCGTTCACTTTGTTTGTGGTTCTTCTTTTGATTAAATCGTTTTGAAAACTACTTTCAAATTAATCTTAAAAATTATATTATAAAATTAAACTACACAAAATAAATGTAAAAAAACATCGCCAAGAAATACGGGTAAAATAACCTGATTTGTTTACATAGTTTTTCCCTCTCCCTTCTTGCAGGGATTTTTTTTCTTAAGAATCAGTGGTGTCTAAACTGACCTGTCAAGATTTTTAAACTGAACGATAGACTGTAGTACTCGGCGCTAGCTACGAGTGTACCTGGTCTAGATGAACTTACTCTTTGAACTAGTCATTTGTGGTACCATGACACGTACTTAGGGTGTGCTTCCTAGATGATAGAGTGTGTACTGTCACGGCCGCCGCTAGTTTTATTTTAATCTAAATTTGTTTTGTTTTATAATTTTGGACAACACTGTCAGAAAAGAAAATGTTTGACGAATTTTATTCTAGTTTTTCGATTCGTTTCAGGATTTATTAGTTTAGACGTTAAAATATTCTTTTACGGGTTCTAACCAGGTTTCTAACGGGTTTTTACGGGTTCTTATTCGATTATTGTTCGCGAAAACGGGACGCTATATGTTACAGTTGTTCTTTCTTCGTATCAATATTATTATAATTTATTAATATAATATATATTAATATATATATATATATATATATATATATATATATATATATATATATATATATATATATTATATATATATATACAGGGTGTTTCATATAAAGTGTCCACCAAAGAAGGATGTGATAGTACTCAAGGGAACAAAAAATGTTCTATAATAAAACCCGGATCTCCAACCGTTTTCCCACAAGGTCGAATTTAATATTTTAAAAAAATATTTGACCTCACATCATAAAATTGTTAATAGCATTTAAACTGTTCAAGCTAGAAAGGTGAAATTGGTCTCGTTAGAAAGCTGAGTAAATTTCCTAAAGAGCAAACTACTAACTATGTCAAATATTTTGGAACTACTGCCCAAACATTTACATGAAAAATGATTTTTTGAAAAAATTGAATTTTATGGAATATTTATGGTAGGGCATTAGAGGAAGTAAGAGATGAGCAAAAGTTTAGCCAAGAACGGAAAAAACTTCTCTTATGATTACCCTTTAAGAAAACCTAAACTTCATCATACATTCAATAGTCAAAATGTTAAGCATTTCTTTCTAGAAGTTGGAAAAACTGTAATTTTTTGGCATTTTTGCATATCTCTACAATGTTAATTACATGGTACATCAAATAATTAAAAATCTTTAAAATTAGTGGTTTTAGAGAAAAATGTGTACGAATAAAATATGTTTATTTTACCTCCTAGAGTCTAAAAATCGTATTTTAAATAAAAACAGATTAGTTACACAAAAAGTTCTTTTATTTTTTAATATATTAATAATAACTAAGCTTTCGACTAAAAATTAGTCATCATCAGAGTTTAACAAATATAAAATATAAAATGAAAATACAATTATACAGACTACTTCATATTGCACCTTGGTATGTTTTGGTAAGCTATGTTTAAAAACCGTTAAAAACTGTTACATTGAAGAATTTTAAAAATATCAGTGTTACCAATAATATTAGTTGAAAAAACAATATTTTAAACTAAATCAAGAATTACAAGATTTAAGAGTTCCTTATTAAATTTGAGTAAATGGAGCTTAATTTTTCTACATCTTTTTTAAAATTAACATTGTTATCAAATTTGACTATATTTATCATTTCTTTAACTTTCCTTTTTTGCCAATTAGGTTCATTTTGTAGAATTCGGGTATTGTCAAAATCAAAACTGTGTCCTGTATTATGTTTGTGGTTAGAAAGTCCAGTATTATTTTTATCTTTTTTTGCAGTCATTTATGTTGGGCCAGTCTTTTTTTAGATATTGTTTTGTTTCACCTATATAATATTGGGGGCATTGAGAACAGGGAATTTTATATACTAATCCGGATTTTTGTTCTTTCTTGGTTTTTTCTTTATGTTTTTTAAAAAATGGTCGGTTTGATTTTTGACTTTTTTGAGCAATTTTTAAAGTTAGGTAGACTTTTTGATAAAGTCCTTCTTATTTTTTCAGATAAGTTAGGTACATATGGGATTGCAACGAATTGATTATGAATTATAGGATCTTCATTATTAGCATTATAATTATTGTCAATATTATTATTTGAATTATTTATATTATTAGAATTATTGGAATTATTATTAGAACAATTTTATGATGTGAGATCAAATATTTTTTAAAAATATTAAATTCGACCTTGTGGGAAAACGGTTGGAGATCCGGGTTTTTATTATAGAACATTTTTTGTTCCCTTTGAGGAGTACTAACACCTCTTTCTTTGGTGGACACTTTATATGAAACACCCAGTATATATATATATATATATATATATATATATATATATTAATATATATATATATATATATATATATATATATATACATATATATATATATATATATATATATATATATATATATATATATATATATATATATATATATATATATATATATATATATATATATATATATATATATATATATATATACATATATTATAATTTTACCAATAAAACTCTGTAAAAGTTAAAACTGTCTGACTTTAAATTTGTGTAGCTAGAATGATTTCCGTGACCATTGTTGCGCGATTGCCGGCACATGTACAAACTCTGGAGTGGATGCGTTGAGTGAGGGGAGAAACACTAATATGACTTTACATACAAAAGGGTTAAGCGTCATCTAAAAGGAATAATAATCATTCTACTAATACTACTAGCTTCCTACTAGTAGGATTCTTATTTCTATCATTTTATACTCTTGACAAAGATCTTGTCTTAACTTCTTACTTACCAATGAGTAGGATTCTATCATTGTGTACTCTTGTCTTACAAAGATCTTGTCTTAACTTCTTACTTACCAATGAGTAGGATTCTTATTTCTATCATTGTGTACTCTTGTCTTACAAAGATCTTGTCTTAACTTCTTACTTACCAATGAGTAGGATTCTTATTTCTATCATTGTGTACTCTTGTCTTACAAAGATCTTGTCTTAACTTCTTACTTACCAATGAGTAGGATTCTTATTTCTATCATTTTATACAAGTCTTACAAAGATCTTGTCTTAATTCTTTTACCAATCTTATTTCTATCATTTGTAACAAAGATCTTGTCTTAACTTCTTACTTACCAATGAGTAGGATTCTTATTTCTATCATTTTATACTCTTGTCTTACAAAGATCTTGTCTTAACTTCTTACTTACCAATGAGTAGAATTCTTATTTCTATCATTTTATACTCTTGTCTTACAAAGATCTTGTCTTAACTTCTTACTTACCAATGAGTAGGATTCTTATTTCTATCATTTTATACTCTTGTCTTAAAAAGATCTTGTCTTAACTTCTTACTTACCAATGCTTAGCTCTTGTCTTATCTTGTCTTAACTTTACTTACCAATGACTTATTTCTATCATTTATACAAATCTTGTCTTTAACTTCTTACCAATGAACAAATGCTCTCTTAGCATACATGAGATCAAATTTATGATCCAAACGAGCCCAAGCCTCAGCAATAGCGGTTGTGTTACTCAGCATACAAACAGCTCTTTGAACTTTTGCTAAGTCTCCTCCGGGTACAACCGTGGGTGGTTGGTAGTTTATCCCCACCTGTTATCAAAATCAAAATTAAATGTTTTACACAAAAAATTAAAGTTTTTTCAACGATTTGTTTGTAATGTATTTAATCAATCAGTTGGTTAATAAATAATATTTATCTATAATCTTACAACACTTTTCTTTTCATTTAATTGCACATTATAAATGTAGGTCTGATTTCATTTCATTGCATACATACACACAATCAAATGAAACTAAATCCACAGAAGAAAAGAAAGAAAGTTTTGTAGGGCGAAGGGGAGTATTGACTATTGTATTATTTTAACTTCAATAAACAGAATACAATCGATTGTAATTACTCGAATAAGTTGATTAATCGATTATAATAACTTATAGTTACTTGAATCGGTGGGTTAATCGATGAAAATTAGTTCAATTAGTAGACCTATTATAAAAGTTGTAGAAATCAGAGAAGGGGGTTGGTATAAAATTCCCTCCATTTTATCCGTTCTAAGTTTTCACTCTCAAAATTCAAACTCTTTGACTACATTACGTTTTCTTACGCCTTTGGAGCTCTGCAGGGTTTTAAATACAAAATAAATGTACAGTTGCGTACGTATGGTTTAACTAAAGATTAATATTTGGCTACCTTGAATCCAGTTGGACACCAATCCACGAATTGAATAGATCTTTTTGTTTTGATGGAGGCGATGGCAGCGTTTACATCTTTTGGCACCACGTCTCCTCTGAAAACAATAATTATATATATTGATAATAAAGTTATCGCCAATTATGGTAGCGTCGTATTGCGTAAAACTAAATCATTGTTCACAGAAACCTTCATATTGCGTGGATTTAATAAGCCATTCAAAAAACAATCCAGAGCTTTTTGTCATGCGCGGATGACAAAATGGAAACCAAAAAATACAAAATGTAATGTTGATCGGCTGAACTAAATGCTTTAGTAAAACTTTCAATTTCAATTCCAAAACCGGATTTTTCCAAATTTTTAGTTCTACATAGGGAAAATGACGGCCGCGTCAATTACTATAGCAACAAAATTAAATATAATATACCTATGAACTTGTATTTTTGGCAAGGGCAAGAAACGATAGAAAACTGCAGTCATCTAACAAAATATAAATTAGTCGAGTAGAGATTTCTCCCTGGTCATACCAGGGAGATAATTTCATCAATGATTAATTTTTTTCAGATGCTTACATGCATTACATATTGTAAATACATAAGCTAGAAGGACGACGATCAAATTTTAGTAAAATTTTCAAATAATATCAGTGGTGATTTAGTCAAGGTCCAATACATTCCTCAACATAAAACATTCAAAAAACACATTAGGGCGGATCAAAAGGGCAGATGTGTTCGCTGAGTCTAATCAGATGATTACTATCAGATATACTATCTGATAGTAATCAGACACACTATCTGATAAGGCTTGGTAAGTAACCAAGCCCAAGGTGACTGACGCCAGAAATGTTGTCCTTGCTTCACAACCAAGCAAGGAATGTGACGCAGGTATATTTGTGTTTAATACACCCTAACAGTTATTTACACCAGTTAGTTATATGTCATATTTAAGAATTATTAGTTTCAAGTTACCAATATTTCAAAAAGTTTTAAACCCAATTTAATAGCTTTAAACTGTCAACTTTAAACTAAACTTTAAAAAGATCTGCTTATACCTCGTTTCACAAAAAGTTTTGATATCAAACGACAATTTTTTCAGCTCTCGCACTAAGGAAGGAAACATTTTATAAGATTACAATGAAATGAAATAAAAAATGAACAAATAAAATAAACATAGAACCTTTGTGCCATACCTTGAAGAGGTTTTTTAAATTGTAATAATAATTAATTTATCTTAAATGAAGTAACTTAAAGAATTTTAAAGTAAATGCGATATTTCAGAACACTGCTTTTGTTTACGTGGTTTCTTCAATAGGTGTGCTCAACCATCAGTCTTTCTAATAATTCTTGAATTTAATAAATATTATATCAGGGACAAACCTGTAAAGCATGCAGCAAGCCATGTATTTGCCATGTCTAGGATCGCATTTGACCATCTGATTGGCTGGTTCGAAACAAGCGTTGGTTATTTCAGCTACGGTCATTTGTTCATGATAAGCCTTCTCTGCTGATATGACAGGAGCGTAGGTTGCCAGAGGGAAGTGAATTCGTGGGTACGGTACCAAGTTAGTCTGAAATCATGATGATATTTCATCTCATTTCTGTGTACGTGCTTTTAAAACTTAACTGCGTTATAATGTATACATTCGATGTCAAAAAGTTATAGATTGTTGGTAGAGATTTAAAATCAATTTTTCGCTCAAGTTTCCGATTTATATCCTTTACAGCTAGAGCAGTAGTATTATTACTATTTTTTTAAATTAGAAAGGAAAAGCTCATATTTATGTTATTGGTTATACAAAACGCTAACACTCATTCATCAAAATTGGCAGTTCACACCATTATTTGCGCGTATTCATAATTTATTACGACATGCTCCTTGTTGGTTTACAGTATTGATTCGCTTGTCTCTACAAGGAATGCTGACATAATTGCTTTCAAAGGAAATTATTAAAACGCTTTAGTGATGAACACTATCATCAGATATGAAAGCAATGATTTAGAACAAGCCATGAGAGTCCATCAATAGATGAAGGGAATCTAAAAAAAATCTCTTCATTACTATCAGGAGAAATTGTCAAAAGCTAAGGAATTTTATTTTTTGGGTTTTGGTTGGATTCTAGAGCACTATACCTAAAATAAATTTATTTCAGACTTTCTCAATGATTTAGTGACATTGAGAACTTATTGTTGGAACACATTTAGAACTTACAGTAAACAGTAGCCTCCTGATTTTACCTGTATTTCTATAAATTTTTCATTTTTATACTTATCAGCAGCCAAAAGCCCTTTATGTCACAAAATATTATTCAACCTCTCTTACTGTACAATAAAAGCATCAATCACCTGAAATTCAGTTAGATCCACATTTAATGCTCCATCAAATCTGAGTGAAGCCGTTATTGAGGAGACGATTTGTCCGATAAGTCTGTTAAGGTTAGTATACGTCGGCCTCTCGATGTCCAAATTTCTTCTGCAAATGTCATAAATGGCTTCATTGTCTACCATAAATGCGCAGTCGCTGTGTTCCAGGGTGGTATGGGTTGTTAGGATAGAATTATACGGCTCAACTACAGCTGTTGACACCTGTTGAACGAGTGAAAGTTGATAAAAATTAATTTCAAATTATATTTAAATTTATATTGTAAGATTAATGCCTTGATAGATATTAAGTTGATAAGAAAATTGTAATGATAAACGAAATGATCTTTATTATAATAAATCAAGCGTGTGGTCTGCGAAATAAAGCCCGAAGCAATGTGACTTTTATATTTGTATGTATTCAGACTGATCACGCCGTTAAGCTATGAAGCGTTGTCAACCCCATCAGCCCAATTATTCAAAATAAGGTAAATAACATTACTGTACCATCCAAAGTTGAGCAATGCAACTAACAAAAACATTACTTCGTACGCCTTGCCCAGTACTTGCCAAAATAATAATTGCTTATAATTGCCAATATCATTTGTCTAAAAGAAATGATTGATTGGATTATCATTTTTTATTATTGGTCTGCAGGTTAAGCAAAAGTTTCACTTGCCCTGAAGGAAATATGCAAATGTCCTTCCAGTAAATAGTTTAATGATAAATCTCATCAAATTATGACTTACTTGTGGTGCTGGATAAATGGAAAATTCCAATTTACTTTTCTTTCCATAATCAACTGAAAGTCTCTCCATGAGTAAGGATGTAAATCCAGATCCGGTTCCACCTCCGAAAGAATGAAACACGAGAAACCCTTGCAACCCTGTACATTGGTCTGCCAGCTTACGAATCCTGTAAAATAAATATATAATAATAATAATAATGCCCGTTTAGAGCCTTGCGGCTCATCAGGGATAACCCCTGCGGGAACCACATCGGGGTGGTAGTAGCAACCGTTACGCTCAAAGTGTATTCTAAAGTTGGCGATAATTTGTCTAAACAATAACCTTCTATAAACTGAGAGCGTAACCTGGGATGCGAACCCCAGACCTCCGTGGGTGTCAAAGGTCAGTGTAAAGACTAAACGCCTTAACGACCTCCGCCAGGGAGGTGGCTAAAATAAATATATAATTAAATATTTTTTAAATAAAAATAAATATATAATTAAATAAAAATAAAAACAAAAGAAACATGGTACAAGATACATGGTAATAAACTTAACTATATCATTGGTTGTTGTGACAGAGATTTTGTGGTATATGTTAAACATGGTTAATATTTAATACACTCGAGTTTAAAAAAATATATATTTAATTATCAAACCATAATAAAAGTTTATAAAAGGTACTCTGAAGATGACTAACTAATAGTCGAAACCGGTCAGTTTTTCTTTTTTATGTATTGTGGTTTGATAATTAAATATATATTTTTTTAAACTCAAGTGTATTAAATATTAACCATGTTTAACTTAACTATATCTGTTTTCTCAATTATTAGTAGCTAGACTGATTCATAGATAATCTTTCTTGCCGTCTCTTATCAGCTTTAGCTATAAAACGCTATTTATAAAAGCGTAAAATGTTACTTACCTGTCCAATACAAGATCGACAATTTCCTTTCCAATGGTATAGTGCCCTCTAGCATAGTTATTAGCTGCATCTTCCTTTCCTGTTATTAGTTGTTCTGGGTGAAATAGTTGTCTGTAAGTTCCTGTTCTCACCTCGTCTGCAAATAACAAAATTACATTCAATGTTTAGAAAACACCCTCTAAAATACCATGCTACATATGGCTTTAGATCATCAAATGCAGCTTTTAGGTGTTGAAGGCAGCCCCATGGTAATTATAGTTTTGGTAATTAAAAAAAGGTTCGCTACGCTCATCCTCACTGCTTCGGACTCGCTTCGCTCGTCCTCAGAATATATAATTCGCCAAATATGATTATACTTCAACATGTTCCAGGAATCGCTTCGCTCGTCATCAAATAGTAAATGCATCGGTTTCATTCTCAGTGGTCACCCATACAGCTCTGACCACGCTCAATGCTGCTTAATTTTTATGATCATGGATATACTTGTCGTATTAAAACGAAACTTAGTTTGATAAGTAAAGTATACACTTGTACTAATTTCAACTCAATGGAACCATTTTCTGATTTTTTATTTTTTAAAAACGTACTCAAGTCATTCAATAAAAAATTAACTAATGGTGATAATGAGATGAAACTTGACACATATGTTATTTTTATACAGGGCCACATGCGTGCCGAATTTCAATCCGATCGCATAATTTTTCCGAGTTTTATAATATTTCGAAATTTTCGCTGAGTCATGATTGCGGGTAAATGACGTTATAAAAAATATTTACCGAATAGCACAACTACAGCAGTAGACTAATTTTTTTACAAATTTCAACTTTCTAGCATAAATACAATGGGCACTACGATGATAACAGACACACACACACAGACAGACAACTTTGTGAATACCACTCAGAAGGCCTTTAAAAGAAAGGCCTTTTAGGCCTTTTGTCCTAAAACGGATAATTCCGGTTTCATTACGGTTTCGTATTTTTTTGCAAACACAATACTTTTCCTATATACGGTATAAATGAGGAAAAGTAAAAACTGAAATAGCTGGTAATATAAATTTTAAAATGTTCCACAGCAGTAGGTATCAGATCAATAAATTTAGCCCCTGGTATTTTTTTTACTAACTACATTAGTCCTTCCAGTCCATGGCAGCCGTTCAAGTCTGCAGCAGTTGTCTTCAGTACACAGTAATTGTCCCGTCCACAGCAGTCGTCTTCAGTCTACAGCGGTCGTCCTCAGTCTACAGCGGTCGTCCTTAGTCTACAGTCATTGTCCAGTCTACAGCAGTACTTTTCAGTACACAGTAATTGTCCCGTCCACAGCAGTCGTCTTCAGTCTACAATAGTCGTCCTCAGTCTACAGTCATTGTCCAGTCTACAGCAGTACTTTTCAGTACACAGTAATTGTCCCGTCCACAGCAGTCGTCTTCAGTCTACAATATTCGTCCTCAGTCTACAGTCATTGTCCAGTCTACAGCAGCCGTTCTCAATCTACAGTCATTGTCAATTCTACAGCAGTCGTTTTTTCTCTATAGTAATTTTCCAGTTTACAGCAGTCGCTTTCGGTGTGGACAGGCCATTTAAATAAAGTGTATTAATTTTCACGTCATATCTATAAAATCGTAGAAATTAGTTTCTATAATAGGATACAACAGTTCTTATCATTTCTTAATTGTTTGGTAGCTAGTGCCATAACGGTACATTGTAACGTCATTTTTTTTTAATTTTTCATAATAATTACAATTTCACGTAAATATTACATTATTTCTGGGCTATTTTGTTTTAAATCAAGTAAAATTAATTTAAAATAAGTTTTAATTATTATCTATTGCATGTATTCTTTAATTTTCTGTGTTTAATAAAGTGGTTTAATGTGGCATCACTGAAAAATGTCCGCCGTTTGTAAAGTGCGTTCCTTAATAGGGTTTGTTGAAGGGTGCAGGAGTATCTAGTCTCTCTCTAGGGAGACTAAAGTAGGGGTAAGTACAGTTATGGCACCTATGGAAATTGTCTCACTTCCAGACCCCTTATCACCGTGTTAAACGGGTTCTATACTCCCTCTAATAGTATTAGTCTCTTTGGTCGGACCTTTAGATAACGAACAGGAGGGCTGCATGCCAGAACTAGGTGATTACGTTCTAGGTTATACGTAGGTTAATCAATGAGATTTTCAAAAAAAAGTCAATATTAGCGAACTTGCTGCTTCTGAGACCCTAACAAATATTTTACTTCGTAAAAATCGGGAATTTTATTTCTTTTGAAAAATACAGAGCAAGCGAGTAACGGGTAGAACTTGATAAGTTATATCGAGTAACAGCTCAAGTTATAAAACGTTAAACGGAACTTTAAGCAAGAAATTGCTTTAGCATTGACTTGCTTTACTTTAATTGCTTAGGCATTTAATTGCTTTACTTTAGCACGGAAACACGTATTCCAAAGAAAATTAGAATTTTCCTTGGAATACTTTGAATTCTTGACAGAATTCTTGTTCGAAATAACAAACCCTAGGACCACCTTCTTTTATCTATACATATATTCTTTGGGCTAGTCTATGTAGTCTGTTGTCAAATTATAATATATTATTATATATTATATTATATATATATTATATTATTATATGGCTTCTAGTATTTATACTTTATCATTATTAACCAACAACAGTTACTTTATACTATATTTATTGATACGAACCAACAACAGTAGGCTCGAGATCAACGAAGACCGCTCTCGGTACATGCTTCCCTGAGCCGGTCTCACTGAAGAACGTATTGAACGAGTCATCTCCTCCACCAATAGTCTTATCTGACGGCATCTGTCCGTCAGGTTGTATTCCATGTTCTAGGCAGTAGAGCTCCCAGCAAGCATTGCCTATCTGCACTCCTGCTTGCCCGATATGAACTGATATACATTCACGCTGGAACATTAAAACATTGCTTTAATTGAGGAGGCCGTTACATACATTTTATGCATTATGGGTGTTTAGGTTTCATCAATCATCTGAGATACATGTAAGTTGCAAGCAAGCATCTGAGATGCATGTAAGTTGCAAGCAGTCATCTGGGGTGCATGTAAGTTGTAAGCAATCATCTGAGATGCATGTAAGTTGCATGCAATCATCTGAGATGCATGTAAGTTGTAAGCAATCATCTGAGATGCATGTAAGTGTAAAGAACAACATCTGAATGCATGTAAGTTGCAAGCAATCATCTGAGATGCATGTAAGTTGTAAGCAATCATCTGAGATGCTGTAAGTTGTAAGCAATCATCTGAGCATGCAAGTTGTAAGCAGATGCATGTAAGTTGCAAGAATCATCCATGCAGCAATCATGCATGTGAGTGTAAGCAATCACTGAGATGCATGTAAGTTAAAGCAATCATCTTAGATGCATGTAAGTTGCAAGCAATCATCTGAGATGCATGTAAGTTGTAAGCAATCATCTGAGATGCATGTAAGTTGCAAGCAATCATCTGAGATGCATGTAAGTTGCAAGCAATCATCTGAGATGCATGTAAGTTGAAAGCAATCATCTTAGATGCATGTAAGATGCAAGCAATCATCTGAGATGCATGGAAATTGTAAGCAATCATCTGAGATGCGTGTAAGTTGCAAGCAATTATCTGAGATGCATGTAAGTTGAAAGCAACCATCTGAGATGCATGTAAGTTGTAAGCAATTATCTGAGATGCATGTAAGTTGCAAGCAACCATCTGAGATGCATGTATGTTCCAAGCAATCATCTGAGATTATGTAAGTTTCAAGCAATCATCTGAGATGCATGTAAGTTGTAAGCAATCATCTGAAATGCATGTAAGTTGTAAGCAATCATCTGAGATGCATGTAAGTTGCAAGCATTCATCTGAGATGCATGTAAGTTGCAAGCAATCATCTGAGATGCAATTTGCAAGATGATTGTGGGGTTCATAATAAAACAGCCTGGAGTCTGCTAGATATCTTACACTTAAATTAATATAAAAGCTTGTTTTAAAATCTGAGTAGTTTAAAATAAGTTTTATCGATTCGGGGTCAAGAGGTCAGTGCCCACCTAACGAGATTACAAGCACGTTTAGAAAATTACAAGTAGTTTTTATCTGTTTACAAGAGAGAGTTATAGATACGATAAGAGTTAGACTGGCCGTGCTGGCATAGGACGGCAGTAAGCTATTCTCTTCCTGCTTAAAAATTGAAATTCACTGTTTCTTTGTTTTAATTATAAATTTATTACATTAAGTCTTTAAATTCCCTAGGCAGTATATAGCACTTTCTGTACATTTTTTTCTTTACTCTTTCTTTGAAAGAAGAACATAATGAAAACTAAGAAAATGTCACACTTTATTTCTTTTAACGCATGGGAAAAATTAATATGATTATATTTAGGACTTTAAATATTGATGGGCAGGATGTATATAAAGGATGTGAAGATTTTCATTGCAGACTTGCTGCAGAACTGTCTTCATACTTTCCACGTGTACCTGGACTTTCCCTAATATCTACGGCAGTAGGTGAGGAAGAATAACAATTCAAATTACCAAAATATACAAATTATTAGGGAAATACAGTATATTAGGTTTGAAACTAATAAACTAAGCCCCCAAGTATGACCAATTGTTTATAGCTTTCGTGAACACAGGAACTTAATTGAATAGCTCCGACTTAGCTTAGTCGAACTTAGCTATCGACTGGTAATACTTACCGAAACTTTAATGAGCCTTAAATTTACCTAATAATCCTGAGCGTTGCAAATTAAGATGTTGAGAGGAAAAGTACCTAGATACCCCGTATCTAGATAGTAATCTAGATTTTTAATCTAGTTTACTTTATTTAAAACTACCACCAATCCAAGGTTTGAGGAATTTGACTCCTTTTACAGGTTCATCCATTCAGTTCTAATTACACTGCTTTAGTTTACATTATTTTCTAAAATAAAATTTTGGAAACAAAATATATTTTTTGAGAATTCCCATGGAAATATAATCTCAAGAGGTAAGACACAAGGAGGACCCCTGATGGGCACCCAACCATAAGAAGCAACATAAGCGTCTATACAGACTTCTAGTCCAAGAGCTGAACCTGAAAAAATGTGACTCATTTTGTACTACTTCAAACCCAATATTCTGAAAATATACCTTAAATTATGAAAAAAAACATAGTTTGCCCATCCAGAGTGACCTTTCATATGATTGGGCAAGCTCAAAGTTTTATAAAATCGCACACATTTCAATTTTCTTTAAAGAAGTGGTTCCCTGTGGGTTGGATGAAAAAACATAAAAAGAACATTTTTTAAAGCTGATATAATTTTCTATAAAACGAGTGTTTAATTATGAAAATCGGATGACTACAACCAACGTTATGGCTCTTTCAAAAACACCTAAAAATGGTTAATTTATGCAAAGTCAGCGAATTTCTTTAAAAAAATATTGGCTTCTGGCGCATTTTTTTGGCAATTTAACAAATGTTTAGCAATTGTATTGTTTAGCAGCAGTAGTATTGTTTAGTAGCAGTATTGTTTAGCAGTTGGCAATTTAACAAACTTCATTTTTAGCTATCCGATTTTGACAAAATAACACTCTTTTTATAGAACATTTTATTTTTAACATTCTTTTTGTTCCCTTTATCCATAATAATGTATTTAAAAGACACTATGGGGAATACAGTGTATTTTGTATGGATTATTTTATTTCCTTAGTTCCCTATGCTAGTTGATAGAGTTTTCTAACTTTTAGTTGAATTTGTGTCTCCTTTTATTTTATTTCAATTTACTTACCTCTTTTAGCTACTCTTTTAATGGCTTTTATTTTTGACTTTAATGACGACGGAGAAATTACTCTCTGATTTCTAAGTTTAATTTACAACCTTAATTTAACCTTATTTTACCTTAATTAATTATTACATGAATATGCCGCGATGACTAAGGGGCGAAATATAGTTTAGTATATGGAGTAAGGAGTGTTTTTTATATGTATTCTCTATAGTGTCTTTTAAATACATTATTAGAACATTTTATCAGCTTTAAAAATGTTCTCTTAATGTTTTGTACCCGACCTACAGGAAACCACTTAATGCAAGAAAACTGGAATTAGTGTGGTTTTCTAATATTTTGAGCGAGCACATTCATATAGTCCAAGAGCCCAGGGGTGTTTTGTTAATAAAAAGTGTAATGGCTGGAACCGGTCTCAATTTTTCGTAAATACTTTCCTGAACAAGGATCTGCAATTCTGCCGACTCGTATCGGATGAGTGTCCCAGGCAGAACGTACTTTAGGAAACCCATCCGATACGAGTCGGCAGAATTGCTGATCCTTGTTTCAGGAAGGTATTTACGAAAAATTGAGACCGGTTCCAGCCATTACTCTGTTTGTTAACTTGGGTGGTAAATTTGACCTGTAAAGTGCGTTCTGCCTGGGACGCCCATCCGATACGAGTCAGCAAAATTGCAGATCCTTGTTCAGGAAGGTATTTACGAAAAATTAAACCAGTTTTAAGGTGTATTTTCAGAAAAAATTGATTTGAAGTAGTACAAAATGATTAACATTTTTTAGGCCTGGCTCTTGGATTATTCATTATTATGGCAAAAACCGCAATATGTTTAATTCAATTTCTGCAGTTCCCTTTGCTATAAGTAAGTAAACTTCAGATATGTGAAAACATACAGAATGCTTTTCAAGTGTTACCTTATTTAGTAAGGCAGAGAGCATCATATAAAATACTTATAATGACTAATGTAAAGTGATGATGCAATCGCCTCCCTTTCAATGTCTGGTGTTTTACATAATTAGAAATACAACATAATTATCAGCATGAATTGTGGCACTTGATTTCCCGATTTGATTTACACGTCATAAACCCACAACTTCAAAATGCTGGCGCGGTGGTCCGCATGTCTTGCGAATTTCCTTTAGAATGTGTGTTTCTGTGCTTAAAATCCATTTCTAGCTCAAGGTTCCGGTTTATGCTAAATAATTTGAGAAGTTACTCAATTATAAAGCACTACTCGTAACTCTATTTTTCTGTATATTTTCAAAGAAAATGCGCTGATACCTTTAAAGAAAAACACCATGAACATTAAACTAGTGCAAATAATGGTGTGCACTGCCAATTTTAGAGGCATAGTTTTGTGTAACCTACAGGATAATTATGCGCATTTCCTTTAAAAAATACAAAAAAATAGTTACGAGTAGTGCTTAATAATTGAGTGGCTACTCAAGTTATAAAAAATGAACCGGAACCTTAAGCAAGAAATGGATTTTTAACCACGGAAACACGCATCCCAAAGGAAATTCAACCGAACATGGTCGTAAGCATTCAAAAACTATTTGAACGGGTTTCAGCTTAATCCTCAGTGGCGCAATTGGCAAATAGGACCATCTTAGGTGACTTTATGACTAATGAGTAAAAAGAAGGTTTCTTTTACAATATACATACAGTGAGTTTATGTTTAGTCACTGAATGATTAAGTACGAATTGATTGGGCTAATTATTTCAGTTTTCTTAATTAATTATATGATTTATGGTTATGGTTATTTATATGGTTTATGGTCGCATAGAAAAATGTATCCTCGAGACAATACACTATTAATATAAAAATGATAGAAACTGAGGATCATTGATCAAGTTAATATTATTTTTTATGCTTGTAGCAGTAGAATCTATTAGTACAACCCAAGTATTCTTTAATGTTAAAATGTAAAGTAACTTAGCGTCAAAAAGATTAAAGTAGCTGCACAAGTTTCATCGACTTTTTTGTCACGTCTAGCGGTATTAGCCTGGAGCTTGTCTACTCGTACGTGCATCCAAGTCACGGAGACATCAATTTTCTGCCGACACACAATGCATTGAGGAAATGATCTTTTTAGTTGAGCGATAGTTTAGAAAATTCCTTTTGTATGCAAAACTAGTTGCATAAAATTAACTTTAGAAATTTATTAATAAAATTTGTTTCTTCTTATTTCATTTTTTAGACAAGTATATCCTATTATGTTTATTCATAATGAAATTCGTTTAAAATCGTAAATTATTAGGTTAGTTTGTGTCGTTTATCTCTGTAGAGGACTAGGTTAAATCAACTCCTGGTTTTGGTTCAGTGGCTGTATCTCTGGAGTCAGACCACAAACCTACGTCACGCTTTCCCGGACAATTCTTTTGTATTTGTTAAATATTACAGTTTTGAAAAAAAAACTTAAAGAAGAATCCTATAAACTCACCCATTGACTTGATCAATGGGACATATTTGACTTGATATTATTAATGTCTGATGACATTAATAATATTTTTTTTATTTATCAGTAAAAATAAGACATACAAATTAAGAACAACTAATATTTTTTAATATTTCTAATCTTAGATTTCCGAATTAATTTGTTCAAGAAACTTTCAATATCTTCTATTGGAATCACTCTGGAGTTATCAACAGGAAACTAATAAATACAAAGTTAAGTTTTGTTAGATGGGAAAATAAAACTAATTTTACTGGTTATGTGTTAGCGGAGTTAAGTTTTTCATAGAAAATGACCTTATTAAGTAATTCTGTTTTAAAGTCTCTATTGAAGAAAAGTCTTTGAAAGAGCGAAAAAAGCCTAAGACTGAAGATTGAAAGATGCATTCACTGTTTGCTGGATATGGTGGTTGAAAATAAGTTGGTGATCGAAGAGAACACCCAAGTCATTTATTGTGGACACACGCTCAAGATTCTCGTTGTTAATAGAATAATTAAACATGATTGGGGTTTGCTTCTTATAGAGGATATAACTTTACATTTCTTAATATTTAATTTCAAATCTTTACTGTTCACTTGCAGAGAAATTATTTATAGGATTTTGTAGGTTATAGCAATCTAATTTTATTATTTTACATTGATTTTTTTTCAGTGTGGAACTATTTGCACAACACCGAGCAAAAAAGACTAGACAAATTAAGTTGAAATTTCTTTCTAAGTCTTAAAAATGTTCACTAAACACTAGAACTGAGGTGTCATCAACGTATATAATAATTTTTATGTCTGGACAGATATTTTGAGACTATTTAGGGAATTCATTTATAATTAAAATGAAATCTATGGACCTAAGATTACATTTAGAGCTTTGTCACAGTTGCCACTATCATATGAAGTAGTTTCTGCTGGGTTATTCCTGATGATTATTTCTCTTATAAACAACGAATGAAGTGACCTAATCCATTTATCCTCTTCTCTAGTATTTGGAGAAATACTTTTTTCACTTCATGCAAGTGAAAAAAGCATACGTTTTACTTTACGCCGTACGTTTATTTTAGACGGCGTACATGTACCATGTACATTTACTATGGCGTACATCTCCTATATGGCGTATACCATACCTAGTACATCTCCAATATGGCGTATACCATACCTAGTACATCTCCTATTTGGCGTATACCATACCTAGTACATCTCCTATATGGCGTATACCATACCTAGTACATCTCCTAAATATGGCGTATAACATACCTAGTACATATTCTAAATATGGAACGTACTTATGTTTTATTCCTAATTATTTTTAATTCATTTTCAGATTTAATCTTTCCTTGTAATAATTGACTGACGTATAATTTTCTTTATTATCCTTTATTTTTCCTTAGATTTTATGAAATGATATATGGTTTGTTTACTCACTCTTTCAGATCGCTTTAGTCGAATTACGATAACAAATAACTATTAGATCTGATAATGAAAAGTTTACCTAGATTGTTTTTTGGTTTAATTAAAAAATGATGAGCTAAATATTGTAAAAATTCTTTTTCATCTTTCATTTATGAATTTCTAAAGGTGAATGAGTACATGATGTGAGAATCAAGAGGAGAGGAAGGAGGAGGTGGTTTGTATGAATGTATATATTATAAGAACTAATAATTTTTAAAGCAATATTTTGCCTTCCTGAAAATATATTTATGGCTTCAAAAATATTTGGATCACTTATAAAGTTATCACGCTAGCATTTGCTGCCCTTATGCAGAAATACATGAGGGCAGCAAATGTTGTTGTATGAGAATGATCGAAGAAAGTCCCTAGACAAACTGCAATATAGATTAGATAATTTTCATATTCCAAGGGCGAGCGAAGCGTGCCTGAAGACGTATAGAGAAGCCTATCGTATCTGATATGGTAAAACTGGGTTCAGTTTTTATCGCATTTCTAAAGAAACGCTCCTCGGCGTCGGTGTTAGGGACCGCTTCGCGATCATATGGTTGTTTGTCGTATTAATAATCTGCTTTTTTTTAAAAAATATTTTCAACCGTAGAGAGACTCATTTAATTATTCTTTTCAGTTAAAATAATATTTCTTTTATAAGATGTATGTGTCTGTATATTTTATGTTCGTATTCGAACTATTATTCATTTAAGTTAATAAATAAAAATATGTGCCACTTGCTAGAATCGTTTCAACCCATTAAGATTATATAATTGTACGCTGGACAGAAATGTTAAATTACATTTGACACAGATTCTTCTCATACCTCATTCATTTATATGCAGCGTTTAACTTTTAGCTGCAATTAATATTAGTTTAATACATTTTAAAAAATTAACTGAGAAATACATTTTCAGTTGTCATTTAATTTAAGATAGTTAAATCTGAATAACTGCTTTGATTGGACACAGTTTAGTAGTACACAGAGTAGCTCCAATATCCTTTCCATGAAATTTATATCTGTAAACTATAGTTATAAGATTTAAAGTATTAAATTTCAGACGAAAATCTTTATAAAATCTATCAGTAGTAAGTCTGAGTATGAAAATATTAAATTCTAGTGGTATCCAAACACCTCTGTTCTTTATTTGATCTTAACTTTTAATAATTTTGATATCAAATTCTATTTATTTATTTATAATTTACGGCGACAGCCATTATACAAAAATCATGAAACAAAAATTTAAAAAAATTAAAAAGAAAAGAGAAAAAAGATAAAAAAAGTTACGATATAAATTTATAAAATATAACCTAAGATAGTAAAACTTGACAAGGCTATAATGTAATAAAAATAAAATATCACATTCATAGCGATGGAAATTAAATGGAAAAGAACACAAAAATATCATCAAAGTAATAGTGATAAATGTGTAATTATGATGGTGGGAAAGATAAAGAAATATGGTAAAACGTATAATACACATAAATAATAAGCGTTAAATAAAAAATAACAATATAAAAAAAATATACAAACAATATAAAAAAAAACAAAGACATAAAATTCTTAAGGCTATATATTAAAGGCATATATACTACGTATCATCACGTAAAAGGGTAGAGTACTAAAACGATATTAAAATTATAATACAGCATAGGCAAACAAAATAATTACAAAGTATGCGGAATTGAGCTGTGAGAAGATGAGAAGTAACAAAAGATTTGTTACATATTATTGTTACACAAGACTTGTGGTAAATTAAAAGTCAGGAATCGAATTTGCTAGACGTATCGAGATAGAGAAGAGTTGAAGAGGTGTTAGTTCGTAGAACAGGAATGAAGAAAATTAGTTGATTTCTAAGATTTATAGGTCCGTGATAAAAGAGATTTATTTGTTTATTCTAAGGTAAGGTTTTTGCCAATAAAGAACTTGTTTAAAACAAAAAAGGTAAGGTTTGTGATAAGATATTGAAGATGAGAGAAGAGAACAATCAACAAAATTAAATGATAAAGGAAAGACAGATCGGCGAGAAAAGCGGCGAGCTGAAGGAGGAGTGATATGAAAAAGAGATTGAATCTCAAGATAAGAAATGTGAGAACAATTCAGACCAACACATCCTAAGAAAGTTTAAATAAGCAGAAGCCAGTTTTTCTTTATACGGAGTTTCATGAGGAGACCAGACAGAGGAAGTGTGTACTAGATGACGAACGAAAGAAAAAATGTTTAAAAGTATCAATTGAAGAAAAGTCTTTGGAAGAGCGGAAAATAAAACCTAAGAGCTTGAAAGATTAATTCACTGTTCGCTGGATATGGTGGTTGAAAATAAGTTGGTGATCCAAGAGAACACCGAAGTCATTTATTGTGACACTCGCTAAAGATTCTCGTTGTTAATAGAATAATAAAACATGATTGGGGTTTTCTTTTTATAGAGGATATAACTTTATATTTCTTAATATTTAATTTTAAATCTTTTGCTGTCCACTCGCTGAGAAATTATTTATAGGATTTTCTAGGTTATAGCAATCAAGCAAGGTTTTGATTTTGAAGTAAAGCTTCAAGTCATCGGCAAAAAAATGATTACGACAGAAGGCGGGATAGAATATACACCATTTAAAACAATAATAAAGAGGACAGGACCTAGATGAGAGCCTTAAGGGACTCCTAGATGAGGAGCCTTGAGTCGAAAAGAACAGATTTTAATTTAACAATTTGTTTTCGACCAGTAAAGTAAGAGTTTAACCTGAAAGGAAGAAGACGTCAATACCGCACGAGCTTTTACTTTTAGAATAAAAAGAGGGATATTCAGTCATCAAAGGCTTTGGAGAGAGCCTTGCAGAATGACTCATAATTAACACGATGTCAACCTTAATGAGTTAATCTCATTACGAGCTATGTAGCTCTATTTAATAATTGGCTGTAATTATTTCATTAAGTTGATTAACTTCTTTAAATGATCTACAACGCCTTCTTGATGTAATTGAAAATCTTCTTCAGCCATTTCTTTGAGTTAAAGTTTATCAGAACGTATTGCCATAAACCATTCTGTTAATCTAGAAAGAAAACTAGTACTGCGGTAAAATTTGATTACCTTCGAGTAATACGAGAAATATGTTTTATGTTGACGGAATGAATGAACCAAGTGTGAGTAACAGAACTAGAGTAACTGTAGCCTTGTGGTCATATTTTACAGCCTAGTTTTATAAATTGTAGTTTATTGTAAAAATACTATTTGTAATATATTTCACTGCCGTGTTCTAATAATTTTATTTTCCTTAAATTTTAATTTTTGACAAATCTATGACAAATTATCGGATATTATCATAGAGTATAGAACAATAATATATATTATTTTCGCACCAATGAATGTGTAATTTCGTCGATAATTTTTAAATCGATTTCAAAGGCAATCGATATTTTTGGATATTATAAATAATTGACTAATAACAGAGTTGACGCGAAAAATGGAGCAGTTAGCTTAAGATTTGGCTAACCAATGTGTTAAATAAGAAGCTAAACGTGAGCACCAAGGTTTCAGCTTCGTTAATAGTCAAACTGAGCCACTAACTTTCTAAAAGCATAGAGCATCATCGAATGCTCTCCTGCTGCTGGATCCACTGCTATTGATGATAAGCCCTAAGTTTATTCTTTAAGATACTCGAGGATTTTAATGTTTAACCTGATATTTTTATGCCAAAAACTTATTAAAACAGAACAATTGTATAGCTATTCGGGATAATGATAATCTCTTGAAAACAATGTAATGTTCAAACCTAGCCCAGCGAGTCCGAATTAATTCCTCTCTGGTTTCACAGAGACTTGCTATACTCTTGGGACAAGCACAGCAACTACTATAGGAAAACATGACAGGTATACAATACTTGAGATGCAATATACTCTAGGTATGCTATACCCGAGGTATACTGCACCCGAGGTATATTATACCCGAGATATACTATACCCGATGAGGTATACTATACTGCAAGTATACAATACCTGAGGTATACTATACTCAAAGTGCAATATACCCGAGGTATATTATACCCCAGGTATACTATACCCGATGAGGTATACAATACTCTAAGTATACAATACCTGAGGTATACTATACTCGTATACTATGCCCAATTTCCATCATTTTATAAGTTAGTGGCAAAATGACCTAGTTGATAATCGACTGTATAAAGATGCTGCGCCTACGTTTAAAAAAAATACTAAATAAAATATAATGAACCCTGAGTTGAATTGTTTTCTCGCCCACGGTCCCTATATAGGGACTCTTTAGTTTAATGGTGCGTAACCATAAAAATAAGTGGCGTTGAGGAAGCTCTACCTTTTCCTATCAGGCTACGCCTTCAAAAACAATCACTCTTAAATAGGTTTTTTCATAGCACTGCGTTTTTTCATTTCTATTGTTTCTAACTTATAAATAAGTTTTAATGAAACACTGATTCATTTCCGCTTTTTATACATTTTTTAAAAAATATAATGGCTGGTCATTATTATTTATACAGTGGCTCCATTTATCATTTTATGTAACAGTGGCTGGTATTATCATTCACATTAACAGTATGTCATTATCATTTAACAGTGGCTGGTCATTATCATTTATCAGTGGCTGGTGGCTGGTCATTATCATTTATATAACAGTGGCTGGTCGTTATCATTTATGTAACAGTAGCTGGTCATTATTATTTATGTAACAGTAGCTGGTCATTATCATTTATGTAACAGTGGCTGGTCATTATCATTTATGTAACAGTGGCTGATCATTATCGTTATAAACTATTTATTTATTTATTTACATACTCGAGGTTACTTTATTACGAAGTTTCTCAATAGTCAATAGCTCTCATATTGATAGCTTCAATGAGTTTCAACCATTATATTCTTCTACAAATATTTATACTGAAATTATCGATTATTTTGTAAAAAAAAATTTGTAAGAATAATTTTAGGACATTGTTTTATTATTTTTTTAAAAATTTAAAACTTTAGAAAATAGGTTGAAATTGGTGTTTAACCAATTCAATTCAACCAAACGCTTCTTGCCATTTTAGTCAGTAAGAAAATCATCAATTGTTGTAAATATATTAATTAGTCTAATGTGGAGTACCAAATATTTATATTAGCTTCAGCATTTTTTTATGCCCAGAAAGTAGCTAAAGACCAGAGAAAGGACAGTTTCGGCTGCTTGAGCGAAGGACGTCAAATTCTGTAAATTCGGATGTTCTCGCCGCTAAGCAAACAATGTATGAAGCAGGCTATCCGTAACAAATCTGTACCTTTACATGATATTTTAAAAAAGTAAAATATACATTATTATATCATTAAAATGTCTATCTATTATTATGTGTGACCATATTAGGAACCTATATAGCCTCATTGGTAGCTAAGGCCCGTATTCAAAGACGTTTTCCTCATTTTCCTAACATTTTCCTAACATTTCCTAACACCTAACTTTTTCCTAACATTTTCCTAACATTCTCCAACATTTTCCTAACTTTTTCCTAACATTTCCTACATTCTCCTAACACCACCTTAGGTTTAGGTAAGAGAAATGTTTTTAAGCCACGAAATTTAAATGATCGTTCCCGTGTTTTTAAAGTCATTTAGAGGCTTTGCATGATTTTTTTTTAGTAAGAACCTAAGGTAGTTAAGTCAAAAAGTGATACCATTGTAAATAACGTAATATATCGCAAAATATCTATGTTATTAACTTATTACCTGGATTTACGACACACTTTGTCGTATTAATAACTATCTACATAAATTTACATAATATAAGTTACTGTTAATCCACTTACTTTACTATTAGGGAGTTTACCCTGAAATTCTTTTAACACAATCAGATTTTTTATATTTCTATGGTCTGTTTTGTGGCGGCTATCAATTCAAAGAGGAAATTCAGTTGGTCCGTGTGTGAATAATTCAGCCATTATTATAACCAAAAACATTTTTACACAAACAAAAATGAATTTGATGACAAAATACGAAAAACAAAATTGTGTAAATGATTTAGCAAAATAAAAACAGTGTTGCACTGATTACAGGTCTTCATTTAGAACACCTTTGGATTCGTACAACCTGGTCCACTTTCAAACTTGAAACGCTTGATACTGCTTTATTTATGAAAGCTGTTACAATAATTGAACATTGTATTTGTATTAACTCTACTGTTTACTGAAAACATATGTAAATAAAGTTTCTAATATATTAACATTCGCCAAGCAAGGCCGCATTGTTGTTTATGACAAAGTGTGTCGTAATCCAGGTAATAAGTTAATAACATTGATATTTTGCGATATATTACGTTACTTACAATGGTATCACTTTTTGACTTAACTATCTTAGGTTCTTACTAAATAAAATCATGCAAAGCCTCTAAAAGACTTTTAAATCACAATAGGAGAATGTTAGAAGAATGTTAGGAAAATGTTAGGAGTTTAGGAAAATGTTAGGAAAAAGTTAGGAAATGTTAGGAAAAATGTTAGGAAAGTTAGGAAAATTAGGAAAATGTTAGGAAAATGTTTAGGAAACGTCTTTGAATACGGGCCTTAGTTTTTATGTGCTCTGGGCATGAACCTAAATCCGAGCCGCCACAGTTGAACCACGATAGATTCGATAGATTTAAAAAAAGTGAAAAATGTATCAGGCTTTAAAAGTAAAGGTTAATGGCCAGGAGTTTTAATAGAAAATTTGTCTAAGTAGGTAGCGTGACTGGTTGTTTGTCCAGAAAACACTAAGTCTATCAAAATCCTCTGCTCCAGGTCATGCACTGCTTAATAAACAAACATCTGTGAGCATGAACTCAGATATTTCCCCGGGGAGCAATAGTTCTTTTACATTACCATTAAATCGTGTTATATTCAATCATGTTGATTGTCTGCATGGACAAATGCCTATGCCTATCTATTGTCTGCATAGACAAATATCTGTGACTACACTTAAACTGAAGATGCATTTCTTGAATGGGAAAATATAATAAGCTCGTTTGCTCCACAGATCCCCTCAGACCACCACAGATATCAACAGTTCCCCTCAGACTACCACAGATATCCACAGTTCCCCTCAGACCACCACAGATATCCACAATTCCCCTCAGATCACCACAGATCATGACAAAAAAGTAGGTTCTTAGTCTATATGCGTGGATGTATGAGCCATTCTCTCAGGCCACGATACAGGTCAATCGAGAAAACTAATTTCACAGGAAATCAGTTAAAAATTCAATCCTATACCATGATAAACTAACTAGATTTCGGGAAAAATAAAACATAGCGTCTTAAAAAGGCAACCATCTTGAAATTTTCAAAACAATTTTAGGAAAACATATTCTCTTTAAAAACTATTCTTAGAGCTCATTTAAAGCGTTCTGTGTCCAAAATAAACCTCAACCACATTGTGGCTGGCACTGTTATTGAGATATAACAAAATAGACCTCAACCACATTGTGGCTGGTACAGTTATTGAGAAATATAACAAAATAGACCTCAACCACATTGTGGCTAGCACAGTTATTGAGATATAACAAAATAGACCTCAACCACATTGTGGCTGGTACAGTTATTGAGATATAACAAAATAGACCTCAACCACATTTTGGCTGGCACAGTTATTGAGATATTACTAAATAGACCTCAACCTGGTTTACATTAACAATGTAAACTATCAACTTAACAGATTAAACTATTAACAATGTAAACTATCAACATCACAGAGTAAATTATTAACAATGAAAACTATCAACATCACAGAGTAAACTATTAACAATGTAAACTACCAACATCACTGAGTAAACTATTAACAATGTAAACTACCAACATCACAGAGTAAACTAAAACAATGTAAACTACCAACATCACAGAGTAAACTATTAACAATATAAACAACCAACTTCACTGTGTAACTTTAAATTAAATAGAAAAACTGGCAATAATTTGTGAGTAGATCAATTTGCTTGTTGTAATCGATTAAGTTAACAAAGTAGGTTGTTGCATGAGCATTACTTGCTTGCGTTAGTCTGGAGCTAATGTGTTTTATATTGCTCGGATAATTAATCATTACCATACAATACAGACAGGTACGTTGCCCTTAAATCTATTTTAATTTTCTAGTTTTATGACACTTTATGAAATAAGCTAGGCAGTAAAAGTTAAAATACGTATTAAAAATTCTAGAAGGGGACAAACTATGATAACCTATTTTGCTGTGTTATTTGTAAGTTAAATCTTAAAAGTTAAAAAGTTTTAGCAATTTAAAAATCGCTAAAAATCAATTTCAAAAACCTTTTATTTGTTGATGAAAAAAAACAAAATATACCGACTAAAATCCGAAATTCTTAAATAATAATTATAATCATAAATCCGAAATTCTTAAATAATAATTATAATCATAAATCCCGAAAATTCTTAAAATATAATTATAATCAATAAATCCGAAATTCTTAAATAATAATAATCATAAATCCGAAATTCTTAAATAATTCAGTTTTATAAAATAAGAAGGGCTTGTAGCAGGTCAGGACCCAACTCAACTTAAGAACTTTTAAATTCAGAACCTTTATATTCAAATACATTGTATTTCTATTGGATCTCAAATGGTTTCAAATTGAATCCAATGTTGAAATTTTGTGTGTTACTGAGTCACGTAAGTTTTCTTCAAAAGGTAGGTTTTTCTCGCTACACTGTGAAGTAGACAAAAGAGCCTCCCGCATAATTTTAAAAAGAAGCCTATACTTAATTGTTAAGGAAACTTAGGCCTCTAGTGAGTTCAGTAAAGTCTAATAAAGCCTTTGTAGTTCGCTCACCGCAACAACCTGCTGAGTTGGGCTTAATTATCTGTTATAATGCAATTGTAACATTGTTTGCTTCTGCAACGAATTGCTGAAACTCGAAATGTTACACTGCGAGTTACGAGATAGACTTTACAACGCAAAGAGGAGATCAAATTCTTAACATCAATTGTATCTTAATGTAAATTAAAAATTTACATTAAGATACAAATCTCAAATTCTTTACATCAATTGTATTATAATGTAAATTAAAAATTTACATTAAGATACAAATCTCAAATTCTTTACATCAATTGTATTTTAATGTAAATTAAAAATTTACATTAAGATACAAATCTCAAATTCTTTAGATTAATTGTATTTTAATGTAAATTAAAAATTTACATTAAGATACAAATCTCAAATTCTTTACATCAATTGTATTTTAATGTAAATTAAAAATTTACATTAAGATACAATCTCAAATTCTTTACATCAATTGTTTTTAATGTAAATTAAAAATTTACATTAAGAATACAATCTCAATTCTTTACATCAATTGTATTTTAATGTAATTAAAGATCAATTGTGTATCATTTTTAATTTATTTTTACTTTTTCTTTCCTTCCATTGAGGAAAAATAAAAAAATCAAGATGTAGGCACTTACCATATTTCTAGTAGAGTATAGACGTAGTAAATGAAGAGTGAATAGGGTGGTTGGACTCGGGTAGAAGTCACACAAGTGAAGTAGTGGACCGCTAGAGAGTATCTAAATAGCTTTGACTCCGCTACTTACTCTCTTATATAGACTAGACTTATCCCCTTCCCATCCTCTCCATAACTCTTCTATTATCTATTAAACCAACTTTAATAAAAAAAACCTTAGATAATACAATTCAGTTTTTCCGGGGTTTCAAAGAAAGTTACGTTTCTGAAGAAAAGTTGACATAGAAGTGAAATGATTATTAAGAGTAACATTAGTTATTAAAATTGATAACTTTGGTTTTGAATATGTTGGTTATTTCCTGCCGTTAAAACAGTGGAAAACAGGGCATACTTGAAATTTCGTGTGTCTACAGAATAATTGGAACAGATCAGGGTTCAGAGCTGAATCATTCTCCCTACTAATTTTTTAAATGGTTTTGAGAGCATGTCATTGAAAATTCATTAAACTGTTTAAAAATATTGTGGCGAACTATTAACTGGTAAAATTAGAACGAGGAGAAAGTTTACAAGGACTAGGACTTACGGACGGCGAGATTACTCTGCAGGATGGATGTATTATGAGAGGTAGTAGAGTCGTAATACCTCGAACCCTTCAAAACATTGTACTAAGAGAACTGCACTTAGGACACCTCGGAATGGTACAAATGAAAAAGTTAGCTAGAAGATTTTGCAATTGGAAAGGAATAGAGAAAGATATGGACAATCTAGTAAAAGCCTGTAGACAATACTGTGAAAAGCAGAACAATCCGGCCCGGGAAGATAATCATCCATGGTTACCTCCATCAGGACCATGGCAACGCATCCATATAGATTTTGGCGGGCCCAAAGCAGTCAAATATTATTTCATTGTTGTTGATGTGGAAACGAAGTGGATTAAGGTTTCCCAACTAAAGTAACAACCTACCAGTGGTGCATTACGAAATTAAAACAGCTGTTCAGCACGTTTGGTTTACCCTATTTACTAGTTTCTGACAATGGCCCGCAATTTAAATGAAGAATTTTTCAAGATTTTCTTCATAAAAACGGTATTGCTCAACGAACAACATCACCGAATCACCCAAAATCAAATAGTCTTGCAGAAAGAGCTGTCCAAACAATAAAAAAAACTATTAAAAACCATGAAGGCGGGAAGTGTTGTGGAGAAGCTTGCAACAATACTGGTACAGTTAAGAAATTCCGCTCAGCAACCACTGGCGAATCTCCATTCAAACGAATGTTCGGAAGAGAAATGAGAAATTTAATGAAACCGGATGAAGATATCCTCTACAGAGAGAGGAGAAGAGAGGGGTCGTAGGACGAAAGTTTAAAGTAGGAGGCAGAGTTCAGATCAGGGAATATAGAACAAAAAATAAATGGTCATATGGAAAAGTTTATATTATGGAAAATGGTCGTGGTCATAGACAAAAAATTGGAACTGTAATGTATAAGATAAAGACAGACAATGGAGCTATACATGCAAGGAGCACGTTGATCAGATGAGACCAACTATGCTTGGGAGAGAGGGAAGTGCTTCATCTGATATGAGATCTCACTTAATTGTTATGAGTTCAGTTGTCATTAGTTTATATATATCTTAAAAACACACAAATTCTTATATTACTAGAAAGACTTTTCAGTTATAGCGTTAGGTTAATTAAAGCTTAAGTTTAGTTCGTTAAGTTGGTTTTGTAAATTAAAGAGAAGTAATACGGACAGACGTTCAATTAAATTAAACGGGTATTACTATGTTCACAAATGCATTAAGACCAATGATCTTTAATGGTAGATAAATACCTGGTTGTACTTACTGGTAAATACTTCATATTATATTCTTCGTAATTAAATAAAGGTCAGAGTGTTCAAGCACTATCGGCGCCCCGATGTTAGACGTAACAAAATAGAGTTAAGACATTATGTCGACCCATCAATGATGACGAATGTCAATTAATAAAACAGTTCCCAGAGATATTTTGCATTATATTTTGCTTGTTACATTTCCTAGGTGTACCTCGCACAATTATAATGAGTCAACTAATCATGTTTTGAAAAACTCGGTAGTATCAAATAATACATATATCGAAAACTATTGTTTTTGAATTATCCGTTTCAGGCGTTTTCAAAAACTCCTAAATGGTTTCCACAAAGTTATCTGTCTGTACGTGTATTTGCGTGTGTGTGTCTATAGTATAATGTCTCCCTGTATATTTATGCTAGAGAGTTTAAACTTGATACAAAAATAAATTTTTAGATCTTGCTGGGCTATCCGGTAAATATCTTTTTTTATATGGGCTTTTTTATTTTTTTTTTTGTATCTTTTTTTATTCTTTTTTTTTATTCTTTTTTTATATCTTTTTTTATATGGGCTTTTTTATATCTTTTTTTTATATGGACTTTTTTTTATATCTTTTTTGTATATGGGCTTTTTTTATGGGCTATCCGGAAAATATATTTTTTTATAATGTCATTAATCCACAATAATGACGCAGAAATTCATAAAAAAATAATGTGAACAGTTTGAGATTTAGCACGCATGTAGTTATATTTCAGGAAGTTTTGAAAACCACTTTGTAGGTCTTGGAAATTCCTAAAACGAATAATTCAGATGGAATCCTGGTTTCAGAATTTTTTCTCAACCCCAATACTTTGCCTAAATCTTACGGTATAAATGAGGAAAAGTAAAAATATCTATTTTATGTATTGTCTATTTTATCTATTAATCAGTATTAAGCTAAGCGAAAACTTTTTACTATGCTTCATTTTAAAAACTGCAATCTAGCGAGCAAATCGAGCAGATTGTTTCTAAATTTTATTATTAATAAAAACATTTATATAAACAACCATGTAAACAAAACAATAAACAAAAAATCAACCGTATAAACGAAGCATCTTCTTATTATATAAAATTATAAATATACGCAAAAACTAGGGAGTAGTTTATTACTCGTATTTATAATACATTAAATTTAGCGAAATATAAGCAATCAAGCGAACCAAGCGAGACCCATTTTCTTATTTTGGCATTAATATTTTAGAATACGCAGCGAACGAATGTTTCCCAATTTACTCTATTGAATTATACATCTATTTAAACTAGCGAGCGAAGTGGCTCAGTTTTAAAATATTTTTACTTGATGTATTCTTCTGACGTGAGTTCTTCATGCTACGTATTACTAGATTAAATTTTTGATGAGTCAGTATAAGTATGAAACATATCTCCCCCGAGCATACAAATAGACCTATGGTCTGATTTTTGAGCCAAGGTTAATAGTCCAAGAACCAGGCCTAAAAAATGTGACTCATTTTGTACTACTTCAAACCAAATTTTTATGAAAAAATACTTTAAATTATAAAGGAAAAGCATAGCCCGTCTATCTAAAGTGGAGCCCTTCATATGAATGCGCACAAAATTCCAGTTTACTTGCTATAAGTAGTTTCTTGTAGGTTATGTACAAAAAAAAGAGAACAGATTTTAAAGCTGATAAAATGTCTTATTACAGGAGTGTTTTTCGTCAAAATCGGAATTGTTAAATGACCAGAATAATTCACAAAAAGTAAATTTTTTCACAAAAATTCGTTGATTTTACATAAATTAACCATTTTTTTAGAGTTTTTGGAAGAGCCATAACTTTGGTTGTAGTCATCTAATTTTGATGATTAAACACTCGGTTTATAGAGCAATTTATCACCTTGAAAGAGAAAAAATGTTCTATTCATGTGTTTTTTACCATGAACCACTTATTTCAAGAAAACTGAATTTTGTGCGATTTTCTAACATTTTGGACATGCGCATTAATATGAAGGGCTCTTCTTTGGATTGGCAGACAATGTTTTTTCATAATAATTTTAGGTACATTTTCAGAAAAATTTGCTTTGAAGTAGTACAAAATGAGTCACATTTTTTCAGGTCCAGCTCTCGACTGCAGAATCATATCTCACTGCAGGAGATATGATTGATACAGACACACGTACACACCGACACACACATACACTCAGCAATGAAAATCAGTCTGAACGACATGAAAATGTTAACAAATAATTATGATGAAACCTTGGTTTTTAGATTTTTAGGATAAACACAATACTTTTCCTAATACCAACGGTAGTAGATAAGGAAAAGTAAAAAGATTGATTAAATTAAATAAACAAGAAATTAATTACAACGTCTTTTATGTACCCATCGAAACAAAACATCAATAGATAGAAAAGGTTTTAGCGCGTAAAGGTGTTAAAGCGACACAGAAATGATTATCGATTTTCGTATAGTTATAACACAAGAGATCCTGGTACTTCATTGTACAAGATATTGGATTTACATGCGCGGTATTGAGGTTATACTAAACCATCTGTATTCCTTTGTATTTCAGAGTAGTATGACTTAACTTTATTGTTTTAATCAAGCATAATATAATAGTTTAATTAATACTGTAGCAAGTAAGGAGGTTAGAATACAAAACTTGCAAGTACGTAGCTATGAAACTATCAATTAATTTTTACTACTTTATAAAAGTACAGAGTTCGTATGTATGTGGAAAATTTATTTTAGTACCGGTCCAATGCAAGAACAGCGCTGATTCCTCTCCATTTTAACTGTCCATTATAAGTGCCAGAGAGACTCTTTTATTTTTGTCCATATTAACTGATGTTAATATGGACTTTTGATTGACCATCGCAATTTTAATTATTTTTATTTAGCGTTTCAGTTATGTAAATTTGAGTAAAACGAGATTGTACACAAATAAATTTATATTAATACATGTATTGTAAATATGGGATTGTTTCTATGCTATATATATTTTAGAATATATCAGATAGAAGCATTGCGATTATTTTGTGTCAACAAATATGCGTCAATATATTGAGACAGTTCAACACAAAACATAATTTGTCCCGTACTAAATGTAATTCATCCCGTACAAAATGTAATTTGGCGTAAAATTGATATTCAGATTATCAACAGGATGGAACATTTAACATGCACCAATATTACATCTTGAAAATATTTAAGGATCCTAATTATATGTTTTCATCCAAAAAAAAATTCTTTAGGTTCTAAACAACATATATATCAAACAACAGCTTGATTGCTATCTATTAGATATTACACAATTCTTTAAATGTATACTATATAAAACATCTTCGGACTCGCTTCGCTCGACCTCATATAGTAAATACATCCGTTTCATTCCCAGTGGTCACTCGTACTTACACAAATCATCTGATAAAAATTGTAATAATGCTGATAAAGAGATAAAACTTGGAGCATACGAGTATATACCTCTTATACATGCGTGCCAAATCCGATAAAATCATTTTTCTGCGTTTTATGATTTATCGAAATTTCTACTGTGTCATTCTTGTGGGTTAATGACGTCATAAAATAATTATTTTCCGAATAGCACAATGACACTAGGAGCTTAGATGATAAAACACAAATACAGACAGACAACTAAAGTGAAAAACCATTCAGGGGGCCTTGAAAACGGATAATTCCGGTGACATCCGGTTTCAATTTTTTTGCAATCACAACACTTTCCCTAAATATTTGCGGTATAAATGAGGAAAAAAATAATTTTGGCGCGCAGGTCCAAAGCTGAGCAAGTTTTATATATATAGATAGCGAATGATTAGCTGATAATTTAATACACATAGTAATACAATAAATTCATACGTAGCCCGTCTGTCTATCTGTCTCTCTGTATGGCTGTCTGTCAGTCAGTCTATCGACTGTTTGTCAAACAGTCTGTCTGTCTCTCTGTATGTCTCCCTGTCAGTCTGTCTGTATGAGTTGAACAAAATTTTGTTCAAACAAAAGTTTGTATGTGTTTTTGTGTCTTTATATAATTTAACATAATTCATTTATTTTGTCTGATCTAGAACTCCCTGCACTTAAAGAATTTTAGTTTGAAAATGTTTTCCATACTCATTGGTTTAATTACAGAATGGAGGTGATGGAAGATGGTAACCTCATGGATAAAGTTAGAGTTCTTCTACAAAGAGATATGGAGTACTACGAACAACATCAGCAAGTGCTTCAAGAAGCTCTTTGCTCTAATATAGTGGGTAAGAATTTATCACTTGTATAGCATTTTTAAATAACATTTCAAGAATAATGATATTTTTTTATATTTTTTACCGTAAGTAGACATAATTTTATATGTTAATATTCAGCAAAGGAAACATTACTGACTCGTGCTAGTTACTACCTGCGTCGGCTCCGCCTCAGCAGGCAATTCGCTGTTTTCCAGAGTCGGTCTGTCAGGTGGGCTAATTACCTGCCTTGGCTTGAACCTCGGCAGGTGATTTTCATAAGCCTCCTAAATTCAATTTTGCTACCTAGTAGCAAAATATTCTAATATTAGGTTCACAAATGCATTAAAAACCTGCTTTGGTCATAATTGCCTTGATATTTTTTTAATTTAAATCATTAAATGAACAATTGTAATATATTTCATTGCTGTAATATATGTATTGTTAATTTAAATTTTTCACACTAATTAATTAATTAATTTAAAGTGTCACTCTAAAAAAATATAAATATTTGCCAATAACTAACAAACTAAAAGTTAAATAAAGATTTAGGTCTTCCGATGGTGACCGCGTCAATGTAGATGAAGAATCCGACGTTTCGCTTTCACTGTGGGAGGCATCTTCAGGGATGTAGGACATCATGGATAGAAACATAATGCTCTACAAAACTAAACGGATGCCTCCCACAGTGGAAGCGAAACGTCGGATTCTTCATCTATATTGACGCAGTCACCACCGGAAGACCTAAATCTTCATGACAATAACCGCGGAAGCCTACGCAGTTTATTAAACGTAAAATAGCAATAAAATGTGACTGTTACTCCTTCTTAGGTTACGCTGTCTGACAATATGTCGTACGTCGGTCGGAAAACAGTCAGACAATAAATAAGTATAGACTGTTTTAAAATAACGACTAATATCATAATGATATCACTGGATAGATTCACAACTTATAAATGTAAATTTGTATCACATTTGATTTCGAGCGGTAAAGTTTTAGCTGTATTATCTATAAGAGATGGTCTGGCAATTCTATAATTTAGTTCTATCTATAGTTTAGTTTTTATAATTTACTTTGTATAAAATATAAATATATATTTTTAAAATCGATTTCTGAATATTATTTTTTTAAATATAATTTAATGATAAGAACTCTCAGTAGCTCTTGCACAGAACTTGAGCGAGAGCTCCGTCTTTCTCTAGTCAGGTTATGGTTAAGTATATACAATATGTCCTACATCGGAAAACAGTCAGAAAATAAAACGTTCTTGACTATGGTTCGGTTATTCTATTGTTTGGTATTTTTATGGTACGATACTGTTATGGTTAGGTATTTCTATGGAATTTTTTATGAAAATGTGTATTTCGGATGTGTTTGCTAGGAGGTGCTCTAGATTTCCCTCACTATGCTTCATTTGCTGCTATCAAACTTGTGACCTGGTGGGAGCAACAACAATTAGCTGTATTCGGCTGCCCTTCTGGTCTAATTACAGGTAATTCCAGTCATAAACAATTGATTAGACTTTTACTTAAGTCTAAACTATACTTATAACTACTTTTTTAAATATTTGATTGCAAAAATGTGTATTATTGTAGCATATTTATGCTTAAATAAAGAATAACATTTATCAGAAACATTAATTTTTAACCTACTTCTTTGTATCAATTGCTGTGTTACTATCTTTTGCAGATACTAAAGGGATCGAAGGCCAAGCTGCTGGTACGTCAGCTGCTGAATTCGCTGAAAATGTCAATTCATCATCAAGTCAACTTTTATCTCATCTTCATACGCTGAGTCAAGAAGCGTTAGATCACGCTGACTTGCAAGTTCTGACTTGTACTTTAGGCACTGCTTCTGTTGTCGCTAATGCTCTATGGATATACAATATCGGAAAAGATAAATTCCCTAGAGGGTAAGAAACCCCTTTATTTTATTTATTACCATTTATTAAATGCTTAACATTCCCTGTTAATTTTAAATAAAATTCTGTTTTTACTTTTCCTCATTTATTATGAAGTCACCCGTGGTGTAGTGGTTAAGGTACGCGGCCAATACACAGAATAAATGGACTTTAAACTTCCGAATATATTTAGTCATGGGTTCAATCCCAGCACGGGCCTCTGGGATCTTTATGAGAGGGACAAAAATTCTGCATACCACATCCTTCAGAAGGGACGTAAAGCCGGTGATCTCGAGCCTGTGCGTTGTCAGGTACTCGTTAAAGATCCCTTACCCTAAATGAAACTGGGTATAGGCAAAATTTAGGACCCTCATAGTAGATTCATTATAATACTATTGTGTGTCTGCCTAGTAGTGTGTTTAAGTGTATGGAGGTTTGGTTTAACAGCGAGGGCACGTGTTGTTCCTAGTTTCGACTAGACTATAAGAGTCAGTGAAAATATGTATGATTGCTTGAAAAAAGCATGAAAGGAACCATTGATTACTTCTGTCTAGATTTGATGAAATATACCTACTCTTGAAATTAAAAGTAGTAGAACACTATCTTAGGGAGCTGGCAAAAAGAGCCCAACAACGTGGCCTACTTGCCTGGTAGTTACTACCTCTCCCCCCCCCCCCATATCACTACTACTTCCCTCATTTATACCGTAGATATTTGGGAAATCTATTGCAATTGCAGAAAAATCTTAAACCTGTCTCTTAAGTGGCTATTGTGAGGTTGTCTTTATGGTTGTGTGCGAGTTTGCTATTATATGTTTACGCTATAGAATTGAAACTCGGTACGAAAATCAAGCTTTGGTACAATAGCTATCAACTTGGTACAATAGTCAAGTCAAGCTATCAGAAAAATAATTTTATGACGTCATTACCCTGCAATAATGACTCAATAACACAGCAATTTCAAATGTGAAAAGCTATAAAACGGGAAAAAATAAATTGGACTTACAAATGTGCTTTGTTTCATTTCATTATCACCGTTAGTTCCGATTTATTTATTTTAACAAATTACAATAAGCGGCCGTTTAATGGCCGATTTTTACAGCTCCACAGATATCTAATTTATACGATTTTAAAAAAATCGTTAAGTATTGAAAAATGATCCAATTGAGCTGTTTTTAATATCTGAGGTCGAGCGAAGCGAGTCCGAAAACGAACTGTCATTTAAGTTTCGCGATTTCCTTTTCCCGAGAATGAAAAATATGAGTCCGATGAGCGGGTTTTGGGGTTTTGGGTTGCTATAGGGTTAGGAAAAGTTTTGAGGTACACGTACCCAATTTTGTTCAAGCATAGTTTGGATTTTTGAATCACTTAAATAGTTAGAATCAGTCAAAGTATATCAGACGATTTTAAATTTTGATGGACGGCTCTCAGATTGGGTAAAATGTTGTGTTTCTAGTGTATCACTGGCGAAGAGTTTGAAAGAATACCAAGACATGGTGGAAGCCATGGCAGAAAGGCTGCTAGACATGCATTGCAGATTAGTATCTCTGTATGTTCTCCAGGATGCAGACTGTTTAGACTGGCAAGCACAACATCATTTCTTTGAATATGAGAGAGGGTCGTATGTTATACAGATGTGGTGGCTTTACATGGAAGGTGTGGTATTAGACAATTTATATATATAATATATATATATATATATATATATATATATATATATATATATATATAACTTTGACCAGGTTAATAACAAAACAAGTGATCAAAAAGAAATAAAATAACAAGATCAAGAAGAGAAATGATGAGGGAAGTGAATGATCAAGAATGTTGCTGGCACCAAGCAAAGACGTTTTTTCCAGTTTAATAAAAGAAAAGAAAAAAGAAGAAGAAGTTCTTTGTTTTGTACTTAGAATAATACTATATATAGAAGGAGCACAGGACCGTATCAGGACAATGTAATTTCACTGATAACACGAAAGCTGGTTGACTGGTGCACTTAAGTAGGGGTGCCACCCTAAACACAAAACATTATTTTAAATATGTGTCATAAATATCTATTAATGAAAGATCGTAAAGAACAAATATAATAACTTAAAACACCTGCTGAGTATTTAATAAAACCGGTCTTTGCAATACAAGAATCTACATTTATTTGACGAGAACTACTTTTAATTTAATTATAATAAATACGTTAAACAAAAATTTAAAATGCTTTAAATATTGTAATGCACCGATATTTATATTAGTATTTTATAAAATAATCAACCATTAATTAGTAATAAAACATAATAATTCAGCAACCGGAAGTATTGCCAACTTTTTTAAAAAAATTGTAATTTGTTAGGGTGGCAGCATTACTTAAGTGCACCAGTAAACCGCTTTTCGTGTTATCAGTAGTGCTCCTTCTATATATAGTATTATTCTAAGGTTTTGTAAATAGAATCAGAATCTATTCTTAAAAACATAAGTCGTGAATAAATTTGTTGAGGTCATATGTGAACTCAATAGGATTCTATAAATCGTTACAAAAATTTAAACAGGAAAAAGTAACGAGGTACCCCAACATATTATTTTGTATATCATTTGATACTACCGAGTTGAGGCTCTGTCGACGCCCTGATGAGTTAGACGTAACGAAACAAAGTGGGACATAACATTATGTCGAGTCATCAATGATGACGAATGTCGAATGATGACACTTTTTTTTCCTAGGTGTCTCGCACAATTATATTGTGTCATGTATTATTTTGTATTTAAACATTTTATAAGCATCTAAAATGAAGAATTAGTTTTTGGTTTTGTAGGAACTAGAAGAGACTTGTGGAGCACTGTGCCTCCTAAAACAGCTCAAAGAATATTTGCCGGAATGCTCAATGAATCACTGACAATACTCGCATCAAGATATAGCCAGGTAAAGTTGGAGTACAATGTAAACGAGTTTTAACTTTAGTATAATATATAATTATAAATATCCATCCACATCGCGTTATAACACAAACATGGCTTGCTCGCATCACAAAAATTAATTTCAAAGAACCGATTCGATTTTTGGCTGTTTTGAAATTTTCTTAAAATGGTGGCCGGCTAAAATTTTAACAAATGTCACCATTTTTGGAAAATTTTATTTAGCTAAATTTAAAATAATTCTGGCGCGGTCAAATCATCACAGTTTTTGTGATGATTTTATGTAAAATGTATTTTTTTATCATTTTTCATAAATAAGATAAAGTAGTATAGATATATTGTTATGGGATATATCTTAGAATAATACTATATATAGAAGGAGCACTACTGATAACACGAAAAGCAGTTCACTGGTGCTCTTATGTAATGCTACCACCCAAACAGTATACAATTTTCTTAAAAAAAAGTTGGCAATACTTCCGGTTGCTGAATTATTATGCTCTATTATTAATTAACGATTGATTATTCAAAAAATACTAATATAAATATCGGTGCATTAAAATATTTTAAGCATTTTAAATTCGTTTTTAATTAAAATTATATTAAAACTTGTCCTCGTCAACTAAATGTAGATTCTTGTATTCCGCTATCCTTTTGCCATCTAAGATCGGTTTTATTAAATACTTAGCAGGTGTTTTAAGTTATTATATTTGTTCTTTACGATCTTTCTTTATTAATGGATATTTATGAGATTTATTTAAAATAATGCTTTGTTGTTAGGGTGGTACCCCTACTTATGACCACTAGTCCATCGGCTTTAGTAGAATTACATTGTGTTTACGGTCATATGCTCCTTATATATTAGTATTATTCTAAGGGATATATAGTTAAAAATAGTTATATTTACTCTTCACAATGATTCCTCCTCCTGTTATATGAGAGAGGAAAGGGAATGTGTAAAAATATATTTATTACTTACAGGCGACTCCCAGTAGTGCAAGACTTCCATTGATTGTAAATGATATTTGTAACATCCTGAGCTGTCTCGCTAAACTAATCGCAGGTAAATAATTACATTTTATTATTGAATCGTGTAACCTGAATGTTTAAGGGAATAGTAGCAATGCAACTGTTTGAAAATTTATGTAGTGCTGGCTGTAAAGTTTGATTTTATTACTGTGGAAATGTTACTCTTTAGGGGGTTACTCCCCAAAATCCTTGAGGAGGTTTCAATGAGGTTACACAGAGCCCCTGACAGCCCCTACTAAAAATGTTTCAGGCCTCTCAATGTATTAAGATAGACTATGCCCCCTCTAGTATATATCTCTATGCGTAAGAATACCACCGTGTAGTACAATATTCTCTAGAGCAACACTCATAAGAGTTTATCCTATACTGTCAAAAAGATGATGCTGACAGCTGCAGTCATCACGTTTCTTAGGCATATTACCTGGAACACAGATTTGTTTTGTTTCAGTCTTCTTTACATTCTATTGAACTGTAAGCAACTGTTGACCTTATGATATTTCTAACTAAAACTCCCATCTGTACCTTAAACGACCCAACTTTTAAAACGTTTCGTTTTCACCCCACTCTGTCGCCCATCCCCCCTCTCCCCTTCTTTAAATGCTAATTTCGACAATTTAAAATTAAATTAAATATTTTTTTACTGCTTAATATAATTTTTTAAACACATTTAATCATTTTATGAGCACAATTTTTTTTAGAAAAATGCGAACACTCTATTGTAAAGGAATAAGGGGATTAGAGCAAATACTAGAAATGATTATCGTAAAGGAACAAAACCTTAACACAATTAACTTTGCTTACCAAAGATGCAAAGTGCTTTTGACCTAACAAGAAGTCTTTCTCAGTGTCTGACAAATAAATTACTTACCGAGTAAATAATTCAAAACTCATAATAATAAAAAATGTAATTCTTCTTGTTTTTAATTGCTGTATTCTATTTTCGTTTGGACATTTAATAAGCCCAATTTTGTTTTGAATTTCAGCTCTAAGTACAGGAGTTAGAGAGATGACAGGTGAGAGCCAAAGTTCGCAGATAGTAACTCAGCTTCATGATAAGTGCCACATACTGTTTTGCTGCCTTATATTCAAGGGAGCTCCTATCATGAAATTGTATAAGGTTATATTCTTAATTACGCTAGATAAATTACAAACTAGATATAAAAAATATTGTAATTTCACCCTATTTGAACATTATATCATTAACAATTATTAATTTCAAAACATCTTGATATCTTGTCACATTGAATGACATTAACACCCTCCCTCGTTTAATAGTCTTACTTTGTAGAGAGTTTCGCAGTCATGGAGAGTGCGCAGAGGTTTCGTTACACTATCAGCCAGTTGATTCTGCGTTGTCATAACTTTCTGGATATTGTTTCCATCTGCCTCGGATGACATCACCGGATATCCGTACCTTTCTGTTTCTTTCGTCATCAGAAAAGTAATTTGGAAAAGCAAACAAGTGTTCTTCCTCTTCGGTATCTTGTTTGATGTATTTTTCTTCTCAGTGTTTCAATATCTTGTATCATTCGTAGTTATCATATTCATACTTTCTGTGAATACATCAGCATTCATGAATTCATCTGGTTGTTGAGCTCTTTCTCAAGTTCCATATGGTAACCTATACGCTTTATCAAAATTTACTAAATTCCAAATACTTTCCGAATGGCATCCCTTACGCCGCGTTTATTCTGATAGCAAACCTCTCATGATAGAACTGCTGTTAATTTTTAGCAGCTACTACGTTCACCTGACTATCCAGTTGATGACTATTCATTTTAGGTTTATAGCTTTGCACGATTAAACGAAACAGTCTACTACTACGATTTCTCACACCAGTTATAAAATATCTAAAACTGATAGTTGACATGCTTCTGGTTTGGAAGAAAATACCCTGAATACTTATCTTGAATGCCTTAACCAGAAAAAATGTTTAGTTATATAAGGAACATACAAGACATCTTTTAAAGAAACTAAAACCCAACGATCCTGTACCAATTCTTCAATATCTATTGATCATCATCCTAATGCTTGTAAAGTATCTCCACTAGCTGTAACAAATTAATAAATTCCCTTTCTAATAAACTCCTGAAAAGTTGAAAAGAACAACGGACTCTAGCTCTGTTGTCTACGTACCATGATTCTCTATTGGTTTCAGTAGTTAAAGCAGCTTGAGTTTCTGTAATTAGGATAAGAGAATCAATATTTATTAATTTATTTATTGCAGAGCTTAATTAAACATCATTAGCTCCACGGAACTCATGTAATAATAACAAAGCAAGATAAACAACATAAAGGTTGAGGTATTTGATCTGGCTTGGGGTTAAAAATAAAATATTACTATGAAACATTGGCCTTGTATTATAAAATTGAATATTAAATGAAAATATAATTGAACTGGTATTCAAATACTCGTACAACAAAATTTAAAAAGGGATGTCAAAAGATAGGTAGGCCGAAGATGGAATTGGCAGAAAGGTTAATAGATATAAAAAGTTAGGAAATAGATAATTTGAAAATAACAAATTAACAAATAAGAAATAAAAATATATGTTGAAGTTCTCTTTAGATTTCGTTCAAAATATCAGTTTCTCGTAAATAGTTAAATAGGTTTTGAATGATGGTTTCATTGTCACCTAAAAGGTCAGGTAAATTTGAAGGAATATTGTTAGCTGGTTCGGTGGTTTGCCATCAGTTATACTTTTCTAACATTGTGTCACTTTATGGAAACCTTGTTTACAGTATCCACATCGTCTTTTATACTTTGATTTTTCTTCATTTTTAAATTTATGCTGGTAACCAAAGTTTTATAAATAGAACTTTTCTATTTATAAAACTTTGCTGGTAACTAGCTAAAACTTGTTGAGGATATTCTCCTGACTTAAGTTGAAGAGCTCTCTTATGTGCAGTTTTGTCATATTGTGATGTAAGTAGCCTATTGGAGGAAACAATTTCTCTGGCAAAGTGTCTAATATTTTACAGACCAATCTAAAGAGAACGATGAAACATCTGGCATATCACAATGTTTGTATGAATCACGATTTAATTCTACATTCTAAATTATTACTTTGTAATGATTCCAAGGAAGTTATTAATATAAGGATGTTTCGAAAAACTCAAATATTCAAGGCTTGAGTTGAAGCTCTAGAAATGGTAGGGTATTAGTTTATAAATGTACATAAATAATGTCTATTTAATTTTAGGCTCTTCATAGAGGGTTAGAGGGCGTTGAGTGTTTGAACGAGGTACCCAAACCCAGTATTTCGCCCTGGTTTGCTTTCGTCAATGATGACATAGATTTCGATGTGAAGAGATCCACAGAATTACCAGCTAAGAAAGCTATTTCACTGGAATTGTCTATAGTTACGAGTCAACCTTCAGCATCTTGGCCGCTTTTATTAAAGGTAAAATAATTCATCATTTAAAAACCACTGTATAAATGTTGTATAAAGCCTGCATTAGTATATGTGTTAGTAGAAGATTCAACTTTTACATCGTAAAAATAATAAGTGTTGATGAAGCTCATTAGAAATAAAGATACAGAAAAACTACTCCACAAAAAAATATCGGCAAAGCACTTTCGACCTAGCTAAGGATACAAGAAAAACATTATAGATTTACTTTTATTTTAACAAAGTTTGCATTAGTTTACACAATATATATATATATATATATATATATATATATATATATATATATATATATTATAATATATATATATATTATATATTATACCTAATTAAGGTATAAAAGACCTAACTTGGTCTAGGAAAATGTTTGGAAAATGTCTTTGAATCAGTAATGAGCTCGAGCTAAAAGCTTGAGTACTCAAGCTTTTGACTAGGATTGAGCTGGGATCGAGCTTTAAGTGTGCTCGAGTTTTCGATTAAAAGCTCGAGCTCAATCTTGGGCTCGAGGTAAAGTCTGGGTTGAACATCGAGCCTGGGCTCGAGCTCGATCCTGTGTTCGACAATAAGCCTGAACTCGAAATCAATCCTGGAATCGATTTCGATCCTGGGCTTGAGCTTGAAGTCAATCCTGAGATTTCCTTAGCGTATGGTTTTGTAGTGTAGTTTTAGTTGTTTACTTTTTTGCTAATGTCTGTGTTTTGGACCTGTAAATGGGGTTGGCATTTTTTGGGATGCTTAAAAAGGGTTGGCATGTTTGTTGGATACTATAAAAGGGTTGACGTGCATATTGGATGCTGTAAAAGAGTTGGGATGTGTTTTAGAGGCATTAAAAGGGTTGGCGTGCGTTAGATGATGCAAAAGAGTTGGCGTGTATGTAGGATCATGTAAAAGAGTTGGGATGTGTTTGGGATGCATTAAACGGGTTGGCGTGTGCTGGTTGCTGTAAAAGAGTTGGGATGTGTTTTAGAGGCATTAAAAGGGTTGGCGTGTATGTAGGATCATGTGAAAGAGTTGGGATGTGTTTAGGATGCATTAAAAGGGTTGGCGTGTGCTGGTTGCTGTAAAAGGGTTGGGAAGTGTTTTAGAGGCATTAAAAGGGTTGGCGTGTGTTAGATGATGTAAAAGGGTTGGCGTATGTTAGATGATGCAAAAGGGTTGGCGTGTGTTAGATGACGCAAAAGGGTTGGCGTGTATGTAGGATCATGTAAAAGAGTTGGGATGTGTTTGGGATGGATTAAAAGGGTTGGCGTGTGCTGGTTGCTGTAAAAGGGTTGGCGTGTGCTGGTTGCTGTAAAAGGTTGGCGTGTGCTGGTTGCTGTAAAAGGTTGGCGTGTGCTGGTTGCTGTAAAAGGGTGGGCGTGTGCTGGTTGCTGTAAAAAAAGGGTGCGTTGCGGTTGCTGTAAAAGGGTTGGCGTGTTTGCTGTAAAGGGGCGTTGGCTGGTTGCTGCTGTAAAAAGTGTGCTGGTTGCTGTAAAAGGGTGCTGGTTGCGTGTGCGTAGGAAGATGAAAAAGGCTGGCGCGTGTGTTGAAGGCTGTAAAAAATGTGGCATGTGTGTTGAAGGCTGTAATAAATGTGGGGTTTTTGTTGGATGCTGCTATGCTAATATACCCTATAATGGACATATGTTTTAAAATACCTAATTTTTTTACTTCAGGACTGTCAGAAGAATCATTTATGATAATTTAATAAGCATTTTAATGTATCTTTTCATTGATTAATGTGTTTTTTACATTATTTACAGCTGTTGATGATGAGGAGTTGCTGGGTGGCTCTGAAAATAATGAAAAGGGTTTTTGATAATCCAAGCTATGTTGGATGCGATACGAAAGAGAATAATTGTAAAGGTGAGTCATGGAATAGGCCTGGGCCTATAGGACTAGGCCTGGACTATAGGCCTTTTCACTTTGCCTTATATGTTATTCTAGTTTCGAAAACAGTGGATATTATGCTCTGCTCTTATTAAATGTTCGAAGTTTACGAGAGTGGTAACTAAACAAACAATGGTAAATTCGAACTCTCCTACCTAACCAAGGATCTTGAATAAAGGGGATGACGCATTAAGGAACTTTTTTGACCCCATGAAAGTTTTATGAGATAGAGAACTAGAAGCAAACTTACCACTTTCCCTTGATTATAATGAAAAAAGCGCCAAACGCAGGTTATGTAGCAAGGTTGTCGAGTTTGCTTCTCAACTTTCTTCTGTGCTTCTCGTGATTGTTACATTTGTGGTGCTTGTTAAGTCATTTGTGCTTATATAATTTTAAATTTTGGAATATACTTTGCCTCTTCAGTGAGTGATAATTTAAGCGTGTTTTGTTATAACCTTCTTAAGCAATAAACAATGGAAACCATTGTGACGTAAGTTT
>JACMZG010000022.1:47127074-47137074 GCA_018340805.1 Microvelia longipes | reverse complement strand
CAATTGTTTATTTAATGATTCAAATATTTCTTTGAAGTATATCGTTCACCATACGTAAAGTTACATCTTGTAATTACAAACACACACACACACATTTCAATTTCAAAAATCCTTTATTTATTGATAACATAAATTATCAAGTTCCTACTTAGATTTAATTTACTCCATATTAACTAAGTATTTAATTTAACCCCTTGGAATTAACTAAGTATGCTACTTCCGCAACGCACCCATGTTTTGCAGATTGCTGGTCACAATTTATTAGGCAACGTAGACTCAGCAACTTCTAGATCTATGTTTAGAGCTGCTGTGGCTGTTCATGCTGATAAATTGTGATCGAGCAACCTGTGGAAATTTCGATACAGATAAATAGTGGTACCACAGGTGATCAATTGTTCAGTTTTCATTTTCCAGAATTAATTTAATTAAAGCCATTTCTGTCACCATTTTGTGTTTCAACGCTATTTCTTGGTAATATTATGGTTGTGTGAGAGTGTTAACAGCACCATTTCATGGACATTGCCACTTCTCACCATCTCATTCATCACCATCACATCAACCTTCATGGTATTATACCATCAACAATTTAGGATGTCATCGCCACCTTCAATTTATCTTAGGTTTACGATGTAAAGAATCCTATTTTATATTACGAGGAAGGGATAGAAGAGGACATTTCTTCATCATACGGTTCCTGGGGTCTCATTGCACGCTAAGGCCAAATTAATTATTATGTACAGGGCTTATGGTATATAATAATAACGAAATTAATATCAGAAAGTGTTCTTTTTTATCCATTTTATCGCTTACAGTAAAATACAGTCCGATCTATTATTCATTTTGTGCTAACCAGCTTATAGGTTTGAGGTGAATCTTGGTTCGGCCAATTCACCCCACAACTCATACAAAATATAAAAAAAAACATGAAAAAATAATTAAATAAAAAAACAACTAATACAAAAGAAACAACAGATGGTAAAAAAGCAATGTTACCAGAAAATTAAATTTAATAATAAACAAATATAGGTATATACAAAACAAAAATGTTTATATTGTTAATTTTGTTAACAAAATATTGATTATATATTCAATAATTATATGCATACATATATATATGTATATGTGTGGTATGAAACGTACCATTAGAAACGTAACCACATTTTTTTGCCATCCTTAACACAATATAAGGTATTGGTTACATGACCACACACACACACACATATATATATATATATATATATATAATATATATATAATATATATATATATAATATATATATATATATGTATATGTGTGTGAGGTGTGATACATACCATTAGAAACGTAACCACCTTTTTTTTCCATCCTTAACACAATATAAGGTATTGGTTACATGACCACACACACACACACATATATATATATATATATATATATATATATATATATATATATATATATATATATATATATATATGTATATGTGTGTGAGGTGTGATACATACCATTAGAAACGTAACCACCTTTTTTTTCCATCCTTAACACAATATAAGGTATTGGTTACATGACCACACACACACACACACACACATATATATATATATATATATATATATATATATATATATATATATATATATATATATATATATAATATATATATATATATATATATATATATATATATATTATATATATATATATTATATATATATATATGTATATGTATGTATATGTGTGTGAAACATACCATTAGAAACGTAACCACCTTTTTTTCCATCCTTAACACAATATAAGGTATTGGTTACATGACCACGATGAAAATAAGCGATCTGATTTAACCCTCGTCCAAGGAAACATACTAAATATTTCATTATAGATTTTTCTTTTTAAATGTATACAACTTAAAAGTTTTATTTAAAGCTTTTTAATAATAGAACTCTAGTTTTTAATTAATTGTTTATAATTATATATTTTTAGGTTTTATCGAAGAAATGGGTAATAGATTGGGATTGTTTGCTTAATATTGCTCTTGGTATTAATGCTGAAGCAGTATGGGACCTTGTTTCATCCCGTCTTCTAAATGTAGAAGAAGAACTTCCCACTCAGACTAAACTTGCTATACGAGAACTAACTGCTACTTTTAAGCGCCATATTAAACATATTGTACTCGAGTAATATAGAGGTTTGGAGGTAAGAAATATTTTCAATTTTTCTCATTTATAAATAAAAATAAATAAATACTTTTTTTAGGTAGTACGTAATAGAGCACTTTATTGGACCGTTTTTAGGATGAGAAGCCAATCATTATTGTTACAGGAGGTTATTTAGCACTTTTCACCTCCGAGGACAATAATGAATGTAAAAAAAACTCCTAGGACGTAAAAGTAATTCATATATTGCCGCCATTACTGAAATGTAGCGTGTTCAAAAAAACAATCTGTGTAAAACCTTCATGAGGTTTCTTTAAAAGCGTTCATTTTGTTTCTGTTTTTGTTCGTAGACTATTTTTTTTTTCAATTAAGTATATAACGCAGTTTATTTAATGAGTGCTACCTCAAAAAAAATAGTGTATGCCATCCGGCTGAGAATGTCTTTATGTTTTGGCAATTTTTCCCGACTCGCTTCGGTAAATCTAATTGCCGTGACATAAAGACACACTTCTCAGCCTTATGGCATAATTAACTATATTCTATTTAGGCTGATTACAAAACTAGCATTAGGATACGTCAAAAATAATTTCAAAATTAAACAACTTTAGCTTCAAAAAATTCCTCTATGGTGTAGAACGGGTTCTCGAACAAGAATTCTTTTATGTGACTTGAGAATTGCTTTTCTGATTTTTCTCTGAGGCTTTTGTCTATGTGATTGTACAGCTTAATTCCGAGTACTCCGTCTCCAACTCTGGCCTTATTCAGTCGGTGTTCTGAGATGGCTAGGAAGTTTTTACTTCTGGTTTGGTTGTCGTGTTGGGGGTTTTCATGCATGGCTTGATTTGCTTTAACAATTATCAGGCTTACATAAATATACAAATTTACTATAGTCATTATGCTGAGATCATTAAAGAGTGGTTTACATACTGTAGCTATATAGAAAAGTAAGTGTTTCCTCCAAAAATCCAAAACAGGGATTTAAACTGAATAATTTGTTTCAGATATTTTAAGACCTCCTGAGTGGTTGTTACCAAGTTGTCTATCTGTATGTGTGTGTGCGCCTATCACTGGCCTGGGCAAACTTTTCAAGCAAAGGGCCGCTTAGTCTTTTTACAGCCACTCGCGGGCCGCATTCCTTAAATTTCAAAGTATGCTAAACCCGCAACAAATTTCAGTTACGCTGGTGTTTTACGAAAGTCAAATTTATTCTCAAAGAATAGGAATTAGGGAACTTAAGCACTAAGCCGAAAAACAAAACAGAGTATCTTCGTCAGATCTTGAAATATAACTGAAGGCAAATTTTGCAAGAAAACTAGGCGTAAAAATAATCTTAAAAAGTATTCCTATGAAATAAAAGATCAAAGGGATTGTATTTCATCAACTCTTTTTCACAGAAGGCAAAATAGCTTTTTTATCTAATTATTGTGAAAATAAAAATTCACTAACAATAAAATAATATAAAACTAAAATAAAATAAAACAATTAGAATTCGCCAAATCCGACAATGAGAATTGATATGAAAGGCGGCCGTTCTTTATGCAATTGTTTCTTATCTTACTAGTTTTTGTTTCTCCGAACTTTGAAGTTAAAGTAACAATCCATTATTTCCTTATCTTGGTATCTAACTTTTCATAATAATTTTGAATTAGATAATTCATTTGCTTATATACCTAATATTTTTTATTTATTTTATCTTTTTTCTAAACATTTTAAATTTGGCCCGCGGGCCACATAAAAATGCTCCGCGGGCCGCATGTGGCCCGCGGGCCGTAGTTTGCCCAGGCCTGGTCTATCATCACCTAAGCTCCCAGTGTGTTTAAGCTAGAAGATCAAACTTGGTACAAAAATAAAGTTAGTTCTAGTGGTGCTATCTAAAAAATTATTTTTTACAACGCCTTTAACCATCATTAATGAATCAGCAAAAATTGAAAATTTTCATAAAAAGATTAAAACATTTTTAAATCGATTTGAAATTTGCCACACAAGAACAAAAAAATGTTCATCTAATTATCAGCATGAGTTCAACTTATATGTTTTTGAAGTTCAGAGTTCAGGCACCAACAGAAATATGTTAGTGATACGATTATAGTACATGGCATCAATAGCAAGTACTCTGTACTTCAGGTAGACATACTACTTTATAATATAAATGTTTATAGAAACAATTAATGGTTTTGTTATCTAGGTTTGCGGAGGACACAAGAATTGAGGAAGAAATTGTGGTAAATATCATGAAAGTCCCGTCTAAAAAAATAATTCAACTATCTTATTCATGTGACAGAACACGAATTTATGCCAATTTTAACTAGCTATGGATGAGACTTAGATCCATCTCTAGATTCTCTTCAATGAAAATTTAAATAAGTTTCAGAAAACCTCAAGCATAAATCAGCAGAATCAGATATGAAGATAAATTGTAGGTTTTTATGCCTTGATGACAGTGGATTGGCTTCAGGTTTCTATAATTGAAGAGATGGAAAAAATAAATCTATGACAAGTCATATTGTTTTGAAAAGCACATAGTTTCTATATCTATACACAGTCCCAGCAAAATACTAAATAAATGCACATCAAGGACTTTTTTTCAACTAATCTCTGCCTTTTTCATTAGACTTTTTTTAAAATTAATTGAAATTTTTGAATTAAATTGAACTATTTTTTTTATAATGTCTGTATTTTAAAAATAAAGTTCTTACTCTTAAGCATAATATATTACAACAGAATATTTAATAAAAAAAAAGGTTAAGAGATGCTCAACCCAGCATATTTCTTTCAGACATAAAAAAACAAAATTTAATTTAATATTTTCAGGACAGAGAGAGTTTAGACGTGAGTAAGCCAGTCACGGGGTCCAATATAGTTATTCATTATAAAAATGTACCATTAAGTCATATTCATTATTTTAGAACTAACAAATGTATGAACTATGTACTGTACTAATATGTATGAACTATGTACTGTACTGATATGTACATCCTCAGTAATGTATGAACGATGTACTGAACTGATATGTACAGTACATGCCAAAATTGTACTTACCTCTACTATAGTCTTCCAAGAGAGAGACTAGATACTCCCCCAAGAGAGAGACCAGACACTCCCCCAAGAGAGATACTAGATACTCCCCCAAGAGAGAGACTAGACACTCTCCCAAGAGAGAGACTAGATACTACTCCAAGAGAGAGACTAGACACTCCCCCAAGAGAGAGACTAGACACCCCCCAAGAGAGAGACTAGACACCCCCCAAGAGAGAGACTAGACACAACAGTAAACCACTTAATAAATTATTGTCCTCTACTAGATAGAGAAAGATCATTACTAATGCAGCAATCAATGACTCTCGGACTTAACTGGCCTCTTCAACATTATCAGTTACTATCAAAAGACCTTAAAACACACTTTATTCAATTTATTGAGGCAATTGATTTAGATAAACTATGACCAAAATAAAATTAATATACATTATTTATATTAATTTACATTATATTAATATTATATTAATATAATATTTATTATTTTTCATAAGATACAAATATATCAAACACAGGAAAACATAAGACATTAAATTTAAAAGAAAATTAATGTTCAGAAGATTCTAAATTTTACTGTAGGAAGAAAAGAACAGCCGAAAAAAACATTTCTCAAAAAGAACGAAGTAATGATCAAATATCTATTGTTTTCAAAAGCATGTAGTATTTATATGGGACATGCTGATAATATACGGCCTTTTAGTAGGGTTACTACTAAAAGGAAAATTAAAAAAAAAAAAAAAAAAAAAAAAAAACTCCCCCAAGAGAGAGGCTAGATACTCCCCCAAGAGAGAGACTAGACACTCCCCCAAGAGAGAGACTAGATACTCTCCCAAGAGAGAGACTAGATACTCCCCCAAGAGAGAGGCTAGATACTTCCCCACCCCTCTACAACCCCTATTGTAGCACGCACTCTACAAACATTTTTTCAGTGACGCCAAATTAAACCACTTTATTCAACACATACAATTTAAGAATAAATGCAATAGGCAATTATTAGAACTTATTTTAAATTTAATTTACTTAATTTAAGACAAAGTAGTGGAAAAATTAATTAATATTTACGTTTGATTGTAATTATTATGAACAATAAAAAAATGACATCATCAAAGTACAGTTATGGCACCTGGCTACCCAAGGAATGATGAGAGCTGTCCTATCCTCCCTCTAAGTATTAGTCTCTTTGAATGCACACACACACACACACACTGCATCTGCTTAGTTAGAATATAGTGAGACTTACTCTTTATAATTTGTTTTTATTTTATTTATTTACCCTTAAACATTTTGTGTAATTAATATTTTATTATAGTTTAATATTATTATATATTAAATTATAATAATTAGTATAATAAAAATAAAAATAATTTATTTTTATAAAATATTTATTTATTTTTTATTTATAATAAAAATTATAATAAATTAGTATTTTTCATATTTTCACTTTTCCTCATTTATAATGTAGGTAAATAGAAAACATTTTGTTGCGGAAAAATCCGAAACCGGGTTTCACTTGAATTATCCGTTTCAGGTGTTTAAATACCTTCTGAGTGGTTTCCAGAAAGTTGTCTATATATCTGTCTATAAGTGTGTTATCATTGTACCTTCTAGTGCATTTATGCTAGAGAGAACTTGGCACAAAATTTAATCTATAGGTCTAGTTTAGTTGTGCTCTTTAGGAAATAATTTTTACATGAGGTTATCAATCGGATGCAATGATTCAGCAAAAGAATCAAAAATTCATAAAACATGCAAATATGAAAATAAACATGTAATAAAGTGTATATATATATATATATATATATATATATATATATATATATATATATATTATATATATATATATATATATATTATATTATATAATATGTAAGTAAACATGTAAAAATGTTCTGAAGTTCCTTGTACCTGATGTTTTTATTTTATTTTTGATATTTTTTTATAAATAACATTTTTTTTATTATAATGTTTATATTTTATTGTGTTCAGTATTTTATCATTATACATATATTATTATTTTATGTTGCTGTCATTTTTTTTTCTATTTTTTCCCTCTTTTAAAAATGATTAATTGTATTATATTTTATGATGTATATTCTTTGCAACTGGTATGAAATCCCGTGTTAATTAACAGATATAAAGGTAAAGCAATTTAAGTTGATAAATATCATTCCTCAAATACTAACAACTAATTTCATAAAATAAACATTTGTTTTTTAACAATTTTTCGACTCAAAACAAAATAATTATAAAGAATTATATTTACAAATTATAAAAGTAAGTCTAACTATAGTCTGTAAGCCTCCTCACCACGTCACGGTCAGATGCTTCAAAATAATATCAGTGAAATTTATATTTATTTACATTTACTATGCAAACATTTATTGATTTAGGTTGACAAATAGTATGTTTATACATAGTATATCTAGTAGTTTTCAACACCCAGAGCCATATTTTAGTAAAAAAAAGTTACAGTTGCCAACAATTTATACTGACTTTAAGTTTCCTAGTTCTAAACTTGGCAACACTGAATAGTCATTCTTTTGTTTAAAATAATTGAGTTTAAAATGCATTTGTTAAGTGACATTAATCTCTAGAAGTTTGTTAAATCAATTGTAATTCTTAACTTCATTAGTAAAAGGTAACACCTTGTAAACTTTATATCTCTATAACAACCCCTCAACTAGGGCAATTAATTTTGACATAGTTTGTAGCAATATATTAACTTCATAATTATTGGCGGAAACCAATTAGATCCCAGAGATCTTTCGCAATCTGCGAGTCAAAAATTAATAGACATACTCTAGATTTAATTTTCAAAATTATTTATGTTTTCACTGATATTATTTTACGGTTTATTTAAAAATAGATAATTTTTTTTAATCATGTACAATGTAAAAAAATTATCCAAATTAAACAAACACCTCTGAGGAGGTCCATTCACACCGCGATGATTAAATAGGGACTTTTTTGAAAAAAATTTAATCATCGCTTAAAATAAAAAGAACAAATAGTTGGTAAATATTTTTTACCAAGAATATAGTGTAAAAATCTGATAAAAAATCGACTACCAATCTATTTATACTTTTTATTCTCCATTCATCTCACAATATGGGATATTACACTTACACTCAACTATCATGAATTTACTAAAGAACAAATTAATATTCAATAAACAGGACAGTTAGGTATTAGTGATAATAATATTTATAATAAATATTTTTACCACTAAAACCAAATTAAATACTAAAGTCAGAATTATATCGAAAAAATATTGAACTTGTGATTTCTATATTTCAAGTCCTAGACATAAAAAATTACCCAATATACCAATAACTAAAACATAATTAAAACATATTTAATGGCAAATTTACAGTCATTAATTTTTTGATGTGCGATAAGTAGAAATAAACGAACTCTAATGAAAATATCTATTGCTATTTCTAATTTTCAAGACTCAACATTAAAAATAAAATATAAAATGAAAATTAACCCGAGAAGAGGAATAAATGTTAAAATTTAATCCTTCGATGATGTTACTAACTAACTATTATGAGTCAGGAAAAATTTTGTGATGAAATCATTTAAAATTATAAATTATTCGTGATTGATCCTAGGTGTCAAATAATAAAAATAAAGCCCTGAAGTGCTTATCATAATAATCATCAATAATGCAAAACAGTTTTTATAATAACTTAATAAACCTGTGTATCAGAAAAATGAATAACCCCTGGATACCTGCTAAAAAATAATTATGCCTCATAATAAGAAGCCCACTTATCTTTTTCAGAAATTTAATCTATCTAACAGGATCCGTTTTAATATTTATATGAATGATCTGAAAACTGCCTTCCGCCCTTGATTTTTCTTCCAGGATACTTGTAGACTGAATTCAGCAACTCTGCCCCCATACACTGACTCTAACCCCAAAAAACACTGACTCTAATTCATACATTTTATAATATGCAAAGTCATTTCTAAATTTTTCTCTTGCTACACGAATTGCAGACGCAGTTTCATCATAGTTATGTTTAAAGTTTTTCTGATAAATGCTTATCAAAAAACATAGCTTCATTTTACTCTTAAGTTCTTGATACTATATGAATTACATGAGTCCAACAGAGTTTTCTGTTTTTCCTCTAAACTTTTTTTAATAGTACTTTTGTCTTAAAAAGTTCTAAACCTAATTTATTTAACAGAGATCGTTTCTTTGTTCATGTGATGTCCTCAGATTCTTTTTACTTTTATTATAAGAGATTGTTCCAATCCAAATCAATATATGATGTCCTTGTTAATTTAATGTTTAATAATGAATATCTCCGTAATCAAACACTAAGAAATAAAAGATAACTTGGCAATACCTTTTAAAACATGGATAGAAAATACAAAGTATATAATAACCAAATAAAAAATAAATTAAAGAATAAACAGTGGTTTGATTTTGATTAAAAATTGATTCTACCCCCAGAAAAACACTGACTCTAACCCAACAACACTGACTCTAACCCACAACACTGACTCTAACCCAAAAACACTGACTCTAACCCAACAAAAAGTGGCATCAGCACTCTTCTTCTCCCTGCTGCCTCAACAGTTCCTCTTAGTAGACTGACTTCAGCAACTCTGCCCCCATGCACTGACTCTAATATCAAAACATATAATTTACCCCCAAAAAAGTTTAATAATAACACAGACAAGCTTTTTATCTGGCTATATTATGGCTATTACGCATAATATTAGATAGCTATAATATGAATACTATTTAAAGTAAAAATAAAACATAAATCGTAAAAAGTAGGATGTGAATAAGCAACAATGAATGAGAAAATAATTATGT
>JACMZG010000022.1:46848927-47114789 GCA_018340805.1 Microvelia longipes | reverse complement strand
TGGACGAAGTTTTCGACGCTTGTGTACTGACCCATAAACTGGTCTTAGATGGCAAAAGGGTGCGGAATACAAGAATCTACATTTAGTTGATGAGGACTACTTATTATATATAATTTTAATAAATACGTTAAACTACAATTTAAAATGCTATAAATATTGTAATGTACCGATATTTATATTAGTATTTTATGAATAATCAATCGTTAATTAATAATAGAACATAATAATTCAGCAACCGGAAGTATTGCCAACTTTGTTTTTAGAAAATTGTATATTGTTAGGGTGGCAGCATTACTTAGTTGCACCAGTGAACCGGCTTTCGTGTTATCAGTAGTGCTCCTTCTATATATAGTATTATTCTAAGCTATTAATGTAATCAAATAAACAGAACAAAAATACTGTAACTTATACTGTAAAACGTTTAAAATACAAACCAAAACACGAAAAATGTGCCAAAAGTCGAAAATAATTTATTTATTATAACCTTTAACTCCTTCTAGGGGGAGGTTTTAATCACGTCATACAGAGCCCCAAAATGATGTTTCAAGCCTCTTAACATATTGAGATAGACTATGACCTAACTGTTGACTTAACATAGATATAAAATAGGCTATGCCCTCTCTAGTGTAATATATACTATACTATGTGTATACTCTTTACTATGTTTTATAACCTTAACCATTGAGATCAAGGATCTTGAATAAAAGGGGATGACACACTAAGTCGATTTGCCGTACAAGAAAGTGAACCTATCGAAAACCAAAAAATAGAGAGAATTCAACACGAAATACACGTCAAAAACCAATTGCACATGCTTGGTACAAACTGCGCATGCTTACAATTCTTATAACAGTGCAGGTCTTAAATTTTAGAGGCAAACTTACCTCTCAATGGTTTGCCATTGTTTATTGCTTGAGAAGGTTATAACAAAACACGCTTAAATTATCACACACTGAAGTAGCAAAGTATAGTCCAGAGTAGAACCATACCAGAGTTAGAAACGTTTTTTTTTTACAGATGTGTCAGGTTATGTTACTAAAAACTGTCATGGCGTCTACGGAAATAAAAAATAAACTTTCAGTAATTATAATGTAACTTCTTTGTTTATAAAGTAACAAAAATCGTTTTATACTTAAATTTATCACAAAAATATACACTTCCAAATCAAAACATTGTTATTTAAAACATTAAGATAACATATGTAAAACGAAATCGTGTGATACTTAAAATCGGTATTCAAAATTTTAGGGCCCAAACTAAAACACTTTGGGGTACTTCTAAATATTGATCCTTGTAGTCCACATCGTGGGCCACAACGCAAAAATTTTAGCAATAAATTCCATCGTATAAAAAGTGAGATCATGTGCCTCAAAGTTGACAAACATTACGCTAGAGCAATCAACTTTTTCAGTTTTCAAATTTTAGGGCCCAAACTAAAACACTTTAGGGTACTTCTAAATATTGATCCTTGTAGTCCACATCGTGGGCCACAACGCAAAAATTTTAGCTATAAATTCCATCGTATAAAAAGTGAGATCATGTGCCTCAAAGTTAACAAAAATTACCCAAAGCAATCAACTTTTTCAGTTTTCAAATTTTAGGGCCCAAACTAAAACACTTTGGGGTACTTCTAAATATTGATCCTTGTAGTTCACATCGTGGGCCACAACGCAAAAATTTTAGCAATAAATTCCATCGTATAAAAAGTGAGATCATGTGCCTCAAAGTTGACAAAAATTACGCTAGAGCAATCAACTTTTTCAGTTTTCAAATTTTAGGGCCCAAACTAAAACATTTGGGGTACTTCTAAATATTGATCCTTGTAGTCCACATCGTGGGCCACAACGCAAAAATTTTAGCTATAAATTCCATCGTATAAAAAGTGAGATCATGTGCCTCAAAGTTAACAAAAATTACCCCAAAGCAATCAACTTTTTCAGTTTTCAAATTTTAGGGCCCAAACTAAAACACTTTGGGGTACTTCTAAATATTGATCCTTGTAGTTCACATCGTGGGCCACAACGCAAAAATTTTAGCAATAAATTCCATCGTATAAAAGTGAGATCATGTGCCTCAAAGTTGACAAAAATTACGCTAGAGCAATCAACTTTTCAGTTTTCAAATTTTAGGGCCCAAACTAAAACACTTTGGGGTACTTCTAAATATCCTTGTAGTCCACATCGTGGGCCACAACGCAAAAATTTTAGCTATAAATTCCATCGTATAAAAAGTGAGATCATGTGCCTCAATGTTGACTACAATTACGCTAGTGCATTAAAAAAAATGCTTGAAATAAAAAATGTTGTTTTAAAACGTGTTTAAAAAGTGTTTTCTTTTTTAAAATATAATTATATAACGGTTTTTGTAACTTGAATAATAAAAAAGTTATTTAAATGTGCATTTTCCTAGATTTTCAATGTGATTATGACTTTTCAAATTAGAGTGTCACAAATTGAATATGACGGGCATTGAAGTCATGTTGAATACTTTTAACATAGTTGCAACTCTCCTTCCCCCCCCCCTTCTCTTCATGCTGTGTTTGGTTATTGAATGTTGATTTTGGTACCTCAGACAATGGAAAAGGCCGTGGAGGGTTTGGCCTAAATGGACTCACTCCGGGGGGGGGGCGTCCTATATTCCTTTCCAAGTAGAGGGGTCTACTTTTAACTAGATTAGTATTAAAGATAATAGCAAAATTAATTAGATTTATTTACCTTAATTTTATATTAAATAATCTAAATCAAATAATATTATTGTATTATTAAATTTAGTTAATAAAATAAGTAAGAATAAAATAAACTTGACTTTATTCATTAAAATAAAATTTTAACTAAAATATTTCAGTTCAATCATTAGGGCCCTTTCGAACTGCTCTAGGGCCCTGATCAAGTATGCCAAGGGCCTCTTGAGGCATTAGTCTTCCGTTAGGATCTTTAAAGGCCCAAGTATAAAGATTGGGGGCCAAGGACCTAAATTTAGGTAACATTATTTTAAGTATTTTCAAAACATTTGTCTCAAGGATATTTTTAGGCCTACCTTAGAGTATTGGGCCCTGTGACTCTTGGGTTATGAATATATCATCGTTAATCTTTTTTTGAATTTTCGTTGTTCTTTCTTCAATCCTTTGTTTGGGGGCCCAATCAGGGCTGCCGTCTTTGCCTAGTATGGCCAGTCCGCCTCTAAATATAGTTAGAAGATAGATTGGCTAGTCGTTGAAAACGGGGGAATGGAGAACTAAATAGTAATTATAATAAACGAAATTTGTGTGGAAAATAGTATTCAGTCTAGGTGGCGCATGAAGATGGACTAGTTGAAGTTCTGAAAGATTGAGTTTATAATCAATAAAAGTACGAGTGGGTAAACAGTATAAGATATTTCTAGTACAATATATAATAGTGTATACAGCGTTTCCCAACCTTTTCAGTAACGCGACCCTATAATTTGCTTTTCTAAAGTTTGGCGACCCAAAAGCATTAATTTCGCATAACCTGAAAATTGCAGGTATTTTTATTTATTGCCGAACTAGTTATGACCCTACAGACATCGTCAAATCATAATTTTCATGAGGTTTTTAAACTTATACAGAAAACTACAAACTTATTGGAGTTCAAAATAAGTAAATTATATAATAGCAATAAAATATAAAAATTAAATCAAATTTAAAAATTAGTATTGTTAAATATAAAAATGAGCATTTATTATTTAAAGGAAAAAATAAATTCGTCTGGCGCGATATTTTCCTTTGGATGCGTGTTTCCGTGCTTAACAAGGTTGGAATGATAATTTTTATAGTTTTTTTACATTATAAGTTTACAACTACCCAAAATCAACAACCAATTTCTTGGTTAAGGTTCCGGTCATACTTTAGAAATTAAGCAGTTACAAACTGTCAAGCACTGCTCGTAACTTATTTTGTCTGTATTTTCCAAAGGAAATGCGCATAATTCCAGTTGGTTGTGCAAAACTATGCCTCTAAAATTATAAGTACGCACTATTATTTGCACTAGTTTAAAGCTTAGTACCTTTGTTTAAGCTTAGTCAGTTATCTAAGATTGAGATAAGTTAAGAAATGTTTACAAGAAAGTGTCTAGAATATACACACACATACATACACACACACACACACACACATATATATATATATATATATATATATATATATATATATATATATATATATATATATATATATATATATATATATATATCCCATATATATATATATATATTAGAGAAATGTTTTTGTCATTAGGGACCTTTGAAACGGATTTGTGTTGTGGTCTGAGGTTCGACTTCTGCCATAACGCCTATCCCATTACAGAGTTTCGCTAAAAAGAATAAAATATGTATCACATCAATAACTAATTTGTTGCTGTTGGTTTTCCACTAATAAGTCAAGTCGTGTTTTGTTTATTCATTTCACTGATTTAATTATAACGCAAAACTATAAAATAAATAAACTGGTGGAACAATTATAATTAAAAAACTTGTACGCGATATTAAACTAAATTGATGTTTGTTTCAATTCACATATAATTGAACATTATAATTTTAATAACCCGAACTTTTAAAATCATAGGAATAACATTTCATCAAAGTTACCAAGAATTAGATAAAGGCGGATGCCTCTGTCGGTAAAGGACTTCTTAGAAATGTTTTGGCGGCGGCTTCTCTTGTTATCGCATGTTTAAAGTATTATCAATTTCTAAAAATAATATCTGTATCAGCAAATCTGTTATTTGCTTATAATAATCTTTTTACTTAAATCTTTGCCATTTTTTGCATTGTGAATAATAAAAAATTTGGCGACCCAAAAAATTTTGTTCGCGACCCAAGGGTTGGTATATAATATATAGTATAAATATATTACTATAAGCCCTAAAAGGTAAATTTAGAAAACCCGAAAATTTAACCTGACCACCTTCGCTTATTAATATAATCAAATAAGTATAGTACAAAATTACAGTAACTTATGTAGTAGGACATTTAAAATACAAATCAAAATTTAAGCAATGTGCGGGAAGCCGAAAATAACCTCAACTCCCTCTTTAAAGAAGTTTCATTAAGGTTAAGCATTGCTCCTGAGAGCCCCAAAAAATGTTTCAGGCCTCTCAATGTATTAAGATGGGTCATGCCCTCTCTAGTATATATCTCTTAGTATGCAAGTATTAAGAAAACAATTTGTTTGATACGTCATGCAAGAGTTACAGTGGTATGCAAGGAGTAAACCTTATGAGTTTATTTATGAAAGACAACCTTTTTATAAACCCTTAATCCTATGAAGGTATTTCAGTAGTTTTAACTTTATCAAACAGATAAAAACCTTCTTCTAAGAATCAATCTGAATTATATAAACCTTATTATATCCTTTATCTATGATGTAAACATCCTGTAGTTAGCTAATGGATTTGAAACCCTTAACTCGGGTATTAAAGTCCGATAATTATTAAAATGGTTTTTAATATGAATTTTGAATTATTTTAATGTAAAAAATAATCACGTTAATTAATTCATCACACTTCCTATAATACCAATTTGAAGTACATAAAGTACATAACCATATATTGTATTAATTGTTTAATTAGTATAAACAAATAGGTTGTTATATAATTTGTTTTTTTACAGCTTGTGTATTTTTAAAATAATACATTTACCAGTAAAAATATTCTATTTCATATTTATTAATTACAAATATAACTATTTATATATTATAATACTATTTTCTTAATATTATAATAGACTTATACTTATATCCATAATTACAAATCTAGTTATAATTATATACATTTAGTGTAATTAAATTCTTATAATATTGTCCAATTATTTAGATATATCATTATTTTTTTATATTTTTTTTAATATTATATTGGTATATACGCAATATATACTAAAATATATAATTATAATAATATATATTACTATATTTCAATTTAATTATTGGCACTCTACATGTCGTTTCTCGCCATTAATGCCTGTATTGATAAAACTTTTGAGAATCAGGAAGCAACAGGAAGTGTTTAGTGTTATAAGGATGTAGTAGGAAGTGTGTATAGAGTGTAACAGTTGGTAGGTGTATATCAGGGAAAGTTTTATCATTGCATGGCACTCTACATGTCGTTTCTCGCCATTAATGCCTGTATTGATAAAACTGAAAATATTTTTCGGAATATTACCAAACTATACAGCTCTGACATATAGTTAATTTTACTTGTATAAAAGTATCTAAAGTATATTACAATAGATCTTTATCTTGTAAATTCTTATAAAATTAGTAAAAACTAATTATTATATTAAATTATGGCCGCCATGTTGAATTTTTCGAAATTTAGTATATATCTTTTTTGTTCTACTAATCAAGAGCTTACAACGATATATTACTCGAATTATTCCTTTAATTTAAATTTTTAAGTTCATTATTTTAGCCGCCATTTTTAAATTATTTAAAAAAAATTTAAAATGCTGACCATGAAACATATATTTTCTTTTTCTACTCTTTAAGAGCTCAAAATTTTTTTATCCGGTCCGCATTTGGCTGCTATTTGAAAATATTTTTCGGAATATTACCAAAAACTTTACAGCTCTGACACATAATTAGTTTTACCTTAATACAAAATTTTATTAAAATCGGTCAATTTTTACGGCAGTTATCGCGACACGTACAAACAAACGCGCCGTCCCAATCTTCTAGAATGTAAGAACTCACTTACGTTCGTTCAATAGTTATATTATATTTTAAATAAAACGCATCTGTGGCCCACGATGTGGACTACAAGGATCAATATTTAGAAGTACCCCAAAGTGTTTTAGTTTGGGCCCTAAAATTTGAAAACTGAAAAAGTTGATTGCTCTAGCGTAATTTTTGTCAACTTTGAGGCACATGATCTCACTTTTTATACGATGGAATTTATAGCTAAAATTTTTGCGTTGTGGCCCACGATGTGGACTACAAGGATCAATATTTAGAAGTACCCCAAAGTGTTTTAGTTTGGGCCCTAAAATTTAAAAACTGAAAAAAGTAGATTGCTCTAGCGTAATTTTTGTCAACTTTGAGACACATGATTTCACTTTTTATACGATGGAATTTATAGCTAAAATTTTTGCGTTGTGGCCCACGATGTGGACTACAAGGATCAATATTTAGAAGTACCCCAAAGTGTTTTAGTTTGGGCCCTAAAATTTAAAAACTGAAAAAGTAGATTGCTCTAGCGTAATTTTTGTCAACTTTGAGGCACATGATCTCACTTTTTATACGATGGAATTTATAGCTAAAATTTTTGCGTTGTGGCCCACGATGTGGACACAAGGATCAATATTTAGAAGTACCCCAAAGGTTTTAGTTTGGGTCCTAAAATATGAAAACAGAAAAAGTTGATTGCTCTGGGTAATTTTGTCAACTTTGAGGCACATGATCTCACCTTTTTATACGATGGAATTTATAGCTAAAATTTTTGCGTTATGGCCCACGATGTGGACTACAAGGATCAATATTTAGAAGTACCCCAAAGTGTTTTAGTTTGGGCCCTAAAATTTGAAAACAGAAAAAGTTGATTGCTCTAGCGTAATGTTTGTCAACTTTGAGGCACATGATCTCACTTTTTATACGATGGAATTTATTGCTAAAATTTTTGCGTTGTGGCCCACGATGTGGACTACAAGGATCAATATTTAGAAGTACCCCAAAGTGTTTTAGTTTGGGACCTAAAATGAGAAAACAGAGTTTAATTACTACATGATTTTTGTTTCTTTTTTATTTATATTAATTTTTATTAAATAATGTTTTTATGTTTAAGGATTATTTTTGTGTTTATTTTAAGTATAAACGATAACCGTGGCTCTAATAATAAAAAAAGTTACAGCAAATTTTCATATTAAACTTTTTTCTTGAATAATGCAGAACCGCCATGTTGTAACAGTCAGATAACCTAAAAAAAAAAAACGTTTCTAACTCTGGGTATGGTCCAAAATTTGAAATTGAATAAGTGTGTTGAGCTGAAAAAATCGGCCACTAAACGGCCGCTTACTGTAATTTGATAAAATAAATAAATAAATAAGCACAAATGACTTAACAAACAACACAAATGTAACAATCGCGAGAAGCAAAAAAGAAAGTTGAGAAGCAAACTCGACAAACTTGCTACATAACCTGCGTTTGCCACCTTTTTTTCATTATAACCAAGGGGAAGGTAAGTTTGCTCCTATTTTACTTGACTGAAAATTGGACATGGAGAAAACATATTCAGACATCAACTTCTAAAATTCAATCTTTTATCCATATATTATCAAGATCAGCCAAATTAAATTGGGGACTGGGATGTAAATCACTCAAAATTATATACGATGGAGCCTTTTTGCCGATGATTTCCTATGCTGCACCAATCTGGATAGAAGGTTTACAAGTTAGGGAAAACATGAAAAAAAATTAGAACTTGCCAACGATTATTAGCATTACGCATAATAAAAGGATACCGCACCATCTCTCATGAAGCATCCTGTGTCTTAGCTAATATTCTTCCAATACATCTACAACTAAATCAAGAACTCGACCACTACAATGTAGTACAAGGAAAAACTGTAGATTGGATAAATAGTGAAGACTTGGAACATGCCACTAAATTCAAGTTCTGGCCTCATCCAGCTTATTGTGTTGAAACTCTATTAACTGAAAATCAAAATGACAACGATTTCACAGTCACCATCTATACTGATGGCAGTAAAAGTGACAAAGGAGTAGGGTGTGCTTTTGTAGCATACTCTGGTCCTCAAGTCACTTTCACTGCTCAATATAGACTTTCAACACAGTGCACCAACTATCAAGCAGAACAAGTCGCAATTCTAAAAGCATTAGAATGGTTGCATCAAGGAATGAAGCAAACTGCAAATACGTCATAAGAACTGACAGCCAATCAACTCTAGACACTCTTAATAGCTGAACCATTCCCCATTAATAATGCAAATAAGAACATGATACATGCTATGTCAGAATCTATTAACATATTATTCAATTGGGTAAAAGCACATAGCGGTATACCAGGAAACGAAGAAAGCTGATTCTTTAGCCAAAGCCGCTAGTGAGGATGAAACTTTGCCTATTATATACGCCTCTTACCCAAAATCTGTTTTGAAATTTGTATCTAGACAAAAACAAGTAATGAAATGGAATACAGAATGGCAAAATTGTTCAAACGGTAAAGTCACCAAACAGTTCTTCCCCACTATCAGTGAAAGAATAAAATTTGGCCAATGGAACCACTCTTTTAAATTAACAATGATTTTATCTGGACATGGAAAATTTAATAGTTATCTTAACCGATTCAAATTGTCAGATACCAATAGCTGCAAATGTAACATTCAGATAGAACAAACAGTAGAGCATCTAATAAATGACTGTCCTTTACTCGACAGAGAAAGGTTACCTCTTCTCCAACACATTATGTCTTTGGGATTCAATTGGCCCCTTCCATGTAAACAATTATTACATAAAGACATCCAGGAAAAATTCCTAAAATTCATTGAAGAAATAAATTTTGATGACTTACTTTAAGTAATTTAAATTCACTAACCATAACATCATTTAAAGAAGATATCACGATTTTAATTTAAATTTTAAAAATTAAATCGACTTAAAAGAAACAAAATTTGAAGTATTTACTACTGAAACAACGGAAAAAATCAGTATGTTAGAATTAACATTTTCGAAGATCATTTTAACAAGATAAAGTTTCAAGATAAAAAGAAATAATAAATTACAAGAAATACGGAGATTAAAAAACAAACAAAGTGTTTAAAACGCATGTAGTACATATGTGGAACATGCTAAAATATACGGCCCATCATAGGGATACTACTGAGGAAAAAAAAAAAAAAAAAAAAAAAACTCCAACAATAGAACTGTGCGAAAGACTTCTAGGAAATATAACTTGCAAAATGCAATGCTACAAATTATCGGTGTTCAAAAGATGATATTCGAATGTCATACTTCATGACTCATAACAATCTTACAACAGTACTTATTTATGTATGAAGTTCATTCAACTTGTGCCAATGTCTCCATGCATCCTTTATCAGTTAACAATAAAGGATAACAACAGAAGAAGTACAATAGAAGCACAGATTGTACAATAGAAGAAGCATGCACGTCTTCTAGATTATAAAAATGAATAGATGTTGACATTTCACTTAAATTATGCACGGCATCAAAGCACAAAAGTGACTTGAGCAACTTATCTACTAAGTTACTTATATTTCATACCACAAATGCTGATATACATACTTCTTTCAGTATAAACAAATTACCTTTGTCGTTAAAAACAAATAATATAAGATATTATCTTCAAAAGAACTTCAAGTTATTTTAATTTTACTGTTTTTTTACCAAATAACTTTTACTCAAATATTATTTTTTAGTGTAACGTTATTATTATGCAAAGAAATTACAATTTTACTAAATTATGAGATCTAATTTAATTAAAAACTTTCTTATGACTTAAGTGAACCTTCACAATGAAAGACAAGATCTTTTGGCAGGATCAGTTATGACGTCATCTGACTCGTTCGACTAAATAATTACGGTACAAGAATTGGATCATATTAAATGCGTATGGAATACTATCACCTGTTAAATACTCTGTGTTTACGTACTGAAGAAGGCAACATACTTTTAATTTACCTGACTGCCTCTAGCCTGTGTCAGTTGTAGTAGGGCACAGAGTGTTAATATTTAAATTAGAGTTTTAAAACCCCTGCAGCTGTGATGCTGCCTGTGGTGCTTTGCTGCAGGTATAAAAACACAAACACTGTCCAAATCCATGACCCCTTATTTTATATCCATTTCATTGCATAAATTGTTAATTTATTTCCTTCAAATATTATTATTTTTTTAAAATGCCACAATTTTTAATGTGTAATTATTTGTTGTAGATAGCTGATTGTTGGTGTGAAGTAGCTACTGGCTGATGCATGAACATCATCATGTAATTACTCTGAAGTATAAAATGGATTCATAAGATTTGTGACTGACAGATATATCAATTTGTTTAAATGTGTAAGTAATCTCTATAATGCTTGCAGATTACAAAATTAAAACATATTGGGACTGTGGTTAAAAAAATTAAATATAGTTTTCCACAATAATTGGGCCAGATTCACCTAGGAATGTAACAATGGAAATGCTATGCTACATTTCGGAACTGTTCCGTCATTTATCATTGGTCAAATCAATGGCTAATTGTAATGTTACGTCCTTTATTTGTTTTTGTTACGTGTGTGTAATTTATCAGGGCATTGAAAGAACCTGAACACATTCTGCTATTCACTTCAATTTGGAAGATTAAAAAGTGATGTTTTTACCATTGATGTGCGATGCTCTCTTGTCAAAATCATGCTTAGCACATTAGACGTATATTACTTTATAGAAGTGAGTTTTGCTAAACACCTAGGAACGTTAACAAACCAGTACTATTGAAAAACCTTTTTATCATTTAACATTGTTATTGGATTGATGGCTCGACATAATTTCATATCCCACTCTAAAACTGAGTGGAACATGTTAATAGGTTTTCAGTATTTCCTAAGGGTCTATATCAATATAATTGATTGAATTTTCTACATAATTGTTAGCTCTATGAATATTTATTTTATTATTATTTTTTTTTAGTTAAAGAATCAACTATGGCCTTGCTGAGGAAGATTCATTTTTTATTATTGATGGACCTAGACTATCTGGTACTGGGCGAATATCAACACCAATATAATGTCAGCTTCAGCATTGTGCATTCCTACTTTCAGCAATGAAGATGATTATGAATTGTTCACTGAGCCTCTAGGCCCTCTTGGGGATTAGCTTATTATATTGTGTTTATTATAATGTTAAAGTATATTAAGAAGCTTCAAATATATAAATAGGCTTGCTTCATTTGCTACATTGCTGATATTAATAATGAATAATTTTAAGTTCTTATATTTATGCTTTAAATTACTAGGAATAGGTTTGCTTTCCTGGCAAAGGTTTGTAAATAAATGTGTAAGCAATAACCAGGGGTTACCAAAGATTATGAAATAATAGGTTTACTACATAATCTTTATGGCTTACTTGTCTCGTTAGATTCCTTTTTCTGGCTATTTGTATGCATCGAATGATTATCTGCATCGCATGCATTGTATTATATATTATTAAATATAATAATTAATTAATTTTATAATACACCGTTATAATCAGTTGGCTACATGTGAAAATAATGCTAGGGAACCAATGAGGTTAGTTCTGGATGTTAAACCATACCCTAAAATTCATATTAGGTCAACCTCATAGGTACTCCTACACCAGGGGTTCTTAAAGTAAGGTACCACTGGTGGTACCTGGAAAAAAACCTTAAACACAAAAGTTATGAAAAACTAATGTGCAAAATCACAACATATTACGATGATTTTGAATGAGCACTAGTGGAGTTGTTCATAATTAAAGGAACGAAGAAAAGAGTCTCTCTACAAAACAATAATTTATTCAAAGCGCTTTCAACCTAACATGAGGCCATCATCAGTGCCAAATATAACAGAAAGAATAAATGGCTAAGAGAAAGACATTAAAGGTTAATACAAGTCAAACTGTGGGATTCGCAGTTTGACTTGTATTAACCTTTAATGTCTTTCTCTTAGCCGTTTATTCTTTCTGTTATATCTGGCACTGATGATGGCCTCATGTTAGGTTGAAAGCGCTTTGAATAAATTATTGTTTTGTGGAGTGACTCTTTTCTTCGTTTCTTTAATCACAACATATTACCTCTATTTTTATTTTATTTAAGTAACTATTATGAGAAAATAATAATTCTGGTGCAAAGGTCTACTAGTAATACTAAGGTGAAACCATGCTTCAAAGATTATCCATGTTATAAACATATATAATGTAAATAAAACTTGATATTTTATATTGAGTAATTCAACAACTATTATTGTTACAAGTATTAGAGTTAATATAGTTGGCTTGAAAAGTCTGGTAAGACAAAACAATCCAGTGATTGCACTCTAAAAATTATTGATCTTACCACACATAGGTAACTTGGCTTGGTGACAAAAACTTAGAGAATCCATGCTCTACACTATTATTCCATGCTGACAACTGATTATAAACATGTGATTTACTATGTTGTCATGTGTTAAAAGTGGTTTGCTAGGTTTTTTATAAACCAATGCTTCAATGTGTAAAAAGGGGCTCACTAAGCATCTAAAGTAACATAATATATCTATTTTTTCAGAAATTAACATATTTCTTTTTATTTTTGCTGAAACTCTACTATATCTTCCTATAATTGTAGCTGCCATATTGGTTGTTAAATTTTGTTAACCCATTTCTTGATTTCTGAAGGGCCTTTTAACAATGTATTGCTCAACTTATTCTGCTTAATTGACTTCCATTTTGAAAAATAAAGTTGTTTTAAAAATCTCAACTTGAGTTGCATGTGTTTTTTATCTAGCATTCAAAGGATTTCAAACAATATACTCTGACTTTTAATTAGAAGTACATTTATACCAAATTTTATCCTAATTTGTAAATTTGTTACTGCCGTTATTGGAGCACAAATAATTGAATATCTATCCACATTTTCTTATAAGAACTCACTGACATAGGTTCAGTAAAATAACCATCTTATTGGTTGGTATCTTGAAGACATAAAATTTAATTTTCCCCATTCAAATCTAGATGAAACTAAATAACTGACTTATGAAGAGTTACTTCTTTTGATACAGGATTTTATTTGACATCGAGAGTAATAAATTTAGTAATGAGAATTTCTTTAAATTTACTGTTAAGGGAAAAAGTGTTAAACAAATATTATACATAGCTTGTCTTTAACTTGTCTATCAGCCAGTTGGTAAAAGGGAGAGAGAAATAAACAATCCCCATTTAAAGTCAGGGCATGTAGAGTGATAAGTGAATTTTTTTTACTATTGTTGCCTCCACTGAAACAGGGAGGTGAGTGAAATTAGTGAAGTTTTTAAAGTTCCCACCTATTCAGAGTGGAGGGATTAAAAAAGAGCTTGGAAAATTAAGTCCAGAGAGGTAAAACTTCTAAAATCCACTGTTAAAATAACAAAAAAAAAACAATGATAATATCCACTGCGTGAGATAATTCTATACAGTAGTTACTTTTTCTACACAAAGTTAATTTAAAAGACAAACCAATATGAAATATCATAGAATAGAAAGAGTTGTAATTATAAATTTAAAGCATTTTATACTATTTTTTTATGTAATATGCCTTTTAATAAAAACATGTAATATGTAAATTAATTATAAAGTCTAATTATAAGTATTATTAAGAAATATTTATTGTATGAAATATTCTTTAATCTGATATATTGCAATAAATTGTTCTTATAAAAAATTGTTTCAGTGTATTTTTTATTCCTTCAATCTGTATTTAATAATAATTTTGATAAACAATTATATTAATGCTACAAACTTCTAAGCTATTTCAATCAGAGATATCTGGTACTTAGTAAAAGTAGCAGTAAGTGGAAAAAGGATAGAAAAGAGTAGAGAGTAGTGGAAGAAGGGGGTAGGAGCTGCGGGGTGGAGGGGCATATTAGTTCCAAAGATGGACATGGAGCACTAGCGGTACTTCCTCCCCCAAACCTTATCAAAGCAGTTTAACCCGTACTTGATACTCTTTTTCTTAGTCTATTCTTCCTGTCCCTAGTAATATACCTCTATGCAAAATACAATTTTTAACATTAAAAAACCCAGGTTTAAATAATTTTTTTTAATGAAATCTTCAAGTGATGCGGGTTAGTATGACTACACTGGCGCATTCTTACGGTGTGCCCCATGAAACCTATTGCTCTATACACTTAGATACGAGTGCCACCTCCCCCTCTGTATTACATAAAATTTATAAAATATTTCATGTTTGTTTACATTATTTTATTTATAGCTAAATAAATTATAATAACAGACTGGCTTTGCGATATAAGTATTGCTGGCTTTTAAAAAACCATCACTTAAGAATCAATTGTTCATTATTTTTACTCATTCTTTAGCATCTTTAGCTTAAATAAGTTTTTATAAAGTATTTAACTTCATTATAGCTATAAATAGTAATGGCCATTGTTGTGCTCTCTATAGTTAAAGCAACGTGCAAATAGTTGTAAAATCAAAAATATCTGTGCCATTCCTTAGAAGAAACAAGTTATATATTTATTTTGTTCATTTCTTTGGAGCTATCGTCATGTTGCTATTTTCCACAGTTGCCTGAAAAATACATAAGAAGTTTCATTGAAGTAGCATCATAGCATCAAAACATCAACAAGAGAGGTTTCATAGCGAGGAATCAGTGGGCCAGTGAATTCCTTTTGGAATGCTTGGTTTCTCGCTAAACAGTCTCGCTAAAATTTGGTTTAATTTTTCTGTTTGCACATTGATTTTTTTCTTTAACTCAATGATTGAAACAATAATTTCACAGAATTTAATTCAATTTTTTTTTTTAAATATGCACGCATTTATTAATGTATAAAAACATGATAAAAAGTAAAACCTTAATTTATCAATCTTGCCAATAAAATTAAAACACAAAAATTTAAAAAATTCGAAGTTATTCCAATTTTATATATTTTTGAGCCAGTTAGCAGCTGATCTGACTGATTCAGCTTCGTCTGAATTATTTTACATGAATAAATAAATTAATAATAAATAAAACCTTTAGTCTGTTTGAGACACTTGTTGGGGTGACATTGGTCATACAAAATACAATACAAAAAAATTCACTTCTAAATATTGAAAAAAAAATTCTCCCTAGGTTATTATTGGAGTTTCCCTACTTGATTTATACATTACTTTAGACTGGGGGAGAGTAGAAGCACTGTGAGCTTCCCAGCATGTTATTAGTAAAGTAGCATTCTAGAGAGTGGTAACTCAAAATGACCCTACAGGTCCATAAATATAAGAAATTTAAAAATTAAATGAATATGCTCAACATGTGACATATTATGGTTTGTTTGTAAAAGATTTTGGGTAGAAACAACAAGCTCTCCTATTTCTCAGTATATTATTTTAGTTGAGATTTCGTTGTAACCAACAGGAGCAGTTTTTTTATAATTGGTTACACTGCCTTAACTGAGACAAAGCTGCATAGAGATATATACTAGAGGGGGCATAGCCTATCTTAATACATTGAAAGGCCTGAAACATCGTTTTTGGGGCTCTCAGGGGCTCTGTGTAACCTCATTGAAACCTCCTCGAGGAGTAAGTTAAAGTTATAATAAATTAACTGTTTTTCGGTTTCCTGCAATTGTTTTGTGTTTTGATTTGTATTTTAAATGTTCAAGTATATAAGTAAATGTAATTTTGTTTTTTTATTTGATTATTTTGATAGTTGAAGGTGGTCAGGTTGCTTTTTCGATACAATATAATTGTGCGAGAGACACCAAGGAAATGTAACAAGCAAAATGCAATGCTACATCTGGGAACTGTTCCATCATCGTCATCATTGATGGCTCGACATAATGTCATGTCCCACTCTGTTTCGTTACGTCTAACTTATCAGGGCGCCGAAAGAAAAAACTCGGTAGTATCAAAATGATACATGTTTTGCTTGCCATGCATGATGGCGGTAAGAGAGCACCGCTCGTCTCTGGTAAGTACTTCACATTATATTCTTCGGAATTAATTGAAGGTCAGAGTGAGTTTGGGCTCTGTCGGCGCCCTGATGAGTTAGACGTAACGAAACAGAGTGGGACATGACATTATGTCGAGCCATCAATGATGAAGAATGTCGAATGATGGAACAGTTCCCAGATGTAGCATTGCATTTTGCTTGTTACATTTCCTTGGTGTCTCTCGCACAATTATATTGTGTCAACTATTCATGTTTTGCAAAACTCGGTAGTATCAAAATGATACTTTTTCGATGTTTCAAAATTCTACTAATGGGGCCCCTCTAGTAATAATATCTCTATGCAGAGCTGATTGGGTCCAAATAAAAATAAATTGGAAATAAATAGTTACCTGTAAAGTTTTGATGGTTTCATCCCATTTTTCTAACGAGATATTTTTCACGGCGTGTGTAAACAGTTTAGTTATTTTATCAACGTTTGCTTTGAAAGTTTCTAAAACTGAATTCACGTTGACAACTCCATCATGCCAGCAGTCGTAATCAGTTGCCATGGCGACGGCTGCGTAGCATAAACCTGCTTCTTTTGCCAGGAATACCTACGATTTCAAAATATTTTAGAAAGAAATAATATAAATAACTAGCACTGTAATGCTATGTTACTGGGGTATAAACAGGAATTTTTAATTATGGCAAAGAAAATTAAAGTTTTCACACTGCGTCAGCGTTTAACCATTGCTCAATAAGCAGAATCCAAGGTAAATAATGCATCCGTATCACTAGTCTCAAAGTATTTCACATAAACTTTGATTTTTATTTATTTAAAACATAAAAATTGATTATTCACATATTTCATGATCTTTAAACAAATCATATGAAGCAACATTCTTATTAAAGAACTAATACTTTCAAATTTTCTTAAGGTTGCTTTATAATTAATTTTAAATGTTTTAATAAAACTATCACCTCTAATAGTTTTAACCATAGACATATATAGTAATAATAATAATCCTTAGCGTTGCTACAAATTTATTAAAAAATGTCCAACAACCTCAAACCTAAGACTAAAAAAAATTTAAAAAATGAAAAGGAAAAAAATACACAACAATGGATCCTCAAGAAATTTCTTAACAGAGTAATAGTAATAGAGGGGGCATAGCGTATCTCATTACATTAAGAGACCTGAAACATCATTTTGGGGCTCTCACGAGCTCTGTGTAACTCATTGAAACCTCTTCTAAGAGTGAGTTAAGGTTATAATAAATCAATTGTTTTCATCTTTCTGCACATTGTTTAAAATTGATTGGTATTTTTAAAGTTCTACTATAAAAGTCACAGTAATTTTTGTTCTTTTTATTTGATTGCATTGATAATCGAAGGTGGTAAGGTTATTTTTCGATGTTTCAAAATTCAACCAATAGGCTCGTCTAGTAGTAATATATCTCTATGGTTTTTAACCATAAGGTGATATGTAAATCAGAAAAGATAAAAACTAAAAAGTTTAGTTTAAACTAATTGTACTAAAAATAGAGCTCTGTTTAATACATTTTGAGGAATCAAAACCAGAGGGCTACAAATCCTCTAAACTATTAGCACAAAGTAAACAAACCATTGCATCAGTATTACTTTTATCTTTTTTTATTAATTTAAGATACCTGTCATTGATTTGAATTGCATAGGGTGGCAAAAACTAGTTTACCTCAGATACAAGTGTCATATTAACTAGTTTACTTCAGATACAAGTGATACAAGTGTCATATTAACTAGTTTACCTCAGATACAAGTGTCATATTAACTAGTTTACCTCAGATACAAGTGTCATATAAACTAGTTTACCTCAGATACAAGTGTCACTAGTTACCTCAGATACAAGTGTCATATTAACTAGTTTACCTCAGATACAAGTGTCATATTAACTAGTTTACCTCAGATACAAGTGTCATATAAACTAGTTTACCTCAGATACAAGTGTCATATTAACTAGTTTACCTCAGATACAAGTGTCATATTAACTAGTTTACCTCAGATACAAGTGTCATATTAACTAGTTTACCTCAGATACAATGGTCCCCTCAGGTGTCATATTAACAACATGGCATCCCCAGGACCTAAACAGATTACTCTCTGATTTTGTAGAAAATCTTGGCCCTTCAATAGTAACAGCTGTTCCTTCTTCATGAATTTTAATATTAAGTTGTTTTGCAGTATTTATTAAAATTTGTCTAGTTCTTTCACAAAATAAAGGTTCCATAGGTACATGGCATACTCCAGGGAAAGTCGGCTCATTGCCGTCGTAAAAAGTTTGAATTCTTTTTTGAGTTCTGCAAAATACCAATTAAAAACAATAAATTAAACTAATATAAATACTGAATTAAGTTATACATAATTTAATTTATCGTTAGAAAAATGATAAAGTAAATGTCCAAAGTAACGCATTATTTTGATACATTCAAAAGTAAAGACTAAGTATTTTTGAATAAGTTTAAATATAGTAAACTTAAAATAAAAACAAATAAATAATAAATTTAAAATACATAATATAACTAAAAATAAATACAAACTCAATATGACAATAGGATATGACAATAGGACCTCAATATGAGGTTATCCCTTGTACCGTACACTCGGGAGGTCTTGAATTCAAGGCCGGCCAACCCAGCCAAGGTTTTACGTGGTTTCCTTGGCTACTAATACGCAAATGCGGGGTTGGATCTAGTTTCATCAGAGACAAGTCTGGATCCACGTTTCCGTTGTCTCTAGCTCACGAAAAGTTAATGTTCTGCGGGCTGGGGGAGATGAAGGTCGGAAAGATATGCTGAGCCTTTGTATGTCCGAAAACTTAGTCAGTGAAAGTGATGGCGGCGACACGAGTAACGTAAGTGACTAGGAACAAAGTGCTCGGTTCTTGAAGACAGACGTCTCCTAATAGCACTGCGGAGCTTTGACTTTCAGGTCAGGGCTATAGAATGAGTTTGTGCACACTGACATCTGGGTGCTAGAGTTCTTTGTTGAGTGGCGCTAGACTGGCCAGAGCGGTGAGCCTAGCTAGAGTCTGGTGATGCTAGTGGAACTGATGGGATTGGTGAAACTGGAAGTACGAGGTCAAGTGAGACTAATGTGATCAGAGGAGCTAGTAAGACTAGATGAAACAAGCACACAGTGAACTAGTAGTCGGCGCTAGCCAGAACGGTGAGCCTAGTGAGTCTAGCTGGCCTAGATGAACTAGGCAAACTGTGAACTAGTCGCGGGCACTAGCCAGAACAGTGAGTTTGGATTGGAGTCTGGTTGGGCTGGATGAACTAGACACACTGTAAACCGGTTACATGTGCTGCCATGTACGGAGGGGGTGCTTCCTAGATGATTGGATGTGCACAAACTCAGGGGTTAATGTTGAGTGAGATTTGAGTGAGGGGAAAACGCTAAATGACCCTACGGGTTAAAGCGTAAAAAAAAAAATAATAAATAAATACAAACAAAGTAATTATTATAAGTTTTAAATAAGTATAAAAAAAATCTTAAATAAATTAACTGTTATAAATACATTATTAAATAAACTATCTATAAAGTTGAATAAAGTAATATAGCAAGCTAAAAAGGTAAAAGATCTTAAGTTTGTACAAATAAACTTTAAGTACCACAGCCTTGGCTGATTTAGGACAACATGGTTTAAATATAAATTTTATTGTAACAACAGAATTGTATTAGACCTAATCATAGGACCTAATAAATGGTAATTAATTCATTCAACTAGGTTATATCTATTTAAAAATAACATCAGTGTTCTCTGTACAAACTCATTGCTGTTCTGTAAAAACTCATCATAGTTTTGTACAAACTCATCTGTGTTCTGTACAACCTCATAATTTATTTGTACAAACTCATCATTGTTCTGTACAAACTCATCTGTGTTTTGTACAAACTCATCAGTGTTCTGTACAAACTCATCTGTGTTCTGTACAAACTCATCTGTGTTCTGTACAAACTCAGTGTTTTACTTTATACAAGTTTTTGTGGCATCTTAACACCTATCATAGAATCAACATCTGTTGGGGTCAAAGATTACTCTGCCACTGAGTGACTCACAGCCAAGGATCTTGAATAAAGAGAATGACGCATTAAGGAACTTTCCTGACCCCACGGAAGATGTATGAGATACAGAAATAGGAGCAACTTACCTTTTCATGGTTATAATAAAAAAAGGTGCCATACGCAGGTTATGTAGCAAGCTTGTCGAGTTCGCTTCTCAATTTTTTTCTGTGCTTCTCGTGGTTGTTACGTTTGTGGTGCTTGTTAAGTCATTTGTGCCTCCTTAATTTTAAATTTTGGACTATACTTAGCCACTTTAGTAAGTGATAATTTAGGCGTGTTTATAATAAACAATGGGAAACCATTAAGAGGTAAGTTTGCCTCTAAGATTTAAGACCTGTGCTGTTATAAGAATTGTAAGCATGCGCAGTTTATATCAAGCATGTGCAGTTGGTTTTTAACGTGTGTTTCATGTTTAATTCTCTCTATTTGTTAGTTTTCCATGGGGTCACTTTTTTGTATGGCAAATCGACTTAGTACGTCATCCCCTGTATTTAAGATCCTTGCTCACAGCAGCTGTACTCACCTATCAATAACACCATTGACAGCAACAAAATCACCGGGAGCTATTTCTTTTTGTAAGGATCCAACCGCAGTCGAAACTATGAGATGGGTACAACCAAGTGATTTTAATGCCCATATGTTTGCTCTATAATTCACATTGCTTGGGTTAACAGAATGCAAACGACCATGCCTGAAAAATAATTAAAGCAAGTAAATTAACCAAATAGCGGCTATCTATGGCTAAAAGCTTTATGCTTGAGGGCCCTGCATGCTTCTCTATGCACAATGACATCTATGCTGCCTAGATAGGGTTTATACTTTGAGCAACATAGCAAGCGAATGAAGATTAAATTCTTTAAAACATGAGCCAAGACATTGGGTATCCCGCCAGTAAATTTATTCCTGGGAATTTAATTTTACCATTATTTCTGTGATAGCAATCACCTTAACATGGTGATTTTATTACCAAAATTGGTATCTTTGAAAAGTTAAATTACAGCATAACACAGTATAGACTGCTTTAGAAACTATGTTAAGTCCAAAAATAATTGGAACCAATATAACCAAACTCTGATAATTTTTAACGAGCTATTTTTAGACATATTTCATAGAATTCTGCAAAAAAATAATTGCTTTTTATTTGGTAATATCCGTATTAAATTTCATTCAAAGCCCGTAGCAGCGCCACCGTTGCTGATAAGAAATTGATAACAGTGATTATCAAGATAATATTTTTCAAAAATTTGATAACAGGGGTTATGAAATATTTTCTAATTTTTGACAATTTACCTTATTTTTTTTTTAAATGATTTATTTAAATTAATGTTAGGGTGTTAAAAGTCACTCTTTCATTGGAAACCCCCTTTTATTTAAAGGGTTTTTCCTTCATAAATACCGTTAAAAACATCTCCAATAATAATCATGCTGATATAGAAAAAGCTAAAGAAGCAGTATCAACAGCCAGAAAATCTGATAATAAGCTGAGTAGGTTCGCTAGTGAAGGAATATCAGCCAATGATATAATTGAAATTGTTAAAAAAATGTCTAACTCAAAAAGCAAAGATATATATGGCATATCTCCTTATATATTAAAGCAAATAATATATATAATTCTAGAACCTATTGTTTATATAGTCAATAGATGTTTACGGTATGGAGAGTTCCCTAAAGCTTTTAAAATTGCTAAAGTGGTGCCTGTTTATAAGAAGGGAGATGCTGCATTGGCATCCAGTTACAGGCCTATCTCTATATTGCCAACTATATCAAAGATTGTGGAATTGGTAATTAATAAAGAACTGATGAAACACTTAGAGGACAATCATTTATTGTCAAATTCACAATTTGGATATAGAAAAAAGTTGTCGACTGTTGATGCTGTCCAGACTGCACTAGAATTTATAGTAGAAGCATTTGAGGATAAAGAAATCTGTTTGCTCGCTTGTTGTGACCTGACAAAGGCTTTCGACTTGGTACCTCATGATATTACTCAAGTTAAACTTGAATACTATAATGTTGATCAAGTTGCTTTGAAAACTTTAACAGATTATTCTAAAGATAGAGAACAAGTTGTTATTCTCAAAAATATTAAATCCGATAGCCTAGCAGTTACGACTGGGACACCTCAAGGTTCCCACGTTGGCGGAACCATCTTCCTTGTATCAATAAATGATATGCCTTCCTACCTGCAACAAAAGATAAAAAGTATTATTCAAGAAAAAATAGCTATTCAACAAAAATATAAAAGAATAAAACAAATAAAGTATGTATAGTGCCTAAAACTCAAGTAATAAGTTATTGTGATGATTCAAATTTTATAATAAAATGTAAAAATAAAGAAGAAGCTAAATTACTATTAGATCAATGGCTAATAAATGCTCAAGAATGGTTTACGTTCAATGGTTTTCTGATAAATAACGAAAAAACTCAAATCTTGAATTTCTCTCTAAGAAAAGATGATGTTAGCTCTAATATTAAGTTTTTAGGGTTTACCATAGATAGTAAGTTGTCATGGAAACCTCATATAGTCCTAGTAGAGAAGAAACTTTCTTCTAAAATTTATGTTATAAAAAATCTGAAAAATTATCTAGATGAAAGCTACTTAATGACAGCATATTTTTGCATTGTTTCAAAGCATTATGAGTTATGGGATACTTCTCTGGGGTCATGCTGAAGCAGGTGAGATTTTTCTAAAACAAAAGAAAGTTGTTAGAATAATTAGCAATTCTAAATACCTTGACCACTGTAAACCGATTTTTAAAAAATTAAAGATACTTACCTTTTATTGCCTGTACATATATCATTGTGTGAAGTATATTAAATTGAATTCTGATAGATTTGATATGGTGAAAGATATTCATGGATATGGAACAAGAGCCAGTACAAACAATGGCCTTCTACCTTTGCGGCACAGACTCAATAAATCCAGAACAGGATATGGTTATCTTGGTGTTCAACTATATAACCATATCTCTGTGAAAACCCGGGAGATGCCATATAATGAGTTCTGTGCGAAGGTAAAAGGTGTATTGTTGGAAAACCCTTGTTACCATATCCATGAATTCTTTAAAATAACTAATTTATAATTGGATCTTAATAATTTGGCTCTGACTTTGTAAATGTTCCTTGTAGAATCTCTTTACAATAAACTCTCTTATTATTATTATTATTATTATTATTTGAATAATAAATAAAAAACTCATTACAACCCATTTGGGTTGTAACGAGTTTTTAAACAAGCTAATAAGAAGGTGAAAATCACAACACAGTGTTTTATTTTATTTATTGTTAATTAATTTTACTTTTGAATAATTTTAGTTTACACAAACTCATAAAATTACTCTTTTGCATTCAATTGTTTAAATTAGTTGTAACAAGTATTTAAATAACTGATAAGACAATATTTTCCAACCATTATCTTTTATTTCATTTATGTAATGAGATGTTACTTTTTGTTTAATGTTAAACGAATCTTTTAATCACAGTTTGATATAGACCGAGTTTTATATTTTTAATAAAATTTAACCAGGTTTTAGGTAAATACCAGCTTAAGAAATGAACAAATCAAACTTTTCAGTGAAAAGAGCCTGATTCTGTATTTAAAACCCTGGAATCAAAGTATCTATCAGCCATTTATCAAAGTATTAATAAAATTAAAGTATTTATAAAATCAAAGTATTGATTTTATAAATACTTTGAGCACACAGTTGTTTTTATAGTTAAAGCACAGATTACAAGCACCAAGGTAAAAAATAGAAATGTAAAAATAAAAAATAAGAAAAAAATTATTATACATTACCCTATGAGTTAAATATTTTACATAAGTTAAATATTTCAAGGATATTCTTTTTAGCTTCTATATAATAAAATAAACTAATAGACCAAGAGCCCAGGGGTGTTTTGTTAATAAAAAGTGTAATGGCTGGAACCGGTCTCAATTTTTCCTAAATACCTTCCTGAACAAGGATCTGCAATTCTGCCGACTCGTATCGGATGGGTGTCCCAGGCAGAACGCACTTTAGGGGTCAAAGGTTCTGCCTGGGACACCCATCCGATACGAGTCGGCAGAATTGCAGATCCTTGTTCAGGAAGGTATTTAGGAAAAATTGAGACCGGTTCCAGCCATTACACTTTTTATTAACAAAACACCCCTGGGCTCTTGGTCTATAAGAGTTATTAACAAAAATATGAATTAAGTCGAGACCTGGCTAAGAGAACACATTCGACTCCGTTAATTTTTCCTTCAATTAAAACGTCAGACGGAGGACCAAACGGAGTTTTAATTGTTTTCTCAACTCCTCCTTCGAGAATGTCTGGATTATTCAGACCTGAACCTCCAATGATACCAACCTATGCAAATTTCAAACAATTACAGTACCATATGGGGTTTATCTATCAGGTAACATTAAAATTGGAAGAGAGGAAATAGTGAGAAAAGGGAATTTTATATTTGAGCAAGAGAATGTATTTGTCAATATAATTAAGGAAGAGAATGTATTTATTTATTGATTTATTTAACATATATACACGGTCAAAGACCATTTTTACAAAACTAAAAAAGAAATTAAATATATAAAAAAGAAACAAATGGTATAAAAACAGAAACAATACTTTAACTAAAGCATAAAATTATGCTAATTTTTAATTTGGTTGCTTTGCCTCTTTGGCCCCCCCCCCCTGGAAAAAATCCTGCAGCCGCCCATGCGTATAATAATTAGAAAAATAATACAAAATAATTTAATAACTATTTAAATCAACTTAATAAAATATATTTGTCAATATAATTGAGCAAGAGAATGTATTTGTCAATATAATTGAGCAAGATAATGTATAAAACAAAATATTTTTAATATATAATAAAAAATCAGGTACCCTCAGAACTTTAAAAAAGTAGAGTTCCTCAGAACTTTCCCTGACCACGTCGGAGTCACTAAACTCATCCCCTCTATTTTGGACTCACTGAGCTCGTCCTCAGGATATGCATGTCATTAAATTTACACCGCAAATTCTTCCAACTTGCTTCCCTTGTTCTCAGATAGTAAATACATAAGTTTTATTCCCAGCAGTCACCTATACAGTAACTGACCACGCCTGATGCTGCTTAACTTAAACCCGCAGCACATTATTGATTACTGAACTTGGTTGCTTTGCTGCTTTGACCCCCCCTCCCTCTGGAAAAAATCCTGCAGCTGCCCATTCGTATAATAATTAGAAAAATAATAAAAAATAATTTAATAACTATTTAAATCAACTTAATAAAATAACTAATTAAATCATTTAAAAAACAATTACATAAATATAATTAGTAAATATAAGAAATATAATAAAAAATTCACACAATTAGTATAAATAAAACACATTATACATGTTAATTAGACAAAACACTCAGTTTTAACTGTTCCAGATTGTTAATAATATTGTTTCTCCCACACTCTATCTTAGAATACCTCAATATTCAAATATTCTATATTGTTTTTATAACTATTTTATAATAAGAATCATAATGCTTGATTACATGTCTAATAATAATGCCTAAACTATTGCAAATATAAAAAAATAAAATGCTTATTTAAAAAAATCCCTAGAGTTCAAAACAATAAAAAATATTAAAGGCAATTAATAAATAATTGTAACTATGGATTGGGATGGTTGGTATATAGGAGTGACTAAAAAGATTTGAAATTTTTAGTTCCCCTAACCAGCTTACTTGTTTAGGCACCAAGGTCTCATCCTGCTACAGTCTATCGTTTAGTTAAAAAATCCCCAAGGTCATAAGTATTTTGGGGATTGACCAATCAGATAAGCCGCTGCCAACCTCTTACTTAAAAAGAGAAAAAAATCCCTACCACAATAACCTAAAACCACAAAACTGCTTTCAAATTAATCTTAAAAATGATATTTTAAAATAAAACCACACAAAAGAAATGTAAAAAAAACATCGCCGAGAAAATACGGGTAAAATAACCTGATTTGTTTACATAGTTTTTCCCCGCTCCCTCCTTGCAGGGATTTTTTTTTCTTAAGAATCAGTGGTGTCTAAACTGACCTGTCAAGATTTTTAAACTAAACGATAGACTGCAGTTTGGGTGCTATACTATGCCACCAAGGTCACATCCTGCAAGTTTGGGGAACTTTTACAAAGGCACCAAGTAAATGAATGAATATTCTTTTCATTCTTAAGACATTTTCATGTATACAATAGTCAAAGCTTTATAATACATTTCTGATGTTTAGCTTAAATATAGCTTATATTAACACAGTGACAACTAATAGACCAAGAGCCAGGCCTAAAAAATGCGACTTATTTTGTACTACTTTAAACCAAATGTTTGTGAAAATATACCTTAAATCATGAAGGAAAGGCATAGTCTGCCTATCCAGAACGGAACCCTTCATATGAATGTGCTTGCTTAAAATATTAGAAAATCGCACAAATTCCAGTTTTCTTGCAATAAGTGGTTCCCTGTAGGTCATGTGCAAAACATTTATTATTATTATTATTGATGATTGGGATTGGAGTCGAGGATAGACCTCATTTGCACTGCGACTGGAAGTGTATTGTATAATCCCCTCAATTGGTCCAGGTCAGAATAATCCTTTTCCCCAGACTAGGTCTAGGATCTTTTTGACCAATGATTCATTGTTAGAGTCAAACTTGGTAAGAGTGTTGGAGAACCCTTGAAAGGCTAGGGCTTCACATCTCAGAAGTATGTGAGAGGCAGTTTCGGTTTTCGATTCACAGAGCCTACACACTGGGTTATCTTGAAAGATAACAATGGAGATAATACCATAAGGAGATGTTTTTGGAGGAGACAGTGATCAGTCAGCAGTCCAGTTACTGTTCTAAGGTCTCTTCTGCTGAGACTGAGGAGGTCCTCAGTTAATTTGGGACTGGTTCCTTTTAACATAAGTTTACTGTGGCTCATGCCAGAGGATTTGTTCCAGTGGTGCAGGTTTGGTTAGGAGCCAATCTTTAATTACACCTTTGGCTATAGTTTTAATGGCAGCTTTTCTGTCAGTAAAAATATTTAAAGAAGTTTGATTAGGATTGTTTTTAATATTTTCTGTTAGACGGGCATTAATAGCAGATATTTCTGCCTGAAAAACTGTGGCATACATTCCTAAAGGAAGCGAGGTTTTGAGATTATTATGAACCTCATAAATGCCACTCCCAGAGCCACAGTCCATCTTAGATCCATCTGTACAGATGGTTCTCCATTAAAACTATCACAGCTGAGTGTGAAGGGTTTTTCATAAGAGTAGTCATGTAGTCAGAGTTCATGGATAGTATGAGACTCACTATTTCATATAGTATTTCATTCACTATTTTGGAGTGACCTCTAATGGTAGAGATCTTCCAGTTCCTACTGTTCTGTAGTCTGTAAGCCGCCAACCTAGCCTCATTCTTTATAACAAGATCAAGAGGCGGAAGGCTCAGCATGACTTCTAGAGCAGTAGTTGGAGCTGAGTTCATGGATCCTGTAATGGAAAACAGGCTAAGCGCTGAACTGAGTTCAGTTTGATGATTGTGGTAGTTTGATTTACTTTGGGCCACTACACAAGAGCACAGTAGGTAATAATAGGTCTGACCACCATTAAGTAAAGCCATCGCAATATTGAGGTGTAAGTCCCCAGATTTTACCTACAGCTTCTACGGACTGTCATTAAAGTCAGTTTGGCTTTATTAAATTATTTTTATCCAGCTGTTGAATTCCAACTTAGCCTCTTAATCAAGGATTACTCTAAGATATTTGACCTGGTCAGAAAGCTGTAGTTGTTCACCAAACAGTATAGGGGCCTCACAGTGTGAGGTTTAGTTTGTTTGGTGAAAATTACTAGTGCAGTTTTGGCAGGATTGATTAAAAGTTTGACCTGTTTGCGCCAGTCCTCAATCAGCCTCATCGGTGTTTGGATTACCTCTAGGGCTGTATTAATGAATTTGCCAGGAATGAGGATGACAATGTCATCAGTGTACCCTATGGCAAAGAAGCCTTTGCTGTATTAGACAGCAGAGTATGCCGTCCACCAACAAGGCTCCAAGGTAAGAGGAAAATAAAACTCCCACCCTACGAACAACAACCCCTGGTTGACTTTGGGCTTCCAAGTCGTCTCTCCAGCCAACAGAAGCTATAAACGCTTTTACTGAAGAAGCATAGTGGCTATCCATCTACAGACAGATTCTCAAACAACACCACGCTTTCTCAGAGAGGAGAGTATAATTTGGAAAGATATGTTGGCAAATGCTCCTTCAATGTCAAGAAAGGCACCAACAACACAACCTTTACTTTCAAAAGCAGCTTCAATCTTAATAACTACAAGATGTAAAGCGCTTTCGCAGGATTTACCAGCTTGATAAGCAAACTAATATTTATGCAACAGCTTTTTAATCAGTGCCGTTTCACGAATGTGCATATTAATAATTTTCTCCATAGTTTTAAGAAGAAAAGGTGACAAGCATATCGGTCTATAGGCCTTGCCCTCCGTGTATGAAACACGTCCAGGGTTGGGTATAAAAGTAACCTTTGCAGATTTCCAGAGTTCAGGATTTAAAGCTACGCATGCTATAAAAATACTACAAAGGAAGGGGGCCAGAGCATCCAGGCCCTGCTGTAACAGGGCTGTGTAAATACTGTCTGTCCAGGAGACTTGTAAGGTTTGAATGAGTTTACCCTGCCCATTTGACAGTGGTTAAGTGTTATAATTGACTTGGCAACAGCCCAATCAGGAGCTTTATCTGTAAAAGAGAAACCCTGATTGGTTACTGTTTGATCATTGTTTTGATCAACAATTACAGAGTCTGAGAAGTGCAAAACATAAAACAGAATAATGTTAAGCTGATAAGAATTGTCGTATGAAAGACGAGCCTTTTTTGCCAAAATCAGATAACTACACTTTAAGTAACATTTGTTAAATCCAAAAAAAATAATGCACAAAAAAGCCCAACATTTTTTTCAAAGAAATTCGCTGATTAATGCATAAACATTAAACCATTTTTAGGTGTTACAAGAAGCCATAACTTTGGTTTAGGTCATCCAATTTTGATGATATAACACTCGTTTTTTAAGGAACCTTCTGTAAAGCTTCAAATATTCTCTTTTATGTTTTGAACACGCAGCGACCACAGGTAAGGACTTATTCCAAAAAAAATGAAATTTTTTGAGATTTTTATAAAATTTGAAAGGCTTGCCCAATCATATGAAAGGCTCCCACCTGATAGGCAGACTATGTTTTTTCTTCATAATATAAGATATATATTTTATAGAAAAAATTGGTTTTGAAATAGTACAAAATGAGTCACATTTTTCAGGTCTAGCTCTTGACTATAATAAATCACAGTTAAACTTAAACTACAAGAGTGATATTTTTCTGTCAAACTACAGAAAAATATCACAGTCATTGGATAGGCTAAAAGGTAACTCTTAATTCTTACGCAAAATTATTCAAATGATAACTCGTGAGTAGGAAAAATTAACTTATTAAACAAGAGGCAAGTAACAAATTTTCTTTGGTTCTTCTGTTATAACTAAGTATATTTTTAAAAAACTAATAATAATCAATAATAGCTCTAACTATTTTAAAAAATTATACATACCTAACATATATATATATATAAATATATATAATATATATCTATATATATATATAAAATATATAATATATTATCATATATAATATATATATAAATATATTATATAATATATATATATAAATAATATATATATATATAATAATAAATACCATTCTTGAGAATAAAGTTTCCTCTTCTGACTTTAGCAGACAATCTACTGATCATAACTATTACAATAATCGAACGCTAACACCTGACTTACTAACAAAATGAATTCACTAATAGATAAGGAACATGCTAGATAACCATACCGACATTTACCAAATTAGATTTACTTGTTGTAATTAGTAATCCCAAGAAAACCACATCCAAAAATTAAATTTATATCACCAAAGATTAAATATTGGCAAAAAAATCGCCAAAAATTAGTAATCAAGTCATTCAAATTGTTTTAAATCACACCTGTTGAATGTCTTCAAAAGTTCGAAGTAATAACAAAATGCATACCTTAATAATTCCGCTCATTTTATAGACGGGTGACTTGAGAGAATCCTTGTCTAGAAATAAATACTAAAATCTTTTTAAATTACACTTAATATATAATAACTTTTAATAAATGGAATAAAAAATAATAAAGATCTTTAATAGCCGTGATGGCCTTGGAGAAGTCGTTATCAATTTTTATGTAAACAAAATCTAGTTTAATTTGTTTAAAACTAAATAAATTTATTAATTGATGTTTCTTGATAAATAAGACTCCAATATTGTTTTTATAAAATTATATATGATCTAAATTCATTAGTTTTTCTAAAACAAAAAATGTTTAATTTAAATGTTTACTACAATAATTCAAATTTAAAATATCTTGGTTCAGTGTTACCAATAGCATTTATCAAACAATTTTTTTTTCAATTTTTGACACATTTCTTAAGACAACACTGAAAATTTATTGTTGTTTAAAATCTGAAGAACGCTTCCCCGGCGCTAATCCTTAATTTTTATATTTAATTAATTTAATAATCTAATATATTTAACCAATTATGTGTGATTTAACTTTATTTTAATTCAGTTTTATATCGGAATAATATGTAACTTGTAGATTCTCATGTAGTTATTTACTATTTTTCAAATTAATGCGTGTACATGTCGTTTTCGGCATCAATTTTTATAAAATTTTAAATGTACATTTTATTCGAATAATAAAAAACAAATAGGTAAGAAAGCAAAGATTAATTACTACATTTGATTTGTTTAAATCTTTATTCATATTACAATGGGTGTATTGTAGTTTTTTTCTTTGTCGTATTGATCTGTTGTTTTTATTGCTTAATTTACTGTGCTTATCCCCTTTTTTTCAAGCACAATGTGCGTCTTAATTCAGCCTCGTGAAGCTTATTGCACTGCTCCTTGCATTCTGTTCTGTCCGACTCCCAGTCCAGGTTCTACTTGAATTAAATATCTTTAAAAACAATTAAAGCAATAATTGCAACCAGTGAATCCAACATGTACTGGACATGCCTGTTTATTATGGGCTAAAAAATTGTATAATTTTTTCATTTAAAAAATTAAAAAGAAATTGTTTGATAATAATTTTGAGGTGGACATCATAAATTATTTAATAAATTATTTTACGTAGGTGTATTGATTTAGTTTTGTATTAGTAAATTGATATAGCAATAGTACGTCACACACACTCTAGATCCGCGGATCGTATAGAATACGTATGCAGTAGCGGTCAACTAACTTCACGTTCCTTGCAGCGTATTGTTTAGTCGATCGAGTGATAATGACCCGCCAAAACCTGGTGTCTTGTATACGTGAACCTTCACTTTTGGTTATAAGGAAGTTTAAAAACTAAAAATATATTAATTAATTGTGTTTCTTTGCAATAATATAAATTTACACTAAAAAAATAATATTCCAAAAGTTATTTGATCAAAACGGTTATATAGAATGAAAAATAAAAGTGAAATAAAAGTTCGATGAGAAGTTATCCATTAAAATATGACGTCTCTAAAGGTACACACACAAAAAGACAGCGTATCGGGGATCCATTTAGATTCCATCTCCCTAGTTGTAGCGTATGCGATCAGTTCCCCTCCGCATGGTTCATACAGCTTAAATTACCGTATTGAGAGATCGTACTCTATACGATACGCGGATCTAAAGTGTGTGTGAACGTTCTAAATTATATTGGGTAAATTACAATAGTATAACTTCATTTATAAGGTTGATATCTGTACCAGATTAGTGTTTTCATATCAGAGTGAACTCCCAGGGTTATGTGAAACATTAGGGTAGAGAGGTAGGGTAGTCAAGGTGGTGTATAAATTAGGGTTGAGCTGTCACAAAAATATGACTGTCTTTCTGTGTTGAGGGCAACACTGTCCCTTCTCGGACCTGAAGGTCTGTGTTGAGGGCAACACCTGTCCCTTCTCACAGACCTGGAATGGTCTGTGTTGAGGGCAACACTGTCCCTTCTCGGACCTGAAGGTCTGTGTTGAGGGCAACACTGTCCCTTCTCGGACCTGAAGGTCTGTGTTGAGGGCAACACTGTCCCTTCTCAGACCTGATGGTCTGTGTTGAGGGCAACACTGTCCCTTCTCGGACCTGATAGTCTGTGTTGAGGGCAACACTGTCCCTTCTCATTCCTGATAGTCTGTGTTGAGGGCAACACTGTCCCTTCTGGGACCTGATGGTCTGTGTTGAGGGGAACACTGTACCCTCTCTCTACATCACTTTAATGTTCTAAACTGACAAAGGTCAGTTGTCCCCTTTGGCCTTAATTAACCATTACATCACTAGCCAGTAATTACCTTCATATTTGCATGACATTTTAACAAATCAAATATTTTGATCTTGCATATCTCAATGTATTGCAATCTAGTTATAATTCTTTGTCAGCACTGCTACCGACCACTGGATGAGGCAGCTGGCAGGGGAAAAGTTCTAATGAAAGTCCAAGTCAGGGTTTTCTCAACAAAATATTTAAACATCCTATCCTTCTAACCTAACCTTTAAAAAAAAGTGATTGATTTTTATGGAAAATCTTGCCTAATAATATGTTAAAATTTAAATAAATAATTGATTAAAATTAAATTAATACATAATTGAGTACAACTCGATTCATGCTGGTCTTCGATTGTCCAATGTACTGACTCCCAAAATTAAAATGATTTTAAAAGGAATATTTGAGCGAAATTGGTTCAGAATCCTTTGTGTTCTGTTTCGGAGTTAAGAAGATATAAAATTTGACTAGGGAATTTGATTTGAGGCATCAAACTGATGGCTTTTGTTTGTTGCCAAAGTTTTATTGAAATGCATTACTTTTAGGAAAAGTAAAAATTAAAAATTGTATGTACAAATTAAAAGTAACAACTTTGCAATAATTTTAGAACAGCATATATTTATGTAAATACCATCAGGTTATTTTTTCTTCACGAATCAGCATTCTTTTTCTCAAGAATAAGTCAGCATATAATTTTCCCCTTAATATTTTCCTCAAATCGTCACCTCTTAATTTTAAGGCATGCCAGTAGAAAACTTGTACCTGATGTCAGTATGAGCATTGTTGTTTGTTTGTTGGGGATAAGGCTGATTATAATATCTACCGGACTCCATAAGTAAAATTTGTTTATTTCATTTCAGGGTTGAATTGTTGCAGAATGGCTACAAATACATTTTCAAAATCAAATGACCAGAGCTTCCAGCAGCTAGATCTCAGTGGCAAATTGATTATTAAGGTATTTTCAATCGTATCACATTAAATGCTTTACTTTGTAAGCTTTTGGACTAGTTCATCACTTAAGATTAAACTAGCTCATTATTGGTTTCACTGTTGGAAATGAAGAACCACTGTACAACACGGGACAAAAATTATTTATATTTGTCTATTGCTGACATTTCCTTGACTTTTCTCTACTACCCTCTGTCCTCTAATTTTAGGCTCTACACACATACATTTTTGTATATTTAATTTATTTATATATTTGATCACAAAACATAATTTTAAGTCCTTTGTATGATATTGAGAGCCCAGATTTAATTCTCATAAATATCTATGAGATATATGAAGAAATAAACTATTAGTTAAAGAATCAACTTTGCAAAGTTATATTTTCCAAATATAATTTATGTTTACATTGGATGTTGACACACAAAATATTGTGTGTCAAGTCATTGACTCTCGCTGTTCAGGAAGAGTCGCATTCTGATGTGACGATGTCTTTAAAGAGCAGGGTCTGGATTAATTATTAGACCCTTTGCCTCTCTGAAATTTGACAGAGTACCGTTCAAGAAGATGTCCAATATTATTACCTCTACTCTTAATTTTGATTTTAATTGAAACATTTGGTGTTAAGGTTCAATTAGGAGACGATGTTAGAAGGATTCCGATACACAATGAAGCAATAACGTATGACGAGTTGGTGCTGATGATGCAAAGAGTGTTCCGTGGTAAATTATCTAGCTCTGATGAAATCACTATCAAATATAAAGATGAAGGTTTGTTGATTTGGCTATATTGAACAGTAATCTTTATATTTTCATTTAGAAAATTAAAATATGAAACGCCACCTAATAAGTATTTTAACTATTGCTGTAGTGGATTTGCCTCTGTAACCGCTATCCTATCCCAACAATAATTATGTTGCTAATGTTGGGTAAAGAAGAACTTAAATAACATTCTCTCTGTAACACCAGGAAAATAATAACTTGGTAAGCCACAGTCCAGGGGCACATCTATAGGGAAGAAAATATTAATAATTTGTCAACAAATAAGTAAATAAATAAGGCAAAACAAAGGGATACACTCTGGGGCAAACAAATAAGGGAGTACAAACAGTACCTAACTAATCTTAATTCAAGTTGTCTAAGACTATTGATTTAGATCAAATAAATAAATATACAATAAATATTTAATAAACTAACTATACTACATAAATTTATAATTAACTGATCCAGCGGGACTTGATCAGGGTCCACAAATAAGATGTATGCTGGACAGTTGAGCTTAAACTTGGTTTAAAGGTCACAAAATAAGATTGACTGTATTAACTAATTACGAGCCTGGCAGATGAATGTTGGCCTTTTTTTTAACTTAAGAGTAAGACTTTGAATGAAAAAGAGATTTTATAAAACGAAAATGAAATGTTTATAATAATAATCAAAAACTGACACTTCAAAAATATCTAAAAACAAACATTTTAAAAAAGTATAATATACGATCCTACAATGAATATTAGATGACCAGAAGAGATGAAATAGCCAAGGTAATGAAGCTTGATAGAAAAATAAGCCAGAAAGTGAAGAGGCCAGTATGCTGCCGACAGTATGCTTTTATTTTTGTAAAAAAATAAAACTACGCAACACTCACCACAGGCACTGTAATGATCACCATTAATAAGCTTAATCCTTTAGAGCATTTTATAAAATATTATTAGCCAAAATATTGCAACACGTTACTTCGCAAAACCATTTTTTTTACCAAACAACCACTTGTTGATTCTCTTCTTATTTTTCCTACAGCAAATGTAGCTAACAGCCACGGACACGTGTCGACATAGATGTAACTGCTGGCCACCTTAGGGCGCTGCAGTGTAGCAGTTACATCAGCAGCGCCCTAAGGTGGCCATGAGCCATACTAACTTTAACTGGCTCAGCTTACCATTCTAAATATCCTTAATGAAGATTAAATCCGAAATACAGAAATTTTAATAACTTAAAGTAAACTAGAAAATAAATAAACCTATAGCCTAACTGATATATACTTATATACTAATAAAAATAATAAAGGCAAACTCCTGGTGACCTAACGATAAGTATGAGACTAGAAATAGAGATGACTTAGTCTTACCTCATCACTGTCTGATAAAAACACATGGTTCACCCTGTCATGTTGGCATCAAACTTTATAACGCTCTTATTAGAGTTGATACATATTTAAAACCTGATGAATTCAATATAACATTAAAGAAACTATTACAATGCAAAATAATTTAGACAATAATAAATTTATTAAAAAAATGTAATAATTTCAAAGTTTGCACTTCTTTTTCTTTGATTGTAATAAGGCGCGGTCGAATATCCACGGCCTTCTAGAACATTGGATCACCAACAAACTTTTTTTAAAACTTTTTTTTCAAAATTTTTTAGTAATTAGCCGATTTTGTGATAAATGAAGCCTATTTTCTGTTAACTGCACGCTCTTTTGTTAATCAACAAAGGAGTATTTTTACATTCACACATCAACAATTTATTTTTAATCTAAAACCTTGGTAGCATACATAACTCTGTTAGACGTCAATGCCTATCTACCTGATTTGTGTTATATTTTGACATGTCATAATTTGTTAACATTGACGTCTAACAGTAGTTATGTATGTAACCAAGTTAGATTTATAAAATAAAATCGTATGAGTGTGAAATGTAAATACTCTTTGAGAATTAACCAAAAGAGCGTGCAGATTACAGAAATAGGCTTCATTATCACAAATCCGGCTAATTACTGAAAATTTTGAAAAAAAAAAGTTTGTTGGTGATCCCAATGTTCCTAGAAGGCGTGGATATTCGACGCGCCTTATATCTATTTATTATTATCTTAATATTCTTCTTTATTATTACTTTTAGTTCTCTTTTTTTTAATATGTTACAAATCAAGTTTAATCATTTTTTTAAATAATATAGTTTGGTTAAAAGCTTGACAAGATAAAACATGTAATTATTGATAAATATATTATTACTATCACATTAGCTCATTTATTCTTTGCATATTCCCTAAAAATAAAATAAACTAAGACATAGTGGATGCAATGCATCTGATGTTTGTGCAGAGGGGATAGTCTGATGTGTTGAATGGCATTTATTGATTTATTTGAATAGTTAAATGGAAACAACATCACTGACAATGATTAACATTGTCAGTAAAACTGTTGACAAATAAAATAACTCATTAAAAACAACACATAACTCTAATAAAATGTTTGTTTTTCAGATAATGATCTCATCACAATATTTGATAGTTCGGACCTTGCGTATGCAATACAGTACTCGAGAGTATTAAAGTTGACGATATTCATACAAGGAGAGAGTAATAAAGTCTGCCAACCTTCCGATGTTGCTAAGATACGAAAAGATCTTAAATCTATTAGGGATCAAGTCATTCATCTGCTTGATATTATCGAACCTCCGCATCATTCTTCTAATGAAAGTAAGTCATGCTTTTGGTTTTATTGTAATAAATCTGATTAGTTTAGGGCCCAGAGGTTAGCAGTTCACGACCCATTACTGTTTTGGTACAAGGTTTGAGGTACAAATTTGTTATTGCAATAAATATTTATTTAAACAAGCAACATAACTGTACTAGCAGTGTGAATGTATACAGTCTATCGTTTAGTTTAAAAATCCCCAAGGTCATAAGTATTTTGGGGATTGACCTATCAGAGAAGCCGCTGCCAACCTCTCACTTAAAAAGAGAAAAATAATCGCTACCACAATAACCACTGTAGGGAAAAAACCTTCTTCCTGGCAATGGTTCACTTTGTTTATGGTTCTTCTTTTGATTACATCGTTTTGAAAACTACTTTAAAATTAATCTTAACAATGATATTCTAAATTAAAACTACACAAAAGAAATGTAAAAAAACATCGCCAAGAACATACGGGTAAAATAACCTGATTTGTTTACATAGTTTTTTCCCTCTCCCTTCTTGCAGGGATTTTTTTTTCTTAAGACTTAGTGGTGTCTAAACTGACCTGTCAAGTTTTTAAACTAAACAATAGACTGTAGATAACAGTTGTAATCAGAAATTAAGTCTACCTCCCCCCTGGCAAACCATCACCTCATTATCCCAACCTGATTAACTTATTTTCTTTTAAAAAGTCACTAAAATTCCTGATAATCATGTTTGATGTTTAAAAGGACATTGTTTAAGACCCTAGCAGAAGAGCCTAATGATCCCCCTACCCCTGTCAGCAAGTTAAACTGAAATAATAATAATCCTCAGCGTTGTTACAAATTTATAAAAAATGTCTAAAGTCGTCAAACCTAAAACTAATAAAGTTATGAAAAAAATATACATTACAGTAGATCCTCAAGAAACTTCTCTACAGTGTAATAAGCTTCTTTAACAAGAAGTTTCTTAATTTTGACTTTAGACATCTTAATGTAGGGATGAGTACGTACTTGGCAGGTTATTGAAAAATACTTGTTATTGTATGAAGTCTCCCTGTTGTTGAAAGCTGCAGTGGTTTCAGTCTACTTACCTGGGAAGACAACTCTGTCCTGTTATTATATTTATCTCCTCAGTAATACAAGGGAATATCTCTAACACACCTCTGCCCTGTCATTATATCCATTTCCTCAGTAATACAAGGGTTTTTTTTCTCTGATTTGCATTAGACTGTGCATTTTGTATGTGTGTTCTTGTTTAAAATATTTTTTTTACCTAATGCATTTCTTAATTATGTATAGGTTTCTACTGTTTGGTCTCCATGAATGTCTTGTTAATATTTTATATTTAATAAGCTTTATTTTTTTACAATATAATAACTTACATATTAGCTATGCACAGAGGTTTATCTCTCTACTTAAAAATGTTAATATGTGTTTTGTTGTTTACTCTGCAGCAAAATAAATTTGTGTCTTTAGAATTAACCCGAAACAGGGTATGGGTGTTATAATACACATCTAGCTTTCAACCCTAATGGTCATCAGCTGGGGCACTGAGACAAGTATCACCACTTGCCTTGTTTTCTATGCCATGGCTTATAACAGACTACTTGATTTTTCTTGGTTTTATATGACTGCTTTCTGTTAATTATTCATATCACTTAATGATAAGGCTAATAAAGGATGGAGTTGTAGTGTTTTCCACTGAATGCTTTTTACAGTCCATAGACTACTTTAAAAATCTTGACAGGTCAGTTTAGGCACCGCCGATTCTAAAGAAAAAAAGTCCCTGCAAGATGGGAGCGGAAAAAAGTTGTGTAAACAAATCAGGTTATTAACCCGTATTTTCTTGGCGATGTTTTTTTACATTTCATTTGTGTAGTTTTATTTTATAATATCATTTTTATGATTAATTTGAAAGTAGTTTTCAAAACGATGTAAACACAAGATGAACCACTAACAAAGTGAACGATTGCTAGGAAGAAGGTTTTTTCGCTACAGCGGTTATGGTGGTAGGAATTTTTTTCTCTTTTCACTTTAGGGGTTGGCAGGGGCTTCTCTGATTGGTCAATCCCCAAAATGCTTATGTCCTTGGGGATTTTTAAACTAAACGATAGACTGTACTGCTGGTTGCATACTCGCTTCTTTGCATTCACTATTAAAGCTTGTTCTAAGCTCTCACTTGATGAATGCATGATTACAGGAGCTTATTTTAAGCCACAGACTTACAAAAAAAAATTAATATAAATGGTCTTTAGATCATCATGAGTATGTGAGATCACTGTTATAGTTCTCATGGCATTGTTAGTACCTTGCCTCCAGTTTCTTTGGATTTGTTAATTTACGATCAGAATGGTTTTAACAAGCTGTTGAATTAAATAGGGGTAAAAGAGTATATATTGGTCTATCTTTGTCATTTAGTACTACTAACTCTATGTTTTAATAAACAAAATATTTACAGTGAACCCTCTATATACTGCACGTACTCTTTGTTATATAGCACTGACTACATAATAATTTTATGCTCAGCATACGTGTATTATTTATACCGTTCTTTTTATTTTATGTTATTTTTCCTCGTCTAATATGTGCTCGACAATCCTAGCTAATATTGTAAACTTGCAAATGTCTTGATTTGATTTTGTGCTCTGAGTGTTGTATTGTGTTTTAGCGTGTCGAGAAAAAGACAAGAGTCGTGATAGGGATTGCGAGCGGGATAGGGATGTAACGGAACCTGAAGAACCCATATCTAAGTCAAAGAAAGGAAGGTGGAATAGGAACCGTGAAAACGGGTTCTCTCCGTGGAAACTACCCGAAGGTGTGATATTATATTAACAAGTCATTGTCAATTCAATTTCATCTTCAATCTCAGATATTTAATAATCGAGAGTTGCATTTATTTAAATAACTCTGATTAAATAATAATAATTGAATAATTTTAATATAGTTTAAATAATAATTTCATTTTAAAATAATTTTAATGATATAGTTTGAGATAATTTTAATATTTTTGATAATTTAATTTGTCTTTATCAAGTATCGCCTGAATTGTCTTCCTGTTGATATGTTTTTCAATTTAATGAAATCCTCTCATTGATAAAATCAACATGATTTTCCCTTAAATTGTTTTAGTTATATAGATGGCTGATGTAGCTTTGTCCTACAAATACTATTTCCCCGACTCATTCTTACAATTTTCCTGTTTGACGCAGTTCTGAGCCGTCAACTGCTAAGTGTGACGAAACTCTCCCTGACACCTAAACTACACCATGTTTCTTTGAAATGCATTTCCCTTAATCGGTTATTTCTCATTATTCTATATGCATTGTTGAAATCATTCAATTTTAGCCATTGCTACATTTTTTTTTTAGATTTAAACATAATGTGTAATATTTTTTTTGGAATTTTGAAGATATTTTGTGTAATATTCAGTTTTATTTGCCTGTTCAGTGAAACTTGATTTGAATTTGTTTGCATTTTTCTTATTATTTTCTTGCATGCAATTTTATTGAAAGTTATTGTATATCTTGCCTTTGGGTAGAAGCCACCTGTTTACTTTTCTGGGTGTTTTCTTGTTCTCATTTTTAGCTAGTTAATAATGCTTACAAAGTTAATTAAGTAATAAGGAAACATTTCTTTTCTTTTGTTACCTTCTGCTAAGATAATTTAATTTTAGCAAATTTCCTATTAAAAGAAGTATATATATATATATATATATATTATAATATATATTATATAATATATATATATATATATAATATATATATATATATATATATATATATTATATTATATATATACATACAGTCGGACCTCTATATAACAAACTTAAAGGTTCAAGTGAAAAAATTCTTTATATAAAAATTTCGTTGTATAGAAATTGAAAAAATAAATAACTCTGTACTACTTTATGATATTTTAATACATATATGGGATGAATAATAACCTTGCAGTTGCATATTCAGCAACTTTTTCTTTTATTAGCGTCCTGTCACAGGCATATTTTGTTTCTTAACATTGTCACCCACTGTAAAATTGCGTCATCAATGTCTTCATACTTGCATATTCGAGAACTTTATTTTTAAATTGCCACTCGTTTCGTATAACCTAAGTATAGATTCCCGATATAGAACTAGTTGATATAGAACTAGGAGCGATTTTATACTTCAGAGACAAGTCTTTATTTTTGACTCCATCGTCAGAATCTTTTAATAAATTGATTTTTTCAGAAAGGGACAGCGATTTCCGTTTAGACATTTTAATAAACTCAATTTACAAACAAATAAAAAGTTTCACAAACGAACTGGTCAGACCAAATTAAAACTGAAAAATGTTTAGTTCTATGCTGTGTTAATCCTTATTTCATAGAAAAATGTAAAGAAAGAGTTCGCAAAATTAGATAAGGCAGGGCGAGAATCAATAAATAAATATTCCGGGAAATTACAGTAAAACAGAAGTGCCGTTTTGGTCAATTCCTTGAAAGTTTGCGGGTCTTGTCTTTATCATTATTTCTGAAAATTTTGTTCGTTATATAGAATTTTTTTTTCTTTAAATAGAAACACTTTTAAACACAAAATTCAAGGGAACGTAAAAAAATTTGTTACGTAGAGACTTTCGTTGTATAGAAGTTCGTTATAGGGAGGTCCGACTGAAATATATATATATATATATATAATATAATATATATATATATATATATGTGTGTGTGTGTGTGTGTGTGTGTGTGTGTGTTTTCTATACACTTTCTTGTAAACACGCTGTCTTCATGAGCCCCATTGAAACCAGATTGCTGTGACATCATTTACCTGGTTTCATGAGTAAGCAAAATTTTCAAAATCATTACAATACAAGGTTACTATTTTTTGATGGGGCACTGAATCGAATATAATTGGTCTAAAGTCAATACAACCACTTTAAGAGACCAAATATGCTAAAGTACAATGGTAAATTACCACAAACCAAAATTAGGGTCTATGAAAAATAAATTTCAAGTAGAGTGTCGTTTTCATGGTTTTTGGGGTGCTGAATTGCATAAAACTGATCCCGATTTAATACGACCACTTAAAGTCGTATTGGTCCAATTGTCCTGTGTTGTGGTCCAATCCGACCACAAATCCATTTGAAACGTTTGTATTTGTGTTTGTGTTTAAAAAAAAAAATATTTTTATTTAATAAATATTTTAAAACTTGGTACAAAAATTAACCTTGGGGAGGAAATGAACCCTATTAAAAACCAGGTTGTCTTGACACCATTAACGTGGTTTGTTGAGTCAGAAAAATTTTCAAAAAATTGGTAAAACAAGGTTATTGTGTATGGCTGAGAAAAAGATTCTTTTTATAAATTTTGGGGTGCTGAATCAAATGAAACCAATCCAAAGTTGATACCACTACTATAAGTGACCTATAAGTGAGATAAAGTTGAAAAAGCCTAAATAAATTAATGGAAACTAAAATTACGGTCAGTGAAAATTAAACTTAGTGTAGTGTGTCATTTTCTAAGTATTTTAGAGTGCTGAATCGATTAAAACCGGTCTGAAGTCATTACCACCACTCTAAGTTGCCAAAAAAGTGGTAAAAACCATAATTAATTACCGGACAACCTAAAATATGGTTGGTAAACAACATATGTTAAGTGGGGAGTCATTTTCGATGTTGGGTCTATGAGTTGAATAAAAATGGTCTTAATTTGACACGAATACTCAAATGGATGTTTACCAGTATACATCCTGGGTATACTGTATCCAGGTATCTTACCTGGGTTGGAATACTGCCAAGTCATTTATAAGATAAGATCAACATAATAAACTGCGTAGGCTTCCGCGGTTATATCATGAAGATTTAGGTCTTCTGGTGGTGACCACATCAATGTAGATGAAAAATCCGACGTTTCGCTTCCTCTGTGGGAGGCATCTTCAGGGATGTAGGACATCATGGATAGAAACACAATGCTCTACAAAACTGAACTACAGTTCAGTTTTGTAGAGCATTGTGTTCCTATCCATGATGTCCTACATCCCTGAAGATGCCTCCATGATGTTGACGCAGTCACCACCGGAAGACCTAAATCTTCAAGATCAACATATATGCCAAGTTTTATCTCATTATCAGCATTAGTTTAATATTATTAAATGACTCATTTTTTTTAAATTGTTATCAATCATCCAATTTGGTTGAAATTTAGTACAAATTTATGCCTTTATGTCATAAGCAAGTAGTCTAAGTTTGGTTTCCAATACACCTAACATGGTTTTTGTTGGATCAAAAAAGTTAAACAGCATCGAGTAATGTCAGTACTTGAATGGGTGTCCTCTGAAAATAAAACGAATGTATTTACCACCATAGATGAAGGGAATCAAGTTTAAAGACATTTTTCAGTATTCATTTGATGATTTGTATAGTCTGAGGATTGGGGAAGCCATTCTGAAGTTGTAAAAAGGATGACAGTGAATGCAATGTGGTGAGGAAGAATTCCGAGCTACCCTGTACCATGTGTACCCAGTACCTGCCTGTACCTGATTTTTTATCATAAAGAAAGAAGAAAGAAATGCTCTTTATTTACTATCAAATAATTAAATAAAAACTAATAAAAAAATAAATAAATAAATAATACTAAATAAATAAAATAATAAATAATAAAAACAAAAGTAAAAATAACAAAACATTAAATAATCCATTAATTAAATGGATTATTTAATGTTTTCATTTCATAATTGTCATCTAAGTATATTAGAAGGTCCGATTTTATAAGAAAATTAAGTATCTTGACGTATTTACATTGTATGAATAATTGTACTTAATGTAAATAAATAAAATATTTATCTTTAAAAAACTGATAACAAATATAAATACATAATTCAATTCACTCAACTTTGTATGTTTGATTACAAAAATAAATACTTTATTTTGTTTGAAGAAGGAAATTAATATTTTTCTTTTTTATTGAAAATTGAAACATCATAGTCACGATCAAGTTGTTTATTGATAATTTTAATTTATTTCAGTAGTGCAAATAACTCTGTTTCTTTGACTTAGATATCTTCGGGTTGGTATTAGATATCTTTGGGTTGGTATTAGATATCTTTGGGTATGTATTAGATATCTTTGGGTTGGTATTAGATATCTTTGGGTTAGTATTAAATATCTTTGGGTTGGTATTAGATATCTTTGTGTTGGTATTAGATATCTTTGTGTTGGTATTAGATATCTTCGGGTTGGTATTAGATATCTTCGGGTTGGTATTAGATATCTTTGAGTTGGTATTAGATATCTTTGGTATTAGATATCTTTAATTTGGTATTAGATGTGCTTTTATAAGTAGAATAACACTGGTCTGGAGTTGATCCAAGTACTCGAACCCTAGGGCTCGTATTCAAACCTTGGTTTTGGGGATGAGTTTTTATTGTTATATTTACCCTTCATAAGTTTACTTCTACAGTGTAATTGTAGCGAGGAGGTCGACTAGCTGGCTGAATTTCCTTTGGACTACTTTCTCTCTTGTTCACAAGTCCAGTCCTTGTTCGGGTTTTTGCTTTGTGCTTTATAATTGCAAGAGTAACACTTATAGTTGTTGTAGCAATTTTTCCATTTCATTAATGTACTAAAACCTTATAAAAATAGCAAAGAACTAAGCTTTATATGACTAGCCAAAATGTTAAAGAGATTCGAAAGCAAAATTAGGTTATATTCTTCAGAAAAGTTATTTGAAGAAACTACCAGTCAACCGGCTTTCGTGTTATCAGTAGAATTACATTGTGTTTACTGTCATATGCTCCTTCTATATTATTATTATTCTAAGATGTGCAACCTGTATGGTCCTCTGATAAAGTATTACTAATGATTTTTACTTATTTACTTTTGATTTAAGCTTGGAAATCCCTGACTCAAAGCTAAGCATTCAGTGCTGCTGCGTTAAGAGCCAGGCAACTCTGTTGTCTTCGTATCATGTGTCTGGAGTCCTCCTATTTTTCTTCTCCAAAAGAGAACCAGAGCTATAGTTAAATAAATAAATACAAAAATACTACAATAAGTAGTATTTTAAATAAATACTAAAATTAGGAAGTAAATATAACATATAATTATGTACAATAATTATAGGCAAAAATATCTGACACATATCACTAACTTATTAGCTAAAATTAAAATATCCATCTAAGTTAGATACTGGCTCTTGTGTCAACTAATTGTTTATTTCTAATTTAATATTTTTATATTTTAAGTTTTTCATACTTTTAGGTAGTTTATTGTATATTCTTATGCCTAAAACAAGCGGACCAACCTGGGCTTTAGCTAATCTGTGCTCAGGGATTTTGGATGCATTGCCATTCCTTGTATTTTATATTCCATTCCAGGATATTTTATATACCATTCCTTGTATTTTATATTCCATTCCTTGTATTTTATATTCCATTCCTTGTATTTTATATTCCATTCCTTGTATTTTATATTCCATTCCTTGTATTTTATATTCCATCCCTTGTATTTTATATTCCATCCCTTGTATTTTATATTCCATCCCATTGTATTGTATATTCCATCCTGTATTTATATTCCATCCCTTGTATGTATTTAATTCCATTCCTTGTATTTTTATATTTCCATTCCTTGTATTTTATATCCATCCTCTTGTATTTTATATTCCATCCCTTGTATTTTATATTCCATCCCTTGTATATTATATTCCATTCCTTGTATTTTATATTCCACTCCTTGTATTTTATATTCCATCCCTTGTATTTTATATTCTATTCCATGATATTTTTATAAGTATGCAAGGCTTGTCTTACACATTATATATTTATTAATTAATTATAGTCATGATTTTTAATTTTTTAACAATTTTTTTTATTATATTTCCTTTATTAAAAAAATACATAATTATATAGACAAACTTCTAAAATAATTATTATACATCAGATATGTGAAAACAATAGGTTTGCATTTATCCCTAAATCTTACATTAGTAATTATTCTTACTGGTTTCTTTTGTAATAGAAACAGGCTGTTGACATTAACATGACCCTATAGTACTCATTTAGGTAGAGAGAGTTTTAGTTTCCTCACAGAAATAATATAGTTAGACCTTACTATTTGGCTCATCAGTATGAGTTTTCCATGATAAGCTTGGATCTATAATAATGGCTAATAACTTTACAAGAGCATTGTCCGATGATGGCCTTAGTATAGTCCCACCTGGTTTTGTTTGAGTTTCGCTAATATTAAGACAATAATGGTTAGGTGTGAACCAATTTTCAATTTTCTTCATTCTGACTTCAGGTATTTTTCTTAGAGCCTCCTTATTCTTCTGTGAAGGTACTAACCTGTCGTCATCAACAAATGAGACTAACGCTTGTATTCAAAGAAATTTTTCTTACCTAAACCTAAAATTTCCCTTAAGGAGCCATTAAGGAAAATGTTAGGTTTACAGTTCAGGTAAGGAAAATGTTAGATCTCCTTAAGGGTTACTTAAGGAGCCTTAAGGAAAATTTAGGTCTCCTTAAGGGTTACTAAGGAGCCCTTAAGGAAATGTTAGGTCTCCTCCCCTTAAGGAAAATGTAGGTTTACAGTTCAGGTAAGGAAAATGTTAGGTCCTTAAGGGTTACTTAAGGAGCCCTTAAGAAAATGGAGACTTAAGGAGGTAAGGAAAATGTTAGGTCTCCTTAAGGGTTACTTAAGGAGCCCTTAAGGAAAATGTTAGGTCTCCTTGAGGGTTACTTAAGGAGCTCTTAAGGAAAATGTTAGGTCTCCTTGAGGGTTACTTAAGGAACCCTTAAGGAAAATGTTAGGTCTCCTTAAGGGTTACTTAAGGAGCCCTTAAGGAAAATGTTAGGTTTACAGTTAGGAGCCCTTAAGGAAAATGTTAGGTTTAGGTAAGTAAAACGTCTTTGAATACGGTCTTAAATCTTCTTCAAAATCGAGAAGGTCTTAAGGATCCGGGGTAATGTACATTGTCATAAAATCATCAAGTCTTAAGGATCTGGGGTAATGTACATTGGCATAAAATCATCGAGTCTTAAGGATCTGGGGTTATGTACATGGTCATAAAATCATCGAGTCTGAAGGATCTGGGGTAATTTACATTGTCATAAAATCATCGAGTCTTAAGTATCTGGGGTAATGTACATGGTCATCTCTTAAGGATCTGGGTAATGTACTGGTCATAAAATCATCGAGTCTTAAGGATCTGGGGTAATGTACAATGTCATAAAATCATCGAGTCTTAAGGATCTGGGGTAATGTACATTGTCATAAATCGGTAATGTACATTGTCATAAAATCATTGAGATGATTCAAGTCGAGGATAGAAGTAAACTAAATCTGTAGTGTCAATTAGTTGTTGTCTTGTTGATTTTGTTGCATGCATTTGTAGAATTTATAGATTAGTTAGGTGTATGCCTATTTGAATGTATCACTAGGTTATAATTAATAATAAGTTTATAATTATTAAATATATTAATAGTTTTATTTATGCACAAAGGGAGTAAATAATTCTATTATTTCCCTGAGTAGTTTGTTAGTTCCTGAGACAATAAATCTAAATGATTAATTTGGTTCCCTCGGCTATCGTCTTAGTAATTAACATGGGAGTTAAATATTCCCAAGGCAAAGCCAAAGGAGGTAATTGGAAAGGGGAAATAGCATTTTACTCCCAAGTATATGATATAAGCACCCCAAGCATGTAAGCATTTTAAAAGATTTTATCTCCTGACGTTGATGTCATTTTATTATTTGCTACATTCTTATATTTCATGATTTTTGTATTTTTTTAATATATTTTTTACTCCCCCCCCATAAATTTTGGGGGTCCCTTCCTTGGTAAAAAATTACAAAAATTGATTGATCTTCTTTATAAAAAAATGAACAATGAGACTAAATTGAATTGGATTGAAAAATGAGATGAGACTTTTTTTCCCTTGGGAGTGAAAATTGATTTTTTAGTCCCTAAAAACTAGTAAATAAATGAAGATTTAGGTCTTCCGGTCTTAGTCAATAAATTTCACATTATATACCATCTGGAGATAAATAATATTTAAAAATTTGATACTTAGTTGTAGGCTGTGTTACTGGTACGTCACACTGGGATGTCGAGTTGCATCCCTTAGTGGTGGATCCTGTGATATTTGCTCACATGTTGTAATGTCGACCTCTTACAATTGTTTTGTTTTAGATGATAAGCCAAACGGAAGTGTTACTAGTCAAGCCAGCTCAAAAGAATTCGATCCACTGCAGGGAGATGATAAATCGACTGATGATAAAAAGTCTCAACAGGAGAGTGGAAAAGGTTGGTAATTCTGTTTTCTGCTGCCAATCTTACCTGGTGTGAATATCAGCAAACTTTTATATTTATGTTTGCTTATATTCTCAGTGTATAGTAGGACACACGGCCAAAATCAGTTGACAGCGTGGGAAAATAATGTGAGGGAGCCAATGAGATTGTCCTGGATATTAAACCATGCCCAGCCCAACCTTATTGGTTCCTCAACACTATTTTCCCATTCTGTCTATTGATTTTAGCCGTGTGTTGTACCATAATAAGTATTGCTCTCATATGTGTCTTTTTTTTACAAGTCCTTTAAAAATATTATTAGGGAAACAAAATTGCTTATTGCATGGACTCTACAGCCGTATCTACTATAGAGTAGATATTTTATATTGAAGTGATACTCATTGAGTTGCCAATATTAGCAACAGGTGGCTTGTGTGGTGGGGGTGCAACAAATGAATGTTATTTGTTGCATAGTGAATATTAATGTATTTATCTGTATTTTTATTGATTGAAATAAATATTATTATTCTTGTGCAGTTAATAAACTCTTGAGTTCCCTCAGAAGAAAGACCATTTATGGGCTGGCACCAAGTAAATGGTCTTGTTCTTATAAAGCTATTTTTTATTGTTGACTATAACTTGGAAATTTTCGGACAATGCTGCATGTATTTAGGATGTTGCATGCTTTTGGCATGGTTATTGAATAGGTTTGTGGTAGTTTATCACTTCCAAAATAATAATAATATATTATTATTATTTATTTTATAGTGTATACAACTTTAATAATTCAAGCATTAAAAATAAATCAAGTAAGTAAAAAAGTTATTATTTAGAGTACAGAGGTTTACAAGTAGCCAGTGTTTTTGCTTCTGCTCTGATGCAAGTCATTTTTTGTTTTATGAAGAGCCTCCTGATTCACCATGGCTAAATAATATTAGTCATTATGACAGATACGCCTATGGAATATTTACTCTCCTGTTGAGTGTGTCCGATATCAGGTAAATAACGGAAAACCAAAATTATGGCCAGTAAACAACATATCTCTAGCAGGGTGTAATTTTTATGTTTCTTTTTTTTCAAAGCTCTTTATTTAAAAAAAAAAGTATTAATACAAAAGTAAAACAACAAACAAAATATTTACATAGATCATAGTGAAATCCCACAAGAGTCCGGCCAATACACAAAATGAATGGACTTTAGTCATGAGTTCAATCCCAGCACGGGCCTCTAGGATTTTTATGAGAGGGATAAAAATTCTGCGTACCCACGTCTTTTACTGAAGGACGTAAAGCCAGTGGTCTTGAGCCTAGTGCGTTGGTCAGGTACTCGTTAAAGATCCCTCACCCTTAATGAAACTGCGGTATAGGCAAATTTTAGGACCCTCATTGTATTAATTCATTATAATTTACTATACTGTTTCTGCCTTGTAGTTTAAAGTGTGTGGAGGGTTTGGTTTAACAGTGAGAGCACGTGTTGTTTCCCAGTTTTTTTCACTATACTATAAGAGTCAGTGAAAATATGTAAAATTGCTTGAAAAAGCATGAGAGGAACCATAGAAATTCATGGCTCTTCTGTCTGATGAAATATACCTACACTTGAAATTAAAAGGAGTAAACACTATCTTTGGGAGCTGGCAAAAAGGGCCCAACAACGTGGCCTACTTGCCTGATATACCACTCCCCCCATATTACTACTACTACTGAGTGAAATCCCTCAAGGTATTGTTGAGTGAGGAGGTCTTTAAGTAAATTTTAAAAGCTTTAGTTACACTAGGTGTACAAAATAATAATAATAAATATATATATACACATGCACACATACATTACTTACACACATATTTTATAAATTAATTAACGAGAATACAAAAAAATCAAATGATATACAAAAAGTGGTATGATAAATTTAATGATTTTACATAAGATTATTACTTTTACACATTAATTAGGTATTATAATTTAAGGATTTAATTTCTATATCATTAATTATTTTACACAAATATAAAATGGGTATTAATATTAAAATTGTACTGGATTATTTACACTTAAATAGATTTGTTTGATTAAATTAAAATTTTATCTAAAAATAATTATACTTACTACTCAGGAAGAAGGATATAAATTAAGAGAATTTTACATATTCTTACACAAAATAATGGAAGGTTTACTAAATTAAGGACAAATTTATTTTAATTATCATTATTTCACAAATGGTTAATAAAATTAAAAAAAATGTATTACATAAATTTATCTTTTTACTACCTAAAAGCGGTATAAATAAAATTTAATACATTATGTTATCTTTATCACTTAAAATTTTTTTGGGGATAGAAAAATAGTTTGTGTTTATAAGGGTGATTGGCTATTTGACCACATCATTGAATATATTCTTTAGGGTGCATTGATTTCAAATAAAACATCCGGTGAGTCTCATAGTAGGACCACAAATGTTTAGGGTTCCTGATGTGCATATTCTTCATCCTTATCCCTAATTTTTTGATCATGGAGTGTATCATTTATCATATGGTTGATGTAATTTTAATTCTTCTAGATATCTTTATAACTTCAAAATAATCTGGCACAGAATCTTGCAAGTTGGGTTAATTTTGTTTGTCCATTGTCTGCTTTCTGCTTAGAAATCCATTCTGTTAAGATTTCTGGGTTATTAGCAGGTTAAATGCTTTTTTTATAATATAGGAGTCTTGATTGTGTTCACAATTATTTTATTTATTTATCAAATAAATTCTCAAAATATTGCTATAGATGATGAACATTTGTATAATACTATGCAGTAAATTATGCACAATATACTTATGAAAGGAATATATAATTCTTACTACTACTTAGGTTGGTATGGAGTAGTTTTTACTAAAACGTTTTGAGCAAGACTTACAGTTGTTGTGGAGTGTGGTAGGTTAGAAGGCACAGTTTAACTAAGCAATGTCTGGGTAACAAATTTAAAAGCACAACTGCGTCCTAGATAAATGGATTTAAGAAGTTTGTATACGTCTGGAAAATATTATAACATTATGGAATATATGTTTACGGGATGATTGGTTCCACTAAGAATAGAGAGTAGATGTGTTTAAGATGTGGATTAAGTGGTATGGTGATGTTTAGCAGCGACCTGATGATGCACAGCATAAGTAGGTGGCATGAAGTCTCAGAGCTTGCCATGCACCCGTTTATTCACATGCCCTCCAGCAATGTCTCTCGAGGTGTATATCTCTTCATTTACTTTTTGCTCAGTAGGATATTAGATTGCGAGCCATACAGGTTATACATTGTGCATTAGTAAATTACCTTAACGTCCTCGTGCTTAATAAAGAAAAAAATGATAACATTGCGTGGTCGTTATGGAGAATGTGCCTTATGGTTATGTGTGGTGGTGTGCTTCTCGTGCAAGATTCCTTATTTCTGAATTTGGTTCTTCTGGATAACAGCCTTATGTCAATGGAAAATAGTCCGACATTTTGTTTTGCAAAATTTAATATGTAAGGTTGATTCACACTCTGCTTACTGAATTTCATAAAAAATAGCGGGGGAGTAATATTTTTACTTGTTTCCTTATATTGTGTAGTTGATATCTGGTAAGTATTGTTGGCACCTTAGAATAATACTGTATATGAAGGAGCACAGAACGGTAAACACAATGTAATACTGATAACCACTAAAGCCGGTTGACTGGTGCAACTAAGTAATGCTGCCAACCTGACAACAAAACATTATTTTAAATATCTGTCATAAATATCTATTAATAAAGAAAGATCGTAAAGAACAAATATAATAACTTAAAACACCTGCTGAGTATTTAATAAAACTTATTAAATGGCAAAAGGGTGGCGGAATACAAGCATCTAGATTTAGTTGACGAGCACTACTTTTAATATAATTTTAATAAATACAGTTAAACTACAATTTAAAATGCTTTAATATTGTAATGCACTGATATTATATTAGTATTTTATGAATAATCAATCATTAATCTAATAAAGACATATAAAATAATCAGCAACGCGGAAGTATTGTCAACTTTTTTTAGAAAATTGTATATTATTAGGGTGGCAGCATTACTTAAGTACACCAGTGAACCGCCTTATGTCTTATCTGTAGTGCTCCTTCTATTTATAGTATTATTCTAAAGTTGGCACTAATAATCCAAAACTGACATTTATACAGAATTATCTGTTTTTGGTGTTTTAAGACCTGTTGAGTAGTTTTTACAAAGTTGTCTGTGTGTGTGTGTGTGTGTGTGTGTGTTATCCTCACAGCTTTCAATGTGTTTATAGTCCAAAAGCCAAGCCTAAAAAATGTGACTCATTTTGTACTTCTTCTAACCAAATTATTCTGAAAATATACCTTAAATTATGAAAGAAAAACATAGTCTTGCCTATCCAGAGTGGAGCCTTCATATGATTGCACATGCTCAAAAATTTTATAAAATCACACTAATTTCAGTTTGAAATAAGTGGCTCCCTGTAAGTAGTGTGAAAAACATGAGAGAACTTTTTTTTAAGCTGATAAAATTTTCCTGTAAAACAAGTATTTTTTCGTCAAAATCTATAAATACATCGGATATATTTATTCGTCGGATAAATACATCTGAAGCTATGATATTTCCTAAATGGCCCAAAAAATCCACAAAAAGTCAATAATTTTTCAAAGAAATTTGCTGACTGCATAAATTAATCATTTTTTTTTTTTTTTTTTTTTTTTTAAGAGCCATAACTTTGGTTTTAGTCATCTGATTTTGATGATTAAACACTCGTTTTATAGGAAATTTTATCACCTATAAAAAATGTTCTCTTCATGTTTTGCACACGACTTACAGGGAACCACTTATTGCAAGAAAATGGAATAAGTGTGATTGTATAAAATATGAGCATGCGCAATCATATGAAAGGCTCCACTCTGGATGGGCAGACTATACTTTTCTTTTATGATTTAAGGTATATTTTCAGAATAATTTGGTTTGAAGTTCTTCAAACACCAAAGTGTTTAAATTATATTTTCAAATTGAGTTTCTCACTTGGGTGTATTGGAGTAAAAAAAGCTAATGGAATATTTGCAATACTTTTTAGTTTGTTCTTTGAAGCACTGGAAAGTTATAGAACTCCATCTCAGCTTGATAAGGGGACTTAGTTCTATAAAAAGTTCAATTATTATATTTCGCCTATCAATGTAGGCATCTACATGCCTTTATCTCAGGCCCTTGATCAAGCCTGAGATACTTTTCTATTATAAATATTTGATTTGCTTTGTGTGCGGGGCCTCTAGGCCAGTCATATTTATTTACCTCTTAGTGTCCAACAGCATTTTTTATATTTTTAATTTTAAGCTGTGTGGAGTATTTACGCATTTTTTGACAACTTGTTTGTGTTTTTGCAGGTAGTTTATAGTCTAGGTCCTCACATATCCTCAATGTCTGGTTCGACTGGAATATGTCAATGCCGGCTTTCAACACCTCTGCTGTTGTCAGTCCATTAACAGTACAGTGGTCCTATGCAAGGGTAAGCCAAACCTCGTACTTTTTCATCAAGTTCTTTTATATTGTTAAAATTGTTGTTCTGACCTGTTTCTAATATAAAAGATGTTAGTGGCCTTGAGGTCTCATTAAATAAAGTCCCAGCAGGTACTCCTTTGGGTGGTTGTGGTTTAACTGTTACATCCACATTATTTGTTTAAACATTAATTTAAAATAATGTGATAGGGTTATCTGGAATGCAAAGCCTGGGCCTCTATAGTGTCAAAGATCAGTATGAATACTAACAAATGAACTCAAACCATGATATGAGCTTAGTTTTAAAAACTGTTGGAATGATGATTTTAAATTTGCTCCAGATTTTAGTTTGCTGTCAATCCCATTTAGTGTGCAGCTTGTTGTAATTTTTGTTTTAGGAATCACAACAAGCTGCTAATCACGGAACAAGGCGTCCCTACTCACAGGCTTGACAAATTACAAAAGCTTATTATTTATAATAACAATTTAACTTTTACTTTACTAAAAATATATGAGCATAAATAACAACTAGAGAAACAATATACCATTCTGAGGCACAGATGTGGATGAGGCCAAAAAAAACAATATGAATTCTGAGGCACAGATTGTAGATGAGGCCAGAAAACAATATGACATTCTGAGCCACAGATGTGGATGAGGCCAGAAAACAATATGACATTCTGAGCCACAGATTGGATGAGGCTAGAAAACAATATGACATTTGAGGCACAGATGTGTGAAGGAGCAATATGGACATTCTGAGGCACAGATGTAGATGAGGCCAGAAAACAATATGACATTCTGAGCCACAGATGTGGATGAGCCAGAAAACAATATGACATTTCTGAAAGCACAGATGTGGATGAGGCCAGAAAACATATGACATTCTGAGCACATGCTAATATTTTTCTCCACAAATAAGATCATATTTTATGTTTTTCGGGACGCTGAATTGAATGAAACTGGTCGATACAACCACTTTAAGTAGCCAAAATGTAAAAAAACCATTGGAAACTAAAATTTTGGTTGATAAAAAATAAATTTCGAGTAGGGTGTTGTTTTCTTTGTTATATTTGAATATATTTTATCTAAAGTCGATACGGCCACTTTAAGTGACCAAATAGTAAAAAAAAATTAAAAACCAGAAAACCTAAAATTTGGCTCCTAAACATCACATTTCAAGTGGGGAGTTAGTTGATATAAGCACTTAAACTCAGGGTACCTGGGTTCAAATCCTGGTTGGGACAATAATTTTGTATCGTCCCTATTAGGAATGTTGTTATGCTTGGAAACACTCATTACAAATGAAATTGGCCAATGACATGCGGACCGCCGCGCCAGAACTATTTTAATGTATAATGTCTCTATAGTTTTACATTTAATTACTTTTTACCCTTGTAACCTATAGTTTTTGTTTTATGAACAGGAGTCAGTTCACTTCTCCAACCCACATGAAACCTACTATGGGCGGTGCCGCTGGTATGTACCGAGGCCAACTTGGAGCCAGCTACGACTCACCATCAGCTGGACCCGGTGATCATCTTAGATTCTCGTTACCACCCAACGCTAACCCATACTCGAAAACAGCCGCTCCGTCTGCTTATAAATTTCAGTGATTGACAAAACATCACCTAATCTAGCTCATACTTACTCTTTGAAAAAAATAAATCTTGCCATTTTTTTCATTTATATTATTTAAGTTTTTCAATAATAAATTTTAAATAAATCTTGTAATTAAATATTTTAATGTCGGGACTTATTCCTGCCCTTGTCTTCGTTGTTTTATTGACAAAGGTTTTAATTTTTTAAGTATTTAATGTAATATTAGTGAGTAATTATACTGTAAAGTGATTGCCATGTGTTTTGTTTTTATTTCTTTTTGTTTACTTTACATCCCACCTCTACTAATTATTCAAAATGCTATTAGCATTAAAGCATTTTAAACTTTATATTTTAAAGGAAATTAACTAAAGAAGACTAGAAGATAATTACATTATGTATTTAGTTGAACTGTGTTAACTCCGCTTCAGGAGTAGAATTGGAGGTGGTAGAAGGAGTGGTACAGGCAGGAGTGGTACAGGCATGGACAAAGGTACCACTTTAAACCTTCTTTAATGCTGGTTTATCCAACATGTTTCACACTGGGTAGAACTTTTACAATCAGTTTCTTTATATCTGAAACACAGACACTTCATGCACTGTATTATGCAAGGAATGTAGGGATCAATAGGACATCTAACAAAATACAGGTAGGCGTGAAGGGTAAAGTCGGACTGTCATATAATATTAATATATATATATATATATATATATATATATATATAATATGTTATATATATATTGTGTATAATATATAGATTATATATATATATATATATATATATATATATATATATATATATATATATTATATATATATATATATATATATATATATATATATATATTATATATTGTGTAGGGATAAATTTTGGTGAATTGTTGTCTATAACATTTCTTGTTATACATTTTAAATTTGTTAGTTTTTTACTTGAAATTACTTGCTTTCCAAAATTTCTGTTTCTGATAAATATTGTTCAATCCCACAAACAACTCCTTTTTTTGTAGAGATTTAAGGATAAATGTGGTATAGTTTATTCATTGTGTGGAGTCTAGACATTCCTTTATTTTCTGTGTTAGTGTTGGATCACTACATGGCATGGACCTGTGTCCCTTGTATCATATATAAATCTGGGGTGCTTGATATGTTAGTAGGTAGCCCAGTTGTGTTATATTTGTATTGTATTATGTATCATTACCATGTTATCTCCTCCGCTGTCTCCTTGCATTTTGACGTTTTATCATTCTTTTTTTCTTACTTCTTTCTGTACTCAAAATATGAGTTTTTAGCTTAATGCGGTGATACTTTCCTATGAGGTGATTACTTAATTTTAGAGCTTTTTTTACTTTACACTGTCAATCCTGTCACAGGATAGATATGAATGACAGCTAAAACAGAACAAGAAATACATTCCGGTGTTTCAGACAATTACAACACAGGATATCATTAACAGACAGATATGATAAATATCAACTTTTTATTATTAGTTTATACATGTATTTAATCAATACAAGATACATGAATATCACATAAAATAATATAATTAGGCACTACATATTTATTTTATTGAAATGAACCTACAAAATAGAAAATGAGGCACTGTGTGCCTGAGTACTTTTCCTCACAAGTTGTTCAGCTCCTCAATACTAAGGATTTACTTTGCTTGTGCTGAACAAGTTGTTCAGCTCCTCAATACTGAGGAGTTTGCTGGTCCTCAGCATACAGGATTCTACAGTATAGTGTAATATAGTTGTAGTAAGCGTCATTTAAATAATAACGTCATGTAGTAAAAAAATCATTTTCTTATTGAAATTTCCTAAAATTGGTTTTCTAATGCCCTACTTTTAACTTTTTAGTGAATTTTAAAAGAAAAATAAGCTAATGAGATTGGAGACATGCAAGGGGATAGGTAGTTTTATATATATATATATATATATATATATATATATAATATATTATATATATATATATATATATATATATATATATAATATAATGTATATTTGTTTTTTTTTTTTTCTATACATTTCTATAGGAGATAATAACTTTCGAATGCTTGCTCGGATCAAAATAAAACTTGATACAAAAACCGTACTTACTTATGTTCCAAACTCTATTGTTTATCAAATAAGTGTGACATCACGAACCCACAATAATGACCTAGCAAAAACTTCAAAAAATTCACAAAACCTAATTATGATAAGGGAAATCCTTATAAGCCCCTTTTGTGATAAGGGACCTCTAAAACGTATATTGGTCACATTCTCGGGTCCATCCTGGCATACTGCCCAACTAGTACGACCAAAAAAATGATGTACAGCTGATAATGGAATAAATATTAACACAATATATTTTTCTTATAAGGAAATAGATAGATGCAGACAAAAGTACAAAGTGATCCGATGAATTTTTGAAATTTTTGGTGAGAGTGCACTTAAAAGAAAAATGTACCACATATCATGACTATATCTTATGAGTGATCTTATGGTTGATTTTTTCCACTAAATTGTAAGAGGAGCTGAAGTGATAACAGACGCACATACCAACAGACAACTTGTTTAAACTAATCAGGAGGACATTATAAAACCTGAAACCAAAAAAACTGGCACCACATCCTCTTAAGCATTTAAGTGAAATCACATTACGTCTCCATCACAGTATTGAGATGAGGAAAAGTAAATATTGATTAATTTACACAATATTACACAATTGTGCGAGAGACACCTAGGAAATGTAACTAGCAAAAAGCAATGCTACATCTGGGAACTGTTCCATCATTCGTCATTATTGATGGCTCGACATAATGTCATATCTCACTCTGTTTTGTTATGTCTAACTCATCAGGCCGCCGACAGAGCCTGAACATTTCCTAGGTGTCTCTCGCACAATTATATTGTGTCAACTATTCATGTTTTGCAAAACTCGGTAGTATCAAATGTTATATGCTTTGCTTGCCATGCATGATGGCGGTAAGAAAGCACCGCTTGTCTCTGGTAAGTACTTCACATTATATTCTTCGGAATTAATTGAAGTTCAGAGTGAGTTCTGGCTCTGTTGGTGCCCTGATGAGTCAGACGTAACAAAACAGAGTGGGACATGACATTATGTCGAGCCATCAATGATGACGAATATCAAATGATGGAACAGTTCCCTGATGTAGCATTGCATTTTGCTTGTTACATTCCCTAGGTGTCTCTCGCACAATTATATTGTGCCAACTATTCATGTTTTGCAAAACTCGGTAGTATCAAATGATATATTGATTAATTTAGTTAATGAAAACAAATTACGCTAATAATATAACTTGTATTAATTGGATTATCATATAAATATATTGCTCTATAATTATTACTACTTATATCTAATAAATGAGTATAATTAATTAAAATATTAATTGATTTAATTAATAAAATTGTTGATAAAAGTATAAATTAAGAAGCTAAAAGCTTTGGTGTTAATAATAGCAACTCTATTATTTTTCAGAACAAAGAAACCTATATTGTTATAATTAATTCTATTTAACCAGGCACTTCACACATATCTACTTATGAGGGGGGTAGACTTCATCAAGAGCTTCCATTAGGTTTTATTGAGCCACAAAACTATGAATTCAATCAATGCAATGTCCCTGAAATATATTTATAGACATAAATGAGATGCCTAGTTTTAAAATGATAAAATCATTTTTTTTATAAATTCCTGAGAAAATAATTTCCTAGGTACTTAGACCTCCTATGTGGGTCCATTGTACCAGGATAAAACCATGAAAACATTAATCAATATTTACATGTATATATACATATATATATATATATATATATAATATATATATAATAATATATATATATATATATATATATATATATATAATATATATACAAGTTTGTAAATAATACATAGTAGGCTATCAATTTAAAAATATGTAAAATGTTTGTAAATACAAATGAAAACAAATTTGACTAGGGATTTATAAAAATATAGTAAACAAATTAAAGCTGTCAACATACAAATGCAGAAAGAATAACAAATATGACGGTGAAGTCATTACAGTATGAGAAACATCAACTAACAAAACATGGACTTAGATTGTTAATGACATGAGGTGTCATTAACATGACACTCTCTCTAGTTGAAAGGCAAGATGTTAGAAATGTATAAGGAGATTCAATTCGATGTAAACAAACCAAACGCATTCGAAGGTTATAACCTGCCGTTTTTATGAATGACATTGACGTATGCAGGAATCGGTATAGGCGGTCGCATTGAAAATTTACTATTTATTCCTGCAATGACGTCAATTCCGGACTATAACCTAACATGTCAAAATAATTGACTTTCATTCATAAAAAACCTCCAATTGAATCACCTTATAAATTCTATCAGCTTGGTTGAAAGGCCCGTGAGATGACATTTAAATACAAACAGTTAGAATGAGAGGTTGTGTTGTTGCCAACATATCTCTCCAATGGATTACATAAGAAACTAAATTATTTGTACTCATAATGATGCCTTTGGAAGGCTTCATTTATGTATCACAGGATTATCTTGTGATGAACACCGCAGGGTAGTGTCAGGTAATACAGGTAAAGATAGAGTCATGCAGTTCTCTCACAAAGCTTTACATGGCAAACTCAGTCCATGTTTAGTTGGATGATATTTAAATACATTTAATATTTCTTAAAACAAAATATCAGTATATATTTGCTTAGAATGTCAAAATGTACACATAAACATTATACTTGATAAGATAGGATGAGAGTGGAGGCAAAACATCCTGTAAACAAAATCCTTCACAAAAATAAAGTGTCCTGTTGTAAGTAGTGACCTCCTGACAAGATTTCCCCTTGCACTGTTCCACTCCCACTGCTAATGTTCAGATGAAATAATCAGATAAATCTAAATAATCATCTAAAATCCTAAATAATCAGATAAATCTCATGCTCAGATAAATCTAAATAATCAAATAAATTTCTAAATAATCAGATAATAATCTAAATCTAAACAATCAGATAAATCTAAATAATCAGATAAATCTAAATAATCAGATAAATCTAAATAATCATATAAATCTACCAATAAATCCAAAATCTAAATAATCAGAAATCTAAAATAATCAGACAAATCAAATTATCAGATCTAAATAATCAGATAAATCTAAATAATCAATAAATCTAAATCAATAATCAGATAAATCGGAAATAACTCAATAAATCTAAATAATCAGAAAAAATCTAAATAATCAAATTAAATCTAATATCAGATAAATCTAATAATCCAATACAAATCTAACATAATCAGCAAATAATAATCAGATAAATCTAAATAATCAGAAAAAATCTAAATAATCAGATAAATCTAAATAATCAGATAAATCTAAATAATCAGATATAAATCTAAAAATCATAAAATCTAAATAATCAGACAAATGTAAATAATCATATAAATCTAAATAATCAGACAAATGTAAATAATCAGATAAATCTAAACAATCAGATAAATCTAAATTATCAGATAAATCTAAATAATCAGATAAAACTAAATAATCAGATAAATCTAAATAATCAAAAATCTAAATAATCAAATAATCTAAATAATCAGATAAATCTAAATTATCAGATCTTTAAAAAAAACATGCCCCCCTGTAGACTTCATAACTCAGACCAGTCTCCCATTATCAAAAAATGGAATAAGATGCTTTAATAAATTACCTGAATCTTGAATTGAACTACCACATAAAACTTTTAAGAAACGCTTAAATGTATGCTGCTATTTATTAAATTTTTTATCTTATTTTAATTATGTTTCTACTAGGCTAAACCATTATAGTCTTGAAATCGAAATTATTAACCTTATTTTACTTTAATTTGTAGCTAAAATTCCGTTTTCATTTATAAAAAAAAAAAAAAATATCCTTTTAAGTAATTATACATCTTAAGTTTTCAATAGCAGATAACATATGTAATAATTATTGGGGCATATGGAAATAAACGGCTTTCTAAACGGGTTACGTTAGATGGAAAAAAAAAAAAAATGTATGCTGCTTCAGAGATCAAATTATTCTATAAATCAATTTTTTTAGATGATTTGGTGTTTCCTCCTCTTCAATAATAGTGTTTTTTTTTTTATTTTATGTAAGTTTTATGTAATTATGTTGTTTAATTTACATTTGTTCTGGTTTTTTAATTTGTTATTGTATATCAATGTTGCACTTTTGACAATTGAGATACTTTCCTTGGATTGTAAACCTCATGTATTTAAGTAAATAAATAAATGTTAACCCAGATTCAATTCATTAAGTAACAGTTAAAAATAGAGTGAAATTTAAAAACTATGTCATGTTAATAAGAAAGGTGAACAATTTTTAAAATTAAATATTACAGAAAAATCTAATAATATTTTCGCACATCATTGTATCACAGGCTCTTGTAACTAAATAATATAACAATTATATAAAATTGGAGTTAATAAAATAAAAAATACAGACACTTAGCTTTTACTAAATATCATGAAACTGCCACGTATTCCATAACTACTGAGACACAACTTAACTAACTAAATGAAACATGGCCGAGACATCAGGGCTGAGATGTATCCTAACTAACTAAATAAAACAAGGCATTGCCCTGTTATCATAAGGCGCGGTCGAATATCTAGAACGTTGGATCACCCAACAAACTTTTTTTATAATTTTTTTTTTCAAAAATTTCAGTAATTAGCCGGATTCGTTGATAAATGAAGCCATTTCCGTAATCTGCACGCCTCTTTGGTCCAATCTCAAAGAGTATTTACAATTCACTCAACGATTTATTTTTAATCTAACTTGGTATATACATAACTACTGTTAGACGTCAATGTTGACATGTCAAAATATAACACAAAATATTGATGTCTCTAACAGTAGTTATGTTGTACCAAGTTAGATTAAAAATAAATCGTTGAGTGAATGTAAATACTCTTTGAGATTAACCAAAAAGAGCGTGCAGATTTACGCAAAATAGGCTTCATTTATCACAAATCCGGCTAATTACTAAAAATTTTGAAAAAAAAGTAATAAAAAAAGTTTGTTGGTGATCCAACGTTCTAGATATTTGACCGCGCCTTATTGCTTGGCTTCGTTATTTATTTCTAAAAGAGCTTTATCTCTAAAACCAGACCTAAAAATTTTTGAATTCTTCTTTAACTATGCTTATGTTTGCTTCGAGGTATTCTCTACTGTACTCTACACTGTACACTGTACAATACTCAACTCTGCCCAATATTTCTTTCCTCTCTTAACATCAATTTTCATCGCCCCTTACTAAAAACTATTTTAAAAAAGTTACAAAGTAAAAGATCTACAAGATTATATGACTAACATTAAAATGAATTGACATGATATAAGACTATTTAAACATTAATATTGAGTCAGAGATTTGCTTATCTCTGACTGAGGGATTAGTACCCGCCACTGAGTTGTTCCAGCCTTATTTTCATTAGTCTGTACATCTCTCTGTACCTGAAACAAATAAGCAATTGATAAAGTATGATAAAATATACATACTGTAACACAAAATTTCCTCTTATATGTAACTAGTAGGTTGAAGACAAGTAAACAACAAAAGACACCATGATTTCAACAATATGATTTACTTAAAATAATAAAAGAAGGAAAATCGAACATTTCTTAAGTACCTGATAAAAAATTATAGGAAAAAAACAGCGTAGACTTCCACAGTTATTGTCATGAAAATGTAGGTCTTCCAGTGGAGACAGTGTTAATGTAGATAAAGAATCCGACGTTTGGCATCCACTGTGGGAGGCATCTTCAGGGATATAGGACATTATGGATAGGAACACAATGCTCTACAAAACTGAACTGTAGTTCAGTTATGTAGAGCATTGTGTTTCTCTATCCATAAATGTCCTACATCCCTGAAGATGCCTCCCACAGTGGTGCCAAACGTCGGATTCTTTATTCTAAATTAATGTGGTCACCACTGGAAGACCTAAATCTTCATGAAAGGAAAAAAAGATAAAACGATATCCAAGGGCCGAAATGAATCTGTGTTTTTGTTAGGATATATATATATATATATATATATTAATATATATATACTTATTATATAATATATATATATATATATATATATATATATATAAATAAATATATAATCCTAACAAAAAAACCTGCTGCCAATTGTTTGTTAGGAAACACACACACCCACACACAAATATATATACATGATTATAGAATATATATAATAATATTATATATATATATATATAATATATAGTATCATATATATATACTAATATATCATTATAATGGATCCATATGTGTGGGCTGTGTGTGCCCTATGGTGTGTGTCGGCCTGTGTGTTGTATTAAAAAAATAAAACCCCCCCCCTCTATGACCCGCAACCTCATAAGATCATTTTATTCTTCGAAAAATCACTAAAAAAACTAGGACCTCGCTTCATTTTTTATAATTATTTATATACATGCTAATATAGACTGGCTCACTTGATAGATTGTGTATATTTATAATATTGCTAGTAGAAAAAGGGGGCTTGACTTCGCATCCCCGTATATATTATATATATATATTATAATAATATATATATAATAATATATATATAATATGATATATAATATTATATAACTATAATATATTTATAATTGATTTACTAATCAGAAAAGAGCTCACTTTGCTTGCTAAATCGCAATGTATAGCAATAATTATACATAGGCTGGCTACACTCACTACATTGTGCAAATTTATGATTTTACCAGATAGACGTGACACTATGAGCAAACTTAAAAAATGGACTTACAACGTTGGCTATTCATTACTTTGCAAATTTCACAACTTAAAAAAGCCTTGATTAGTAAAAATAGGTCTAAGTACAATAAATAAATAATCAATATAATAATAAATAAATCTTTATTATGTTTAAGACCCCTTTTTGGGGTATACATTCGTCATACAAACAATACAAAAGATATTCACACTGGGATAATTCACTCCTAGATTGAAAAGATCTTTTATTGAAAATTCATTGAAACAAGTAGGGATATCAAAAAAAAAAAGGGGGGGAAAGAAGGGGGGGGGAAAAAAAAAAAAAAGAGAAGGGGTGTGGGAAAAGGGGTGGGGGTAAGGGGGGGGACGGACGCCCGGAAAAAAAAAGGGGGGTGGGTAAAGGCGGCGTAATACTCTCTGCGTGCCCGTACCCACTTTGGTTTTGGGTGGAAAGAAAAAATTATTATATAAAAAAAAAAAGGGGAGGGAAACAAAACCAAAAAAAGGAAAAAAAAGGGGGTAACCGCCAGCGCACAGGGTAGTCCTTGGACTATTTATTAAAGTTGTCAATTTTCCTGGTTTAACAGCATACGGGTTTAAACTTATTGTGATACATTTTAAGCTGCTAAATGGCCAAATCCTACTTAGATTTATTTAGCTCGGTGGCAATTCCTTTCAAAATCCCTTTATTCGGAACCCCGAAATGAAGAGGTCGTAACTGGTGAACCTCTTTTCAGCGTGTTGAATGGAAACTGCTATATTTTTACATACTCAGACATGTATAAATAGGGATAAATGATACGTAAGTTTTAAGTCTCTAAAGAGAGGTTTGCAATGCTCATGATCGATCATCTGTCCAGCAATTTCTCTTAACTGTGTTCTTAAGTGATTTCCTCTAAATGACATTGCCCCCCACCAGAATACCGGTAACCATGTCTTTTTACTCTCGAATATACGCAGATGATAGGCCATCTTCAGGTAAGTTACCTTCTAGTATACATTTTAATTTATACATGATATATACAGTGGGATGGACAACTTCTTCTCTAATATGCAGACATGGTCTTCCACCCCTTAGCTTGCTATCCATAAATAAAAATCCTAGAATAGATAGACGTACAAGCATCTCAGTAACTATAGCTCTTAGAGCAATGTTAGTGTGGCCATCATTGTGTGGAAGATCATTGTTGGTTTAGCCAAAAACAGCCCCTAACTCATTTTGCCAAAAATTGACAGATTCCTCTGTCTGAAATTGATTTTTGTGCTGAGTTGTTCAAATGAGTGAATTGCTTTGACCTGGTTATACAAATGACACAACCAAATGTTGAAAAGGAAGTGGAAGCAGACTGCAGGCAAAGTTTCATCTTATAGAAAAACAACTTTAAATTGAGTTTAATTCTTTTAATAGGGTGTCAAATCCTAATTACCTGCACATTCTGTGTAAAAATTTAAATTTGTTGAATTAAAAATCAAAAACAAATAATTATCTTACTTATTTAAGATCCTCTTCTCCTCCCGCTGCTCTTCTTGCCTGTACTTCTCTAATATAGCATTTAATTCAACAAGTGTTAAGTTGAGAAACTGAGCCACTTCCGGTGAAATCTCATCTGTGGTTTTCCTATCAACTAGATATAGTTTCGCTACGTCTTCATGAGGACCAAGCATAACACGAACCATCAGAGGGTATTCGTCTTCTCTCAGCATTCTTTGTTCTGGAAATACACATAATAAAATAAAAGCCAACAGACTTGACCAACATGACTTTGTTGACTGATAATTTTTACGTTAACTACTTTAATCACTCTGTACTGTTACTTTCTCAAGTGTTAAAGTAATTTCTCTCTTGTAGCTTTATTTATTTGGGTCAATCCATTTTAAGTGATCCAGAGATGTTGCTCAACAAAAAAAATAAAAATTGATCATTTTTTTCTGTGTTGGTTCTTCCCATAGGTGGTCCAAAACACCTAGTATTATTTTTTCTACAGCCTCCTTCATTTTCAAAAATCACTTATTAGTTCCTGAGACACCCAAATTTTGAGTTTTTAGCCAATTTTTGAGGCTTAATATTTCGGCTTCGGCTTAACCTAGCTTAATGAAACAGGTCTCGTTTCAAAGTGTCCTATTGGCTTATATAGGAACCAATATTTTTTTGTTCTACTGCTGCTAATCTACTCGTGAGTTTGCATAATAAATTTGACCACAAAGACTGAAAATACACTTTTTCATTATTTTTTTTTTTTAACAAGGACGATAATATTGAAAAAAATTGAAATAATTTTTTGGTTACTAAGTTGACCATAAGGAACAGGAAAAAAAATATTTTTTAATGTTCCAAATTTTACCTTGGGGTCAATGAATTATTGAAAGTTATGGTTTTCATGATTTTGGTGTTTTTCAGGGTGATTCATCGTCCAATGGGACTGAGGCTATTTTTATCAAATTGGGCTTAAAATTACCTCTATACAGTGCAGTTTTACGCCCAATATGTACACATTGTTTATTTGGTTTTAAGGTACTCTACAGCGTTTTTAAAAATCAGCAGTTTTCAGTTTAACGATTTCACAAAAATATACTGATTTCTATTGGAAATAGAGTATACATTGGGGTTTCTTTGTTAATAAAACATAGGTAATGGTATATATTAATTTTTTAAGTAAATAAATTCGACATCACCACCTAAAGTGACCAAAAAGTTGAAAAAACACTGTTCGATTACCATAAAGCCTAAATATGACCAGAAACCCCACATTTAAGTGTAGAGTCGTTTTATGTTTTTGGGCCTGCGAGTGAAAGAGAGTGATCCGGAGTCAATACAACCACTCAAAGCCAAAGTACCTGGGTTCAAACTCTTCTTTAGTTATAAACTTACACAATGTAAAAAAAAACTATAAAAAATTATTGTCCCCATCAGGATTCGAACCCAGGTACTCTTAAACAACTTTAAGGTCTATAATAAAAACTAATTATTTAGCTGTATATTTTACACTGTAGGCATCTTCAGGCTATCACAGGTAACTTAAATAATGGAATCCCCATATCATTTAATACTACCGAGTTTTACAAACATGAATAACTGACACAATATAAATAGTGTGGAGAGATACCAAGGAAATGTAACAAGAAAAATGTAAAGCTACATCTGGGTACTGCTCCATCTTTCAACACTTGTCATTTTAACGCCTCAACCTAATGTCATTGACCTAGGTCATGTTTTAACCTTGTGTCAGTTGACACAAAAAAGTTTTTTTTTTTGTTGAGTTTTGCAAAAGTCGGTAGTCTATAGTAAATACTTCATATTATATTCTTTGGAATTTTAATTGAAGATCAGAATAACTACAGGCTCTGTCGGTGCCCTGACAGAGTTAGAGGTAACTAAACAGAGTGGGACATAACATTATGTCGAGCTATCAATGATGAAGAGTGTCTGATGGAAGAGTTGCCAGATGTAGCATTGCATTTCGCTTGTTACATTCCTAGGTGTCTCTCGCACAGTTTATATTGTTTCAATTAAATGCCCCTCTGCACACCAAGCCGGAAGGTATGGAGCCAATACCTCTTCAATTCCAACATGCTAAAAAGGCAAAGTGATATAAAATGACTTGCATAACATAGCAGTAGTTTGAAATCTCCAGTGTCAATCCTTATCAAGCAATTCTGCAGATAGCCCAACTGTGCCAACACACTAGTACAAATTAAACAAACACTTACCCCCATTATCTCTGATAACAAAGAGTGCAAAGTGGTTGGGATGAGAATCAACTTTGTATTTATCCAGCAAGAGGTTTATCACTTCAGAAGGAGACACCAGGGATGTGACCCAAACACTAGCCTGTGAGCCTCGTGGTGGTGTAAAGAAACTCGTCTCCCTGAGCAAAACACCAAAGTGTAAACATTAACAAAATAAAACACCAAAATATCTATTAAGTAAAAACTAATTAAAAGTATACCAGTCATCAATGTGACTCTATTCATCTTACCTTGAAACCTCTATGTGTGTTAGTCTATGTTATATTATGTTACGTTGAAACCTCTATGTGTGAGTCTATTTATGTTACGTTGAAACCTCTATGTGTGAGTCTATTTATGTTACGTTGAAACCTCTATGTGTGAGTCTATTTATGTTACGTTGACACCTTCATGTGTGAGTCTATTTATGTTACGTTGAAACCTCTATGAGTGAGTTTATTTATTTTACGTTGACACCTTCATGTGTGAGTCTATTAATTTTACGATGAAACCTCTATAAGTGAGTCTATTCATCTTACCTAGAAACCTTTATGAGTGAGTCTATTTATTTTATGTTGAAACCTCTATGTGTGAGTCTATTTATTTTACGTTGAAACCTCTATGAGTGCGTCTATTTATCTTACCTTGCAACCTCTATGAGTGAGTCTATTCATCTTACCTCAAAACCTCTATATGTAATTTTCATTATTAATTATTATTTTATACCAAATATTTAGTGTACTCGTTTAGTCTTTATATGATCTTATTTATTTTATTTAAGCTTTAATGTTTTAGTTATTATATTAATATCTTACTAAAGGCATTATTTATTCATGCTTTGTTTTATCTGACCCAAGGGCTAATGCACCGGCCAAATCTTCTCTAGTCATCAAAATATATTTCTTTCACAGTGATTTTTGTTAATTTAAAATGTATTTTAGATGATGACTTGTTAAAAGCTTTAATGGGTTTTTAATAAATAAAGACTAACCTGTTATAGAAGTGTCCATTGATGGAGCACCTGCGCCTGAGTTTGGCTGCATAGCGCCGCCTTCCTCCAGGTCTCCTCCTGATAGCCGTCGGTCCTTTCCTCTTGGCTTTCCTTCTACCCTCAGAATCAACTTCTCCGTCACTACCACTGCTCTGGCTCTGACCTCCCTCGCTCTAAACAACATTCAAAATAAAAATTACAATGACTATAATACGAGACACGGCTAAAATCAATTGACAGCACGCCAAAAATCTGTGAGGGAAAGAATTGTATTGGTTTAGACCGACCACGCTCCTTCCCTCTCCACCTCATGCCAACCTCGGTATAAAAAATACCTTTTTCTTAAATAAAATCATAAAAAGGCAACACTGGTTGTAAATATTTATAACCTCGCGTCGCTTTTATTTCCCTCATTGTGCATATTGATCTGTTTGAGTTTGTTTCGTTTCATTTCAATCTGTTCAATTCATCCAAATATTACAGAGTTGTAATATGATCTGAGTGCCTATATTTGACGCTTGGACATTGGCGTATTTTTCAAGCATTTCTTGCTATTTGATTACAGCACAGTCTGTGGTCCGTCAACCAAAGACAGCATTCTTTTTGGAAATGCATGTCTTTCAATAGATGCCAGTCTGAATTTTTTAAGTCATGAATGCATATTGTGTCATATTATTTTTATAATATGAAACAATACGCATTCAATTATACAAACTTGACTCAAAAAAAGCAGTTTGTTTTGGAAAAAAGTAATTATAGCTGACGATTTATTTAAACCGTCAAACTTTTATCATTGAACTATTATGATCCTTTGCTTTACTTAATTAACAACTTTAACTCCACTTAATTCATACTTTCCGAACAAATTTAAAGCAACACTAAGTAGGTAAATTTATAAGATACAACAATATTCCTACATAAAAAGTTAATAAATAATTATTAAAAAAATAAAAAATACAATATCAAATAAAAACAAATAATAAAATTCAAAACATAACCTGACTTACAGTGTTGCCAGAGTAGGGATTTTTTTACTTAAAAGAAGGGATTTTTTTTTTGTTAAAAAAAGAAGGTCGAAAGCATTGAGATTTTGGCGGGCTGTCAATTGACTTTAGCCGTGTGTTATATACACATATAAGCATGTGTGTTATATACACATATAGGCACAGCTAGTTGTCCTTACAGCTTCTCCATGATACAAAGCTCCCGCACCTAATGGTCTTAGTCAAGACTTTTAGTTTCACCTTCATAATTGCAATTTCCACTACATTTGCAGTCGCTAAGTCATTTGCTGTTGCTGAACATCCATTTGGATCCATCGGAAGAGCAAAGTATCTGCTATTCCCTAAGATAGATGACAAACTTTCCAAAAAATTATCCAGGGATTACTTTAAATTTGATTATCAGGCAAGAGAATCATATTTAATTGGTTGATAATAGTCCTATTATCGACCAATATGTTTCAACATACGTCCCATATTTTTCACAGCAGAAATCCTTCCAATTTTAGTAATTAAATTTTAGTTAATCCAGATAATAAGTTATAACATACTAATTTCTCGGGGTTGCTCTGACTCCGATCAAATGATCTTTCCCTGACTCTGTTGGGCTCAGTTTCATTCATCTCATCCTTGTTATTATCATCAGTAGGTGAAATATCACAAACACTGGCGAGACTCGAAGGAAGGGTTTGGTATAATTTTTCAGTACTGTCTCGACACCTTTCAACCTAAAACAGATTCATTTCTCATGTAGAGAACCTCAGTTTTTTTAATTTTTTTCCAATTTTAGTATTATATCAGCTAAAAAAGGAAGTATTGTGTTAGCAAAAAATGTCAACAATAAATTTTGATTTTCCAAGGCAAGGGAATCGAGTCAGAAGAGGTGAAGATTATCATGGCAAATCCCATGTGGAGATGAAAAGTTCTGAGCTACCCTGTACCCCATTTACTTTTTTTCTTTTCAGCCTTGAGGGCACAGAAAACATGTCATGCTAAGAAATTAGATTTGTAAATCAAGACTAAAATCTTAAACCATCTTTATTTTTGTATCTTATTCAATTAATATAATTATAGAATAATAAATTAGTTTTAATTTTGTGTATACTAATTTATTATTCTAATAATTATATTAATTGAATAAGATACAAAAAAATAAAGATGGTTTAAGATTTAGTCTTGATTTACAAATCTATATTTCTTAGCATGACATGTTTTCTGTGCCCTCAAGGCTGAAAAGAAAAAAAGTAAATGGGGTACAGGGTAGCTCAGAACTTTTCATCTCCACATGGGATTTGCCATGATAGTTTTAATTTTGTGTATAACGGAGGTGCGGAGGTTCAAGTGACTGGCGGCTGCCCCCAAGCAGCTGTCTTTCGCCCATTGCTATGGTGGTTTGGTCATGGACAAGCCTTCTGAGGAAGCTAGCGGCCCAGAGGTTTTACGTTCAAGCGTATGCCGATGACGGTGTTGTTTAATCAAGGAAAACGCTTTCTTAAAACTGTCTGCGAGCTTATGCAAGAGGTAGCCTCTATATTGGAGGGATGGTGCCGAGAAGTGGGACTCTCCATCAATCCTTCCAAGACAGAGTTTAATGTTGTTCACGAGGAAAACTAAGTTAAAGAGTTTCATGCCCCCCAACTGTTCGGAAGTTATCTACAGCTGAAGGACAGAGTTAAGTTCTTGGCATTTTCTTGGATCCTAAACTTAGCTGGAAATCCACATTGAAAAGGTTACTGATAAAGGATGGCAACTTTCTGGCAAGCTTAGACGCGCAGTTGGGAGGACCTGGGGATTTACTCCCAAAGTCGTTCACTGCTCTATACTGCGGTAGTCAGCCAAAGGATCCAATTATGGATCTGTTGTCTGGTGGCCGCGGGTGGAGCTTGAATCTGCTGCTAAAAGCTGTCAAAGATCCAAAGACTTGCCTGTCTTGCGATTACTAGTTGCTTAGGACTGCCCCTTCTGCTGCCCTTGAGACCTTACTAGGTCTTCCTCCCCTCGCTAGTTGGATTAAGTCACAGCTATGGCGACCTGCCTGAGGTTACGCTCTGCGGGTCTATGGCACGAGCCAACGAGCGGGGTTAAAAGGACACTCAAAGGATTGCAAATTTATTAATAAAGGAATTACCAATTACTTCTGCCTCTAGCAAGAGGAATTGAATGATTAATTTGACTTTTAAGAGGAGATATTCCATTACCTTTCCTACCAGGGAAGAATGGAAAGAGGGTAATGTAAGAATTCCCCCAGACACAGCATCATTTGCTTTACTGACGGCCTCCCTACTGGAGACTGGAAGTGCTGGGGCCTGGTCTCTACATTGAAAGGCTTAACTTGACTAACAAGCTTCCCTTTGGATCCATGACCACAGTTTTCAGGCAGAGGTATACGCCATCCTCGAGGTTAGCGACCACTCTGAAATGGTCAGAGAGCCCTGGAAGGCTGTCTGCATCTGCTCGGATAGCCAGGCAGCCCTCAAAGCTTTGGCTGGGTATAAAACAAATTCAGCCTTAGTAATAGAGTGCATAAAGTCATTAGAGGAACTTGCATCTTGCAAAGAGGTAAGACTATACTGGGTCCCTGGGCACACAGGCATCTATGGGCAACGAGCAAGCTGATATTGCAGCTAAGCACGGCGCCGAAGAGCCTTTTTGTGGACCAGAACCTGCTCTCGAACTCTCCAATGGTTTTGTAAAGAACCTCCTCAGAGGGTGGAGGCAAACCCATTGGTTTAGAATGTGGGAGAATACTCAAGGTTGTCGGCAGGCTAAGATGATGATAGCAAATCTGACTCTGCCAAGTTAAGATGCTTCTGAGCCTTAACCGCCACTCATTAAGTATGATGGTTGGGATCTTAACAGGTCACTACCATTTTAATTATCACCTTCAGAAACTAGGTTTGGCTAATAACTCAATTTGCCCCAAGTGTCTGGAAGAGGAGGATTCAGCTTTCCATTACTTAGGAGAGTGTGAGGCGTATGGACGGTTAAGATTCCAAGTCTTTGGATCAGGAAACCTCCATGAGGAAGATCTTAGGACCCCCTTCGGTGGGGGGATGTCTCTATCTTTTGCCAAAAGATCTGGGAGATTCCCCAGCCGATTTGAGGCTCTGTAGTCCAGGGTGGCTGGTCTGGTACGGGGTTGGCAAAAAGAGCCCCGACGTGGCTTGTTTGCCTGCTTATGCCTCCCCACCCTTGTTACTACTACTACTTTAATTTTGTGTATAAGAACGGATTGTGGTTCTTAACATTAGAGCTTCCATAAAAGCTTAACCTTTTACATAAGGGACCAATATGGAAGGAGCCGGCTAGCTCAAGGTAACACTTAGCATGAAGTAATGGGAATAAGACTAGAATGCTTAGGAAGCCAAGTCTGCACCTATGGGTTTGATTGACTCTCCTCAACCTAAAGCCTTTAATCTCTGACTTAGAGACAATGCGTAATCTTTAAGCATGTACTCCTAGGCATTGTGACTCATAGGTTTACAGAGTTCAGTAGATATCAACCGGATTCGGAGCTCAACACTGCATTTTAACCTTTGTCATACTCTACTATAATTACCTGACCTTCCCCTTCGACAAGGTTACCTTAGAAGGGTAATGGCGATAAAAAATAATAAAAAGAAAATAAATATATGTATACACAATTTAAGAATCTTATTGTTGAAAATATTTCTGTAAATAAATCAAGGCATTCATTCATTCACCTTTGTCATAAATGTACCACTTTTTTTAGACCAAATAAAATGACTAAATATATACTTTTTAGACAGTAAGAAAAAGATTCATGAAATAAAGAGAAATGAGTTTTTTCTATTTATTTCATCAGTATTTGCAACTCAACTCATTGTGAAGACAAAGTATTTTTTTTTTATACATATAAATATAAATTCCTTTATTTTTTAAGTATATAAACAATATATAATTATACAATTAAAGTTATTTTGCCCACATTAAAAGAGAAAAACCCTTGAGCTATGTGGACATTTTTAAATATTTAATTTAATTAATTAAGTATTGGTGTCATTGCATTGATCACAGTAACTGAGACAGTCTAGCCACCACTGGAGAGTTTCCCACACAACTAAATGGATTTAATATCCATGTAGTATTGATGTATTGGTATGAGGTATTGGGGAATACTGGCAGTATGACCAACTGACCAAGTTGTCCATTAAAATCAAATATACCTGGGCCTTGTAATATTTTTCAGCAAGTATTCATCATTGAATGACACTTATAAGATTGTTCTTACAAGTGAATTTGTTTGTTTGAGTTTCACTCTTTCTGCAAGAAACAGAACCTTCTATTTATTAAAACTTCCGAGAGAAGTTTGACTCCTCGCTCTTCATACTTTACACGTAGTCGACCTGTATACAAAAATTACCTTTAGAAGTTCATCAAGTTGGTCCCACTTGATATTTTTAATATCAAGCTTGGAAGGCAGAGTGAGACATTTGCCAGATAGGTTGGGACTGAAGGGGTTCTCCAACTCCGGCTCGCACTGAGAAACCTCCTCGTCACTCTTAGACCCGCATCTAATCAATTCCTTCTTATTATTTGTTTCTTCTCTTTTACCATTTTCTACTTTGTCATCATCTCCACTCTGACAAAAAAAAAATATAGTGAACATGATTATCATCATCAGTATTCATAAAGTCTGCAGGTTGATGAAAAAGAGAAGTAGAGTTACCATCAAAAACTTATTACAGAGGATGCTTTTAAAACAAGTTGATATAGAATGGTACTAAGGTGGAGGGAATGTTACCATGGTGGAGGGAATGGTACCAAGGTGGAGGGAATGACACCATGGTGGAGAGAATAGCACCAAGGTGGAGGGAATGGCACCAAGGAGGAGGAAATGGCACCAAGATGGACGTAATGGCACCAAGGTGGAGAGGAGACCCCTAGAGCTGACAATGAGACAATGTTCTAATTGATTGAATTACCTCGTGGTCAAAGCCATTGAAGAAGCTGTGTCTACAAGAATTACGTTTCCTAATGGTGACTACTGTTCTTTGGTCATCGTCTTCTTTCAGATGTATCACGCCAGACACACCCCAGTAGATTCTCAAAGCACCTTCCAACACTAACCTTCCATTTACCTTTCAAAACAATACAAATAAATATCAATTTTAAAATCATAGTAGTGAGGAAGGGGTGATAGATTATCAAGCGAGTATGCCATGTCATTGGGCCCTTCTCATTAATTCTTTTAGAAGCTAAGGATGACTTGATTCTTTGCAAGTTGTTTCAATAAATTAATAAAAAATAATTAAAAATTACCTCTCTGCACCTGATTTCATTGCTCTTGCCTTCATAGTACTGGTTGAAGAGTTTGAGTTTGGATTCTAAATGTGACCTGAGCAATGCAAAACAAAAACACTAATAGTTAGCCATTATAGCAAATATAAAGTAAAATTAATCATCCGATAAATACTGAGATGTGGAATAAGCTTATAAATAAATAATTTATTATTGTAAAACAAAGCCAGCTTTCAACCTGAACGGTCATCATCATTAGAGTCTTATACATGCCTTGGCCTCAGAAACCAGCTAAAAAAGTAATCTAGACACATCTCACCGGCACTGATGATGATCGTTCAGGTTGAAAGCTGGCTTTGTTTTATAATAATAGATCATATGTGGAATGACAAATTTTATTTATTCAAAATTAATCAATAAGAGACCATTGATCAAGAAAACCATCAAACAAGAAAAATTGTTTACATCATGTCAATTAATGATGTAATGTATTTTTTACCTATATATGTCAATCAATGAAACCAGGACTCATATTAATAATACACTGAAACTTTGTATGTTAGTGAACCATACATAGAAGTGTATGTATAAAAAATGTCAGCTCAATCTAAACACTATATGAAGATTTTTGATACGTTTTTGGGGTTATTATTATGGGTTAATAATTGTACAATAGACTTTCAGTTGCAGTCCAAATGGGGTCTACCCTCGATTCTAATCCCAATCATTAATGGGTTAATGATGTCACACATATTTCATAAATAATAAAGTTTGGGACATTAGCAAGCTTAATTTTTGTACAAAGTTTCATTCGGATCAGAGAAAGCGTTCGGAAGTTATATCAGGTCCCATAGAAACGTCTATGGGACATATATATATATATATATATATATATATATATATATATATATATATATATATATATATATATATATATATATATATATATATATATATATATATATATATATATATATATATATATATATATATATATATATATATATATATATATATATATATATATATATAATATATAGATCAGTGAGTCCCCCCACTACCCCCTCCATGATTACAATGCCAACCTCATAAGCTCATATTTACATAGAAAATTTGCTAAAAGATAAAATGTGCACTAAAAAATACATGAGTAGATTGTAGTATTGCTATACCTGGGCATATTGTTACTGGCTGTTTTATTTTCAACTTTGCCAAAGCTGGTATGAGATTCTACTCTTGTACCATGACCATAGAGTTGAGGCCCAAACAGAGCACCATAGCAAGGAACATGGCAGTATGGTATGCCTTTGTGCTGCAACAAAACAGAGTTTTACATAAATACAAGTAATGCAACGCATCAACAACTTACGTCAGAAGAAAACATCAAATAAAAATACCTGAAAACGGATTCACTTGCTAGATAAAGCAAATTGAGAAACATTCCTTTGCTGTTTTTTTTTAATTTAAATGCCAAAATTGGAAAAAAGGGGTCGCTTTACTCACAAAATTGCATGTATTATTGATATATGTAGAGCTCATTGATATATGAAGAGCTCATTGATACATGTAGAGCTCATATGAGAATGATGTAGAGCTCATTGATATATGTCATTGATGTAGAGCTCATTGACATATGTAGAGCTCATTGATATATGTAGACTCATGATGAAGAGCTCATTGATAATAGAGCTTATTGATATATGAGCTCATTGACTCATTGATACATGTAGAGCTCATTGATATATGTAGAGCTCATTGATATATGTAGAGCTCATTGATACATGTAGAGCTCATTGATATATGTAAGCTCATTGATAACTGTAGAGCTCATTGATATATGTAGAGCTCATTGATACATATTGATATATGTAGAGCTCATTGATATTTGTAGAGCTCATTGATACATGTAGAGCTCATTGATATATGTAGAGCTCATTGATATATGTAGAGCTCATTGATATATGTAGAGCTCATTGATACATGTAGAGCTCATTGATATATGTAAGCACATTGATATATGTAGAGCTCATTGATGTAGAGCTCATTGATATAGTAGAGCTCATTGATACATGTAGAGCACATTGATATATGTAGAGCTCATTGATATTTGTAGAGCTCATTGATACATGTAGAGCTCATTGATATATGTAGAGCTCATTGATATATGTAGAGCTCATTGATATATGTAGAGCTCATTGATATATGTAGACTCATTGATGTAGAGCTCATTGATAATGTAGAGCTCATTGATATTGATGTAGAGCTCTATTGATATATGTAGAGCTCAATTGATATATTAGAGCTCATGATATATGTAAGCTCATTGATATATGTAGAGCTCATATGCACATTGATATTTGTAGAGCTCATTGATATATGTAGAGCTCATTGATACATGTAGAGCTCATTGATATATGTAGAGCTCATTGATATATGTAGAGCTCATTGATATATGTAGAGCTCACATTTGATATTTGTAGAGCTCATTGATATTGTGAGCTTCATTGATTACATGTAGAGCTCATTGATATATGGTAGAGCTCATTGATACATGTAGAGCTCATTGATATATGTAGAGCTCATTGATATATGTAGAGCACATTGATATATGTAGAGCTCATTGATATTTGTAGAGCTCATTGATATATGTAGAGCTCATTGATATATGTAGAGCCTCATTGATATATGTAGAGCTGAGAGCTTATTGATATAATAGAGCTCATTGATAAATGTAGAGCTCATTTATATATGTAAGCTCATTGATATATGTTAGAGCTCATTGATATTTGAGAGCTCATTGATATTTGTAGAGCTCATTGATATGTAGAGCTCATGAGCTCATTGATATATGTAGAGCACATCTCATGATATTTGTAGAGCTCATTGATATACTCATTGATATATGTAGAGCTCATTGATATATGTAGAGCTTATTGATATATATAGAGCTTATAGATATATATAGAGCTCATTGATAAATGTAGAGCTCATTTATATATGTAGAGCTCATTGATATATGTAGAGCGCATTGATATTGTAGAGCTCATTGATATATATAGAGCTCATTGATATTTGTAGAGCTCAATTGATATTTGTAGAGCTCATTGATACATGTAGAGAGCTCATTGATATATTAGAGCGCATTGATATATGTAGAGCTCATTGATATTTGTAGAGCTCATTGATATATGTAGAGCTCATTGATATATGTAGAGCTCATTGATATATGTAGAGCTTATTGATATATATAGAGCTATTGATATATAAGAGCTCATTGATAAATGTAGAGCTCATTTATATATGTAGAGCTCATTGATATATGTAGAGCGCATTGATAATTGTAGAGATATTGTAGAGCTCATTGATATTTGTAGAGCTCATTGATACATGGCTCATTGATATATGTAGAGCTCATGATACATGTAGGTAGAGCTCATTGATATATGTAGAGCTCATTGATATTGAAGAGCTCATTGATAATGTGAAGAGCTCATTGATATGTGAAGAGCTCATTGATATTGTAGAGCCATTGATAAAGAGCCATGATATTTGTAGAGCTCATTGATATTTGTAGAGCTCATTGGATATATGTAGAGCTCATTGATATATGTAGAGAATTCTCATTGATATGAAGAGCTCAGATATGTAGCTCATTGAATTTGTAGAGCTCATGATAGTATCATATGAGCTCATTGATATTTGCTCATTGATTATGTAGAGCTTAAGAGCTCATTGATATAGTTCATTGATAGTAGAGCATTGATATATGTAGAGCTCTTGATATGTGAAGAGCTCATTGATATTTGTAGAGCTCATTGATATATGTAAGCTCAGATCTCTCATTGATATATGTAGAGCTCCATTGATATATTTTGCTCATGATATAATCATTGATAGTAAAGCTCATTTTATATGTAGAGCTTATTGAATATATAGAGATACTGATAAATGTAGAGCTTATTGATATATGTAGAGCTCATTGATAAATGTAGAGCTCATTGATATATGTAGAGCGCATTGATATATGTAGAGCTTATTGATATATATAGAGATCATTGATAAATGTAGAGCTTATTGATATATATAGAGATCATTGATAAATGTAGAGCTCATTGATATATGTAGAGCTCATTGATATATGTAGAGCTCACTTGGTTCGCTAGATCCAAAAAAAAATGTTTTTGCTCATAAAATTATTAAATGTGTTTAAAAAAGTATATTAAGCTGTAAACAAAATATTTTATTTAATTTTAAATAGTCGAAATAAGCATTTAGAGAAGAGGAGAGGGGGAATGGGTGAGAGAGTGGGGATGAAAACGGAACTTTCTAAAGGAAGGGTTGTTTAAGGAACAGATGGGAGTTTTAGTTAGAAATATCGTAAGGTCAACAGTTGTTTACAGTTGAATAGAATGTAAAGAAGACTGAAACAAAACGATTCCGTGTTCCAGGTAATACAATGCCTAAGGAACGTGATGACTACAGCTGTTTGAAACGTGAGAAGGGCCTTGCTTGATTGCTTATATTATAAATAAAACAAAAAGTCATAATAGGCTTGCTGCATTGAAAAGTAAGGTCTGCCTGGTTCACTAGATTGCGTATATATTTATAATTTTACATAATGTAAAGGGGCTTGTTTGATTGAACGTGTATTAAATAATATATTATATTAGTAGGGGAACTGTACACCTTCCTGATTTGTCTCCACATTGCCGTGGAGACAACCGTGCTCAAGAGAGACACTTGATAATCTTGGGGAACTAGGATGGTCTAGTGGTAAAGTCCTACTATACCACACCTAAAACTCAAGAACTCTAAGCCCCATCCCCAAAGTGCTTCAACCTGTATGGTGGGGATACTAAATTAGACACAGTCCTTTCAGAATCAATTTATTTTTATGCAAGCATATTTAATGTTACTATTATTACACTATGCAAAGCAAAACTATGCAAGCATAAGAGAGGGGTGGGGTCCATAGATAAGAAATTAACAATATGGAGGAGAAGGAGGTGGTGCCTCCAGAATGCTCCTACTTATATTAGTAATGAGTTTTATAATGTAAGTAAAATGTCAAATTTCTTTTGTTTTTATGCATAGGCTGTACTACTTAATGACATATTAAAGGTTTATTTACTAGAGAGAGGATGGCTTGGCCACAGCAAGCCAAGCAGGCTCACAAATCAGTCCTCTTAAAGTCGTGGGAACTCTGAAACACTAGAGACCGGTTTCAGCCCGATCGGACCATTCTTGTGATCATCTTAAGTGGTGTAATAGGCAAATAAATAACTTCATTATGAGTATTTCATTCAGTATCATGAGTAAGTTAAAGAATTTTATTTTCCAGAGGGCACAACATAATTGTTTAATACTTTCTGGAATGGAAATAAAACTTAAGATATTGGGAGATGCTGAGCAGGTTACCAAGCCTATTCTCAGTGCATAATGTCATCAACCCCAGTCATGATGTCATAAATACGAAATGGAGGGAAGACAAACTCTACTTATTTATATTATATATAGCTTATTCCAATTGTCGATAATTATTAAATAAAATATTTAGAGGTGGTTTCAGAAACAAAGAGAGCAAGTATCAAATAATTATTGCTTTTAAACTCAAAGTAAATACAGATGCGTTATTAAAGAAAAATAAAGGGTTGTATGGTCAAAGTGAGAAAACATGCAGTGTCCTGGCGTAAGGACAGTGTTGCCATGACAGAATACCTCAGCATGCTGGCCCGGGTTGAGTCGCTTGCCGCACTCTTCACATCTCAAACACTCAGGATGCCAGTCGTAACCCACAGATTGTTTTCTCTCAGCTGTAATACAACAAACAAATAAATCATTACTACCAACTTTGTCTTGACTTTTATTGCTTAGTCATCACATTGTAAAGTATTAGGCAGCCAAAGTTATTATTATTATTATCAACACTTTTTATTAAAAGTGTTTTAATTGGTTTATTTTTTCTTAAAACGATCATAAGTACTCTGGAAGACATGGCAAAAGGTTTTATGCTTACGTCAAAGGGGGGCCTAGAAGAGAAGGAAGGGAGGCCTGGGTTCTAAGACAACCACTTGTGGGGCATCAGAAAAAAATATAGATACTCTCACAGGAAAATAATGAATAGGTAATTAAGAAAGATCAAAATAATAATAGAATGAATAATAAAAATGGTAAAGAAGTAAAAAAATACAAATAATTAAAATGTAAATAAAAAAATAAATTAAATAAAAATATAGACATTAAAGTAAAAAAAAATATTAATAATAAAAAATAATGATGAATCAATGATGACGAATGATGGAACAGTTCCCAGATGTAGCATTGCATTTTGCTTGTTACATTTCCTAGGTGTCTCTCGCACAATTATATTGTGTCAACTATTCATGTTTTGCAAAACTCGGTAGTATCAAATGATTTGCTTCCCATGCATGATGGCGGTGAGAGAGCACAGCTCGTCTCACCGCTGTGCATTATATTCTTCGGAATTAATTGAAGGTCATAGTGAGTTCAGGCTCTGTCAACGCCCTGATAAGTTAGACGTAACGAAACAGAGTGGGACTTGACATTATGTCGAGCCATCAATGATGATGAATGTCGAATGATGGAACAGTTCCCAGATGTAGCATTACATTTTGCTTGTTACAATTCCTAGGAGTCTCTCACACAATTTTATTGTGTCAACTATTCATGTTTTGCAAAACTCAATAGTATCAAATGATATACTAAATTATTGTTTATTAAGGCCAAGGGGATGATAGGATTTCAAGATGACTTGGTCGGCAAGTTCTCAGCTTCGACGAGCAGGAGTGTATTATCTAGAAGTTTTCTAAGGATTAGGGCTTTATATAGGTCATTAAAGAAAGAGGAATAGTAGGATGTTGCACAGCAACTGGTAAATCACTCCTCTGGCACCATTGTCTGAGGTTGTTTAACTCAAACAATGTAAGGGGACGTAACGTAACGTAAGATGTTTCCTCAACGTAAAAACAATCACAATGCACTCAAGGCAATATGCCATGTTGCTGTGTATTAAGTTTATCTCCCTCCATTACTAGGTGATGGAGGGGCTAGGTAATGTTTGTGTGGCCATTACTAGGTACACACATAATGTGAGTACCTAAGTAATGGATATTGTAATAATGTGAGTACCTAGTAATGGATATTGTAATAATGTGAGTACCTAGTAATGGATATTGTAATAATGTGAGTACCTAGTAATGGTATTGTAATAATGTGAGTACCTAGTAATGGATATTGTAATAATGTGAGTACCTAGTAATGGATATTGTAATAATGTGAGTACCTAGTAATGGATATTGTAATAATGTGAGTACCTAGTAATGGATATTGGATATGTGAATAGTAATATTGAGTAGTACTAGTAATGGATATTGTAATAATGTAGTACCTAGTAATGGATATTGTAATAATGTGAGTACCCAGTAATGGATATTGTAATAATGTGAAGTACCTAAGTAATGGATATGTGTAAATAATGTGATACCTGTAATGGATATTGTAATAATGTTGAGTACCCAGTAACATATTGAATAAGTGAGTAACCTAGAATGGATATTGTAATAATGTGAGTACCTAGTAAATGGATATTGTTAATAATGTGAGTACCTAGAAATGGATGACACAGAGCACTGCTTATAGACCTCATCTTCACAGTACTTACGCTGTCACGTCCCTCTTTAGCCTTCTTACCAGACTTGCACATCATGAACCTCATCAAAATTTCTTATATTAGTATTTACATTATTAACACTCAACAAACTAATCAAAACTTACCAAAATAAACTGGTTTGCCACACTTATGGCACTTCCACATAGTAAATTATAGATATTTAGCAATTTAACAATAAAATTAAAAATTTTGATCCATTTTATGATGATTATTAACTGATTGTCAGTAAAGACAGGCCGGCATAGGCAAATAAATATTATAAACAGATATGAACATAGCCGAGATGTAACATGATAGTTTTGTTTACTAAGTCAACCAAAACAAATAAAACCTTGAAACAATTAATAACAGTCAATCTAACATTAAACAATAAGTAAGAGCACAGAGAGCATAGACTTAAAGTGTTGAAATTATTAATATGTAAAAACAAGGGCTAAAATATTAAACTTTAATTAATACAATAAATAAACAATGTATGGTGCGGGCGGCTGTCATCAAAACACAACTTTCAGAAGAACGCAGCTGCTTCACAGCAGAATGACAGTCAACTCCATCTGGTGAAATCTGATCGAGCGGAAGAGAGCGCAACCCTGGTAAATTTTATTCATTTAAATTTTATTTATTTAAATGTTATTTATTTAATAAAAAATACGGGGAAGGGGTACCTCGGAACTGGTTCTAATGACATCGGAATCGCTACGCTCATCCTCCCTACTTCGGACTCGCTTCGCTCGTCCTCAGAATATACTCCAACTTCCATCACATCTTCGGATTCGCTTCGCACGTCATCAAGATAGTAAATGCATCCGTTTCATTTCTCAGCGGTCCACCCATACAGCACTGACCTACGCTCAATGCTGCTTAACTTTTATGACCCAACAAAAATTTCATAGAATACTTGTATCGAAACAATAAACTTAGCGTACTATTTTTACGTTTAAGGTATATACTTGTACCTAATTTCGACTCAATGAATTATTTTTTCTGATTTTACAATTTAAAAAAAAACACTTTACACAAGTAGTTGATAAAAATTAACGATTGCTGATTCATGAGATAATTTGGCACAATTGCGTATCATTTTTTTCAAAATTTGGGAAATAATGAGTCATTATTGCTGGTTAATGACGTTATAAAAAAAATATTTTCCGAATAGCACAACTACAGCTGTAGACTGATTTTTGTACAAAGTTTTAACTTTCTAGCAACACACACACACACACACAGACAGACAAACAACTTTGTAAAACCACTCAGAGGCCTTAAAAACAATTGAACAAATAATTCAGCGATATCCCGCTCGGAACAGAATAGTTTTTGCAAATACATTTTTTTTTTTTTTATAAATGAGTAAAAGTAAAAATGGATCAATCAATAATGTTTGTTATGATTGCTTGAATAAAAAAATGCATTTAGCAAACTCATAAATACATTTTAAAACCAAATCCATTTGGTAAAATTATAGACTGTCTTGCAATGTCTTATCTATTAAGTTTGTAGTCAAAAATTGAAAACAACAACAACAGCTCGGTAAATTGCGGGAAATTTAATATCAATAAAACTAGGAAAAATTGTAAACAAAAGGTTTAATAAATTTGGGTCTTAAAATAACTAATTAATTGTTGTGTTTTTAATGGATTTGCGTAAATATTTTAAAGCAAAAGAGCCGAAGAAAATTGAAAAACAAGAAAAAAATGAAAAGGTAGAAACGAAGAAAGAAATATGTAAGTACGGTAGCAAATGTTATCAAAAGAATCCAAATCATTTTGCTAAATTTTCACATCCTAAACGAAGCTCTGAAGAAACAACAGAGAATGAGAGTAAAAAGATAAAGATGGAGGAGCCACCTGTTGCAAACATTGATCAAACCATTGATAGTATACAAATAAATTCACAATCTAGTGGACACAATATTTCCGAATCTGAGGATGAAAGAGAGCTCGGTACTTCAGCCAAACCCGAGGAATCTTTTGAAAATGTCAACACTGCCAGTGATGATGATCCTTTACTCGACATTGATCTATCCACTGATACCAAATTGGCTCTGAATCAACTTTATGTTGTTAGATTCCCAGACGATTTTTATAATTTTTATGAATTTTGTAAATCAGTTTATGCTAAATCACCTAAAACAGCTTTAAGGGATATTGGACTTGAATTGGTGGGTCCTTATGATTTTTTAGCTGGCAAAATAAAATCATGCACTAGAACAGAAATCATTAGACATTACAGGTTTTATTTCGACCCCCCAGAATTCTTCACCGTACTCAAATCTACCGACTCAGAGTTGCATTATGGTTATTATTTCGATGACCCTAACCAGTCATCTTCATTGGTTGTCTCAAATGACCCTAAAACTGGCTGTACTATTAAAATCATTTCATCTAATTTATTCGGTGCTGTCATCACTCATATTAATAACTATGCTAAAACAAGCGACCCTTTCCAAAAGATAAAAATACAGAAGATACAAAATTTATTAACTAAGTGGACGAAAGAGCATAAAGTGAATACTGACTCAAACACTTTGTCTATTAGAGAAAGGAATTCAAAAGTTAATTCTAAAACGTTTCACGGAGCAGGCATTGTCGTTCCGTATGATAAAAAGACTGATGTAGGATACAGACCTCTTGCTGAAAATAATAAAACTTTAAAGGATTTATTTCAAAAGATTGCAGAATCGGATAGTGAGGGAGAAAGAAAGGTCCGATGGAATAAAATTGAGCATGTAATAACGTTCGCATCTATTGCTGCGGACGAGTGTGATTTCGGCACTCCTTTAGAACTGGGTATCGATATGTTTTGCCAAGGACACCAATGCTTTCATAGAACTGCCGAACAATTGATGACACTAGCTTATGATTTGTTAAACAGAAACTATTTTGCTGATATTATCAAAGTCCATTTAAAACATAGAGTGAAAGGTTCCAATTTAAATTTTGCTGCAAAAAATTGAAGGGTTTTTAAATATGGTTGTATTTTGTGTTTTAGATGCCTTGTCAATACTGTTCAATATATTGTTTTTAATTTGCCCACTACACATTTATTTTACTCTTCATATTGATAATAAAAACTGCAGGACAAAATTAATCTAAAAACTTCTCACTGTCCATGGCTTTGTTTATTTTTTTGCTACCAGATTCGAAAACCCCTTAGGCTTTAGGTCTGGGTTAGAGCAGCAGCATGCCTTGTTGTCTAGTACATTTTTAGATTGATTTTTTACTAAGTTTTAACTCTCTAGCATAAATATAATGGGAGATACGACGATAACAGACACAATAATTGATATTATTAGTTAATACTTGACAGGATTTGACCTCTTAGCCCCTTTGTGGAGTCTATATGCCTTAAGGTCACATGGTTGTGGCCTTGAATATATATATATATATATATATATATATATATATATATATATATATATAATATATATATATATATATATATATATATATATATATTTATCACTTTCTTGTTAACACACTATCTTTTGAACGTATTAATATTTTTTTTTAATCAAACTTGGTACAAAAATCAAACTTGTGGAGAACACACCCTTTTGAAAACCAGATTTTTGTGACGTCAATAACCTGGTTTACTGAGTGGGGTTAGTGACTCCATAAAATTTCAAAAAATCGGAAAAATTCAGGGTTAACATTTTTCGCCGGAAAAAAGGTCATTACTTATGTAATTTTGGGGGGTGGCATGACAGATTTATGAAATCGATACTGCCACTCTAAGTGACCAAAAAGTTAAAGAACAGTGGTCAATACCAGAAAACTTAAAATATGGCCGCTAAACGCCATATTTCAAGTAGGGAGTAGTATTCCATGTTTTTGGGCTTGTGGGTTGGATGCGAGTGGTCCGGAGTCAATACAAGGACTCAAAGCCAGGATATCTGGGTTCAAATCCTGACAGGGATGATAATTGTTTTTATAAAAGAGTAAATTTTTTTGGACTGGTATGATATATATTTAGAATTTAAATTTCTTGAAGACTACAGTCCTTTATAAATATTAATTTATTTAATAACCTTTAAAAAAATCTTCACAACGTTTCATTGAGCGAAGCTCAACATCTTCAGGTGAAAACAAATGAAACTAAATTTGTAATGTAATTTTTTTTTTTTATAAACGAAATATAAAATTTAAATTAATTTAGAAAATGTCAGTAAACCAAATTATTAAGGAGGCATAGACAGATTATTAAGATAACGGTGATTTGTAGACAGAGGCACTGTATTTTTAGGGGGTCTTTTTAAATTTAAAAAGTCTACAGTCTTTATAAAGGACTGTAGTCTTCAAGAAATTTAAATTCTAAATAATTGTTTTTGGTTTTTACATTATATAAGTTTATAACTACAAAATAATTCTAGTGTGGTGGTCTGCATGACAAACAAATACCTTTGGAATGCGTCTTTCCGTGCTTAACAATCTATTTCTTCCTTAAGAACGGTTTATCCTTTATGTCTTGAGAAGTTACTCAATTATCAAGCACTACTTGTAACTCATTTTTTCTGTATTTTTCAAAGAAAATGCAATAAAACCTTTAAAGAAACCAACCATAGACCATAAAAACAGTGTGCACTGCCAATTTTAAGGGCATAACCAACAGGATAATTACGCGTTGACTCCCTTATGTAGGAACTATCATTGGTGCTCTTCGCAATTAAATAACAATAAACATAAAATTCAATAAAACATTTATTTAGTTTTTAATTTATTTACATTTTTTTTCTTAATTCGTGTTATAAAAAAATAAAATTTTTGTTACAAACAAATTAAAAATAAAAAAAACAAAATTATTTACATTTTGAACAAAACGTTTTTAAAGTATTTTACCAATAAATGAAGTATTAACAGTGATCAAGGAGGCAGAGAGGGATCTAGACGCAAGTTGCCACCTCAATCTGCAATAATTAGAGATATTATTGCTAGAGAGGCCCTACCACTTGAAACACCCAAAAAGTAACCCGAATACCTTTCACTACCAATATATTCAAATAAACAGTACAAAATATCTTATACAATACAAAATAACTCAGTATCAGTGACTCGGTCCCAAAATTACAAGACAGGGCTTAAACACCGTCAATGTGAATAGCCTGAAACTAAAGTGATGTAGAAATTCATACAGTAGGGGTCAGGGCGGGGGGACACAGTGGTCTAACTCCCTGGTTTTCCGAAAAAACAGGGATTAGTTGCATCAACTACCGCACCGAGCGCTAGTTTTCACCTTGTGCCCTTATCACTATTGTTATCAGTTTTAAATCGATACTTTTATTTATGTTTATAAAAATGTAAACAAGACGATTTTTATCTTAGTCATTGACTTTTTTTTTTTTTAGTAGCTTATAAGATAATTTTTTTAGAAAATAGGATAACGTGTGTTACGAAAGGTGTGTTATAATGAGACAACGAAGTCGTAAATTAAATTTATAATTTCCCAGTTTGATGTTTGTGCAACAAACATTTTTGATGTTTGTCTACAAATCATGGTTATCACGATATCAGGTCTACTTAAAATTAACACAGCGTTTATGAAAATTATACCTTTAAAATAATTAATACAATTTTTAACATTGTTAAAGACCCTTTTAAATAATTTTAATCTTGGAATTGAAGAAATAATTATTTTATATATGAGGAACAAGGTGAACCGACCTGCCACTAGCGGAGAAAGGGTGAACTTAAGGCAGGTCCATCTAAAGCAGCTTATTTCGGGGGAGTTAGACCACTGTGTCCCGCGCCCCCACCCCTACTGTATGAATTTCTACATAACTTTACCTGAAACCCCCCTTGAACCTTATTTAATCCAACCATTATAAAGCAAAACATAAATGATGTCTCAAAACTTGAAAGCGATTAATTTATCTTAACCCATTGGTAGAGCTGATTGCAATGTGCTTACGCGTAGTCCTAATAAGATGTTTCAAGCCTCTCAATGTATTGAGATAGGGTGTGCCCTCTACAGCAATATATCTCTCTGCTTGTTACCACCTTTCTGATGGTTTTGCAAATTGTACTTATCATAATAAATTTTAAATAAAATATATGGGAATGCAAGAGTGGTATGATATTTATTAGCTATCTTTAGAATCCTCTAATCAATTCAAATATACTTGACAGATGTGATTTATTCAACACAGATACTTATTTAACAAATATTACTTCTTAAAAAATTCCCATTCAATGCAAATTATAAAATAAACAGTTAAAACAAAAAGCCATCAAAAAACAACAATTGTCACACATATTAAAATACTGTTTCACATAAAATAATAATATAATGAATTTCACATAAAGGTTCACAAAAAATATGGTTATCTTAAATTTAATCAAATAACTAACCCATAAAAACTTTGAATAACTGAGATTATTATGTTAGTATTTTTTTTTAAAGTTCAATAACAAAATAATTAACCCTGATTAGATAAAACATGACTTGCATTCCATTTAAGGTTTTCTTGAAAACAATAAGGTTCTGAAAATTACTTATATAGCATTCTTTAAAGTTGTAGGCCCGTATTCAAAGACATCTTCCTAACATTCCCCTTGTTCCTTAAGGAGAATGTTAGGAAGATGTCTTTGAATACGTGCCTTAGTTTTTTTCTAGTAAATAGGGCTATGAAGCTCATCTAGTACAAAGGATGTAAATTTTTTTAAATAATAGTAAAAATCTTAAGGCCAACTTTCTTCTCCGACTTTGATTTTGTACCATTTACAGTGATTTTATACAAGAAAAGAATTGATGACCCGAGAAGAGATCTAGGAAAATAATTGAAGACTGGGGAAGAGGGGCTAGGAAAAGAATTGAAGATTGGAGAAAAGGACAAGGAAAAGAATTGATGACTGGAGAAGAGGGCTAGGAAAAGAATTGAACACTGGGGAAGAGGGCTAGGAAAAGAATTGAAGACTGGAGAAGAGGGCTAGGAAAAAAATTGAACACTGGGGAAGAGGGCTAGGAAAAGAATTGAAGACTGGGGAAGAGGGATAGGAAAAGAATTGAACACTGGGGAAGAGGGCTAGGAAAAGAATTGCAGACTGGGGAAGAGGGCTAGGAAAATACTTATTTAAATATATTTTCAAATACAACGTAAAATGTATTTAAATACAAGATAGATAATTACGTACTTCGCCCAATCCAGCCCCCATACAAACGAGTTTTTTTGACAAAAATATAAAGACATGCTATAGAAGAGTTTTAAAAGCATTGAGTAGAATGATTGAATGGTGGTCTGGATGAAAAACAATTGACGTATAATATACTTAGTAATGTTTACATAGGTATAAGCTGGTGTGTATTGTAATAAGTCAAGAAAAACTAACAAAAGGCAAACCAACGTCTTGGAGAAGTTATTTATTAACATGTATTGTTTTGTACAGCCAGTTTTTAATATAATACAAGCAAAAAGTTTGCTTGTATGATATTTTATTTTAATTGATAAATCAGTCCAATTAAAACAACCGACTATACTTGCTCGGGTAATACTTGAAATTAAAATTATACACCAAACAAGTGTTTCTGCATATTTATTGAATACTTCCAACTCCTCAACCAGTTTGAGAAGAAATTCTAAAGAATAAATCACTGCAAAAATTGACCTGAACTTAAAATCAGGTTTTGTTGAACCTTCTTTCAACTCTAGGTATTAAGATGTCAAGTAATAAGTATCTTTAAACCATTATAAACTGCCGAGGCTTCCGCGGTTAATGTCATGAAGATTTAGGTCTTCCGGTGGTGACTGCGTCAATGTAGATGAAGAATCCGACGTTTCGCTTCCACTGTGAGAGGCATCTTCAGGGATGTAGGGGATCATGGATAGAAACACAATGTTCTAATAAACTGAGTTCAGTTTTGTAGAGCAGTTTTGTGGAATCCACTATTGGATTCTTCATCTACATTGACGCGGTCACCACCAGAAGACCTAAATCTTTAAACCATTACTCGTTGCATTAAGTTGTCAAGTGTAACATTCCATTAGATACTTATACCTACTAAGTATTTATACTAAATATAAAATACCACAATTAAACAAATCATGATCATTATTCTATTTATTTTTCAAAGAAAAACAAAAATACAGATTTTCTACCAGAAAAACTATGCAAAAAATGAACTACCCCATAAAACAAATAATATCCAGATAGATATATTAACGATTAAAACAATATTTATTGACAGACAAAATAATCAAATAGATTTAACTTAACAAAAAAGACATGTTCACATGTGCATATACATGCACATTTTAAATTAAAATATGGAAAAATAATAAAAACAAAAATAAAAAAGCGAGGAATGCTTCATGTGACTAACCCATACACTCAAAACTTATACACCATAAAATTAAATATACAAATAAATTAAAATAATCTTCTATCCTTAAACCTATAAAAATCAATCAACAATCTCGGTATTTATACCATTGTTTAAATAAATTAGACCAAAATGGTAACTAGAAAGATGAAATTCAATATGGGATGAAATTTTAAAGCTAGTTATTAATGTTACAGCCAGCTTCAACTAAGTTCATGTCTTATGGTAGGCAGTATGTTCATTCCGGTTAGATAGACGAGCAATCTCTTACTATTGCAGTCTACAAAATAAAGAGGATCAGTTGTAACCTAACTTACAATATTTTATAGTTTGAAATTTAAATTTTTTCCAAAATAAATTTGTCTGAGGTTGGGAGTATACGTTAATTTTATTCCCTGTCGTACAGGACCTAAAATAAAAATTGGAAGCCACTGTGAAAAAAAGTTTTTATTTTGTAGGTAGTTGATGAATTCACTTAAAGGTGTTCATATTTTTGATGCAGTTTGTAAACTTACTTAAACTATTATGCTATTTATTCTCTAACCCTCTACCAGGTGTGAGGATTTACCCACAATGATTAAATTTTAATTTTTTTAATTTGATCAAGGTCACAAAGGCATAGGGTGCTACAACTGACCCTTTGTAAAAATAAAACCTATTCAAAAATATTTTTATACAAAAAATTAAATGCTGCTAAAACCCCGTACGTATAATGCAGCAATGTATGTATTTTATAATCCCATGGCACACCCAGCAATGTATGTATTTTATAACCCCGTGGCACACCCAGCAATGTATTTATTTTATAACCCCGTGGCACCCCCAGCAATGTATGTATTTTATAACCCTGTGGCACACCCAGCAATGTATGTATTTTTTTATGTCATTTATTTGAAAACGTTTCATTAAATACGATTGCTGGTACTTCACCACCCTAACCCTCTACATACCCCCCCTAGCTTAAAAAAAATGTTAGAATATGATGTGTTTGTAATGTCCGAAAAATTATATGTATCTCCAGACGGTGTACAATGTAAAGTTTATTAACTTGTTTTTATGGAGCGAAAAGTATTTCATATTATTGGGTTATTTGAGCCAATTATCCCAATTTTTAGGGGAGTGGTCTTCTTTAAATTTATACAGGTGACCGATAAATTTTTAGTAATTTTCCCGCAGGTGTCACCCCCAAAATTTATAAGGGGGACCCGACCAAAAAAAATTAAACATATAAACCCCCCACCATCTCTCTTTTTTTGGTTTTGTTTTTATTCTGTTATTTTTATGTTTTTAAACATATAAATCCTTTGGCTTCGCCTCGGGAATTAAATACTTTGGTTCCCTCGTCTTACACCTTAGGAACCAACTAACTGCTCAGGGAAATAATAGCATTCTTTACTCCCATGGCGCATAAATAACTATTAAGATTATTTTTATTTAACTTGGTTTTATTGGTACCCTTGTAAAAATACAGTGACGGCCGTCAAAGGCTTTCTTACCTCAGCTCATTTAAATATGTTGCTTAGCTCACTAGTAAATATGCTCTCTTCAGTAAACAAAACATTTATTTCTCAGCCGAGAAGCATAATATACATTTATTTTTAAGGAAATAATTTTCTTCTGTGAGGAAATAATTTTCAGAAATTAGAACAAAAAGAAAATAAAAATATGACGTTTCATCTTTCAAACCATTAACTTAACAATTTAACCGTTTTATTAATAAATAAATTAGACAAATTCACAATACTTTACAAATGTACAATTTTTTTTTTTTTAATTAAATCTACTTTTATATTACAAATTAATTTATTTGATATAATGTTAACTATTCCGTTGTCTATATTACATTTTACATACAGAGTCTACAAAATTTATAAAACTTATCTAGTTATAAAAACAGAGTTCATTATAGAAATTGCTCCTAAAAGTAGAAAGTAAACTTTGGATAAAAAAAAGGAAATCGTAACAAAAATGTTGGCAATACCTGGTTACCGAAGCAGTAAGAGAAATTAACATTAAGACAAATATTTCTCTGTTACATAGTAAACTATATTATATTTTTCCTACTGACATTTATCTGGTCAAAGTCCTGTACCCAAATGTGTTTTAGTACAGCTTACAATTTTTCACTGAGGACTTTATGTCTTTCCATGGTTTGTATTGCTAAGTACATACTATACAGAATCTCCATACTACAGTCTATCGTTTAGTTTAAAAATCTTGACAGATCAGTTTAGACACCACTGATTCTTAAGAAAAAAAAATCTCTGCAACAAGGATGCGGGAAAAAACTTTGTAAACAAATCAGGTTATTTTACCCGTATTTTCTTGGCGATGTTTTTTTTACATTTCTTTTGTGTAGTTTTATTTTAAAATATCATTTTTAAAATTAATTTGGGCTGAACTTCGGTATACGGTGCACCCTGTTATCAATTCTATGTATCGATATATTTTTAGTTTAGAGATGTGACGTAGGAATAATCGATATATGCCTTTTCTTTTACGTTTATGAACATATTTTATTATTTTTTTAAATGTTTTTTTTTGTTGTTTGTGTTTTTTTTATTTGTTGTAAAATGGTTTATAACTATTTTCATATTTTTTCTTGTTTTTATAATGCTTTAACTATGTTTTCATAAGAATAATCGATGATACACCACATCTAATTTTATGTTACGCGTATTTTTGTGTTTGTTATTTTCAGGTTTTTTTTTTATTATATTTTTGTTGTTAATGTTTTCATTTATTTGTTGTATGGTTTTTTTAATGTTTTAATTATAATTAATAATTTAAAGACGCTGCTTATCTTTTAAGAGCTCAGTTCTCGTTTACGTGTCGCGTAACTAAAAATATATCGATATATAGTATTGATAACAGGGTGCACCGTATACCGAAGATTTACCTTAATTTGAAAGTAATTTTCAAAACCATGTAATCAAAAGAATAACCACAAACAAAGTGAACGATTGCCGGGAAGAAGGTTTATTCCCTACAGAGGTTATGGTGGTAGGGATTTTTTTTCTCTCTTTAAGTAAGAGGTTGGCAGCGGCTTATCTAATTGGTCAATCCCCAAAATACTTATGACCTTGGGGATTTTTAAACTAAAAGATGGACTGTATGTACTCTCATAATATGCTCCATACTATGTACTCTCATAATATGTAACTCGACAGCACAGAAAAAAATTAAATTAATTATTATTATTATAAAATTATAAGTCTCCATTATTAAAAATCAGGTACGGGGTACCTCGGAGCTTTCCCTCATTACATCGGACTTGCTTCGCTCGTCCTCAGAAATACAGTTCGCCAAATTTATAGTGCAACATGCCTTTGGACTCGCTTTGCTCGTCTTCAGATAGAAAAATTCATCCATATCATTCTCAACGGTCACCCATACAGCATTGACCACGCTCAATGCTCCATAATTTTTATGATCCAACAAAAATCATACACATAGTTGTCGAATTGAAATGAAACTTATTCTACTAATTTATAAGATAATAATATACACTTGTATCAAATTTCAACTTAATTGGACCTTTTCCCAAATTTTTAAAAAACATACACAAGGCATTTAATAAAACTGAACTAATGCTGATAATGAGATGAAACTTGGCACATATGTTAGTCTAATACATAGCTACATGCGTGCCAAATCTCAATCCGATCGCATAATTATTCCACATTTTATGATTTTTTGAAATTATCGCTGAGTCATTATCGGAAACTATACGGAAAAAATATTTTACAAATAGCAAACTACAGCAGTAGACTGATTTTTGTAAAAAAATCAACCCTCTAGCATAAATACACTAGGAGCTACGATGATAACAGATACACACACACACATACAGACAGAAAACTTTGCAAAATCCACACAGGAGGCCTTAAACACGTCTGAAACAGATAATTCCGGTTTTGGATTTTTTTGTAACACAATACTTTGCCTATATAAATGAGGAAAAGTAAAAATGGAGATTTATACAAATCATAATTATAATTTATTTTAAAAGATATTTATTTTTAAACATTATCTTTTAATTGTTAACTGCTTTTAGTTTAAAAACTAGAAAATTATTATAACAGCAGAGTTTCTATAAATCAAGTTTATCTTGCTTAAAATGTATTTATTCTTTTAAAATTTTGAAAAATACAATAAAATTAAAATGAGACTAATTAAACGTAATTATTTAGTAAAATGTTATTTTATCCCGTCTTGATATAAATAAGTATAAATATTCTACATGATAAAATCTTTCATACTAAGAGCATTAATGCAATATACAATGGAAAGCTGGTTAGATAAATTAGTAAATTTATATATAAACAAGTTCATTGTTGAACTATATATGAGTAAAATGTTTAGTGTACAAATTAGTTGACACAGGTCTTATGCAGACAGCTGTGGAATAGAAGAAGGATAATAACAGTGGAATAGAACTGTTCATTCCATTCCACTGTGAGACAAGATCTGAATGTCATGAAACTGTTCAACTGTGAGACAAGATCTGAATGTCATGAAACTGTTCATTCCATTCCACTGTGAGACAAGATCTGAATGTCATGAAACTGTTCATTCCATTCCACTGTGAGACAAGATCTGAATGTCATGAAACTGTTCATTCCATTCCACTATGAGACAAGATCTGAATGTCATGAAACTTTCATTCATTCCACTGTGAGACAAGATCTGAATGTCATGAAACTGTTCAAATTCCACTGTGAGACAAGATCTGAATGTCATGAAACTGTTCATTCCATCCACTGTGAGACAAATCTGAATGTCATGAAACTGTGTGAGACAAGACCTGAATCAAAGTATAAAATTAAAATACGAAGCCATTTTAATATTTTATCCTGATTTATAAGAATTAATTATTTTTGGTCTAGAACAGTATCGACTATAATAAAACATACAATATTTACATATATTTAAAATACAACACAAGATTTACACCTTTATATATATTTTAATTTTTAGCGATTATAAATAATTTTGTCTAGGCCTTTTATTTACACAATCTCTAAGTTGATTTAATTTCAGAAGTAACTTAACAAGTCTAGTCAATAAAAATGACAAAATTTTGAAACAATAAATCAATATTGAAGCAAGAAATAGTCTTTCCTTAATAAATAAGTTTTCTTTAAATTTGTTGATAACTATAAATAGTTTTAAACAAATTCCATTCAGAAGTTGGATTGTGATCATTTAACAAAATAAACGAGAGCTAAGTGCAAAGAGTACATGCTCTACCTAGAGGAATTGCTGTTTTAGTTCTGACACAATGAGACCAGAGTTTGAAACTAAAGAGCCGGACAAGTTAAATTCTTTTCCAAACATCGGCTCATTTTATCTGCTGACCAAACAGTGACATTTTCAAAGTGAAGCAGGTACTCTTTTTCTCTCTACTCTCTATCTTAAAAACTATTTTAATTAAAAAGTGCAAATAATTAATTTTTAATTTTATTCACGAGGAATAAATAAATCAAATGCTAATTGTTGTACCCATTACTACTGAATATAATAAATATTTAAAAATAAAATCCCCATAATAATGTCAACAAGATAAAATTAAGAGGGTATAATTAGAGTAACAATGAATCAATTTATTAAAACAACAGCGATCATCAGTCTTCAACAAGTTTTATTCAGCTGAGTTTTACCTAAGTATATTTATTTTATGTTTCAATAAATACATTTGACACAAAAAATTGATTTTGAAGAGTAATCTTTTCTGATTAAAAATTTACATTCAATTAGTGTATTTCCAAAATCCTAAAAATAAATCATCCTACAGGTATTGAGCTGTGAAATTCTCAGCGAGTTTTCAATTACATTGTGCCAAGATTTTTAAATAACTTTTAGATTTTAGAAAATTGTAAACTGGTATTGTGAATTTTCATCTTCTGCACAATACCTGAGCATGTTACATATTGTTAGGATTTATTTTCATACTTATACTAAGCAAAGAGTTCAAAAATTGCCACCAGACTAATTATTTTAAAAAAAAAGATTGAAGGGGATGTCGCACACAACTACTGTCTCAACAACTCCAATTTATCACAACAACATTTGTATTGTTAAAAATATTCTACTATTTGTAAAACAATTAATTTTAAGTAGCTAAGTTTAAGAATTAGTAATTTAAGCTCAAGTGTGATCTTTAATATAAACTGATGTTTTAAGATAAATGGCCCACGAAATGTGCTTCATACAGATTAATCGTTTAATCTTAAATGTATTCTTCATGAATTAATCATTATTTTTAAATTTATTAACAGTTGAAATAATTAAAATAGTAATTATAAAACCTTTATTAAAGATTTAACAAAACATTAATGTGAGCAAAATGCTGGAAGATTTGTAATGCTGAACACAGGTACTGGAACAGTGTTGCCAGATGGTATTATGAAAAATATGGGGGATTTCCTAAACAATTATGGGGGGATTGCCAAAATTATTGTACACTTTGAAAAATGTAAATGGGGGGGGGGGCGTTGCATGTTAGATTTATTTTCTAAACATGAATAAGTTAAAAATAACAGCGTTTTTATGGGTTAATTAAATTCTAGTAGATATTATTTGCTATTCCATTTCCATTTGCAAATAACCTTGAAACAAAAAGATCACTTGTCTGTCTTTAGAATACACTTTTGAGTCTCAAGTGTCACCTAGGTTTGGGTTTTTATTGTAACATTATGCCTAAATAGCTAAATAAAATAATATGTATAGAAATTATTGATAAAAAATTATGAATATACATTTTTGGCAGTAGTTAGTATTGAATGTTCAATCCTACTGTATATTAATCTTAAAACGTAAAAGGATTATTGTACTAAACATTAAACAAATTACTACTAGAAATTCTGTAACTAATAAATGATTAAATATCGTACAAAAGTTAAAATTATCCTATTTTTTGGTATTATCATACACACACTATCGTACATGGGGGGACAACCTGAAAATATCATACAAATACGATAATTATCGTACATCTGGCAACACTGTACTGGAAACATGATAACACAATGAATAATTTTCATATCTTTTTCTTCCACAAGTAATATTAATAAACAAACAAAATTAAATTTCTATCCATTGCTTTGTTACCATGAATTTTTGGAATTTGTGGAAATATTTGCCATATTGAAATGAAAGTTAGTTATTAATTTATAACATAACGGAATATATTTGTACCAAATTTCACTTCAATTGCATTATTTTTTTTTTTTTTTACAATGTTTAAAAAGTATACAAGTTATTTGATAAGAATTTAACTAATGCTGATAATGAGATGCATGCATACAGTATGTCCTTGGATTGTGTTGCAAAAAAAATTGTAAATGACAAATAATTTCATTTTTCATAAGAATAAACACTTAACATTAGACACAATATAACTGTGCGAGAGACACCTAGGAAATGTAACAAGCAAAAGGCATTTATACATTTTGCTCATTACATTTCCTAGGTGTCTCTCGCACAGTTATATTGTGTCAACTATTCATGTTTTGCAAAACTCGGTAGTATCAAATTATACATACTTAGCATTAGTTTTAAATAAACATTTATCACACAAATAAAATTTGTACCATAAATCTGGAACCCAATTTTTCTTCATAAAGTGGCCAAGAGAGAATTGGTGTTATCTTGATAATTTAATAAAATTTCATTTTTTTTATCAAAATGTTGTCTTTTTGAGAGTTGACTAAATTTGTGATAAAAAGTACCATAAAAAATCATTTCTCCATCACGCCCTCAATATTGGTCCCCAAGTTAAAATAATATTATATTTTTGTAATGAAATATATGGATTTGTATTTTTAAAATAATAGTACTCATAAGGTTCAAAGTACAAAACTTTAAATTAAAATTAGGGAAAATCTTAGTTTTACATCAAATAAAAATGCTATGATGAGTGACTTTTTTTTAAAAAAACAAAATTTTTTGAAAAAAAAATTTGGCCACTTTACATATGTGCAACTAAATCATGGACACTACAAAAAGCCTCCAAGAGAGAAGTGGGTTAATAACTGAGTTTACAAAGAAAAGTCACTCAACAAAAAATGTTTTCTTGATTTGAAAGAAATTTTTTTTTCAAATGAAACAGAATATTTTGTAACACAGTCCCAAAATGGTAACAAAAGTAGATAATTGTACTTTTTGGAACTGTTACAAAATATTCTGTTATTTGAAAAAAAATACTTTCAAATCGAGCACAAGTTTTTATTTAGAGTGACTTTTCTTCGCCCACTTCTCTCCCCCACCCACCCACTTCTTACTAGGAGACTTTTTTGTAGTGTCCACAGATTGAGTTGCACAAAAAACGTTCAAAAAATTTTGATTTTTCAAAAAAAGTCACTTTTCATAAAAGTTTTTATTTGGTGTAAAACTTAGATTTTTCTTAATTTTATTTAACATTTAGTACTCTGAACCTTTATTTTGAAAACCACCAGGAGTAAAGTAGGCTAAAAATTTATTTTCAGAAGGAATGTAATTCTTTAAAACAAGTTTTGCAATAAAAATATTAAAAATACAATAGCAAGATTTTAGCCCGTCCCCACTTGCTGTAGCCCCAGTTATATTAAGAAATAAAATCTAGTTACATTCAAAATCTATAAATTATTGCTACATTTCATAACAACAAATATTATTATATAATCTTAATTAGGGGACCAATATGGTGGGGGCAAGGGGGGTAATTAATCATGGAAGGTAGTTTACATCACAAATTTTGATTACACTTAAAAAGACAAAATTTTTATAAAAAAATTACATTTCATTGAATTATCAAAATTACACCAATTCTCTCTTGGCCACTTAATAAAAAAAACTATTTGGGTACCACGTTTATGATACAAATTTTTTTGTGCAAAGAATGTTAATTTTAAAACAAGCATGTTTAATTGTCATTGTAAAAGACAATTTTTTTGTCATTTACAAGAATATGCTACCCAATTCGAGGACATTCTGTATTTTGGTCTTATATATGACTAAATATAAAACTATAAATTCGAGCCAAATCTTAAATTGGTCGAAACATTTTTCTGTGTTTTAAGAATGTCCAAAATTTTTGCTAAGTTATCGTTGCCAATTAATGATGTCATAAAAATATATCCTGGATAGGAGAACTTGACCTAAAGATTGATTTTTGTGCCAAGTTTCAACTCTCTAGCATAAATACACTGGGAGCTACGATGATAATAGAAACGCGCATACACAGATAAGCAGCTTTGTGAAAACCACTCAGGAGGTCTTAAAAAAACACCTAAAAGAGATAGTTCTGGTGGATTCTCGGGTTTGGATTGTTACTACAATACAATACTCTTCTATGGTGAAAATAAAGACAAATTAAACCCCTCCAAAGATTTACAGCGCTATCTGTGTTGCCCTTCTTTAAAGAACAAGCAGCTTGGGTTTTAATGATGTACACACAATGCAGTTATATCAGTGAAACCTATCTTTTAAAAGATCATTGAAAATAATATTCAGATTTTAAAAACAAACAAATAGGAAAAATTTTGGATTCAAATAAAAATTTAATTTACTTGTGAATATTAAAATTAAGAAGAAAAAAAGGGCTGTTAAATAAAGTTTATTTGACATTTTTACTGTACAATTTAAATAAATTAATGGAATCATATAAAATAGTCAGTTATAATCTAATAGCAAAAAAACTTTAGAACACAACAGTTTTACTGTAGTTATTAAGGTAGACACACACATATGCTGAGGACAAGTTTATAAGATATACACACACGTATGCTGAGGGCAAGTTTATAAGATATGCACACACGTATGCTGAGGACAAGTTTATAAGATATACACACATGTATGCTGAGGACAAGTTTATAACATATGCACACGTATGAGGACAAGTTTATGAGATATGCACACACGTATGCTGAGGACAAGTGATATGCACACACGTATGATGAGCACAGGTTTATAAGATATACACACACGTATGCTGAGGACAAGTTTTATAACATATGCACACGTATGCTGAGGACAAGTTTATAAGATATGCACACACGTATGCTGAGCACAAGTTAATAAGATATGCACACACGTATGCTGAGGACAAGTTTATGAGGATAAATAATGGAATAAAAACAATTCAACAATCAATGAAAAACTAACTAAGTTTGAATAATGTAAGAGTGTGGACCAGCATAGGTGATACTCCCCAAAATATAAAATTTGTTCAAAGTTTGTTTGCATTTGTTTCATATTCATAAGTTTGGTCTTAAGTTACATGTCAGTGTATTATAAGTAACAGTGATATGATTGTGGGCAAACAAATCAAACTCTTATAGGTTATAAGTTTAAATAATCAATAAATAACTTGTTAAAAAAGAGTAATTAAGAGCTTTAAGGAAATTTTAGTATTGGCAATATCAACTAATGAAATAAGGCAGAAGAAGCTGAGTGAAACGAAACTGGAGAGAGTTTTGTTTCTTTATGTCAACAGACATAAAGATCCTTGATCAGTGTTGGACAGGTACTTAGAAGGAAATAGCTTAGCACTACAGCTTTTTATGAGCAAGTGATGCTAAAGGAGTGAAGAGGTTGTCGTATAAGCCTGCAAACAGGTGGTTTGTAGGACAGATTTATATTAATTTTACAGCATTCCGTTGGTAATAGCTTGCCTGGTTTAAACAAACAAACATTCTGCTACCAACCAAACAGAACTCAAAGGTTGCCGAGTCACTCTTTTTATGTCAATAAGAATAGTAAACCCAATCACCAAGACAGTAAAAACATTTTTGCACAAATAACTTTCTAACATAAATCAGTTTTTGAAGTTCTAAAATTTAACCAAAAATAAATCTAAATTTATTTTTATTTCCAAAAACTTCCTTCAGTATATACTAATAAAACACAAAATGAGAAAAATAAAGGTTAATAAATTAAAATATCACAGATCAGTTAAAATAATAATAAAAATTAAAGAATCGTCAAAGCATAAAACAGAAAGAAAGGATCAAATAGTAAATTTAGATCAAAATTGGAAAAATATTAGCATTAGTTAAGAGAGAATATTTATGAGATATTTTTTATTTATTATAGTTTTCATTGATTTGAGACTAAAAGAAATTATGAAAAGCATAAACTAATATGTTGATTGACTTCTACAACTTGAAATCTACAACCTACAGCCAGGACAAAAAAAAATCATCAAAGTTTCACTTGATCGAATCAAGATGCTAAGCATGGCTACTGGACTAGCCTCCCTACAGGCTTATAATAATTTTGTTATAGTAGCAGGCTAACAAGAAAAATGTGCATCAATTAACAAAAATATTCAAGAACTTTGCTGCCACAAATGTGTTGGAGGCCTCTTTATTTAAAAAAAACAATCAAAACATAAGAGACACTTTGAAAAACAATTTTTTTTGTCATTTCAAATAATTTTAAACGTTATTGATAACAATCATTTTTGTAAGAATTTGCATAAGTTTAAAGTGGCGTTAATTTGATAAACCTTACGTCAAAAAAGCGCCACTTTACACTTTTAAAAAATTAGAAAAAATATTTGTTTGATAAAACATTTTTGTAAAGATGGTTCAAAGTTTTCTGATTAGAAAGAGACCTCAGTCACAACTGTGCTTCGCACAGTTCTCGAGATTTTTGTATGTATGAGGGCATTTATTGTAATCACACTTCAGCACTAATGGCTGATATGATTTCAATAAAACTTGGCACAAAAATCAAGTCCTATGAGAGAAACAACTGATTTTCAGGGTTAATCCAACAAGGGTTGTCAAAATGGAGTCATATTTAGTAATTGTTTAAACATAAAAAAATATTTGTTTAATTAAAAGTGTTTCAAATGATGTTTTGTTGTTCTCAGAATGCAAAGATGCCTCATCGACATCTATGACTTGCAAAGCTCTCAAGATATTTATCTGATCATTTGTATAAATACATGTTCTCTTTTCTTTTATATAATTAAGTTTTAATTAACTTCCTTTTATTATAATTTGAAGCCTATTTACATGATTGGCAGATTGTTTTAAAACTGTAAAGTGATGCCACATTGGTACACCAGTGTTGGATTAATCTACAAATGTAGATTATACATAGATATCCAGTTTTTCCATCATAACTTGAATTTTCAGCCGTACCGAGTGTACGAGAAATGTACACATGTACAAACACTATTTGTCTTTGATTTTCAAGAGCTGTAGGGGCAAAACATTGATATTGGTGTTTTTGCTTCTTCTAGTAGGGAGGGGGGAAGCAAAATTTAAAAATGCTTTATTTGTCAGAAGTATCAAATTTGTAATTTCATATTAATGACAGCCCAGGTATAAAGATATTGACTGTGGCTATTTGAAACACGGCATGTATAGAACAGATACTGACTATGTTTATATTCATCATAATAACAATACAGTGGAGACAGACTATCCCAATTTTTGTAAACAGAATTTGACCTGAATTACATTGTTATAAACTTAGCAACAGTTATATATAAAAGATTATAAATCATAAATCTCTTTACTCAATATTTATCTTTCTCTTGAAAAGATTAGTCCTGTGAATGATTTAGAAACTAAATTTAAGGAGATTTGGCTCTGTAGTATGGATTCACGTCTTTGATGGGAAGAGGATGTGCTTCGGTGTTGTAAACCCATTCCTCTAGAGATATCAAACTATCGTCTGAGAATAACAGATATAAGTACTGCAACATCAACATATAAAAATTAAGGATTTTAATTAAACATAATTTATTTACAAAATAATTAAACTTAGTTGGGTGGTGCAGTGGTTACAGTGAGTGACATACACCTGTCCTATAGAGATATTATAACTAGAGGGGCACTATTGGTTGAATTTTGAAATATCAAAAAAGTAACCTGACCTCCATTGCTATATAATATAATCAAATAATCAGTACAAAAAAACAGTGACATAAATAGAAAAACGTAAAAATTACAAATCAAAAACAAACAAAATGCGGAAAACCGAAAACAGTTAATTTATAATAAACTTAACTAACTCTTGAAGGAGTTTTTAATTAGGTTACACAGAGCCCCAAAAAGATGTTTGAGGCCTCTCAATGTATTGAGATAGGCTATGCCCCCTCTAGTGCTATCTCTATGTCTCTATGCCTGTGTCTCCGTTTGTTTTGGTTTGAGTCGCATAACTTGAACAGAGGAATGTTGGTAAGGGCAGCTCCTTATAATCCTGTAATAGATTAGACCTGGGGTGCCGACAGGCTTTCACCTCTACATAATTTTCCTTTCTGAGATTCCTCGTCCAACTGTGCTGCCCCCCCCCCCCCCCCCTCCAAAACACCCTGACCCGATTCCCAGTAGCCGAGAGTTACTTTTACCATACATGAGTGCGATCTTTAGTAAACATAATTGTATTTATATAAATTTTATTTGTTAAAATTACAACGGTAATAAACCAAAATGAAATTATAATTTTTTGTCAAATTCTATTCTTTAAAATTCACACAAATAGAATACACTATAACCTATTAGAAATAATTATAGGGTATAGCCTGTTATCAAAAAAGAATATGTCTTGCCTGCCATCAAATTAGTATATACCCTGTCAAAATTTTAGTATCCTAAATAATAAGATAAGGCATATAAGGCTTAAATGCCTTATATAGTTTAATATTTTGACACATTTGTTTAAAGGTTCTACCTTTAGGGTTTCGGCCAGGAAGAAACTCTGCTGGACATCGTCTTTTCCCGGCTCCTCTTGGTAAACATTCTTCAAGCCGGTGTAGCCACTGGGCGTTCTGCAATACTTCTCCAGTGCCTACAAGTACAGTTAGACACATTAGATAATTAAACCAAATTTTATCAAAATAATCTAGTTTAATATGGCAGAAGAGAGAAAGAAATCTTTCATCACTAAAATGCTTGTTAATCAATATAAAATTGCATAAAATAACATTCCTACTCCTTAAAAGATTACCATTTCCCTTAGCCCTGGTCATACTAGATTTAATTGATTTTACTATTTTTATTGCTGGTTATTTTTTTATGGACTTGTATCCATTATTTGGCTTGGACAATTAATAATTATAAATAAATAAATTAGTTTGTCTGCCAAAGGGTCGATTATTTCTATTTCGTCTGAAGGAATTCCCTAGAGCAAAGGATTTATATTGTAACTATTTCCTAAAGATTTAGGTCTTCCGGTGGTGACCGCGTCGATGTAGATGAAGAATCCGACGTTTCGCTTCCACTGTTGGGAGGCATCTTCAGGGATGTAGGACATCATGGATAGAAACGCAATGCTCTACAAAACTGAACACAAAAAAACCTAAACCTAAACCTATTTTCCTATTTACAGAAAATATCTGAAACAAATATCTGTTTTTAATAACTAGAATAAAATGGCTTATAGTTCTATATCACATTAAAAAACAGCGTATCACTTTATGGTGGTAAAAAAAATTATATAATATAGGTGTACCAACCTAATTTACCTTGTAAGGTTCCACGGCAAAACGCCCAATTTGCACTAATTTAGCTATTATCATATATATAGTACATGTTAATAGAAATTGTTCAATTAATTGTTACATTATTGTGCAGATAAATATAAATAAATAAATAAAATAAAAATTCACTTTATGGTAGCTACCATTAATTGATACGCTGCTTTAATTGAGATATAGAACTATAAGCCATTTTATTCTAGTTATTAAAAATGTGGAAGTTCTATAACAGAAGTAATAAAACCAAAGAGTTTTTGTTGACAAATATCTGTAAGCAAATGTAATGAATTCAACATAATAATTTACCTGGACAGCTTCCCAACCCCATTCTCTGTATTTGGGATTTTTAGTGATTCTCCATAAATAAAAGTAAGATTCAATAACTTCTGGCCTAAGGAGGTAGTGTTTGTCGGACGCTCGCAACGCCTTGGCTTCAACTGCGTCCGTAAACCTGCCACCAAAATAAACAAATTATTTAGAAATTTCTATAGAAGTGATGTTTTGCATCAACAACTCACGTCAAAATCTATTAAAAATTGGTCCGCCAATATGTAAGCTGATAGAGTTTACAAGGTAATTCAATTGAGGGATTTTGAAGAATATTTTTTTTTTCATGTTGGGTTGTAGTCCGGACGTCATTGCAGGTAAAAAGAGATAATTTTCATTCTCTATTCAGAAAAATAGAGAATTCAATGTTAACCGTCTATTCAGATAAAAAAAGATGTCATCACAGAAAAGAGGTGCTCTTACCTAATGTCATAAGGAAAGAGGTGAGGACGTTCTTGGGGGCGGCAAAAAGCGTCCCAGAGACATAATTGCTAAAATCTAGAATCTTGCCCACCTTTACTACTATACTACTAACGGTCTATACTGATTCCTACAATGTACAGGGGTGGTGAGTCTCCCTATAGGAAGATTTTAGTAGGAGTAAGTACACTTATAGCATCTAATGACAACTGTCTCACTTTCAAACACCTTATTACTGTCCTTCCTCCACGTTTAAGTCTCTTAAGTTAAAAGCAAAGACCCTTATAGTATTAATATTAAGCCCTTTAGCTGTAAAGTAAAATAATAGAAATCTGGCATGTTGGGCGAATTTTTTTTGGATTGCGTGTTTCCGTGCTTAACAAACCATTTCTTGCTTAATGTTCCTGTTAAAATATTATAACTAGAGCAGTTACTCAACTATCAAGCACTACTAATAACTCATTTTGTCTGTATTTTTCAAAGGAAATACGCATATTTATCCTGTTGGTTATACAAAACTAAAATTGGTAGTGCACACTATTATTTGCACGAGTTTAATGCCCTTTGGTGTTTTCCTTAAAGGTTGTAGCACATTCCATTATAAACTTGTATAGTGTAAATAAAACAATAAAAAGTGATAGTTTTTTCCAGGATTCGATCCCAGGTACCCTGGCTTTGAGAAAACAATTTCCCAACAATCGAAAACAACTTCCCACTGGAAATATTTTATTTACTGGCTGTATTTTAAGTTTTCTGGAAATTGACCATGTTTGTATCAAGTTTGGACCAGTTTTATGGATTCAGAGCACCAAAATACAGAGAAAACAACACCCAAATCGAAATTTAGTTTTTATTTACTGTAATTTTGGTTGGTTTCCGGTATTTATTGTGGTTTTTAAGACTTTTTGGTCACTAAGAGTGGTCGTATTGACTTCGGATTAATTTCATTCAATTCAGCACCTCAAAAAACCCTCTTATCCTCTTTCGTGGCCAAAAATAATAGCCTTGAGTTTTGCCATTTTTTTTAAACTTTTGCTTGTCGGCAAACCGGGTTAATGATGTCTCAACAACCTGGTTTTCAATAGGTTTTGTGTCCTCCCTAAGGTTGATTTTTGTACCATGTTTGATCAATTTGGTTTGCTAAGTCAGCAGAAATTTAAAAGTTTTGCTAAAAATCTTGGTTAAAATTTCTCATGGGAAAGAGGTCTTTATAAATGTATTTAGGCATGAATGAAATTGGTCAGAGGTAGATAAGACCACTTTAAGTGACCAATAAGTCATAACCTGTGGTAAATAAAAGAGAACAAACAAATTTTGAGTGACCACTGTTTTTGCACCACTGAATTGAATTTGCCTATACCCAGTTTCATTTAGGGTAAGGGATCTTTAACAAACACCTGACAACGCACAGGCTCGAGACCACCGGCTTTACGTCCCTTCTGAAGGACGTGGTACGCAGAATTTTTATCCCTCTCATAAAAATCCTAGAGGCCCGTGCTGGGATTGAACCCATGACTAAAGTCCATTCCTTTAGTAGATCATCTTTGAAAACTATTTAGGAGGCCTTAAAAACCTAAAACTGATAATTCAGATGACACCCAAGTTTCAGATTTCTTTGCAAACACAATGCTTTCCATTCATACCTATGCTATAAATAAGGAAAAGTAAAAAGAGTGAAAAGTAGTGCTTTATAATTGAACAGAGCACCGGGTCACAATATTTTCTGTTGAAGAAACTTTTTTTCATCTCAAATAATAAATAAATAAAATAAATAAATAAATAAATGGTTTATTTACACTATAAACATTTTTTGAGTAGATTAACACAAATAAAAAGTGTAAAATAGGATGGACTCTAAGTAATCTTAGTTCTTCCTAATAATAGTTTATAGCTCTCACTTGGTTTAAAAATGACATTAAGTTGTAACTTTAATTTTGTTTAGAATTGAACCAATAAGTTTACCTGAAAGACTCTGGTCCTAGTTTAGTGATGGTCCTAACATAAGATTCGTGACAAGTATTTGTAATACCTTCAGCTATTTCTAAATATTTTTCATAATTTGGTCCTTTGATTGTATTGGCTGCCAGAGCAAAGAGACCTCCTGGAAAAAGATAAAGCCGTCTGTTCAGAAGTTGAATCAATTTACTTTTCAACACGTAACAAACGTATCAAAGTGAGGGGGGGGGGACTATCTCAGCTTCCTTAAGATGGCCTCATCAATCAAAACTAATACTTCCACCGAAAAAACACACAGCCAGTACAGCAATAACATACTGTAATCATTAGTTTAGGATTTGTAGACATAGGTGGACAAGAGATCTAAGTATAGGTAGAGCATGGCAAAGTTGAAACATAATTCGAGCACAAAAGGGTGGCATAACTCTTTAGGTGTAGCATGACATAGTGGAAGCATAGAAAGGGCATATTACGACCGTTCAGTTATGACAGACAAATCCATACCTCACAATAGACCCGATACACTCCAAAGTTCATCTCGGATAATACTCCAAGATAAACAGCTCAGCACAACTTATCTCATAGACATTGCCATACCCAATACTAATAATTTACAGAAAACCACCCAAAAAATTGCATAAATATATAGATCTCTCTTTTAAAATACAGTCCATGTGGAACATGTCCATGATTGAAATAGCCCCAATAGTGTTGTCATCTACAGGTGTCATTCCCAAATCTCTTCACCAGTACCTATCCCAGCTTCATTATCGCTACAGAAAGCAGCGATAATGAACACAACACATATTGTTAAAAAATTCATCAGTTAAAAAATAAAATATAATAAAAAAACTTGACTTAGTCCGTACCTTCCTTTAACCAGTGGGAACACTGAGAATAAAACAAAACATAATAATCATAATAATAATAACTAGTATAATAGCTCTCATGCATTTTAATTTTTAAGATTCGTAAGAAAGAAATTATATAATTTTTTTACTTATAGTGTGTATAATAGAATTCTCTATAAGTGTGAGTGTTTTTTTACGTTTGGGACTAAATAATTTTTAAGTTATTCAGAAAACTTCAACAAACAACGAGAGTAATAAAATTCTAATTTAAAAATAATACCTGATGTTATCAAAATATACTACCTGATATTATCAAAATATAATACCTGATGTTATCAAAATATACTATCTGATGTTATCAAAATATACTATCTGATGTTATCAAAATATACTACCTGATGTAATCTAAAAATACTAACAGATGTTATCTAAAAATACTACATGATGTTCCTAAAAATACACCTGATGTTATCTAAAAATACTACCTGAAAAGCAAGCAAGGTGGTCCATCTTGTGCTCCAAGCGTTCATATTTAATATCACTAAAATACATGAGACCGTTATGTGATGTTTGAAGCATATGCTTAGAGACAGCATGAACAGCTTGTTCAAACATTTCTTTAGCTTCTGTATCTTTATGGTTGGATTGCAACCAGGCTTTGAGCAGGTACTCGTAGAAACTATCTCCCAGTGCTCCCATAGACATATGATCTAGAAATAAAAACACACAATAGGTTTAGCATATATTTCAAGAGTAATTTATGCTCATTGAAACAGTAAGTATAGTGTAGTGTCTAATTCATCAAGACATTAGTGCTGGTACATAGTGCAAAATATTCCTCTTTTAGAGATGCATGGGATATTAAAAATAAAATTCGACCTTACATTACTATTTTTAAGACTAAAAAGTTACGTACATTGTCCCCATTTTCCAGTTTTAGGGTTCAAGTAGTTAGGGTACAGTCCTTTCGGTTTGTCTAGGGATTGCAAGAAATTCCTAATCTGGTCTACTTTCTCTCGGAACACAGGGTTGCCAGTCACATCAGATAAATAACTAAATTCAAGGTGCAGTGTTCCAAACTCTGACAGTATACTTGAACCTCCACTTGCCCATCCATAGTTTTTACTGGCCTGGAAATAAATAGCAAAAGTAATAAGTGACAGTAAAGAACAAACTACAGTCTTAAAGCAAAGGATGAAAACATAAAACAAGAAGTGTATCAGTAATGGGTTTAAGGATACACTGAGAGAAATGGTTCAGGGGAGGGGGGGGGGTATGTCTAAATCTAAACCATTACTAAAACTCGCATAACATTATAAAAGATAATATAAGGGTAAACATTTGGTACGCTAGTTATAATTATGAGTATTTACAACTAGCAAAATAATAGACGTCAAAAAAGTGAGAATATATAAAATTAAATAAAATAAAGTTTATGAACTCTTTTACAGAATAGAATACATCCCAACAAAAACACTCCGTGAAAAAATGCAGCCAAGTCTTGCTTAAAAAGTTATGATATCATTGTTTATACGCCAAGTCTATTCATTCCTTGTTTTCATAAATCTTGAGAGATATAGATGTTTACTTAATATCCGCAACGTATGCGCTCAAAAGTCTTAGAAAATTTAACAGTAAAAAAATTTCTGACTTGGCAAGAACGCTAAATAACGAAATTAGAAGTAGAATAAATAAGTAGGTAATACCTATTTTATATATTCGAAAAAAAAAACATCAATATTAATTTGAGGAAGAAATTCGTGATTATTTAATTTTACCTCTGCGATCTTGCATGTCAGAACGCAGTGCTTCGATTTTTCGAAGCAAAATTTCTCGTTTTCTATAATAGATAAAGAATTGTAATTTCAAAAGTAATATTGTTCTGATATGATCTTCGTGTTAGCCAAATTGTAAGATTCTAGGTTAATCCAGTCAAAAAATACAGGAGGGTAGAAAATGCTTCGAATTGCTTCGGGAAAAGGGTGTTCGTCAGTACCAGCCTTGGATATGAAACTTGTACCTTATACAGCAAGACTTGGCTGGGGCACTGCCGTGCCCCCAGATAATTAGTCAGCCAAACCCCCACCTAAGAAACCTTATATAAGCCTTTTTGTTCCCTGAGCCTATGAAGGTCCAAATTCAGATATAATAACAGAAAGGCAGATGAGTCATAAGCACTGTTCTTATTCTCTTGTATTTGAAGAAATTTGTTGAATACAACATTAATGGTTTGCATTCAGGAGACAAAGACAGGGGTGTCATTAATGTCTGTTCAAGTTGTTCTATAACATGCAATGTCTAGGAGCCAAACATCCTAACAGGGCCATTTCAACAGGAATGGAAAAATATTACGTGGAAAGAACAACACTCCAATCTACTCAAAGTGCAATATACAAACAGAAACTGAAGATACAGCCTGCGGACTCCCCACCACTGTAGTACAGCTGAGTCCGAGAGCTGAATAAAAGATCCACTCACCCCAGTTTTAAAGTTGACCAGAGCCAAAGGAATACCAGTCTGAGTATGAAAGGCAGGAAGAAGCTTAGTAGCTATGTACTCAGCCTTGTCTCTAAACATTATGTCTCCAGTCAGACTGTAACACGTCAGCAAGCCTCCTATGTACCTGATATTGGTCTCAAATACACTGTAATCCGAACTCTGCAACATATTATTATATACAAATTACCGTTTCACAGATTAGCAAAAATGAAAATATAAAACAAAAGAATTTCTAAAGGATTCTAAACAGGCATCAGTCCAGCAGCCTGACATTAGTCCTACCTGGATGCCAGGTTCCAGGACATGCCATGTTCTAGGACTAATGCCGGGCTATATAACTGATGCCAGGTTCCAGGACTGATGCCTGGTTCCAGGATATTAGTCATGGATCCTGGTATCTGTCAGTACGAACTACTGTATGTGGTAGTATCCACATTTTAACCACTGGTACAGTATTTAAAATGTAGATAGTGCCTTTAAATGTTATGTCAAATAGGAATCAAAGGACCTAAGAACCTTAGTCCCATAGCTTTACTTGTCCTTTTCAAAGTGCTTCTTGGTAGCTGATTATTGTGCATTGTCCAATTTATAAATGATAACATTTTGTAGAATTACCAAAATTACTCTCACTACACATACTATTACAAAAGTAATTTTCCCCCAGAAGGGAGAAAAAGTGAACTTTTCTCCCTATTTTTTAAGCGAAAAGTACATCATTACACCCTATTCTAAAAAGGAGGGAAACATGAAAGTTCATGTTTCCCTCCAGGGAAACATGAACTTTCATGTTTAGCCCTTTGATAGCACACTCGGCTATCAACTAAAATCTCATGGTTCAATTTCAACAAAACGCACTTTGTTTTTATCAATTTACTATTATTCATTTAGCGATTTTAATTTTTTTCTTTCAATTAATTATTTTTTATACGTAGCTACACGTTATTTTCGGCTTATTATACAAAAAAACGTTTATTTATAAACATAATCAAAGAAATAGTCTTAAATACTGAAGACTTTCAGAGCCGCCATATTGAAAATTAATTTATTATATTATTTATTATATTATATTTATTATATTATATATATATATATTATATTATTATTATTTATATATTATATATTATTATATTATTATTATTAATATATTTTAATATATTATTATATATTATATTATATTATTATATTATATATATATTATATTATTATTATATATTTATTATAAGTTATTTAAAAATGTATCAGTGTTGCCTGGATTTTAACGAAAATTAAGTTGGCTACTCTGTTTACCTCCATGACTTTGCAATAACAGCTGTTTTATATTCTCTTTTATTTCCAATTTAGATTTGTTTACCTTTTTTTATCAGTTAATTAAAACAATTACGTTTCGTGAATTCATTTATTCACATTATATTCAGTTGTAGTTTATAACCGGTACCGTTAAATATATTGTATCTTTTTCATTATTTTACAAAAATGAATTTTGAGAAAGACGATTCAAACATTGTAGACTTTGACGATTTCTTTCGGATGATAATGTTTCAACGTAAAATGATCTTTCACATGAAGCAAGTATTGTAAGATCTAATTTAATGCCATTAAAATGCCATTTTTAATTTATATTTCATTTCCAAACATATTGATGTTATGTTTTTCAATTATTAATAATAAAATTACCATTATTTGTTGATTTTCTGTTATTTTCTCCTTCTAGAGGAAAAGCCTTGTACGTACCACGGGAGAAATTAGTCATTACACCCCGCTATATTTAACTCCCTCGGCTTCGCCTCGGGATTAAATTGCATGGTTCCCTCGGCTAAAGCCTCAGGAACCAAATTTATAAACCCCTCGGCTTCGCCTCGGGGTTTAAACATTATGGTTCCCACGGCTAACGCCTTTGGAACCAACATAAACGCTAGGGCGTAATGACTATGTTTTCTCCCTTGGTACGTAAATAACTATTCTATTGGCAACTTTATGAGAAAGGGTACTTTTTGGGTACAAGGTCCATGCTTCAAAGTTTTTATTGTAATAAATATTAATTTTAAAACAAGCAACATTTTTATAAAGAGTAATTTTTTGTTGAAAAACGACATTTGTATAATTTAAACGTAGCGCTACCCATTCCGTAGACGTACTGTAAATATACACACACAATATATTACATGTTACGACGATATAACTATTTTATATATTACGAAGATATGTGTATTTTACATGTTACGAAAATAAGTGTATTTTACATGCTACGACGATATGAATATTTTTTATGTTACGAAGATATGTGTATTTTATATGTTACGAAGATAAGTGTATTTTACATGTTACGACGATATGTGTATTTTATAATAAGATGATATCAGAGCCTCCTGTTTCAAGGATTACCTTTTTTGAGGCTCTGAAGTTAATAATAAAAAATTGTTAAGATTTTGCATTTTGATTGCCTTTCTTACTTAAAAATATATCAGTGTTTTCTCAATGCGATACTATCGCATTGAGAAAACACTGAAAAATTGTTAAGTGTCTAAATTTTGTCAAAACTTTATGACTTATTTAGTATGTATGTATAAACTAATAATGTAATAAATAATAAATAAATAAATTATAAATTATAATTATAAATTATAATTATAAATTATAATTATAAATTATAATTAAAATTATAATTATATATATGTGACGATAAGAGAATTTTAAAAGCTAATTTAAGTCTTGAAAAAATCTGTATGATAAATTTATTTGTTATAGACCTGTTCAATCTATTTATTGATGGTTATTTATTTACTCAAAACTATAGCAAAGGTTCTCGCTTATATATTCACCATATGAACAGAGAAGCAAAACATTAAACGGAATAATCAATAAAAATTAAAGTAAATAATACATGAAATAGGAACTAAATACAGATATATTAGAAAAGAGGCACTCTCTATTCCTAAATACTCTCTATTTCCTGAATACATAAGGGAATTACCTATAAAGATTATAGACAAGGGTAGAAGCATTAAAAGCTATTAGAATTAGTTGAGTGGTACATGGGAAACATAATTCACTGCAGTGCTAAGTATTTTATACTTTAAATATTTTATGTTCTAGCAACATTTTTACAGAATTTAAGCAGTGAAAATGTTGGAGTAATTTTTCTCAACATCTGGCACAGAAATAAACGATTTTATCTTTTTAGCTTTTACTATTTGTAATTGTATTTTTTGATAAATAAAAAACCCCCTGTTGTAGTTCTTTCTGTAGGTCATTTAGTTCGCATGTCTCTTAGGGGGAATAGTTTGATTTGTACTGTTGTTATCACAAAAATAATGATAACATTTGGACTTGCAAGGGATGAGTCGACATACGGAGGGTAGAGACACTATGTTCTCCTTCATTTGTAAGGATTTAATGCTGACACGTGACATGTTGCACCCGCTAAAAAGCCTTTTTCTAAAAGCTTCCAAAGAAATAATGACAGAAAAACTTAAAGAGCACTTACGAGATTATCTAAGTGTAAATTATCTCTAATCCAGTCTCTTCCTTGTTTAAACTGTTGCTCCAAACCCATGATGTAGAGAGTGTCCAAGCCGTCGACTATTGTGGCACCGAGAGGAGCGGCACCGAACACTGAACCAGTGTGTCCACGTTTAGTAACAGGTTTCAGTTCGTTTTTACCCCATGCAAATCTAACGTAGTTATCCCAGGCATGCTTCGTCATCTGAAAAACAAAAGTAAAATTAATATTAAAATTAAAATAAAAACAGGAGCCAGTGGCTAGCACGGGATTCAAATCGAAATGGTCTTCCTTAGTTTGAGTGATCACATAGTGTTCAGAAACGTATCAGCTACAGTTAAAATTTGTTGACAAGATTAATTAAATTCACTGCTAAGTATAAATGTTGGGGTTTACACTGTACTGAAAAGTATATCCTATAACAATTATTGCAAAACCGTTTTAAGATACCAAAAATCCATTTCCAGATTTGCGATGAAAGGCCTCTTAAAGACAATCTTCCGGAATTACAAAGTGATGATTGTTTACATTTGCTCCATTGCCCTGACCAGGCCTCAAGAATACAAGCTGAGAGGAAGAGATGGTGTTAGGTGTTATCAGATGTGGTAACACAGCCTTTACGGACAGGGAAGAGGATGGCCTTGTAATCTGCAAATACTCCGAAGATGGTGGATGGGAGGTTCAGGAATATCAGGATAGTAAAAGTATTAAAGGATAGGACTTTAGCCCGCACAGGATAAATAGAGGAAATGGAGCCTAAACAAACACAGAAGAATCTACCAGTGAAATCTTTCCGTAATTGAAAAATGATAATCTTCCGCCAATGTAAAATAAATCGATTTGGATCGAAATACTTTACAGAGAATCGCCTTCTGGTTCTTGGCATGGTTCACAAACATGCAAAAGAATATTATTTATAAAATGGCAATTATAGCAACCCTAGAGGCGAATTTCAGTCGAAAAGTTATTAGTTTCTAAAATATTGTAATGGTAAGTGAATACCCCGCTCAAGATAGATTTTATTAACCTGGTTAATAAGGTTTTTCCACCTGGAACAAAACCTTTCTACTTTTCCTTTGGCTATTTCGCGTTACCTGAGGTCATACCTGTGGCACAGGTGTTAAGACCAACCCTTAATTTCAATAAAACTTGTTGAAAGAAAGGGATTTTATTAAAAGGTATTGGCTCTGAGATTTTTAATTAAAAATATTGCGAATACAACAAAAATGAGAAAAATAAGTTTTTGTCTGCTATTGATCGGTTTGTTTTCTTCTGTATGGTCCTCCCAGCCTAGTTCTAATAAGTACTACTCGTAAGTACTTGTACGTAATAGCACTTTTCTAGAACTAGAATGTACTTTCATTTTCTATCATTATTAAAATTTCATACTCAGGGAAACACGATTGTTTTAATGGATTGTTTTAAATTCATGGTAGGCTTTTAGTTCTTTGATTTTTGGTGGCAGGCTGTTGAATAATTATGTAGCTCTGTAAGTGGCGTGCTTTTGGGCAAATGAAGAATTAATTTTCTCAGTGAGTAAGTCAAGTCTAGTATTGTGTATGTACGGTTGTAGTCGTATATCTTTTGATTGAAAAAACTGTAGCAATATGGTCTTCTTATACATTTGACTTATTGTTAAAACTGGGAGGTCAATAAAAAGTTGTTCTGTTGAATAGTCTTTAGGTCTTTTCAGTATTGTTTTCATGATGTATTTCTGGGCGATTTCTAAGGGATTTAATCTTGAAGGGCAAGCAACTCCCCAAGCGACAATTCCATACTGCAGTATGGATTGTACAAGGACGTAATAAATATTTTTTAGTGTAGCTATATCACAGAAATCTCTTAAAATTCTTAAGTAGTAAATTAATTTTATTTGATATGACGATATAAAGTTTAATGGACACATAACTGATATGACATTTCCAGTCCCATCATAACTCCCAGGTATTTAGTATTTTCAACTTGATTAATTTTTTTTACAATCGCAATTTTTTGAATGCCAATCTTCTGATTTGTAATTACAAGAGTGTTTAATAAGTTCCTTATTAACTGGCTGATCAGCTTTGGTTTTAGAGAAGGCAATGTAATTGGGTTTTCCTCATTTACATGTAATAAATTAGTATGCATACATTTATTAATAAGATATAGTCCTTTCGTTGCTTTCTCATAAACCTCATTTCAGTCAGAGCCGTAACTGTATCGTCAGCAAACCCATAAACAATACCAAGGTTCTAAAGCCCTCCTAACATAGGTCAATTAATATGTCGAACGGAAGCTCTAACAAAGAAGAGACGAGAAAATTCAATTAAAAAGATTTTGTACGGGTTCTTGTGTACCTCGGAACTTTTCCTCACCACATCGGAATTTATACGCTCACCCTTACTCTCACAACTTGGGACTTGCTTAGCTCGTTCTCAGAACATACAAATCACAAAATGTACTGTAGCACGTCTCGTCCTAAAGCAGTAAACACATGGTCCCAGTGGTCATCCGTCTAGGCAATAACCTCGGTTGAAGCTGGTTATGGGTGACATTGTCTGGATGCGTGACAGCTGGGGAATTAAACGATGTATATTTATCATCTGAAGACAAACAATAGGAGTCCGAAGAGGTGATGCAGTATAAATGTAACAAGTTGTATATTCGGAGGACGAGCGAAGCGAGTTCGAAGTAGGGAGGATGAGCGTAGCTAATCCGATGTGACGAGGAAAAGTTCCGGAGTATCTTATACCCGATTTTTTTTACCATTCTTTCCAACCAGAGGAAATAGAAGTTTGAGTTAACCAATAGTAATTGTGTTCATAATTTTTAGATTCACAGACTTATCCAAAACTTTCTCTTTATTACAAACAATCACATAAGCTCGTTTTTCTTTGGAAATTGGCTAAAAGGATATCAAAACTGATAGCAATAATAATTATAATAATTAATTAACGTTTTGACATATTTGTTTAAATATTTTTTTTTCTTTTAGGTCGCAGACCCTCTATATCTTTCCAGAACCCCAAGGGTCCGCGGACCACATTTTGCGTAACCCTAGGTTAGGGTACTTGGTACCCAATATTTTATTTTAAACCTTAAGGAAGGCTTCTACTAATTGATATGGAAAAGGAATAAACTAAAGACAAAACTGTTGAACCTGATTTTAATGGATAAAAATAAGAAAAAAGTTCTAATTAAAACACATACAAATCAAAAAGAAAAGAAAAAAAAATGAAATGACAAATAAGAAATGTGCGAGGCAAAATGAAAAGATTTTCTAAATAAGTTCTTGCAATTTGTCGCAGACTTGAGAAACGAGTAGGACTTGATAACTCGAGAGAGAGAGACATTTTCTAAAAAACAAAAGAACACGACTCAGGAAGAAAAAAAGAAGATTTACCTAAATTAGGGCGTCTACAGACAAACAAAGGAAAATATAGAATGACTAACAATTTAGACAAAAGAAGAAAATGCTTTAGTCAGTATTATGAGTTTTTCTTAACAAGACATTTTCTAAAAGAAGCAACAGTGAAATGAGTTCGTCTTTGGTTCATAACGTAAAGGAAAAATAAAGCAGGAGATGCAAAGACATCACAGGTGATATAAAACCAATCGATAGATATTTATTTTCTATTACGAATCTTCAGCTGAACAGGGGGGTTATAAGAAGAAATGAATGAATCAGCTTCCATTGATGGATATGATGGACTGGTTTCAGCGTAATGACATCACCAGGAGAGACATCACTCAAACCATTAAATAATAAATCTTCAAGAGGTTCGTCCGGCTCATTAAGACTAAAATCTATTCACTGATATAACTTTCCCATCAGCGAATTTCCTAAAAAGGAAGTTAGCTAAAAAATGAAATAAAAAAGGAAGGAATACTTTGATTAGTTTGAGTTCAAAATATATCTTAAATTATGAAGCAAAACCATCGTCTGCCTATCTAGAGTGGAGCCCTTTATATGAATGCGCTCGCTCAAAATATTAGAAAATCGCACAAATTTCCGTTTACTTGCAATAAGTGGTTCCCTGTAGGTCGTGTGCAAAACATGAAGAGAACAACTTAAAAGTTGACTACATTTCCTATAAAACGAGTGTTTTATCGTCAAAATCGGATAAATACAACTAAAGTTATGACATTTATTAAATTATCAAAATAATGCACAAAAAGTATATATGTTTTTTAAAGAAATTCGCTGACTTTGCATAAATTAAAAATTTTTTGGTGTTTTTGAAAAGCCATAATTTTGGTTTATGATGATTGACCACTCGCTTTATTGGACATTTTATCATCTTTAAAAAATGCTCTATTCAAGTTTTTCACAAGACCCACAGGGAACCACTTATTTCTAGAAAACTGAAAGTTGTGCGATTTAAAAAAAATTGAGCAGGCGCAATCATAGCTCCACTCTAAATGTGCAGACTATGTTTTTCTTCATAATTTAAGGTATATTTGTAGAAAAAATTGGTTTAAAGTAAAGTCCTAAGTTATTTAAAGTCCGGCTCTTGGACTGTAATAAGGAAACAAAGTAACACTGGTTTTTCAAGTAACACGTAGGGTAAGGTAATCAATTATATTTGTTCTTAACGCAAAAATGAGACAATTTTTGACTCAAGGCAAATGCTTTCTAACGTCAATACTTATGCTTCTATGAGTTAAAATGTCCAACTTTTATTCTTGAAGCACTTATTTCCACCAAAATAGCGGTCTTAGACCAAAATATACGAGGGACGAAAAGTTTTATTTTCATCCCTTGAACTCGAAAAGGACAATAAAGGAATACCTTCCAATTTGCTTTTTTTCTCGCCAAATTCGGTATGCAAGAGACACACGAAGTTAACTACGCCAAAAAAGTTAGTACACTAAAAAGAAGTTCCTTTTATACAAAAAAGAACCCCTAGTTTCATTCATTATATCTAATGGTTTGAAATTTTAGGAGGGGCATAATTTATCATTTGCAGAATTCACCGCAGAAAACACGTAATACAACAGCTTCAATAGATTTCATATCTCAAGGGATCCAATTAAGCAAAGTATGTTCATAATCTTTAAATATTGAGTAGTTTAAACTAAAAGTTAATTCAAGTTCAAAAACTATCAAATAAAGTTAAAAATTCAAAAACCATGACTAAAATAAAGTAAAAGTCTTTAATAAAATAAATTCTTATTTAAAATTTTCAATTTTAAATAAAATTAGTAATGTTTTCCGCTAAAATACAAACGCAAATTGTTAGCGTTATGCGTGCATAATATATATATATATATATATATATATATATATATAATAATATATATAATATTATATATATATATATATACATATTTGGACTCAGGGGTCAAGCAAAACTCATTACGCTAAGGTTGTCATTGGACTACCTTTCCTGCTTAAAGTTGGTAAAAAATTGTTGACGACCTGTCATTAACATGTTACACACTTTGTCTATTTGACTGAGATATTTGTAAAAGTCTCTTATCTAAAATGATCAAAGCCTCGCAGTATGAATTATTGAGGCAAGACTAAAATTAAAATAACTGAATTTCCATGTTGAGTTGTAGGGTTCCCGAGGTGTGGCTACTTTCCTGCCATTCATTTCTCATTGATAGGTTTTTGTTGAGTGTGTAATTACTGCGGAGGAATGAGTGCATTTACCTGTATGGAAGCTGTTCAATATGTTTAAGTGGTCTGTGTTTTACAATGAGTTGTAGTAGATGACATACAGGTAACACTCCTCCCATTCTTACTTGTTTTGAAACATTTACCTATTACTAATAGGTTTTTTAGTGCCATAGTAAAGTATGTAATTTACTCATTTAAAAAAGTCAGTACAGTATGATTTTATTAACAGGCACAACAAGAAGTTCTTAATTTTTTAAATTTCGCTAGTGGCGGAGTTTAAGAAATGACGGGAGTCGAACGTCGGACCATGATTAAACTCCGTTTACAAGGTTCCTGATCCCGAAAAAATACGTATCGCGATATAAATAAATCAATATATATATATATATATATATATATATATATATATATATATATATATATATATATATATATATATATATATATATATATATATATATATATATTATATATATATATATATATATATATATATATCTGTGAGTGTTTGTTAGTTTGTACATGCATTTCAAGATCACTCTTGTAAAATCAAACATGGTACTGCAGAAATCAGCCTTAGGTAGGACACGAACCCTATTTAAAACTAGGTCGGGTCACGTCAAAAATGCTGTACGCTGCTGAGTCAGCAAAATTTCAAAAAATCGACAACACTCAAGGTTATTGATTTTTGCTAGGAAAATAGTCCTTTTTTAAGTTGTTACGGGCGCTGAATCAAATGAAAACGGTCAAAAGTCCAAAGTTCAAATGACCAAGAAGTAAAAAAACATAATAAATTACTGAAAACCAAAATTAAGATTGTGGGAAATTAAGTTTCGAGTAAGGTGTCGTTCGCTATGTGAGCAACAAAGATTCTTTTTCTCTGCTATGTATGTTGGGGCGCTAAATCAAATAGAAACGGTCTAAAGTCGATAAGACCAGTGTTAATGACCAAAAAGTGGAAACACTTCATAATAAATTACCAGAAAACCAAAAAGCGACCGGTAAACAACACGAAACAAAATCGAGTCGACAGAAGCACTTTAAGTCATGGTTTCGAATATAAGGTCGATAATTTATTATCGTTTTTTACATAACATTAGTTTATAACTACAAAATAATTCTGGCACGGTGGTCCGCATGCTTGGTGAATTTCCTTTTGGAATGCGTGTTTCCGTGCTTAACAATCCAATTCTTGCTGAAGGATCCGGTTTATGCTTTAAAACTTGAGCAGTAACTTAACTGTCGAGAACTATTCGTAAGTCATTCTGCATCTTTAAAGGAAAGGCGATATAACCTTTAAGCAAATAATAGTGTGCACTGCTAATTTTAGAGGCATAGTTTTGTATAATCAACAAATACAGATAAACGAGTTGAGAGTAGTGTTTGATAATTGAGTGACTGCTCATGTAATAAAGCATAAACCGGAACCTTAAGCAAAAAATGGATTGTTAAGCACGGAAACACGCATTCCAAAGGAAATTCAACCGACATGCGGCTCACCTCCAGTATTTTTGTTTTTTGGGGGTTTATTGAACTTTGCTGGCACACAACCAAGGAAAAGATGCTGATGATTGCCTCTCAATTTAATTAATGCCCTTTAGTATTGCCAACGTAATAACATCACTATGAAACGCCAATGAACGTCTTCAATCAAAACGGACACTACATTGTGGGACAGAATTATTTAACTTTTTTGGACCAAAGACTTGGTGGGGAGTTTTTTTTTCCAAGCAAGTGGTTTTTGGTATGAGTTCGTGATTTTTCGTACGGCTCCTAATATTCGGACTTCAGTGTAAAAACAGAAGTAAACAAGTATAGTGTTGCAGGTAAAACTGTAAAGAGTGTCAAGGTATCGTATAAACCAGTCGCAAATTTAGTTTTTTTTGCGGCGAGTACACTATAGGAATTATGAATTTGGGATTTATTGATACAGGAATGTTAAGAAGGCTTCAGACCAAACCAAAAGTCAACAAATACCAAAATCCATTCAGTAGAAAAGACTGCAGGTTGATCAAAGTATATAAAAGAACCCTTCGCTAGCTTATTTTTTTCGCTACGTCTTCAGCGTAGGAATGTCGAATTTTAAATTTTATTATCTTGGAATGCACACGAGCATAACAACCTTACAATACACACAATAAAATGTGCTCAGTAGTTTAGGCTGATTTTTGTTAGCTAAAACCAAAGAGACTGATACATAGAGAGAGTACATGGAAATTAAACTTAGTATAAAAATCGCCCTTGTCAAAGCCCCGAACGCTATAGTTAATAAGTTCACAAACTTACGAAGTGTCTTAGTTGCGGTTTTATTGATTGGCATATATATGTCAAGCAAAACATATCATTGATTGACATATATATGTCAAGCAAAACATATCATTGATTGACATAATATAAACAAATTACGTATTTTGACTAATAAATTTGAAAATTCGCTTCGTAGCAGTACGTCACTTATATGAGGATCTGATAAAGTAGAAAAACTATGTGGCCGCGAAGCCGCCCCTAGCGCCGAGGCCAGGAAAGAGCTAAGAGGCCGGAGGCTTCTTGTTTTACTGACTAAGTAGGGTATTTTAACTTTTTTTTACTTGGCGGGCCGGAATTCAGCTGCATTCATAATTGATTCAACGAAACCGTAGATATACTTGGCGTATTGAAACGAAACTTATTTAATACGAAACTTCTAGCGCGGAGGTTCACATGGACGGAATTCCTTCGAAATGCGCGCTTAACAATCCACATCTAGCTCTTACTAATTGTTTCTTGAGTTTCCAAAAAAAACTGGTAAAAACTAATCAAAGATAAGTATTAACTCAGATTTAAATTTGTGCAAATAATAGTGTGCACCGCCAACTTTGGAAGGATGAAGATAAAAAGGGTTTGCTAAGCTTAAACTGTTTTCTGGAGCAGGAACACATCCAAGGGGACCAGGAATATAAAGAAGCTTGAGAGCTTCTATTCGACACTGAAGTTATTCTTGGTTTACAAAAATGAAATAAACTTAATAGGCCAGTTTTGAGTCTTAACGAACGAATAATACACTAAAGAATAGTATCTGATCAACCAAACTTGTCTTATTATTTAGGTTAAATATATTTTAACATACTTCGTGGCACCGAACTGCCAAAAGTTCAAGGTTCAAATATAATACTTAATTTATAAGTTAAATATGTTGATACTAATTAAATACACTTAGTGCAATTAATAATAATTGTATATAAATAATAATAAAATGAACAACAATGTAGAATGGGAATAAATCACGGCGTAATGCACTTGTGATATTTGGAACTAATTCAGATGAAATCATGCCAAAGACAGTCAGACACGAGGCTATGGAATCTGGTCCGAGTTTTTAAGGAAATCCGTCGGAAAACAACATTTTAACAAATATAAAATTATTCGGCGGGGTTTGATCAGGCCATCAAATGGAGCGCCCGACAGCGGACCACCGCCGGCGCGGTGGTCCGCTGTCGGGCGTATTTAATTTAGAATGCGTGTTTCCGTGCTAAACAACCTATTTTTGCTTATGCAAGAACCATGCCCATTGCGTGGTTCCGGTTCGTGCTTTAGAACCTAAGCAGTTACTCAATTGTCAAGCACTGGTCGTAACTCATTTTGTCTGTATTTTCCAAAGGAAATGCGGATAATTATCCAGTTGGTTGTACAAAACTATGCCTCTAAAATTAGAAGTACGCACTATTATTTGCACTAATTTAAAGTTTGGTTACTTATGTTTAAGCTTAGTCAGTTATCTTTCAAGGTTTTAGCGCCATGTATTTCCATGGAAAATACAGACAAAATGAGTTACGAGCAGTGCTTGACAATTGAGTAACTGCTTAGGTTATAAAGCATGAACCGGAACCACGCAATGGGCATGGTTTTTGCATAAGCAAGAAATAGGTTGTTTAGCACGGAAACAAGCAATCTAAATGAAATTCGCCCGACAGCGGACCACCGCGCAGGAATTATTTATTTAGTAGTTGTAAACTTATATAATGTAAAAAACAATAAAAATTATCATTCCAACCAGGATTGTAGTTAAGCACGGAAACACGCATCCAATGGAAATCCGCCCGACATGCGGACCACCGCACCAGAATTATTTTCTAGTGGTAAACTTATATTAGGTAAAAAAACCATTAAAAAATTATTGTCCCTACTAGGATTTGAACCCAAGTACTCTGGGTTTGAGTGCTCGCGTCCAAAAGGAATTCACCCGACATGCGGATCACCGCGCCAGAAATTATTTTCTGGTTGTAAACTTATATTAAGTAAAAAAAAAACGATAAAAATTATCGATCCTTATTCCAGGATGTGAACCCAGGTACCCTGAATTTGAGTGGTCGTATTGACTCCGGAGCACTGGCATTCAACTCAGAGGCCCAAAAAACAATGAAAACGACACCCTACTCGAAATTTAATTTTCAACGACCGTAATTTTGGTTTTCTATAATGTTTGTGGTTTAATCGACTTTTTGGTCAGTCACTTAGAGTGGTCGTATCGACTTCGGACCGGTTTCATTCGATTCAGCATCTCAAAAAACATAAATATTGACATAACTTCAGTAAGCGCAGTGGAATTTTTAACACGAACAACGTCTTTCCGGTGTTGATATTATAAATATTGACCTTTTTCGCGGCGAAAAATATTAACCCTGAATTTTGCCAATTTTTTTGAAAATTTCGCTGACTCAGCATTCCGGGTTAATGACGTCACAAAAACCTGGTTTTCAATAGGGTTCGTGTCCTCCTGAAGGTTGATTTTTGTACTAAGTTTGGTTAAAAAATATTAATCCGTTCGAAAGATAAAGTGTTTACAAGAAAGTGTCTAGAAATACACACACATATATATATATAATATATATATATATATATATATATATATATATATATATATATATATATATATATATATATTACACATATATTTAAAATAAATAAAGTCTCGCGAAACGTATGTTTTCGTCATTAGGTACCTCTGAAACGGATTTGTGTCGTGGTTCGACGCCTATCTCATTAGCGAATTTTATTCCCAAAGGAAATTCGCTAAAACCAAACATTATAACTTTCAAGAGACTGTATTTAAAATAAATGAGCCAAGTAATTTAGGAAAATGTCCTTTCAGCATTTAATTAAGCAAAGAATATGATAAGAAAATAATACAAAATAAAAATCATTATAAATGCCTCATGTATGCCCTGATAAGAATGATGATTGGTTAACCTGATTTTATCTTGAGGCTGAAGGATCACCACAGCAGCTCAACATTGTTCTACAATAAGTTTTCCAAGTTTACACAAGTTAGTTAGGTGAAAGATAAATAAAAATGTAATTTGATGTGCCTGAGTGTACCGGCAGAAAAGATGATGTGGCATGTTGGAGTGGTTGAGATATAATACGTAGCGTGTCTACAAAGTTCTAGCAGCCACAAATTAGATTTGAATTTCCATGAACAGCCAAATTGATTTGAAGGAAATGATGACTGGAAACTAAGTGAGAGCCCCACGATGGACAACAGGAATACATGGTGTTCCAACATTATGTTGTTCTGGAGCGATATCAGCTCGGTCAAGCATCGAAAACTGATGCTAGATGAATCGAGACATTATAACATTAATTAATTTACCCGAAACATAATAATGATTGAAAATATAAAAATTATTAATTAAAAACTCACAAACATGACCACTGGGGGCAAAATGCTTACCGGGTACAGAAAATTCATAGAGATATATTACTAGAGGGGCCCTATTGGTTGAATTTTGAAACATCGAAAAAGTAACCTGACCACATTCGATTATCATTATCGTCAAATAAACAGAACAAAAAAACAGTAAATTATATAGTAGAATGTTTAAAATACTAATCACAACACAAACAATCTGCGGGAAGCCGAAAAAATTGATTAATTATAACCTAAACTCCCTCTTGGAGGAGGTTTCAATGAGGTTACACAGAGCCCCTGAGAGCCCCACTAAAAATGTTTCAGGCCTCTCAATGTATTAAGATAGGCTATTCCCCCTCTAGTATATATCTCTATGAGAAAATTAGCGTAAGAGCAGGTGACCTAACAAAATCAGGCTTACCAACTAAAAATTTAAATAATATAAGACTAGATACAGATATAGGAATGGTGCAAAAATATAAAATGATATGATTCAAAGAAACGGTTTACTTTGCATAAACATATAAATATTACAATATAGTATCCAACGAGCTCCTTTTAATATGTAAATATGTAAAATCATATATACACGCGATCAAGCGAGCGAAGCGCGCCCCTTCTTAGTATATGTATAATTATACACAATTTAGTGATAAATAAATAAATATATTTAGCAATTTAGCGATATTGGTATAAATATGCACAATATAACGAGCCAAGCAAGCCTTATTTAATTGTTTCTTAAATAAACCATGCATCTTGGCGAGCGAAGCAAACATTTTTTTATTTTTTTTTAATTTATACTTTAAAATCTACCGTGCAAATGTTTCCCTAGTTTATCTAGCGAGCGAAGCAAGTCTATAATTAAATATTTTATTTGATTTATTCTTTTGACGTAAGTTCTTGATGCAACTAGTAATGGATTACTAGTTGAGAAGAACTTACTTAACTAGGCTTGGAACTTAACTTGGCTAAGAAGAACTTAAGTAAGTTCTTCTTAAGTTCCACTAAGCCATACTTAAGCCATCACTAGTTGATGACTCAAAGTGACGCCACTTTAAGCCATCACTAGTTGATGGCTCAAAGTGACGTCTAGCGTAGCGAGACCGAACTTATTAAATATTTTATTCTGATGTCTTGCGAAGTGAGGCTGAAGTAACATCACCTCAAGATATAGATAATATAGAGAAACCAGGCATTTTGACAGCCAGACCTGAAGTTATAAGAAAAGTACCAGGGTTGTACCATCGAACACCATGTTTTCGTTATAAGCCAAACAGACCAATAATATAATTGCGTTACCTCATAAACAATCAAAAATTGCTAGGATATCTGTTGTAAAATTTAAATTCAAAGCGGCTAACAGCGGAATTATAAATTAATTACTCGAAAATCCAACTTTACTTTGCCTGAAATAAAAACAATATAATTTTGCCGGCCGAGTGTTGAAAACGTTTTTGCTCTCGAGTATTTTGAACGAGAAAACTTTTTAATGGGATGTTATAAAATATTTTACAGCGAGATAGTTATATTTTCTTCTAAGTTTCCTGCACTAGCATAGGCTGAAGAGTTTTCTTCAAGACCTGGAGCTTTTCCTCAACTCCATATTAACTTACTGAGTCATATATCAAATAATTATAACGCTAAGGTTCGCAACCCGGGCGAATTTCTTTAGAAATGCGTCCTTCTTCGCTCTATGGAAATATGCTTCTTTGCATAGGAAATGAGCATATATATATGTTATAAGGTTATATAAATTTTTAGTCTTGATTCTAAAATCGGAAATGTTCTTACAAATTCTTACAAATCGTAACAGCTCGTCTTTAGAAAAATGGAGTTACAAGTAGATACTTCTGCTTCGTGAACCTGTAATTTAAATAAGAAATAGATCGTAGAGGGAACGAGAACCAATTTCCAAGGGAATTCGTCCAGCTTGCTCACCTTCACGCCTAAATTATTAGCTTAAATAAAGTGCTTCAAATAAAGTTTTAGTAAAACATGATATAACAAAACCGACAAAACCGGCGTGAATTTTAAAAGATAAAAATTTATTTCCAGACGCTTGAACACGGGGCTCAAAAGCTGAAACCTAAGCCTACAACCAAGCCTCTCAAATCTAAGCCTCTCCACAACCAAGCCTCTCCAAACCTAAGCCTCTCCACAACCAAGCCTCTCCAAACCTAAGCCACTCCAAACCTAAGCCTCTCCAAATCTAAGCCACTCCACAACCAAGCCTCTCCAAACCTAAGCCACTCCACAACCAAGCCTCTCCAAACCTAAGCCTCTCCACAACCAAGCCTCTCCAAACCTAAGCCTCTCCACAACCAAGCCTCTCCAAACCTAAGCCACTCTACAACCAACCCTCTCCACAACTAATCCTCTCCAAAACCAAGCCTCTCCACAACCAAGCCTCTTCAAACCTAAGCCACTCCACAACCAAACCTCTCCAAATCTAAAACTTTTCGTCTTTTACATCTAACTTATTTTTATGGTAAATGTTTACAAATTTATATTTATAATTGACTACTTAAAGTTTGTAAAAATTTAATTAATTAATTACTTTATAATTAACACTGTCCGGTTTATGCTATTAATAATAATTTTTACTTTTCCTGAAAGAAAATTAATTTTTTTCCTATATTCCTAAAAATCCGAAACCGGTATGGCACCGGAATTATACATTTCTGGTCTGAGTAGTTTTCTCAAAGTTGTTTGTCTGTTCGTGTGTGTGTGTGTACGTTATCATACTACCTCCCAGTGTAATTATGATAGAGAGTTGAAACTTCGTACAAAAATCAGTCAATTGGTGCAGTTGTGCTATTCGGAATGACATCATCAACCCGAAATAAAGAATCCGCAAAAAATCCTAAAATAATGCGAAAAACACGGGAAAATGTTGCGTTCATTTTGGGATTTTGCACGCATGTGGCTATGTATAAACATACGCGCCACGTTTTATCTCATTATCAGCATTAGGTTAATTTTTATCAAATGAATTGTGTAAGTTTTTTAAAGAATTAAAATCGGATGACAATCCAAACGAGCAGAAATTCGGAGTAAACGAACACCTTTACGTAATAAATATGGACACCAAGTTTCATTTCATTGCAACAGGCATAGAGATATACTAGAGGGGCATAGCCTATCTTAATAACATTGAGGCCTGAAACATTTTTAGTGGGGCTCTCAGAGGCTCTGTGTAACCTCATTGAAACCTCCTCGAAGAGGGAGTTATGGTTATATTTAATCAATTGTATTGGGCTTCCCGCAGATTGTTTGTGTTGTGATTTGTATTTTAAACACTTTCCTATATAATTTACTGTTTTTTGTTCTGTTAATTTGATGATAATGATAATCGAATGTGGTCAGGTTACTTTTTCGATGTTTCAAAATTCAACCAAAAGGGCCCCTCTAGTAATATATCTCTATGGCGACAGGTATATCCCCGTTTTTTATTGGATCATAAAAACTAGGCAGCATAAAGCGTGGTCAGTACCTGAATGGTTCACCGATGGGAATGAAACGGGTGTATTTACTATCTGAAGACGAACAATGTGAGACCGAAGAGGTATTGCAGTATAAATTTAACAAGTGTATATTTTGAGGATGAGCGAAGTGAGTCCGAAGGATGAGCGTAGCGATTCCGACGAGTTCAGGAAAAGTACCGAGGTACCCCGTACGAATTTTTACAATTATTTAAGATTAAAATAACTGCCTGTACTGTTCGGGTTGTACTATACTCAGACATTAACTTGCTTCCTAAGAGCTACACTACCGTCCCTCGACCCTTCTTCCCAATTCCTCAAATCGCTGCAGTACTATTTGTCGTAGGTACTTGAAATTCAGTACACTTGTTTAGCAAATAATGCGGATTTGCCTAGCGTCTTAGAATTTCCGAGATCAAGCTTAAGCACTAGGATTTCTAATTCTTTTAATCTCCGTCTCTTCACTTAGACACACAATTTTTTTTCTTCATTTAAGAAATGGATCCATGCTAGGCTATAGGCATTGTGCAGGTAGAATTTTCACAGTCATTCAATTTATAAGCATAATATGGAGATGAAGGACAACACATTTGTAGCAAGTGTTTCAATTTCTAGGACAATAGAAGATTTGCATATTTTTTTTTATTGCATTATCTTAAGTACGTCATATTAAAACTACACCCTGTAAAATATTAGAATAAAAAAAACTTATAATTTTGAAGATACAGCAAAAGAAACGAAACAAATATTTAAACATGTTCTTTTTGCGGGAAAACGGCCTCAACTGCTTGTGTGTCGTCAGACGTAAGAATACCGCCGTGTAGTACAATATTCACAAAAGCAACACTCATAAGAGTTTATTCTATACTGTCAACAAGATGATACTGACAGCTGTTATCACGTTCCTTAGGCATTGTATTACCTGGAACAAGAAATTGTTTTGTTTCAGTCTTCTTTACATTCTATTGAACTGTAAGCAACTATTTACATTACGACATTTCTAACTAAAACTCCTATATCAACCTTAAACGACCCAACCTTTAGAACGTTCCGTTTTCACCCCACTCTCTTACCCATTCCCCCTCTCCTCTTCTTTAAATGCTTATTTCGACTATTTAAAATTAAATTAAAAAATTTTTTACAGCTTAATATATTTTGTTAAACACATTTAATTATTTTAAGAGCAAAAAGAAGTTTTTTGGAAATTGCAAGTACTCTTGACTTGAGGAGATTCAACCCCGGCACTGACAGTAAGGCCAAAAGTGAATTTCGTAGAACAAAGAAACGACTGAATATAAATGAAACCGATAAAAACGTTTATCTAAAACCGTTTTGTGGTTTAAATCAAACCCGTGTTTGCAGTAGTAACCGCAAACCGGACCTACCTCAAGAAGAACACTTCTCATGACTTGGTGGTCGAACTAACAAACAGCCCTTGCGGTAACATAATGCAAACTGAGAAGCATTAACATTAATTATTGATTGGTATTCGCATTTAAACTTAACTTTCTCACAATATAAACATTACCAAATTTAACCTGATCAATTTATTTAAAAAAGTTATTAAAATCATTCGGTGAAGATTAAACTAATGCTGATAATGAGATGAAACTTAGCACATTTGTGTGTCTTACATGTGACAACATGCGTGATAATTTCTAATCGTTCGTTACATTTGTCTGCGTTTAATGAATTATCGTAATTTCAGATGAGTAATTATTGTTAGTTAATAACGTTAATTTTTTTTCGGATGGCACAACTAGCCCTAAAGATTGATTTTTGAACCACGTTTCAACTCTCTGGCATAAATACACTGGGAGGTCAAAACAGTAAAATGGCAATTATTGCGGTAGAGAGTTATCAGAGGATAGGCTAGACCAGGCATTACACTCTCTCATCCATTTAAGCTCCTATACATTCTATAAACTAATTAGTTTCAGTTTTTAGCAAATTTCCTTTGGGAATAAAATTTGCTAATAGGATAGGCGTCATGGCGGGAAGTCGAACCTCGGACCACGACACTAATCCGTTTCTGAGGTCCCTTATGACGAAAACATACGTTTTGCGGGGGGGACTCTGCAAACCCGGTTTGCAGAGTCAGCAAAATTTGAAAAAAAGCAAAATTCACAGTTAATATTTTTCGCCGCAAAAAAGGTCAATATTTATGTTTTTGAGACGCTAAATCAAATGAAACCGGTCCGAAGTCGATACGTCCACTCTAAGTGACCAAAATGTCGAAAAAACCATTGTAAATTACCGGAAACCAAAATTACGGTTGTTGAAAATTAAATTTCGAGTAGGGTGTCGTTTTCCATTCTTTTGGGCCTCTGATTTGAATGGCAGTGGTCCGGAGTCAATACGAGAACTCAAACTCAGGGTACCTGGGTTTAAATCCTGGTACGAAGATAATTTTTTATCGTTTTTTTTACTTAATATAAGTTTCCAACCACAAAATAATTCTGGCGAGGTGGTCCGCATGTCAGGCGAATTTCCTTTGGAAGCGTGTTTCCGTGCTTAACAACAATCCTGGTTGGCATGATATTTTTTATAGTTTTTTACATTATTACAACTACTAAATAAATAATTCCAGCAGGGTGGTCCATGCAGATTGCGTGTTTCCGTGCTTAACAACCCATTTCTTGCTTAAGGTTCCGCTTCATGCTTTAGAACCTAAGCAATTACTCAATTCTCAAGCACTGCTGGTAACTCATTTTTTCTGTATTTTTCAAAGGAAATGCGCTAAAACCTTTAAAGATAACTGACTAAGATTAAAGATAAGTAACTAAGCTTCAAACTAGTGCATAGTTTTGTATAACCAAATAGATGCGCATTGCCTTTGGAAAATACAGACAAAATGAGTTACGAGAAGTGCGTGACAATTGAGTAACTGCTTAGGTTCTAAAGCATGGACCGGACCTTAAGCAAAAAATGGGTTGTTAAGCACGGAAACACGCATTCTAAATGAAATTCGCCTAACATGCGGACCACCGCGTCAGATTTTTTTTTTCAATTCCATCAATTTTATCTTATCCTCGCAACAATAATTTTGTATACAAAATATTTTGTGTTGTTATCGATGTGTTTGGCTTAGCCTGATTATTCACATTTCAAAATATGCCATAATCCTTTCTTAAGGTTAAAAGTTTCTCATGGAATGTTTCTATAGAATAGACACTTAACACGGCAAGAACAACCGATAGGACAATCCTTTGAGTTTTTAAAATCACTAATATAGAATTGTGAGGCTAACACGACCTGCATGGCATCTCCAGTTGTCACAGTTCTAGGGATATTTCAGTTTTTTAGGTTATTTTAAGGCAATGGGATCGGCGTGAAAATTTGAAATATTATAGTTATATGTTGTACGCCTGGGAGCTTGTGTCTAACCAACATCTATTATATAAAATCATGAATACCTATCGAGAATTCCTCGTAACGTTAAATATTCATTTAATACTTAGTTACACAAAAGCAACAACAAATTATTATTGAATACTAATTGTTGAATGAGAAACTAATCTACATAGGATATATTTAATCAATATATGCAGTTTCAACTAAATGTGAATATTAAACATAGATTCGATTTTTCTCTATAATAACCCTTATACAAGTGTATTAATTTAGGAACGCAGCAGCGTTCCGCGCCTAGTAAAAAATAAAAAATAAAGTACTAAGTCAATAAAAGTTATTTATGCAACAAGGGATGAAAGTAAGTTTTACAGCTCAAGTTAAAGTTTCGTCCTAAGGTAGCGCCGAAGGAGGAAACTTCATTAGCTCACGATGCCGGCAGGCCGAGGGAGATAAACTAGTTACTCCCGGCTTTGACGAGGGAGATTAATACGAGAGCTGAAAACTTTCATCTCTTGTTGCATATTAAATTTTATCTACGACTAGACTAACTAATACTAACAACTATTAATTGTCTTTGTGTTAGCTATCAAGCTCTTTAATTGTTATTGTGTTAGTTTAGTTTATTCTCACCATGTCAATTACTCTGATGAAGAGAGAATAAAGCCACTATCTTCACATTATTTTATTGTAAGCTGTCAATAGAATAATGTGTAATATTATTGTAATTTAACCATTAGCGTGTGTTATATGTATATTCTACCCGTAGTACCACATAACACCGAAAAAAATCCTAAAAATTTCCTAAATTCCTAAAATTTTACTAAAACTTCTGTCAAGTTTGGCAACACTTTCACTTTTCCTCCCTAGGGAGTAAAAGTACATTTACAGTGTGAGATAACAAGACTGTAAGTAGAACTTACAATACAAGGAGTAGATAAAATATCAAAAACTTACAAGAGCAGCTAGTGTATATTGTACTGTAAGCAAGAAAAAAAGTTGATTACGATAAGTGTGGGTCTCCATTATTGTATAAATGGGTGATAAGGGCACTATAAGAGACTAGTTTTATTTTAATAGGTAACTATATTTCACTACATCCTCGTAGCATATTCATGTTAATCTAAAAAATAAGAAAAAAAGAAAAAGAAACCAATAGTATAAGTCTTATAGTATTAAGTATTCTTTTTCTTTGTTTTCTTATTTTTTAGATAAATATGAACATGCCACGAGGATGTTCATATTTATAGTCACTCGAGGAGGAGTGACTATATTTATAGTTTATACTATATTACACTATATTGATATTACTATTTATATTATTTTATATTTATTACTATATTATACTATATTGATATTTATAAGTTTTAGTCGTCAAACAATTAGAAGCCGAACAAAGGTTATGAAATCTAAGTAACAACCCTTGCGTAGTAAAACACCTCCCTGGAAAGTCTTTGGTCCAAGATAGCTCTAGTTAAAAAAATAAATAAAGTTTGCCTTTCCACAGATGATTTATTATTATAAAACAAAGCCAGCTTTCAACCTGAACGGTCATCATCAGTGCCGGTGAGATGAGTCTAGATTACTTTTAGGCATTTACTTTCTAGGCATGTATACGAGAGTCTTATACATGCCTTGGCCTCAGAAACCGGCTAAAAAGTAATCTAGACATCTCACCGGCACTGATGATGACCGTTCAGGTTGAAAGCTGGCTTTGTTTTACAATAATAAATTATCTGTGGAAAGACAACCTTTATTTATTTATAAGCTAATTCCACATCTCAGTAGTTATCGGATAGTTCTAGTTGTTTTTACACGAACAATGCGTCTGCACTAGGTTTAAGGTTCAAGGGGGGTTTCAGGCTATTCACATCGACGGTGTTTAAGCCCTGTCTTGTAATTTTAAGACCGAGTCACTGATACCGAGTTAGAGTTAAATCACTTTTGTCACAATACAATTTGTTTTAATCCAGTTACTATGAATTTAGAGTTCTTTATATAATTTAGATTCACAGATGAAGTTCCAAAGGTTGTCTAGAGTTATTGGGTTATCTTGTAAAACTTTCCTGATGTCTCAAGGAAGGTTATGTTTCCTCCGTCTGCACTAGAAAATGTGAAATTGAGATTTTACCTATATTATCCGTTTCAGTCAACTTTGAAACGTTGTCAAGTTGTCTGTCTACATGTGTGTGTTTGTGTAAGTGACGTGTTATGCGGAAACATTTTATACAGCGGCATAACCCGTCATTAATGACTCACTAAAAATATCAAAACTTCATAAAACGCAGAACAAATATTTAACAAAATATATAACCTGCGTGGTCCTATGGTCTAGAAGTGTGGGGTACCACTAAGCCTTCCAACTCCCAACGTCTTCAAACCTTACAGTCAAAAATCCTCAGGAAAGTCACTAATGCTCCCTTTTACGTTTCTAACCTCACCATCCATAACGACCTTAAAGTCCCATTTGTTAGAGACCTCTCCAAATCCCGATACCAAAAATTCCATGAATCCCAAGTAGACCATCCCAATCCTCTTGTACAACTCCTCTCCTCCAAAACCCTTCCAGACAATCCCACCAGGCGCCTGAGAAGACAGTGGCCCAGAGACCAGCTAAACAATCCATAAATCTTTATTTGCTTTAGTTCTTATTTCTATTAAATATATTCATTTTTTTTTATTTTTTATTTTTTCTATCTTCTTTATTATTTTTATTTATTTATTTTATTTTTTATTTTTATTTTTTTTTTTATTTATTATTTATTATTATTTATTTATTTATTATTTTTTTTTTTTTTATTTATTTATTTTTTTATTTTTTTTATTATTTTTTTTTTTTTTATTATATTATTATATGATTCTAACCTATCTATACTAATCTACCAACACCCATCAGAGTGCAATCACTGGATTGTTTCTCTTACCAGCCTCTCAAGTCAACGAAACTATGCTAACCCTAATACTTGTAACAATAATTGTTGTTGTATTATTCAATACAAAGTGTCAAAAAAAAAAAAAAAAAAAAAAATAATCCATATAAACTAACAAATGCGCCAAGTTTGACACGTTGGAAAATGATGTAACAGAGTTAAAATTGATCTCATATCCAACCTATTAGGGTATCTCAGATCAAAATGAGGTTATCGAGCCAAACACTGCAGTTCATAAAATACCAACATAAAAAACATTCATGTACTATACAGCTATTTTTCATTTAAATATTAAATAATAACAGAAAAAAACAATTTGATTTAAATTTATATTAATGCGCATAATTTACTATAAAACTCTTTTATAAATTGTCTTAATTAAAAAGTCAGGACGAACAATTCAGGGTAAATTCCAGTTATTTAGGGGAGAGCAATACCTTTCTCACGGTAGAAGGCAAAAAAAAAAAGTTGATGATTTAATATATAAAATATATATGATTTAAAAAATAAAATAAATATAAATAATATTAAAGAAAAAAATACTTTTAGTTTATAAAACCTAAAAGAAAATAAAAAAGAATAAAATTGGCAGCACTCCTACAAGGAAAGTAGAGATGAACACTCGACTCTTTACATTTCAAGGAAATTAATCAAAAAGCAACTCAGGCAACTCAGGGACTTCAAAAAACTAAAGATCTTTTTAAGAATCCAAATTATTTAAATAAGCAAAGGATAAATTTATACATATTAATTAAATTTTAGTTCAAGGAATTCTCAGAGGTAAAATGATCAAAGAGTGTTAGCAAGTGGTAAAGATACAATACTTTTTAACATGACGCAAAATTATTTTATCAAAACAGGACTAGCAACGAGGTGTACCTAACTAAAATTTCACACAATATAAATGGGTTGACAAGGCTGCCCACAATATAAATGGGTTGACAAGCTGCCCACAATATAAATGGGTTGACAAGGCTGCCCACAATGTAAATGGGTTGACAAGGCTGCCCATAATATAAATGGGTTTACAAGGCTGCCAACACAATATAAAGGGTTGGGCCAACAATATAAATGGGTTGACAAGGCCTGCCACAAATATAAATGGGTTTACAAGGCTGCCAACACAACCTGCCCACATATAAATGGGTTTACAAGCAGCCCCACAATATGCCCCACAATATAAATGGGTTGACAAGGCTGCCCACAATATAAATGGGTTTACAAGGCTGCCCACAATATAAATGGGTTTACAAGGCTGCTCACAATATAAATGGGTTTACAAGGCTGCCCATATTTTCATTACAGCCCTGCTGCAACTTCAAAGTTTCATTACAACCCTGCTGCAGCATTACAGTTTTATTACAACCCTGCTGCATTTATAGTGCTCAGTTTCATTACAACCCTGCTGCAGCTTTATAGTTTTATTACAACCCTGCTGCAGTTTTATAGTTTTATTACAACCCTGCTGCAGCTTTACAGTTTTATTACAACCCTGCTGCAGATTTATAGTTTTATTACAACCCTGCTCAAGCTTTATAGTTTCATTACAACCCTGCTCTAGCTTTATAGTTTAGTACAACCCTGCTGCAGATTTATAGTTTTATTACAACCCTGCTGCAGCATTATAGTTTTTAACCCTGTTTATAGTTATTACAACCTGCTGCAGATTTATAGTTTTATTACAACCCTGCTCTAGCTTTATAATTTCATTACAACCCTGCTGTAGCTTTATATTTTTATTACAACCTCGCTGTAGCTATGTTATAGTTAGTTAATGTTATAGTTAATTTCTCTAAATTAAATATGTAGTTTATGATACAAACGTAAACACTGTAAACAAAAAACTATTCAACTTAATTAAAAAGATAAGATATGTGATAACAAATAAAATCATTAAAGATGCAAAACTGTTGAACGTATTATAAAAGAAAAAATGATAATTTAAATGGGTAAAAGGAGATAGTAAACATCATTACAAAGAAAAACATGAGGAAACTGACCAAGAAGTGTCAGAAATATAATAATCCTAGAAAATGAACTCAAGTAACGGAGATAGAGAAGAAAATTATAGAGAAAAAGAATTATTAAAGCAGAAAGAATGTAAGAGTAATACCAATTTTAAGATTTTTTTTAAAAAAATTCTGTTACGCTCCAATAAAATATTTTAAGAGATAATTAACACGATAGACATGATATTTGTTTTGAATAATGAATTCTTGGTAATTTTGCAGATCAATCTGATAATAAATAATTAATTTGAGTTATAATTATTTCTAAAAAAGGGCAACTCATATCCTGTTTTCATGTTACCATTTAAATTGTTTTAAAACCAGTTTGCGAAAAATCGGGTACAGGATACCTCGGAAGTTTTCCTCATCACATTAGATTCGCTACGCTCATCCTCCCTACTTCGGACTAGCTTCGCTCGTTTACAGAATAAATGAATCATTAATTATATAATGGATTGAGCTCTGGAGTGCTATGATAAGAAGAAATAAAACTAAACAAGTTTTCGTCTCTCCACTCATTATAATTACTAATAACAAAGCCGACTTTCAACCGTTAACGGTTATCATCAGTTTCAGTTGTCTACCAGTGAGTCTAATGGTACAAACTTGACTGTAAAACGAAAAAACTGATAGAAAAAGAAGAAATAAAACTAAACAAGTTTGTACCATTAGACTCACTGGTAGACTACTGATCTACTTTTTAATAATCACCGGCACTGATGATGACCGTTAACGGTTGAAAGTCGGCTTTGTTATTAGTAATTATAATGAGTGAAGAGACGAAAACTTGTTTAGTTTTATTTCTTCTGAATCATTAAATTTATACTTCAACACCCCTTGGGACTCGCATCGTCAGGTAGGAGGTTCACCTGAGAACCTTCCATTAATCTAGCTGAAGAGGAAAACTCGTCGAAAATGTCTGAAATCCTGCAAACTCTAATTTGTTACCACCTGTGAGTTATCATTATTATTATTGTATGATATATTATATATATATATATATATATATATATATATATATATATATATATATATATATATATATATATATATATATATATATAATTGTAAAATAATAATAACTTACAGCGGGAGGTTCCCAGGCGACTAGAGTCTAGTCGCCTAGGAACCTCCCGCTAACCTAGCTGAAGAAGACAACTCGTCGAAAATTTCTAAACTCCTACAAACTCTCGTTTTTTCACCTCCTGTAAGTTATATTATTTTACAATTATTATTTACGTACGCTGAGTACTTTCCTTTCATTATTTATATATATATATATATATATATATATATATATATAATATATATAATATATATATGAAAGAAATTCTCGCACATCAAGTCAAAACCACCTTGGTACCCATTGTTTTTGGGCAGTGCCTTTTTTAATTGAATTGGATCAGCCAAGATGGTATTAGTTCTGTTATTAATTAGGTCACATAAACAGATTGCATACATAAATAAATAAATACATAAATAAATGAATTAGAGCTCAGACTAAACCAGCAATGCATAAAGGAAACGTCAACGCTTGAGCTAAAATGATGTGATTAAAATGTCTCGTTTACCTCAAAGAAACGAATGTAAGCACGAGTAATATTAAAAAAATATTTGATTAGGCGGACAGAGAAATTATAATAAATTAAAAAGACAGGGTCAGCGCTAGGGTGGAGGGGAGGGGGCTGGGAGGCGGCACTCGACCTGAAGGCCAAGACAGGCGTCACGACATCAAACTAACAGCCTAAATTAATAAAAAGAAAAACATTAATAAAAATATAAACTTATTTTTATATTTTAATTAAGCAGTATCAAATAGCCAAAATACTGAGGGTAAATGTAATCTAAAATAAAAATGATGGAATCAAAAACATTTAGGATTCGGTCACTATTTTAGTATTCTATGTTACTCATATTATTAGCAATAGCAAATAGAATAGAATATTTGAATTATAAGCGCTAGTGGATTTTATACCATAAGGATTACATGTAAATAAAAGTCTATCCACAAATAAATTTCAACCAATGTAATGATGACAAAACCGGCTTTCAACCTAATACAGGTCATCCTCAGTGCCGGTGAGAAGAAGCTAATTTTTCCTCTTGAGTCTTGTCACAAGATTTAGTAACAATCTTGTAACAAGACTCAAGAGGAAAAATTAGCTTATTCTCACCGGCACTGAGGATGACCTGTATTAGGTTGAAAGCCGGTTTTGTCATCATTGACATTGGTTGAAATTTATTTGTGGATAGACTTTTATTTACATCCATAGAATACTAACCAGGGTGTCATGTTAGTTACCAACCTTAGAAAATATTAGATATCGAACAACAAGTTACAAATTCAGCTGCGGAGATCCTCAAGCCGATATTTTCACGGCGTGTTTCCATTGAAATGCGTTCTTTCCTACAATTTATATCTTGCTTAAAAGTTCTGTTGATGATTCATAACCTGGAGTAATAGTATTACTACTTGTAACTCGGTTCAAAAGAAATTCGCATATTTGTCACACAGGTTATTCAAAACTATTGTCATCATTCCACAATGCGATATCAACTGAATTATTCATAGTAGTAGTAATATGGGGGGAGTTGTAGTAACTACCAGGCAAGTAGGCCGCGTTGTTGAGCCCTTTTTGCCAGCTCCCTAGGATAGTGTTCTACTACTTTTAATTTCAAGTGTAGGTATATTTCATCTAATCTAGACAGAAGAGCCGCGAGTTTCTATGGTTCCTCTCATGCTTTTTCAAGCAATCAAATATTGCCAATATTGTCAATATTTTCACTGACTACCACCTAGCATGAGGGTTCTTAATTTTGCCTACACCCAGTTTCATTTAGGGTAAGGGATCTTTAACGAGTACCTGACAACGCACAGGCTCGAGACCACCGGCTTTACGTCCCTTCTGAAGGACGTGGTACGCAGAATTTTTATCTTTCTTATAAAAATCCTAGAGGCCCGTGCTGGGATTGAACCCATGACTAAAGTCCATTCATTCTGTGTATTGGCCGCGTACCTTAACCACTACACCACGGGTGACTCTTATTATTCATAGTAATATCAAGCTCTAATCATCTCAATTTTAAAAATCTTTAAGAGCATTTCCTTTAAAAAATGAATTCGTAAACAATTGAGTAACAAATAGTGATACTACTCTTCATGGTTATGAATCATCAACACAACATTTATAAGATATAAATTGTAAAGAAAAGAAGAACGCATTTCTAAAGGTAATTTGTCAGGCTTGAGGATTTCCGTGCCGAAATTATTTGGTTCCTTTACGTGGTCGTAATATTACTTTACTTAACTGAACTAAAATTTAATTAAATATCCTATAAAAATAAATCATCCATTCCGAGACTCGAACTTGGAACTTTTGATCGAGAGTCCGGCATCCTAACAACTCAGCTATACGCTATAAATAAGTACTTAAGTACTTAAATAAGTACTTAATTTTTTCCCAGAACTTAATTTCTAACTAGTATAATTAAGCTGTGGTGTTTTATATTTTCGATGTGTTTTCTGGTTATTTTACCCGGATATTTTGGGTTTCTTGGTTTTATAAACCGGTTTTACGGATTCTCAATCTAGATAAACAGAAATAATACAGCCATTACTTATTAATTTTGTTTTAACGAAATAACGAATGTTCGTTATTCTGTTTATTTTCGACTTTTAGGTCACTAAGAGTGGCCGTATAGACTTTCTACAGGTTTTATTTGATTTAGTACCCCAAATAGGATAAATAAGAAACTTTTTCACAACAAAAAAAATATGGGGAACAACAATTTCAACCTTAAATTATACATTTTTGTTTAAAATTGCTGACTCAGCAAACAAGGTCAATGACGTCAAAAAACCAAGTTTTCAATAGTGTTCGTGTCCTCCCCAAGAATGATTTTTGTACTACGTGTGAATAAAAATGGATCAAAACTCAAAGCCATAAAGGTCGGAGCCATTTGTTTAATCGTAATCATGGATCTTTCATTTTAATTTAGACTGAAATAAAATCACTGGAATTAAAAAAAAAAATCGACTTTATAAATGCGCAAGATACAGGTGATCCGGCAAGAAACTGTATAAGTGATTCCATAGAAACATTACCTCAACAATATGTTGTCTTCTAGCCGCCGATACACTGTCCTTAGGGGCAGTCGTGGATTCGTTAATTACAAGCGGTCCATAGCCCACCGGACTAGGAGGCTGCTGTAGTTCTGATATGGATCTTGCTTTTAAACTTCTCAAATGCTGTGGTAAGGCCAACGCAGGGCCACCGGGTGTAATCCAAGCCGCTACCATGATAAGACTTATCAGCACTACCAACCACAAGGCACGGCTTCTAACAAATCTCCACAACCCCATAACACGGATATAGTAATTATTTATTTATCCTAAAAAAATAACATCCCACCAATTACTTTTTAAAAGATAGGTCACCTGGCACTTTTTCCAAAACAAATTAAACCTGTTTACAGGCTAATTGTTATGGGTAATTTTCAAAAAGGTTCAAAATATATTATTAGAGGTAAACCAAGAAGTAAGAAAAATATAAAAGTGACGCTTAAACGCTTTATGAACATAAAGTGTCGTGTGAACACATAGTAACTACGAGTTCAGGGGTCTACTGCCCATAAGTCAGTATAGAAAAGACTCGGACAGGAGTACTCCATTCTAAGGTAACACTAGCTCATTTCTTGATACATTGATGTGGCACTTAAAGAGATGGAATAAAAGGTTTCATTCAAGTTTAGCACGAATAGTCCAGAGTGACTCATTTTATTATGAAGGAAAAGCGTAGTCTGTCTAATCAGAGTGGAGCCCTTAGTATGAATGCACTCGCTCGAAATATTAGAAAATCGCACTAATTCCAGTTTTCTTGCAATAAGTGGTTCCCTGTAGGTCGTGTGCACAACATAAAGAGAACTTTGTTTAAAGCTGATGAAATTTTCTATAAAACGAGTATTCTTTCGCCAAAATCGGATAACTACAACTAAAATTATGACGTTTGTTAAATGGTCAAAAAATGCACAAAAACCCAATATTTTTTCAAAGAAATTAGCAGACTTAAAGTTTTAAGTTTTTTTAAAGAGCCATAACTTTGGTTGAAGTAATCCGATTTTGACGATTAAACACTCGTTTTTATAGGACATTTTATAGGCTTTAAAAAATGGTTTCTTCGTGTCTTGCACACGACCCACAGGGAACCACTTATTTCAAGAAAACTGAAATTAGTGCGATTTTATATCATTTTGATCATACGCATTCATATGAAGGGTTCCACTCTGGATAGCCAGACTATGCTTTTCCTTCATAATTTAAGGTATATTTTCACAAAAAATTTGGTTTCAAGTTATACAAAATGAGTTAACATTTTTTAGGCCTGGCTCTTGGACTAAGAAAGGACATATACACAACTGACTTCCAACGTCTGAGGCCTGTTTCTGTCAGATCGAAAATTGTAAACGCAGTTGGCAATTTCGAAATGATAAGGTCTGGCGGGATCTTTCACAGATACTACATGACTTTACAGAAACACGGACCATTAATTATTTGGTCAAACCTGCCTTTAAAATTGAAATATAGTAGAGTTCCAATGGAATTAATATCATGAGGGTAGAGTCTTTCAATACACAAACTACAAATTTCAATATTAACGAAATCTTTCCGGTTCCTTAACTTCTTGGGCGACCTCTATTAACTAAAGAAATAAATAACATTAAACATAAATATTTTACAAAAAAAAAAACATCAAAACGAGAACTTTAATTTGTCAACAAAAGGAAAAGAAAAACAGAACAAACGACAAATGAAGGAAGTCTGTATTTTCTTTTGTTTCTCACAACCCTTAAAGCGATTTCCAGAAAATTACGTTTACAAATTTCTTAACATTTCCCATGCTCTCTTTTATAATAACATAACATTTTCTTAACTACCATATTTGAGTGACAATACTCAAAACATGCACATAATACAGGTGTTTCCCTGAGGAAAAACAACACTACAGAATATGAACACTTCTGCACCAAATTTTATTTAATATTTTTTAATAAAAAAAATAAGAAGAAAGGAAAACTAGGCAAAATAGCAGCACTGTTACTTGTGAACAGAGTACACAGTGTATGCAGTAAGGGGTTCTGTGGACAATATTCATTGCCAGAGATATATACATGGCTATAAAGATACGTTAGATAAGCATCCTTATAACTAGTAAGGAACTGCCATGATTTTACTTTATTAAGGTTCGTTGAGAAACCATAGTTATTAGTATGTTTATTAGTTGATGTGGTTTGACAACGTGGGTGCCCCTGCCAAGTTCTGCAATGCGGTCACTGGCGGACCATCCATTTCCGGAAGCATCACTACCTTCGTAGTGCCCTTAGATAATTTTAAAATGTATTTTAAATTGGTTTCAGCTAAAAGCTAATGATGAGTTGAGTAATCTTTCAAAATTGCATTGCTTTGCCATACTCAGTTTACTGAGTAAATCTTTGAAGTCAGACGCTTTTGCCACTCACTGATTAAAGGCAGAAATTCGATATACGAGTGTCGGTAAACATTATTGTACAAATCCATAAAAAAGTATAAGAAACTCGTATGATTACTTACTTCTTGTTAAAATTAAGAATATTTAATTTTGTCTAAATAAAAATGTTTCCACTATTGATGCGATTTATAAATAGAGAAAAGTACCATATAAATGTTTGCTATTATCATTGCCCTATCAAACAAAGAACATTAAAACTAAAACTTCTGAGAGTAATATATTTAGACAGGAGTAAATACTTAATTTTTGTAAATTTCAAAGCTAACTAACAATACGGGCCTTCAGCCCGTTGCCTTTACGCGGCATTAGCCTGTTTGCACCGTGTTCCAATGGGAAATTGCACGTTGCATGTATACATCATATCATAATATACTTCTGCGAGCACTGAGTACTGATCAAGTCGCAAAGTAATTTATTTCTTTCCAATAGCGAGCCTGATAAGACGGCGTTAAAATAACATTTTTCAATCTTTTTCAATTGATTTTTCAATTTGAGTCAGTCCGCGACCGTGGAACAGTATCCATCTAATACCGTAAACAATCTAATCGTGTTTTATAAATTGTTAAATTGCACATTGTACAACTGTTATAAATAAATAAAACTAAATACGCAATAAATTTTAAATAGCTTAACTCTTTATAAATTCGTAACAAAATCTAATTATTTTTTCTAAACTAATTCAAATCATCTTTTGTAAACTAAAATTATCTTAAACTATTAATTTATAAAATTAATAATTTAAAGAAAGAAGATGAAGTGCGATCTATGTAACAACCAATATCCTGACAATGAATTTTTGCTATGCTCAAAATGCCTTACGCATCATCATTATGAGTGCAATGGTTTTAGTCTTGATAATTTTAAAAAGCTTTCAACAGACAATAGAAAAAAGTGGAAATGTTTCATATGTAAAACATTTACCCAATCTGATTGGGGGAAAATAATTCATGAAATAAACCAAAGCATAAAATCTTATTTTGAAGAAACTCAGCCTAAAATCATTACTGAAATAAGTATTCAAGTCGCGAAAAATATTAATGCTCAATCGGAAAAAAAAATGGCTGAAATCAAAACTACAGCTAATTTTATTTCAGAAAAATATGAAGACATGATACAAAAATTTAACGAAGTTACTAATCTATTAAAAGAACAAAATGAAAAAATTTCAATCCTTGAAAAAGAAATAAGAATGCTAAGAGCAGAACGGGATGAAGAGCAGCAATATAGCAGGAGAGACAATCTACTACTATTTGGCGTACCTGAAGGCAAAGGAGAAGATCTTTGTGGCGATGTACTGGATAAAATAAGTGCTAAGATAGGCTGTAAATACAGCGACAAAGATATCAGCGCAGTGCACAGACTTCCACCCTCTAAGAAATCACCAGGACACAGACCCATTGTAATTAAGTTTGTGAGGAGGATCGATAAAGAAAGTTGGTTACAAAATTTTAAGGTACTTGCTCGACAAGATACTAGTAATTATGGTATTGATATTAAAACCCTCTTACATCACAAACTTAACCAAGAAGGAGAGATAGCGGACCCGACATCTCTTTCCAACTTTGAGAAAATAGTTGTAAAACACGCAGGAAGGATTAATTTGGCTGAACATCTTACCGATCAAACTCGAGAACTGCTCAAGAGAGCCAAGGAGAGAGCTACAGAAAAGAAATACAAATACGTCTGGGTGAATAACTGCAGTGTACTTGTTAGAAAGGATGACGGACTGCGCCCAATACGAGTTACAAATTTAAAATATCGACACACTGTAATGTAACCACGGTATTTATAAGCTTTCTTTGTCATCTTCATCATGGATAATATAAATTCAATTTTAAACGACCCTAGTATGTCAACTTCTTATAAAGAAACTCAAATATTAGCAAATAATTTAAAAGCAAATATTACTAGCAATAAATTAAATATTAATATTTTAAGTATGAATATCAGAAGCATTCGAAAAAACTTAGATCAATTCTTTTTACAAATCAATAGATATCATTATTTTAACTGAGGCTCACTTAAAGATTTTCTCTGAAAACCTCAACATTCCTAACTATACAGCTACTTTTTCAGCTGCTATTCACAATAAATGTGATGGCTTAGTGATTTATACAAAAGATTACATACGAATCCTAAATGTAACAAAAAGCCCTATTTCTCATTGTAACAGTCTTACAATGAAAATAAACATCAATAAATGTAATTTTAATATTACAGCAATATACAGATCTTGGGAATTAGACGCTAATTTATTTATTCAATCTTTAGATAATTATTTGGAATCAAGTAAGACAAGTACCAATCATGTAATTGCGGGAGATATGAACCTCAATATAGCTGAAAATTCAAAAACTGTAAACATAACTTCAGAATATCTGGATGTCTTTACTTCACATGGTTTTATATCGTATATAAATGGCTTCACTAGAATAGAGAAAAAATCAAAATCTTGTCTTGACCACGTTTGGTTTAAGCAAACTAATAACTTTAAAACTAAATCTTTTATTATACTAAATAAAATAACGGATCATTTCCCTGTACTGTTAAATATTGAAACAAACATACATTTAAATAAAGCCAGACATTCATTGCAAACTAACAATACTAAACCAGACGACACAAATGTTGATTCTGAAACAATAGAAATTACTTATAAAATAAATTCAGAGGAATTAAGCAACCAAATTACTAAAATAGACTGGGAACAAATGTACAAAATAACTGACGCGAACATTGCAGCAACTTTCTTAGTCACAAACATACAAAAAGAAATAGAATCTTGTAAAAAAGAAATTAAGCCTAAAAAGTGTAAAACAAAATTAAAACCCTGGATTACCATAGGTCTTGTAAAAAGTATGGAAAAGAGAGATAAATTATATACAAAATGCCAAAAAGACCCAAATAATGCAGAACTTCTGAATAAATATAAGAAATATAGGAATAAAATAAATAGTTTAGTTAGAATTTTAAAAACGAATTATTATAAGGATAAAATAAAGCAAGCAAATAACGATAGCAAAAAAATATGGCAAACTGTCAACTCTTCACTGTCGAGAACAAAATCTAAAGTTAAAATAACAGAAGTTAAAAACGAATTAGGAAAAATTATATCGAATTCTAAAGGAATATCAAATACTTTTAACTCTTATTTTTCAAATGTTGGTAAAAATTTGGCGGAAACTTGTAAAAGCAGATGTGACTGCAGTAAGATTTCAAGTTGTAGTCTTATAAAACCTATTGGCAATAATATAGTTCTCTGGCCAACTGATAAAGAAGAACTTTCTTCGTTTATCAGTGAACTCAAAAAAGACACTGCTCCAGGCCTCGACGGGATAACCTCTCAAGTAATTAAGCTCTCTAAAGAATCTCTACTACAACCCCTATTACACTTGTACAACCTATCCTTGGACTCTGGTGTTTTCCCGCAAATATTCAAAACAGCCTTAATAACCCCGCTCTATAAATCTAAAGATAAAATTGAACTCTCAAATTACCGTCCAATAAGTCTCATATCAAACTTAGCGAAACTACTCGAAAAAATTATAAAAAGCAGATTAGTTGACTTTTTTACAAAATATGCGTTAATACATAAAAACCAATTTGGTTTTAAGAAAAACGTTAGTACTCAAGACGCTCTCTTCAAGTTGACTAAGGTTGTCTCGGACTGTTTAGATAAAAACAAAAAATGCATCGCTATCTTCCTCGATCTTAGTAAAGCGTTCGATACGGTATGTCATAAGAAATTACTTGAAAAACTTGAGCGTTACGGTGTCAGAGGAAAATGTTTGAATTTAATTAGGTCTTACTTAAATAACAGGGAGCAACAAACAAAAATTGGGAATACTCTTAGTGACAAACAAACAATAGATGAATATCAGCTGCCCCAGGGAACGGTGACGTCACCTATTCTATTTCAAGCCTTTATAAACGATATTTTTATATCCTAGAAGGAGTAGGTGAGTTTTCGGTTTCTGTGACGACACTGTCTTATTTTTTTTCAAGGCTCTAATTATGATGAAGTTTTCGAAAAGGCAACGAAAGGTCTTTACTTAATTAACAAATGGTTGCATACAAATCTTCTTATTAAATGAAAGTAAAACCAACTTCATTGCTTTTTTTTCTAAAACTAAATCTGGCCAACCTAACAAACAAAACTTAACTATACACTCTTGTGACTGTGAATATTTACAAAACGTTCAATGTCAATGCAACAAAAAAATTGAAAAAGTAGAAAAACTAAAATATCGGTATAATGCTTGACTACAAATTAAATTGGGACCATCAAGTAGAATATTTATGTAATAAGTTAAGAAAGTTCATTTACCTGTTCAGAATACTACGAGACTTCTGCGATTTAAAGTTACTAACTACTATTTATTATGCTCTAGTACAGTCAATCCTCCAGTACGGCATTCTGGCCTGGGGAGGAGCTTGTCCCACCGTACTAAAACCTTTATTAATCATTCAAAAAGCAATCATAAAAGTTATCATAAAAACCGAAGGATTACTCAACACAACTCCTTTTTCAAGAATTCCCTGTGTTAAATTTAGAGCAGTTGTATAAAAAAATAGTTTTAATTAATCAATTCAAACTACCACGACAATATGTTACTCACAGACATAAGACTAGAAAACAGACTAGACGAGACTTAGTATTACCGAAAACTTACTCAAGCTTAGCTCAGAGACACGCTTCCTATGTTGGTGTTAAATTGTTTAACACACTGCCTCAAGAAATTAGAGATAATAAGGACCCTGATGATCTCAAAAAACAAATTGATATTTGGATAAGAAATACTATTAGTCCTCATTAGGACTGATAGTATTAAATAAATTAAATATAATATTTATTAATGTGTTATAATTTAGATTTTTATAATTAATTTATTAGTAAAAAAATAGTCAGCATTACATTATTACTATTAATAGTATTTCATTAATTAATTAGTAAATTATTTCTTTAGTTTAATATATTTATTTATTTATATAAGTTTATTATTTGTTAGTTTAAATGTTGTTTTAATTAAGTTATTAATTTATTTATTAAATCAGAATTAATTTAAATATCATTGTTATAATATGCATGTTATATATTTAAAATTATTAATAGCCTAAATACATATTATATAGATTCAGTTAAATGATTTAAATGTGTAATTAATACTTTACAATTATAGGATTACTCTACATTATATATAACCTTATGTTACGCTATTTAAATATGTATGTATGTGTATGTATATATGTGTGTGTGTGTATGTATGTGTATACATGTATATGTATGATGTATGTACATTATGTATGTATATGTATGTGTAGGTATGTGTATAAATGTTAGTAATAGTAATTTAAATAATGAGCTTAGTTTAAAAAAAGAGTAAATTAATAACATATGGGTATTATAGATAATCAAATCTAGAATAACTGGCTATTATGACATATTGCAATATCTTATTTACTATCTAATCTTTAGTTTAACTTTATTCATTTATAAAACATTAAAAATAAACAAACCTCTATTAAAAAATGCATGGTACTGAAACTATATATATATAACAATGTCATACATAGCGGCCGCCCCCTAGTTCAAGCCTTATGCTTTTTGGGGGCGCTCACCTCTGTCAAAATTGTAATATTTAATTATAATCAAAAATTGTATATTATTATAAATGTTAATTTTACTCAAATAATTTTTATAATAATATTGTCAAAAGATACAACTTTTATTCTATAACTGTAAATTAGTGAAAATAAATTATATTTATTTATTTATTTATTTATTTTTACTTTAGACTTAGGCCGTATTCAAAGACATCTCCTAAATTCTCCTTAAGGAAGAAGGAGAATGTTAGGAAGATGTCTTTGAATACGGGCCTTAGTTTTTTCTACACGAGTGTTTTTGTTGAGATTTCTTATTCTTCTAAACGTTAAAAGAATGAAATACATTTTTATAGTATTTACATTAATGGTGTCCTTCATTGGTGAATATGTCTCCCACAGGGAAAATGATGTCCTACATGGCTTAAAAATGTCTCCCACAGGGGAAATAATGTCCTACATGGCTAAAAATATCTCCCACAGAGGAAATGATGTCCTACATAGCCAAAAATGTCTCCCACAGGGGAACTAATGTCCTACATTGCTAAAAATGTCTTCCACGGGGGAAATGATGTCCTACATAGCTGAATATGTATCCCACAATGAAAAACAATTGATTTCTTGCCAAGCTTAAAGTAATGAAGATTAAAAGATGTGATTCTTTCTTACAATATCCGCAACAGCACACTCAGTCAAATACAATTCTAAGTCAAATAAATAAATAAATATTTAAAAACTTAATTTTATCTATTATTTTTTATTTTAAATTCGTAGTTTCATTTAACAATTTTCTTTCTAAAATATGGATTCCATGATTATGTTTTCCTTATTTCCTAAACTACCATCTGTTGTTCAATAAATGAAGAGAGATTTTCTGGTTTGTCCAGAAACAGGGTTTTCCTCGGTTTCCCCAGAGATGAGGACCCCTTCATGTTTCCTAGATCTTCTTATATAAAAGTCCCTTTTCCTTAGCGGGCTTTTTGCCGGGAGATTTGTTTGAACCGAAATGAAGGGTTTCTTAGTTTTAAAAGGGACAGAGAAAGAAAATTTCATTCAAAGATTTTCCCAGCTTCTTTTTAACTGTTTCCCTTGAAAAAAGTTAGAAAGAAGATTTTAACTAAAAGAAATAAAGAATGCCAGTGATTTCATATTAAGTTTTTTTTCTTTATTAAGAGCTACTAGCTTTTTATCCTGATTCTGAAATGAAATTAGTTTCAAGCCGACTTTTCTTTACAAACTGGACTCGGACTATTACTTAGAAATGGAAAGAATATTTTTATTCTTGTTTTTATTTTCAAATCGCTCCTTATTTGTTTTATAAAGTAAAAAGTTACGAGATATATAAATGAAAATTTACTTCTTTTTTAAAAAAAATAATATGATAATGTCATTTAGAGATGGCAGTAAGGCAAATTTTGAGGAATAAGGTCTTTATGGATCTTGCGTATATATATATATATATATATATATATAATATATAATATATATATATATATATATATATATATATATATATATATATATAATATATAATTATATTTAATCAGTGAATTCCCCCTTTAAAAAATTTCCCCTCATACTGTCTCATAACACTAACCTCATAAGCTCATTTTGGTTCTAAAAAAAATAATACTTTTGATTCTGATTCATGAAAAATTAGAAGATTCTTGACAAGCGTATTATATTTGAAAATATTTTTAAGAGTTCCGAGTTTTAAGAAGAATTAAAAAAACAAACAAAAAAGATTGTATTCATAAACGTTTTTCCCATTTTGTAAAGTTTCAAGGGAAAAGTAAAGGATTAGAAAATAAACGCGAGAAAAAGGAATCAGGCGAAAACCTCATTAAAACACATCTCTGTACTTTTATCTTTATTTTTTGGATAAAAATGTTTTTTTACTAATTAAGTGAGGAAATCTAATACGACCCCTATCTCTTTAGATAGAATAAGAAAAGAACAAAGACAGGGAAAATGAGGATCCACTATATGCGACGCCTTGTATTCATGTGACACGAGAGATAAACTTCGTAAAGCGCGCTTTTAAGTTCTCTGTCATTTAATTAGCTCGGTTGCAACTAACTTGTTTTGTAGATATACTAATGACAATATATAGTCTTTAAAAATTGTTGTATTATTTCAATTATTAATAAATCGAGACTCATCCGTGGAGTCACCCGTGATGTGGTGGTTAAGGTACGCTGCCGATACACAGAATGATTTAACTTTAGTCATGGGTTCAATCCCAGCACGGGCCTCTAGGATTTTTATGAGAGGGATAAAAATTCTGCGTACCACGTCCTTCAGAAGAGACGTAAAGCCGGTGGTCTCGAGCCTGTGCGTTGTCAGGTACTCGTTAAAGATCCCTTACCCTAAATGAAACTGGGTATAGGCAAAATTTAGGACCCTCATTATAGATTCATTATAATACTATACTGTTTCTGCCTTGTAGTTTAAAGTGTGTGGAGGTTTGGTTTAACTGCGAGAGCACGTGTTGTTCCCAGTTTTTACTAGACTATAAGAGTCAGTGAAAATATGTATGATTGCTTGAAAAAGCATGAGAGGAACCATAGAAATTCACGGCTCTTCTGTCTACATTAGATGAAATATACCTACACTAAAGGAGTAGAACACTATCTAAAGGTTGGCAAAAAGGACCCAACAACGTGGCCTACTTGCCTAGTAGTTACTACCACTCCCCCATATCACAATCACTAAATCGAGACTATTAACGAATGTTACAATTATTTAAGGTAATTGAAAACCAAGTTGTTGTCACATCATTAACCCAAACTGCGTAGGCTTCCGCGGTTATTGACATGAAAGTTTAGATCTTCCGATGGTGACCGCGTCAATGTAGATGAAGAATCCGACGTTTCGCTTCCACTGTGGGTAGCATCTTCAGGGATATAGGACATCATGGAAAGCTCTAAAAAACATTTTTGTATCAGTTCAGTTTGTAGAGCTTTCCATGATGTCCTATATCCCTGAAGATGCCTCCCACAGTGGAAGCTAAACGTCGGATTCTTCATCTACATTGACGCGATCACCACCTGAAAACCTAAATCCTCATCATTAACCCAGTTAGCTGAATCAGCAAAATGTTTTAAAAATTGGTAAGATTTAAAGTTATAATTTATCGTCACGAAAAATATCCTTTTTGGGGGCGGTGGATCGACTGAAATCGGTCATGAGTTGATACGGCTACCAGTTGAAGTGACCAAAATGTCGAAAACCCGTTGGAAATTAGCGGAAAACCTAAATATAAACGGCCGTTAAACGACATATTTCAAGTGTTGAAGTGAGTGTTCAAGTGTGGCATGAGAATTGAAATAAATTACCCGGAGTCGATACAAAGACTCAAAGTACTCAAAACCAGGGATACTGGCTTAGAATGCACCTAAGGACGATACTTTTTTATCGTTTTATTTACATTATTTAAGTTTATAACTACAAAACACATGGTCATAAAGTAAATACCAGAACCAAGCAATGGCAAGGATGAAGCAAGAAATGTATTGTTCAGAACAAAACACGCATTGCAAAGATAATTCGCATGGCAAGCGAGCTACAACATAAGATTTCCTTTATTTTGTAAAAACGATATTATGGGAGAGTAAATCACCGTATGTAAAGGTTACAGCATAGGGAGGTAAGATAGTTGCAACTATAACTAATATAGGTTTTCTTTTGACCACCCAACGTTATGCGATAGGCTCTATTCCATACATCTCAACGACAGACCTACCACGGTAATTGACTTCTAAAAAATCCAATTTCTCATTTCTCTCACAATAACACGATTCCTTTGTTTTCCTCCGCTCTAATTTTCTAATAATCTATTTTTACAAATCAAAACTATAAGTGGACTCGAATCAAAGCTAGAAATTGGATCACTATAAAATAAATCTGTAAAAGATACAAAAATTGCTTTTACTTTTCGTATTTAAGCGAGAAAATTGGCGACAGCCCTTTATAGAGGGATAAACTATCACGCAAGTGCGAGTCTATCTAGTTTAGTCCATTATATTCGCCCTTATTTATTATTTACAGTAATAGCAAACACACAGGTAATTTGATACAGTCTAAAGACGGTATATGATTTTAATCGGGTCAGAGCGCACGCGTATATTTTTCTTATAAGCTATGCTGTCCGTAGGTCCTAAGCATTTCCCACATTGGTCCGTTCCTATCGGCCGCAGGGTCGAAATTTTGGGGAAAAAATTGGGGACAAGGTATCTCTCCTTACAACTATGCCTCGGTTTGCTCGTCCTCAGAATGTTATGATTAAGCAAATGTTAAGGTAGTACTACCTGGGTATCACTTCGCTCGACATCAGAATTAAATTGTTATCGTCTTGTGGATGGATTTACGTCTTATAGAAGTACATTTGTGCGTCAAATGTTCTAAATTTTTGTTGACACAAATTACTGAAAACTTTTATCTTCCGGGCAGCACAACTATACCTAAAGTCTTATTTTTAGCCAAGTTTCAATTGTCAGATATGCGATATGTGACTCAGACACACAAGATGATGAAAACCACTCGTTCTCGTCATGAAAATGCCTCAAACGGATAATTATGATGAAAGTCACTACGTTAACCAAAGCCGTAATCAAGTGAATATTACACAACATGTTTGACGATTCAAAGTCAATTCAAAAAGAAATACAATCTATATTTACATTTCTTTTATCAATCTTCCTCATTAATACCGTAGACACACAGGAAAAGAATTGTGTTTGCAAAATAATCCGAAACCGGGATGTTACCGGAATCATCCCTTTAAGGTGTTTTTAAAGGCCTCCTAAGTGGTTTGCACAAAGTTGTCTGTCTGTATGTGTGTGTATCTGTTATCATCGTAACGTTCAGTGTATTCATGCTAGAGAGTTGAATCTTTGTACAAATATCATCTACCACTGTTGTTGTGCAAATCGGGAAATTTTTTTATGACGTCATTAACCCGCAATAATAACTCAGGAAAATTTTCGAAAAATCAGAAAAAGCGAAAAAATTGAGATTAAGATTTAGTACGAATGTAGCCATTTATAAAGACTAACAATATGTGACAAGTTTCATCTTATTATTAGCATGAGTTCAAATTTTATCAAATGACTTGTGTACTGGTAATAGTCCAGTACTTGTCCAATGGTAATAATCCAATGGTACAAATATATATATTTACGTAATGAATAATTAAGTTTTGTTTTAATACAACAAGTATATACATAATGTTTGTTGCATCATAAAAGTTAAGCAGCATTGAGCGTGATTAGTCCTGTATACCCATACAGGACTGATCACGCTCAATCTCACCCGACCGCTGAGAATGAAAAGGATGCATTTACTATCTTAGGACGAGCGAAGCGAGTCTGAAGACATAAAGCTATCTAAGGACGAGCGAAGCGAGTCTGAAGACATAAAGCAGTATAAATTTGGTAAATTGTCTATTCTGAGGACGAGCGAAACAAGTACGAAGCAGGGAGGATGAGCATAGCAAACCCGATGTGATGAAAAAAAGTTCCTAGATATCCCGTACTGGATTTTTTAAACATAAAAATCGCATACGCATTTAATTTATCTTAAAGCAAGAGGCGAATACACCCTTAGAAAGTCCAATAAGGCTATTTTGCTTAGAAAAGAGTTTAAATCAAAATATTTATTTATTTTTAAATTTACACAAGCGGCCAAGGCCGATTAAAGCTCCACATAATTGTTTTATTAAAGATTACAATTATCTGTTAAATAAAATAAAACCGGAAAAAATTTGGCGCGGAAGTCAGCGTACCGACAAATTTTCTTCACAATGTGTGCTTTCTTCCTGAAATTCCGTTGTTAGTTAAAGTTTTTGGTTTATAACTTGTGCGATAGCATTCATAACTTCTTACACCAATTTCCCAGTTTTTACAAAAGAGATGCGCATGTGCATTTCACAGGTTAGACAAAACTATGGCCATCATAATAACATGGACATTGCGTAGTCATTTAAAGCTCAGTTCAATCTGATTTTAAAATGTTTTAGCGCGTTTCCTTTAAAAAACAATCCAGATAAATTGTGTAACAAGTATAGTGAATCTATTGCTCAGGTTATAACGCACAAACCGGAAAATTACAGCAAAAAAAATCCGGTAGCGGGTGTCACAAAAGTTTTTCTCGCCACATCGGATTCGCTACGTTAAGATCCGGAGAATACAACTCAATATACCTTTTACTTAGGTAAGTATTATAGACCAAGAGGCCAGGGGTGTGTTGTTAATAAAAAGTGTAATGCCTGGAACCAGTCTCAATTTTTCGTAAATACCTTCCTGAACAAGGATCTGCAATTCTGCCGACTCGTATCGGATGGGTGTCCCAGGCAGAACGCACTTTAGGGGTCAAAGGTTCTGCCTGGGACACCAACCCGATACGAGTCGGCAGAATTGTAGATCCTTGTTCAGGAAAGTATTTACGAAAAATTGAGACCGGTTCCAGCCATTACACTTTTTATTAACTTGGGTGGTAAATTTGACCAGTAAAGTGCGTTCTGCCTGGGACACCTATCCGATACGAGTCGGCAGAATTGCAGATCCTTGTTCAGGAAGATATTTACGAAAAATTGAGAGCGGTTCCAGCCATTACACTTTTTATTAACAAAACACCCCTGGGCTCTTGGTCTATTATTAATTATAAATAATTATTAGTACTTTACTTAAAAGTTATGCATATTAATAATAACCTATTTAAATAAAAGTCAATACAAGCTAGTCTACAATTATAGATATTAAAGAACAAAATACGAACAGCTCGAGGTATAGTGATAGTCAAGACCGTCAACCATAAATATCAATTAAACATAATTAGCACTACACTCCCCCTAGCATCACATATCTCGCTTCAGCCACCAAACATATTGGGACGATACACTCCCCCTAGCATCACATATCTCGCTTCAGCCACCAAACATATTGGGACGACAACATTATGAAAATTAACTCCGGATACGCACAAGTGAAAATTCCAAGAGTAAAATTGAACAAATAAACACCGGATAATTTAAAGCAGAGAGTATAGATACACATTGGTATCCGTAGATAGATAATTTATAAGGTAAGCTCAATATAAATGTTTTAGTATCCATGAGGATTTGAAAGAATATTAAAAATTCTGGTGCGGTGGTCCGCATGTCGGGCGAATTTCCTTTGGATGCGTGTTTCCGTGCTTAACAACAATCCTAGTTGGAATGATAATTTTTTTTAGTTTACTACATTATACAGGGTGACTTACTCTTAATGGGACAAAATAAAAATCTTGATTCTATGGACCAGGATGAACAAAAAATGTCATGTAAGCATAGGGTCGATTCTCAATAGTTCTCTAGAAAAATTCGATACATCGAATTTATTCGATACTTTACTATCTAATTCTCTAAAACGATCTACAACTTAAAAACTACTAAAACTAAAGAGATGCGGTTTTCACTATTCTCAAGGACATTAAATTCCCTTTAAAATTGTATACTTTATGTCGCAATCATCGCTATTAAACTTTAATTTATTTGCATTTAAAATAAAAATTTAATTAGTACTAAAAATGTTAAAAAATTTAAATGCCAAAATCTTCGATATTTTGTTCACTCATAGTTGAAACCTAAAAAATCTTAAAAACAGCCTCATTCCATACCCTTTAAAAAATGATACAACATAATCTATGGCTTGTTTTAACTTTACCGAGATATTCTAAAAACTTGGGTGATTTAAGGCCTCCTGAGTGGTTTTCACAAAGTTGTCTACCTGTACGTGTGTTTATATGTATGTGTCTTTGTTAGTATAAAATAAATTGTTTACTTACAATTGTAAGTAAACAATGTAAGTAACAATGTCTTTGTTGTTACTCGCGATAAAGACTCAGCAAAAATTTCGAAAATCATTAAGCGCGGAAAAATGATGCGATGAAAATGAAATTTAAAATTTGGCACGCATATAGCCATGTATAAGACAAACAAATGTGTTAAGTTTCATCTCAATATCAGCATTAGTTCAATTTTTATCGAATGAATTGTGAACGTTTTTTAAAAATTGTCAGAAATCAGAAAATGATTTGATTGAGCTTAAATTTGGGCCTAAAATTGTTGAGCTTTTTGAGCTTAAACTTTACTTAATAAATAAGGACACTAAGTTTCATTTTAATACGACAAGTATATCCATAATTTTTGTTGGATCATAAAAGTTAAGCAGCATTGAGCGTGGACAGTGCTGTAGGGGTGACCTTTGAGAATGATACGGACGGATTTACTATCTAAGGAAAAGCAAAGCGAGTCCGATTGCAGTATAAATTTGAGGAATTGTATTTCTGAGGACGAGCGAAGCGTGTCCGAAGCTGGGAAGATGAGCGTAGCAAATCCGATGTAATGAGGAAAATTTCTGATGTACCCCGTACCCGATTTTTTAAAAATGTAATCAGATATTGTTTTTATTACACCAAAGTCCTTTATTAATATTTATACCACAAAAATTAGTGGTATATAAACCACTGAGCTTTCCACTCAAATACAGTCGGACCTCCATATAACGAACTTCTACACAACGAAAGTCTCTATGTAACGAATTTTTTTACGTTCCCTTGAATTTTGTGTTTAAAAGTGTTTCTATTTAACGAAATAAATTTCTATATAACGAACAAAATTTCCAGAAATAAAGATAAAGACCCGCAAACTTCGAAGGAATTGACTAAAACGGCACTTCTGTTTTTCTATAATTTCCCAGAACAATTATTTATTGATTCTCGTCCTGCCTTATTTAATTTTGCGAACTCTCGAGTTTATTAAAATATCAAAACGGAAATCGCTGTCCCTTTCTAAAAAATCAATTTATTAAAAGATTCTGACCATGGAGTCAAAAACAAAGACTTGTCTCTGAAGTATAAAATCGCTCCTAGTTCTGTATCAACAATTTTAAAAAATCGGAAATCTATACTTAGGTTATACCAAAGAGTATATAGGTATACCTATATACTCCTTGGTTATACGAACGAGTGGCGATTTAAAAAAAAGTTCTCGAGTATGCAAGTTATGAAGACATTGATGACGCAATTTTACAGTGGGTGATAATGTTAAGGGACAAAATATGCCTGTGACAGGACCGCTAATAAACAAAATTCTGGCGCGGTGGTCCGCATGTCGGGCGAATTTCCTTTGGATGCGGGTTCCGTGCTTTTTACATTATATAAGTTTACAACTACTAAATAAATAATTCCGGCGCGGTGGTCCGCTGTCGGGCGAATTTCCTTTGGATGCGTACACTCAAACCCAGAGTACCTGGGTTCAAATCCTAGTAGGGACAATATTTTTTTATTGTTTTTTTACCTAATTTAAGTTTACAACTAGAAAATAATTCTGGCGCGGTGGTCCGCATGTCGGGCGAATTTCCTTTGGATGCGTGTTTCCGTGCTTTTTACATTATATAAGTTTACAACTACTAAATAAAATAATTCCGGCGCGGTGGTCCGCTGTCGGGCAAATTTTTATTTTAGAATGCGTGTTTCCGTGCTAAACAACCCATTTCTTGATTATGCAAGAACCATGCCCATTGCGTGGTTCCGGTTCATGCTTTAGACCTAAGCAGTTACTCAATTGTCAAAGCACTGCTCGTAACTCATTTTGTCTGTATTTTTCAAAGGAAATGCGCATGATTATCCAGTTGGTTGTACAAAACTATGCCTCTAAAAATAGATGTACACATTATTATTTGCACTAGTTTAAAGCATAGTTACTTATCTTTAAGCTTAGTCAGTTATCTTTAAAGGATTTAGCGCATTTCCTTTGAAAAATACAGACAAAATGAGTTACGAGCAGTGCTTGACAATTGAGTAACTGCTTAGGTTCAAAGCATGAACCGGAACCACGCAATGGCATGGTTCTTGCATAATCAAGAAATGGGTTGTTTAGCACGGAAACACGCATTCTAAATAAAATTCGCCCGACAGCGGACCACCGCGCCGGAATTATTATTTAGTAGTTGTAAACTTATATAATGTAAAAAGCACGGAAACACACATCCAAAGGAAATTCGCCCGACATGCGGACCACCGCGCCAGAATTATTTTCTAGTTGTAAACTTAAATTAGGTAAAAAAACAATAAAAAAATATTGTCCCTACTAGGATTTGAACCCAGGTACTCTGGGTTTGAGTGCACGCATCCAAAGGAAATTCGCCCGACATGCGGATCACCGCGCCAGAATTATTTTCTAGTTTTAAACTTATATTAAGTAAAAAAAACGATAAAAAATGATCGACCCTTCCAGGATTTGAACCCAGGTACCCTGAGTTTGAGTGGTTGTATTGACTCCGGACCACTGGCATTCAACTTATATAGAGGCCTAAAAAACATTGAAAACGACACCCTACTCGAAATTTAATTTTCAACGACCGTAATTTTGTTTTTTTGTAATTTTTGTGGTTTTTTTGACGTTTTGGTAACTTAAAGTGGTCGTATCGACTTCGGACCGGTTTCATTCGATTCAGCGCCCAAAATTACATAGAAAACGACACCCTACTCGAAATTTATTTTTTATCGACCTAAATTTTGGTTTTCGGTCATTTACAATGGTTTTTTGGATTTTTAGGTACTTAGAGTGGTCGTATCGACTTCGGACCGGTTTCATTCGATTCAGCGTCTCAAAAAACATAAATATTGACCTTTTTTGCGGCAAAAAAAATTAACCCTGAATTTTGCCGATTTTTTGAAAATTTCGCTGACTCAGCAAACCGGGTTGCTGACGTCACAAAAACCTGGTTTTCAATAGGTTCGTGTCCTCCCAAAGGTTGATTTTTGTACCAAGTTTGGTTAAAAAAATATTAATCCGTTCGAAAGATAGAGTGTTTACAAGAAAGTGTCTAGAAATACATTATATATATATATATATTATATATATATATATAAATCTCGTGAAATTTTTTTTTCGTCATAAGGGACCTCTGAAACGGATTTGAACCTCGTGGTCCGAGGTTCGAATTCCGCCATGACGCCTATCCCATTAGGCGAATTTTCAAAGGAAATTCGCTAAAAAGCTGCTGGATATGCAACTGCGAGGTTATTATTCATCCTATATATCCATTAAAATATCATAAAATAGAACAGTTATTTATTTTTTCAATTTCTATACAACGAAATTTCTATATAACGAATTTTTTCACTTGAACCTTCAAGTTCGTTATATAGAGGTCCGACTGTATATAGATATCATCAGTTTTTAACAGAAAAAGAGTCCAGAATAGAATCAAATCTATCCATAGAAACATATATCATCAATTATTTCTGTTATTACCTTTTAAGTCCTATTATGCCTTGTTTTAGTCACAAAAAATATTCCCAAGGCATGCTCCTATAGAAAGATTCTCATTCAAGGGTCAAAATAAATAACTTTTTTTACCTATAATTGTTATTAAAGTTTAATATATATATATATATATATATATATATATATATATATATATAATATATATATAAATATATAATATAATATATATTATATATATAATAACAATAAAATAACTTACAGATGGTTAAAAATATAGAAGGAAAGGATGTACTCGAGCTTTCGCCGTGCGGCTGCGTCAGGAGTGTAGCACGTACACTATTTTATATTATATATATATATACAATTTTTTATATATATATATACGTACACGTTTGTTATATATATTATATATATATATATATATATATATATATATATATATATATAGAAACTTAATAGGTGGTTCATAAGTATGTACAACCAGAAAAAACGCGCACTACTAGGTCTATAGACATAATAAACAGAAATAACAAGAGTTCATTGTACATGTTAATTTTAATTATTTATTAACCCTAAAAAAATAATTCAAACAATTAAAATTAATTATTCTCTCAGCTATATCACACTGTAATGATGGTAGACTTACTTGGCATATCCCTAGATCTGTTGAATTATCAAGGAAATAATTGCCTTAGTGCTTTAGAAACAATACAGGCTTCCAAGATAATCGAAAAATCATCAAACATAACAAGCAGGTCTTACAACGAACAAGATGGTAATTTATGCATTTATTTATGGTATTTATGCAAATATCATACAACAAATTGTTTAGATCACACAGTTTTCACTGCATACTTGGTAATAATATTCAGGATTGATTAAGACTAAACAACCTGGCATACTTAACTATAATACTTGAGTTTGAGTGAGACTAATTAGAATAAAAACTTAAGCATAGTAAATTACACGAATTGCTTTTAGCGAATTTCCTTTGGGAATAAAATTCGCTAATGGGATAGGCGTCATGGAGGCAGTCGAGCCTCGGACCACGACACAAATCCGTTATAAGGGTCCCTAATGACGAAAACGTAGGTTTCGCAAGACTTTATATATTATATATATATATATATATATATATAATATATATATTATATATAATATATAATACACTAAAAACTTTAAAGATAACTGCCTAGCTTAAAGATAAGTAACTAAGCTTTAAACTAGTGCAAATAATAGTGCGTACTTCCAATTTTAGAGGCATAGTTTTGTACAACCAACTGGATAATTATGCGCATTTCCTATAGAAAATACAGACAAAATGAGTCACGAGCAGTACTTGACAATTGAGTAACTGCTTAGGTTCTAAAGCATGAACCGGAACCACGCAATGGCCATGGTTCTTGCATAAGCAAGAAATTGGTCGTTAAGCATGAAACACGCATTCTAAATGAAATTCGCCCGACAGCAGACCACCGCGCCGGAAATATTTATTTAGTAGTTGTAAACTCATATAATGTGTAAATCTATAATAATTTTCATTCCAACTAGGATTGTTGTTAAGCACGGAAATACGCAACTAAAGGAAATTCGCCCGACATGCGGACCACCGCGCCAGAATTTTTAAGTTTTCGCTTGTATCAATTTATAATATTTACCTCCGATTAGAAGAAAAAATACAAGGTTTATACCAGGGTTTCAGTGTGTGAAGTAAAGTGTTACTCAACAGCCTGGTTTAGTAAAAGGGAGTTATGACAAGTAGTTATAAGTTAACCCCCTGCTAATAAGTGCAGCCAAATTAAATAGAACAGCAAATGTTTATTTAGTTGGATTTTATGAAGATTAAGGTGGCGTCACTGATTTCTTTAATTACCATTAAAGCAAACAGTCACAACTCTTAGAATAATAATTTATTTCCTCGGCTTTACTTAGGGAATTAAATATACGGTTACCTCGGTACACCTCGGCAACAGACAATTAAGTCTTTTGGTTTGGCACCGAGACAATCTTAATGGTTCCCTCGGTTTTGTCCTTCATGAATTAACTAAATTTCTCAGGGAATTATGACTTGCTTTACTCCCTCAGTCTTTCTTATTTACTAGTTGCGTTAATAACTACTATTACAATTCACCATTGACCAAAGAAATCAATTTATTATTTCCTTTAAAAGACAATAATTGAAATTCTGAGTAATGACGAATGAAAAACTCATTAGCACTTGCAACCGCAAGCCACCCAACTCTAATCACATGCTAAATTCCCTAAATGCAGACTAATCAATATTCCTGGGTCTTTTAATAATCCCAACTGGGTCCTTAAAAATTGTCAACATTTTTATTATAATTCTTTTCCTAAAACTCCCTAGGATTTGTGGCATTTCAATTTTTAGACCTTTTTTATTGTCTAAATATATATATATTATATATATATATAATATTATGTATGTATGTATGTATGTATCGTTATTGTTGCATATGGCGAACGACAACTCTCAAAAGCTTTCTCAAATTGAAACGAAACTTTGCATATGGCGGGAAGTAGGTAGGTTACGAGGCTTATTGGCTGTAAAAAAATGTGACGTCATTAACCCAAGTTAGGACGTTATGAGAAAAAAAATGTTTGAAACAAAGGTATTACGTATTCAAGTAGAAAGCAAGCTAAATCCATTGAGACCGGTCTCAGCTAAATTGAACCGTCACAAGTGGTGCGAACGGTGTACTGTACATATATATATAATTATATATATATATATATATATATATATATATATATATAATATATGTCTGCCTCCGTGGCCGTGATCGTAAAGGCGTTCGATTTCGGCACCGGAGGTCCGGGGTTCGCAGCCCGGGCTAGTGTTCTAAGATTTATGTTCTAAGATTAAAGTGTAGTAGATGCAACCCACCTGAGGTTGTCCCGCAGGGTGAATACCCTGATGGGCCGAAAGGCCCTAAAACGGGCATTTTATATATATATATATATATATATATATATATATATATATATATATATAATGTTGCACATCTGAAAGAGCATTACTTTCCATATAAAAAGTTAAAAATCCTTTGTTTAGAAAAGAGAGAGGGAAACTTATAAAAAATATCATTATGAGTAGAGACCTTAACTTTTTTAAGGTTTGGTATTATGAGTTTTTTATATTATACGAAGTTAACTGGACATACTGGTTAGTAACTCTAGCTCTACTCTGCTCCCGGAAGGTCTAAATTGTCCCCCGGAAGGTCTTCTTTGCCCTACGTAGGTCTAGGTATTTTTACTTAACTTGCCAGCTCGCTTTCCCTCCAATGACAGAAGCTTTGTAGAGACGCTTGCAACCCCGTTCCATATAGCATTTTATTTATGATCCGATTAAACTGTCAAAAGCATTTTAAAAATTAAGCCCTTCTGTAGATGTTGTTGAGGAAGGTAGGATTCCCTTTAACTTTGTCCTTATCACAAAGCTTTTACAATAATACAACTTATGGTAATAAGCAAGGAAAGAGTTGAATAAGAGAGAATGCAATCTGTACCACGGCTCATCGTATCACAGCTCACATCTGTACTTAAAAAATAAAGTACAATATAATTTAGAGAAAGTCTATTTTATCAAGTTAATAAAAGATAAGTAAATAATATGTCAGTGAATTTAGGCCCGTATTCAAAGCCATTTTCCTAACATTCTCCTTGTTCCTTAAGGAGAATGTTAAGGAAATGTCTTTGACTACGGGCCTTAGATTCTACTAAAGAACAAGAATGTGTCGTGGTGACTAACTGGCCACATCTAGATCACACATGTTGCACATGACGCTACTAATCATTACTTTATTTACATCACGGTCACCTTGACAACCAAGTAGCATGCTACTTAATACTTCATTCACACCAAATTTATTTCACTTTAAATCATGAAATCTACTTTGAACTTCTATAAAAGAATCACACTTCTATTAAACAATCATGCATTAGGGAAAAGCAGATAAAAAACTTAACGATGTATATTTGACCGGTAGATGGAACAGCTCTAATAATCTCTATTCAAGTAATGTTAAACTACAACAGTATATCTGCAACAGTATTCTCAACACTTTATTTTTACATTCAACCCGACTTGTTTTATTTTCAGTTTTATTATACATTATTTTTTATTTTTACATTCAATTCGACTTGTTTTATTTTCAGGTTTATAAAACATTATTTTTTATTTTTACATTCAACCCGACTTGTTTTATTTTCAGTTTTATTAAACATTATTATTTTATTTTTACATTCAACCCGACTTGTTTTATTTTCAGTTTTATAATACATTATTTTTTATTTTCAACTTTTGCCCTTATAGTAACCTACTTCATATTGTTAAGTATTTCAAGTTAAAAAAAAACTTTATAAACTTACATCATTTAAAAAGCTCAAGTCAAGTTTCCTATATTGAAAGAGGAAAAGAAAAGAACAAAGTTTTCCTAATACATTATATTATATTTTTAAGGGAAAACAAAAATGTGATATATTTTTGTTACGTTTACCATATTTTTTCAAAACTGTTTTTTTACCTTTTGTTGTTTATGACGTTTGTAGTTTGTTTCCCTAATTTGATTTTTTATTTATTGTATAAGTTTTTAGTTCCAGAGGATTTTATGTTTTCTAGATACACTCCTTTAACATCAGAACAACTAAAATGTTTATATGATTTGGTTAAAACCGTGGTGCTGGACAGTACTATCCACCTTCTGCAACTGTAGTGATAGTGATATGGGGGGAGTGGTAGTAACTACCAGGCAAGTAGGCCACGTTGTTGGGCCCTTTTTGCCAGCTCCCTAAGATAGTGTTCTACTCCTTTTAATTTCAAGTGTAGGTATACTTAGAGTGTAGACAGAAGAGCCGTGAATTTCTATGGTTCCTCTCATGCTTTTTCAAACAATCATACATATTTTCACTGACTTTTATAGTCTATTGAAAACTGGGAACAACACGAGCTCTCACTGTTAAACCAAACCTCCAAACACTTTTAACTACAAGGCAGAAACAGTAAAGTATTATAATGAATACTTAGCATGAGGGTTCTAAATTTTGCCTATACCTAGTTTTATTTAGGGTAAGGGATCTTTAACGAGTACCTGACAACGCACAGGCTCGAGAACACCGGCTTTACGTCCCTTCTGAAGGACGTGGTACGCTGAATTGTTGTCCCTCTCATAAAAATCCTACAGGCCCGTGCTGGGATTGAACCCATGACTAAAGTCCATTCATTCTGTGCATTGGCTGCGTACCTTAACCACTACACCACGAGTGACTCTCTCTGCAACTGTTAGTAGAACAGGTAATTACTGGTCTGCCAGCAAAGTAGGCAGTTTACATCCAAAAAATCGGATGCAGGTTGAAGTTTTCTTCACATCTTCAGACTCGCTATGCTTGTCTTCAGAATTTCCTGATCATCCAAATCTTAAGGTGGTATTTCTTCGGCTCTTGTAGATGTAACATACTACAAAAATTCTGGCGCGGTGGTCCGCATGCCGGGTGAATTTCTATAGAAGGCGTGTTTCCGTGCTTAACAATCAATTTCTTAACTAAAGTTCTGGTTTATAACTAGTTACTCATTTATAATAATTAATTGCTCTTAACTCATTTTGTCTGTATTTTTCAAAGGAAATGCGCTAAAACCTTTAAAGATAACTGACTAAGCTTAAAGGTAAGTAACTAAACTTTAAACTAGTGCAAATAATAGTGCGTACTTCCAATTTTAGAGGCATAGTTTTGTACAACCAACTGGATAATTATGCGCATTTCCTTTGAAAAATACAGACTAAATGAGTTACAAGCAGTCCTTGACAATTGAGTAATTGCTTAGGTTCTTAAGCATGAACAGGAACTTAAGCAAGAAATGAGTTGTTAAGCACGGAAACACGCATTCTAAATAAAATTCGCCCGACAGCGGACCACCACGCCGGAATTATTTATTTAGTAGTTGTAAACTTATATAATGTAAAAAACTATAAAAATTATCATTCCGACCAGAATTGTTGTTAAGCACGGAAACACGCGTCCAAAGGAAATTCGCCCGACATGCGGACCACCGCGCCTGAATTTTTATTTAGTACAAAAATATGCCTCAAGAATTGGCAGTGCACACCATTATTTGCACTAGTTTCAATCTCAGATAGTGTATATTTAAATAGTAAAGTCATTTTGGTAGTCATTTGGTCAGATACTAAGTCATTTGGTCAGATACTAAGTTATTTGGTAGTAAAGTCATTTGGTACTCATGTGGTCAGATACTAAGCCATTTGGTAGTAAAGTCATTTGGTAGTCAGTTGGTCAGTTAGTAAGTCATTTGGTAGTAAAGTCATTTTGGTAGTCATTGGGTCAGTTAGTAAGTCATTTTGGTAGTCATTTGGTCAGTTAGTAAGTCATTTGGCAGTAAAGTCATTTTGCTAGGGGTAGAAGGAAGAGAGGAAATCTACTCACTCTATAGTGTTTCTTTGTAAATAATTGAGGACTCCGTATCTTTGATTTTATTTTAAAAGCTAAGCTCACAGCTGTTTTTATCCATCATAATTTATCTTGTCAAAATGGCAACAGTCATGAAGCCATCTCACTTACCACGCCAGAAGCCTCGCATCTTAGCGGCGCTTCTCTTATTTTCTTCTCCCTTCTAGCAACTACAGACCCACCTAATTCAACCGGTGGAATCTCAGAAAGACAAACTTAGGGAAAGCTTTGTTTAAGTCGCGCGTCTTGCGCAGATCAAACAGTCAAAAGTAGACCTTGTCTGTCAGTTACATTTACAGGCAGATAACTAGTTTTGTAGTAAAACACTAAAGAGTAGCGGGGCTACGGCCACACATGTGAACTGGAGCAACAAGAACTCAACAAATCTAAAATAACCTACTTCTCATAAAAACATTAACATAGGCAAATAACATTAAATCTTTCTCCAGAACTGTATTAATCTTACTTTAATCATAAATTTGATAAGGACAATAACATTATATTAGACAAAAAGAATTTCAAGGCAATAAAGTAACATTTATATGGGGCTTTCAAACACAAACGGCTTTCTAATTCGTCAGACTTGTTCAATAAACGAGATATTAAAGAATCGAGTCAAAAGGACAGGCGCGATGCGTCGAAAAAGTAGAATGGCATTGAATTATAGTCAGGATAAGCAAGCAAGACAAGGTAAGCTTTAGGCAAACACGCACTGCACTCGCGCCTGGTTTATTAGGTAAATATTTCTGGGTTTTATCCATTGATAACCCACATAAAATTAGTCCGACAACAAATAATAGTAACGGTTCTTTATTTACGGAACATCATCCGAATCTCATTTAAAGCCATAGACTGATAAAGCAAAATACGGCCAGTAAACACCAATCCTGATCTAAAATATACATTTATCTTTTGTAAGCATACATCTACAATTAATACAGATATAACTCAGAAGCCAAAAAGGTTTAATAGCATCAAATAAAACAATAATTAGAACAATTTTAAATAAGGGCACTCAATCAAAAATATTTTAAAATTCCAATAAAATTGAGGGTTCCTTTTAAAACATATGCTGAAATTCAAGTCTATAAATCAGTTGAAACCTACAGACAGGTTGCTAACTAGCGAGAGACCTGGTCTTAGGACGAGTCGTTTTTCCTTTCAACTTCTTCCTTTCAACTGAATTCCTTCAAACTTGAAGGAATTCAGGACACTAATGTTTCCTACTAAAAGAATTTCAAATTTTGATTTCTAAATATTTCAGCTATTTTTAATACGACAAAATCGGGTATAGGGTACCTCGGAACTTTTCCACACCATGTGATATTTGCTACACTTATATATATATATATATATATATATATATATATATATATATATATATATATATATATATATATATATATTATATATATATATATATATTATATATATATATATATAATACATCAAATACAAGGGGTATTGTATCAAATAGGGAGCTTAGTTTCATACTTGACAGCCTGTCTTAATAAATGTTTATAACAGGAATTAACGTCAAAAACTCCAGTTTAAAATTGATGAAAAGTTAAAATTATTCAAAGGAAAATACGAGAATATAATAAGCAAAGGTAAAGGAAAACTCAAATGATTATATTAGTTTCATCAGCATAATGTCAACTAATACCTTATCTGCAAGTCAAATTTCTCTTCAAATGGAATAAATTATTTAACTTTGTATGAAGATGTGATACGTCTTAATGTTTACAGTTATTAAATTCGTGTCAAGTTCTTCGATAATTAAATAAAAGCCGGCTCTTGTCAAATAAAATGTATACTTCAATAAAGTAGTTATGCAAGAATACCATCACACTTTGTACAGAAGGACGGCACCATCCCGGTCAGCAAGTACACACTTAGTCACAGCCCTCTCGGTTATTATGAAATTTGATCATTGCGTTGTCATCCCATAATTATGTCTTCAAAAAATTTTTTCGAAGCCAGTTGTTTGCGTCGTTCAGGGCATAGTATATATAGTTCTTGTTTATTTTAAGTGTAATCAAATCAAAAATAATGTTTAATGGTTTATTAAAATAAATTCAATAAATTAGTGGATAATTTTATTTTAAAAAACACTAGTAAGAAGAAAATGTACAATTAAGTTTAATATTAAGGTCAATAGTGACCCCTGCTCACCTCAGGCTACTGGGCCATCACGAGCAGGCTATCTTTATAAATATATTATTTATGTACTAATTTTGTATATTACTTAAATAAAGAAGTTTAAAAATAAAAAAAAAAAAATAAAAAAATCCTAGCATCTCTCGTAGGTCTCGGTTACATGCCGGTCAAGTTCGGAGATTTTGATACGACACAAGATTTTGATAACATACTTTGGACTAAAACTATTCAATCACTTACCTGACTCGATAACTACTTTAAATAAGAAACCGTTTTCCAACAAAATTTAAAAATTTCTGTCAGATAATCCCTTAAACTCAATTGAAGAATTGGCATAATCGCCATGTATTATTAATTTGTAATTTCTCAGCGCTAATAATTACTGAGATTTAATTTTAAATTCTTTACACATTTAAACAATTTTCTTATTGTTTTTGTAACACAGTTAAATATATTTTTTGTAAAAATTATTATTATTATGATTATTTATTATTGACATGTTGCCATTGTATTTAAAATTGCACTTAATACAAATAAAATTTATTTATTTGCATGTCTTTTGTAATCTAGTGCGCACTTTTGAGTGTTTCATTCTTACTTAATCGGCGTTTTATCTATTATCCCTTCCTATTCCACTAACCTAGAACTCCCTGTCCTACGTTCTTTCCCTTCAGTCTCTTTTCGTCAGTCGAAGAACCCAGTGTTAAAAACGTTACAACTATTCGTAAGTCTTTTTAAGTATAATATTAAAAATTCAATTATTATATATATATATATATATATATATATATATATATATATATATATATATATATATATATATATATATATATATATTTTTTTCGGAAATTTATTTATTTAAGGGAAAATTTAATTTTTAATTTAAGCGTCCATGCAGTAACAGACAGGTTTTACTTTTCCTAACGAAGTACCGTAAATAAGTAGGAAAAGTATCGCCTTCACCATAACATCCCAAAAGTTAAGGTTTCACCCATCATTAGTTTAAGGTATTTTTCTAACGTTTTGAGAGGTTCTCTTCCTGCTGTCTGTCTGTCTGTGTCACTTTCAGCTCAAAATAATCATGACATTTTGAGATCATGCAAAGAGTCTTCGATGTTGTGAGGAAGTACCCCGCATGTTTTTTATAAGGCTAGGGGTGAGCAAAGACTGAAACATGATATACATATAAGTACTTTGCTAGTAAAATATGATAATTTAAAGTTTCGAATGATACGCTATACTCTCTATATAATGATAGTAAGCTCTATAATGATTATTCTGCCTTTAAATTCTTACTTCAAATGTTTTCTCTCTTTCAGATAGTTATGGTCATAAATACTTTTTTTAAGACGAGGAACAATAAATAATAATGGAACATTTTTGCATCAAGTTGATTTGACCGCGAAGTCAGCCGCCTTGACCCAATAATGAGAAGAGAAAATTATGTAATATTAAAGACATCAGTTACTCCAAGTATATTACAAACCGGTCCAATCAATAAATAATATGCAACTATTTTATTTTATTTTATATCTCATCCGAATAAAGTAAAAAACAGAAACTCAGGGGAGGGGGGCTAAGGTGGGTCTATAGGTAACATCCGAACATATTTGGAGAAACACAATTGGAACGATATATAGAGGAATAAACCAAGATGTAAGACCCAAAACTTAAATTTAATAATTTAATAATAGTTTGACACATTGTTTACATAAACTTATTATTTTAAGACGCAATACTAATCGAATAATTTAAAAAGAAGTCTTTGCCCTTTTGTGGGCCTTTGATGCTTTGCTCCTTCGCGGTAAGTTTTTTTCTATATTGGTTGTTGTTTTAAACTATTTGATGTTTCGTAATTTTTTTTACTTTGCATTTACTTATATTACTTAGCATTTACCTAAGTAATATAATTTAGGAACGCAGCAGCGTTCCGCCCCACCAAGTCAAGAGGAAAAGTTAAAATACCCCGCTTAGTCAGTAAAAATAGTCAAAAATCTACTAAAGCTGCCAGTGCATATTATACTGTACGCAACAAAGTAGGGTTTTTGAGGGTCTGTAGCGTAAAACGGCTATAGGTACATAAATAATATAATATCCTTAAAGAGCATACCTTATACCTTAAAGGGCATGCCTTATGCCTTAAAGAACATGCAGTTATTATTATAAAATAACGGCAAATAAGGCAGAACAAAAAAATAATATTGAGCGAAAAAATCGGGTTGTATATAGTTTGAAAGCTCTTAAAAAGTAGAGTAGTTTTTACTACATATATATATAAATATACGCAATCTAGCGAGCCCTTTTTACTGTTTATTACTATAAATATGCACACTCTAGTGAGCATAGTGAGCTTTTTCACTATGTAATATAAATAAATTGTTTGTTGTTACTTATAAATTGTCGCAATCTAGCGAGCGAAGGGAGTCTTTTTTACTATTTAAAACATACGTTATCTAGCGAGCGAAGCGAGCCTTTTTTACTATGTATTATTATAAATATACGCAATCTAGAGCGAGCGAAGCTAGCCTTTTTTTACTATGCATTATTATAAATATACGAAATCTAGCGAGCGAAGCGAACCTTTGTTACATGTAAAAGTTTAAACACACGTAATCTAGCGAGCGAAGCGATCTTTTTTAATGTCATATTTAAAACATGCACAGTTTAGCGAGCGAAGCGATCCTTTTTTACATTATTATTATTATACGCAATCTACCGAGCGAAGCGAGTCTTTTAACTATGGTAAATTTTAAAGACACGTAATGTAGCGAGCGAAGCGAGCCTTTTATACTATGTGAAATGTTAAAGATACCTAAACTAGCAAGCGAAGCGAGCTTTTTTAAGTGTATACTTTAGAATAGTATAACGTACGAATGTTTCCATATTTAATCAATATTGCGAGCAAAGGGTATTAGACTCTCTTCGCTCGCTTTAAATAAATACTTTTATTTGATGTATTCTTTTGACGTGAGCTCTTGATGCAACGCATTACTAGTATATAATTATTTGTATACTGATAAAAAAATAAATTATAACTCCTTATAATTTGGATAATCATGTTCATAGTGCCTTTTTAGGGTAGTAATGCCGGGAGTTTTCGTGAGAGTAAGATAATAAACCATATCAGGAAAATAAAGAAAGAAATAGGATCAGAAACTTTGTGAGGAAATTTTCCTAAATCAAATTTACCTCTAAAGCATTTGCCTACCTATCTCGTTTTGCTGAGACGACTTTATGCTGAAATATTGCTAAGCATGTGTAGCATAAAATTTCAAATGTAATTTTACCCGAATGAATATTATTATTGACCAAACTTTTATCCAACCGCTGCCCTAAAAATTTGTTCCTTTAAAAACCGAATCATTCATGTAGAGCTTAAACTGCGTAAGCTTCCGCGGTTATTGTCGTGAAGATTAGGTCTTCCGGTGGTGAACGCGTCAATGTAACAGTTTTGTAGAGCATTGTGTTACTATCTATGATGTCCTACATCCCTGAAGATGCCTCCCACAAAGGAAGCGAAACGTCGGATTCTTCATCTACATTGACGCGGTCACCACCGGAAGACCTAAATCTTCACGAACAGCTTTTTAGCGAATTTCCATTCGCAAATGGGATAGGCGTCCTGGCGGGAGTCGAACCTCCTACTATTACACAAATCCGTTTCAGAGGTCCCTCATGACGAAAAAATAGGTTTCGCGAGAATTTATATACATATTTCTATAGCTATTTATAAATATGTATAGCAAAATTTTCAAAACATTCGCAAAATTAAAGGTTAATTTTTTTCGCCGCGAAAAAGGACCACTCTAAGTAACTAAAAAGTAAAAAAAAAAAATAATAATATATCATTTGATACCACCGAGTTTAGTAAAACATAAATAGTTGACACAATATAATATAATAACAAGTTTATTAATATAAAACTTAGTTTTATCGCCAACTTGTAGTTCATTAGTAGTCAAGTGCTCAATGTGAGTTTTTATTAGTTTTTTATAAATATTACTGCTCGTACTTTAGAAATAATTGTATACAAAATAATTTATTCATTTGAATGAAACTGGCATTTAATAATAGTTTGACACATTGTTTACATAAACTGTTTGCCAACGGGGTTTGCGCTAGGGGCCGCAGTGCGGCCCCACGCCTCTCTGTGGCCGCTTTTTGGCCACATGGTTGTTGTACTTTATCAGTTCGTCATACTGATGGTTTATGTAAGTGGCATACTGCCATGATATAACCGAATTTCAATTTGACCAATTGCGAACGCGGATTCAACTTGACCAATAAGTGAGCGAGGAAGCCACTAACCTGAACACATCTCAGGTCACATACACATACAATACACATCACTAAGGATCAGTCTGAAATTTGTTAAGATTACTAACAAAACATTACAATCCTGTAAACTAATATGGCACACAACTCCAAATTCATAGTTATATAAAAAGTACATGATAACAGCATCTAATCGCGTTGAGTTGAACATAAAATACATTTATAACTCTATATAATTTATCTCACAAGATAATCTCCACTAAGCAAATCCTCTGCAAAGAAAACGTGATACAAATATAGATTAATATTGTCAGTAAAAAGAATTAACATTTATTTAACGCTGTGTGGGGTTCTTAATTCCACACACTTTGTATTATAATAATGAACGCGGATAAGTAAATGCTTCTTTCTCAAGTTTAAGATAATAAATTTTACTATTAAATACATTAAAAAATAAAGCATTATATATATATAATATATATATATATTATATATATATATATATATATAATATATATTTACATATATATATATTATATATATATATATATATATATATATATATATATATATATATATATATATATATATTATAATATAATACATATATAGATGGATAATAAGTTAATTATAATATAACATAATTCAGTAATTAAAGTAAACAACTAAATGTTAAGTAAAAACTAAAATAAATTTATTAAAATTAATTATTAAAACTAATATTATAAAATTCTCTAATATAATAAAACGCTCCCATCCATTTAGAGGATTGCATTTAATATCAAGTATTAAAAAATATCTAAAAACTCGGGTATGAAGTACCTCGGAACTTTTTTTTACATCGGTTTCGCTACGCTTAATTTCTCAGCTTCGGGCTCGCTTCCCTCGTCCTCAGAAGTACAAGTCGTAAAATTTATACTGCAATACGTCTTCGGAATCGCTTCGCTCGTCCTCAGATAGTAAATACATTCGTTTCATTCCCAGTGGTCCTCCATTCGCGCAGTGAATACGCTGGATGCTACTTAACTTTTATGATCCACCAAAAATCAGTGAGCATTGTCCCTGATCTTGATCTTTTTGTGAAACGGATTTGCGCGATGGTCCGAGGTTCGACTGCCCGCCATGACGCCTATCCCATTAATGTTTATCTTTCCAAAGTAAATCTGCTAAAAATGTAATATGGAAAATTCAATATAATAATCAATTTCAATTTTAATATCTTAAAATTGAAAAATCAGCCAAAAGACTACTAAGACTAAAAAACACCAGTAGGACGCACATTTTTGGATGTATTAAGTTTATAATAATGAACACGCGTCCAGCACAGGAGGACCCTATAAACACACAAGCAACATTCCTTATATTGTTTCATTTATCGCACCACACGAACTGTATTAATTAATGTTTCAAATATTAAACAACTTTCAAAAGTTTAAAAGGGAAATTATTTTAAAGATTAATTTATTCTGAGATTTTACAGAGGAAAATCTAAAGGAAGGAAATTCAGGGACAAGGTAGGGAATAGAAAACTTAATTAAACAAAATATATATTGACGTAAATCTTATAATAAGCTGAGATCAAACGTCGCCTGGTAAATATTCTTAATTAATTACCAGGAATTTCCCTCTCTCGTTCTATTAAACGTTGATTTTTATAAAAACTCCCAGGAAAGAGTGGAAGTAACATTAGGAGAGTAAGCTGGTGTAGGAAGACGCACTTCCCAGGACATTTTATAAAACAGCGAGCAGACTTTGCCTTGTAAAAGAAAGAAAATGTTTTTATACGGTCACCTTGCATGCCGAACTTTTAACATACATATTTAACATGGACTTTTTGTAACAGCTACAATCTTATCGATATAGATCCTTTACATAACTGCCTTGTATTTAATTAAAATGTAGTAGCTAAGCATGGTAAATATACATGCATGGTGTATATTTTACCTCTTCTTAAACACATTATGTCTTTGGGATTCAATTGGCCCCTACCATGTAAACAATTATTACATAAAGACATCCAGGAAAAATTCCTAAAATTCATTGAAGAATAAATTTTGATGATTTACTTTAACTTATTTAAATTCACTAACCATCACATCATTCAAAGAAGATATCGCGACTTTTACTTTAAAAAAAAATAAATCGGACTTAAAAAAAAAAACAAAATTTGAAGTATTTACTACTGAAATAACGGAAAAATCAGTATGTTGGAATTAACATTTTCGAACTTCATTTTAACAAAATTAAAAGTTTCAAGATAAAAAGAAATAATAAATTACAAGAAATACGGAGATTAAAAACCAAAAAAAAAGTGCTTAAAATGCATGTAGTACATATGTGGAACATGCTAAAATATACGGCCCATCAGTAGGGATACTACTGAGGGGAAACAGAAAAAAAAACATGCATGGTGTCAGGTAAGAGAAACCATGCATTCATGGATCAGTAATAGGACGCCTATTGTTTACTTAATTATAAATAATACCTTTTAGGAGGTTTTAATGAGGTTACACAGAGCACCTGAGAGCCCCAAAAAATGTTTCAGGTCGTTCAATTCATTGCGATAGGCTATGTCTCCTCTAGTATATATATCTCTATGGTTTAAGGTGTATTTAAGTACTCCTGGTTTTCATTAAGTAGTTTGTCCGTGTGTGCGTGAGTGTCTGTTATAATCGTATCTTCCAGTGTATTTAAGCTAGAGAAATGAAACTTGTTAAAAAAATAAAACTTTAGATCTAGTAGTGCTATCCCGAAAATATTTTTTATAAGGAGTCATTAACCGGAATTAATGACAGCAAAAATTCAGAAAAATTATAAAAACGCGTAAAAAATGTTTTGATCTACTTGAGATTCAGTACGTATGTAGCCATGAAGACTAACAATATGTGCCAAGTTTTATCTCATTAACAGCATTAGTTCAATTTTTATCAAAATACTTATGTAAGTTTTTTTAAAAAAACTAAAAAATCGGGAAATTATCCACTTGAAATGATATTCGGTACAAATGGTATAACCATTACGTAATAAATAATTGTATCCTTAATTTCGTTTATATATGACAAGTATATCTATGATCTTTGTTTAATCATAAAAGTTAAGCGAGCGAGGTCAGTATCTGGATGGGTGACCGCTGGCAATATAAAGAATGTATTAACTGTCTGAGGATATGCTGGGTAATTTGCTAATTTTTATATTCCAAGGACGAGCAAAGCGAGTTTGAAGCAGTGAGAATGAGCATTACGATTCCAATGTGATGTGGAAAAGTTCCGAGGTACCCCGTACCCGTACTCCAAACCTTTTGCCAACTATCACACTTATACTGAAATTAATTTGTAGTCATTATAAATTATTAATTTATTTACTTAACTACTTTCCATATTTTGGCCATTAAGAACATAAAAAGCTTATAAGAAGACATTTTCCATGAAATTTGAATAAAAAAGTTTAAGTATCAGGTTGAGCCATATTAAGTATGTTAGCAAAGAGTATATCTCCTTGATGCTAGGCTTGAGTTTGACTTAATTTCTTTATAAACGTGTTTCAAACAAATATTAGTATACTTAACTATCTTCAGTGTACAAAGCAAACGCATAATATACAGGGCTGCAGGATTTTATCAGATACTAGATGGCAAGCAATTCGCTTCGATGCATCGAGTGACAAAGAGATCAAAAGCAAATTATTTACATCGATTCACAATGATCCGTAATTATTCACATTAAACAATATAAAAGCTTAACTTAATCTATAAACTGTAACGAGATTAGGTTCCGTCCTATTGGACCTAAATAAAAATATAATATGCATACATTCCGACGATTGAGAGTTAATGCAGTCAGTCTCGATCAAAAACTCGAAGTGCCGATACCGGACCCGGATACAATCAAATCACTCCGTACCGTCGTCGGAAAACGGCCAATCCTATTGTTCGAACTCAAATTTATAAAGAAAAACCAATTTACCGGACACTCTACTAAGGTTGACTCCAGCTGAATTCGGACTTCTTTTGGACATAGATTTATACGTATGTACCTGTACCTACATTTTTTAATATTGGCTTGCCCCCGAACCCCTATTTATAAGGAATAAGTTTTAAAATACATAGAAAAAATAAGGTGAAAAGTTTGGTTGCTCTTAACTCAAAAACTACTTAAAGGATCTAGACCAAAGTTTAAACTTTAGACTTATCATATATCAGAAGGAGTCATAAACTATATCAGATCTTGACCAGTGCTAAAATAAAAGTAGGAGATTAGTGTAAAAATTCACTTTTGAGTGCTTACAGCTCGGAACCTAGTTAATAGATCTTGACTAAACTTAAACTTAGAATGCTTATAGGTCTGAATAGTATTCTTTTGGGTCTTATCGGTATACTCGTTCGAAAATAACACGGTTTTAGTGCACCACTAAATTAAAGTGCTTACAAATTGGTATCTAATATCGATGGATCTTGATTTAACTTTACAATTAAATGACTCATAGGTCATATTGACCACATTATATGTCTCAACGAAATTCCTCCACAAATAACAATAGGCGTATATTGAATTGTTCAATTTGTGGCGTATTTTGTTAAAAATATTATTGTATTCTCATTAAAAGTCAAAACACACGATTTAAGAATTCAATTTTTTATCGTCAACTTATCGAAATAAGGAACTTACAATCATACAGCACGGCTTGAGAATCATCGGATCGACAAAAACATATAAACAAAGAATTTTTTCATTACAGGAAAAACAACTGTTACAGCTGTTAACAACTTTTCTTTAGTTCTCAAAGGAATTATTAATAATTTTAAATAATGAAAGAAAAGAAGTCTCTCCACAAAATAAAACTTTATTGGCAAAGCGCTTTCAACCTAACGAGAGGTCATCATCAAGTGCAAAACCTAACAAACAAGCAAACAAAATAAGTAAAACACGAAAAAATTATTTAACAAATGATGAGCAAAAGTATGAAAGGAGACAAAAATAAAACGTAATACATAAATAAGCAAAAATAAATAAAATAACTACCGTTGAGATGTAACAAAGAAGAGAAGTCAGTCTATGTTTTTCTATTAGAAAGACATTTCTTTTATTTTTGTCTCCATTCATACTTTTGCTCATCATTTATTAAATAATTTTTTCGTGTTTATTTTGTTTGCTTGTTTGTTATGTTTTGCACTGATGATGGCCTCTAGTTAGGTTGAAAGCGCTTTGCCAATAAAGTTTTGTTTGTTTTAATAAAGAAGTTTTTATTTAATAGTTTTTATTAAAAATATTTTAAATAAAAATATTTATTATTATATGAACTCCATTCACGCTCACTCTAAGGATATTAATAATTTGTTATTTGAAAATAAAATATTTGCCGAGCGAAGCTCGGGTATCACTGCTAGTGAACAAATAAAATAAAAGTTAATTTAGTAAGATTAGAATTAAAAGTAAATGATATCACAGTGGATCTGTGATCCTATACAACCATTAATAATGAGAAATCACGTCAAAACTTCATTTAAAAACACATCATTTAAGCTATAAAAAATACAAAGCACAAAATTAACAATTAATTTTTTACTCGTAAAATTCATTAAAACTATAACAAGGGTTGGTTTAATTATAAGACTTAATTCCATGGCAAAATTCCTCAACCGGTAACTAACGGGAGAAACTATTTAAACTATTAAACAACGTAATGACTGTGCTATTTCAAACATCTAACCCATAAAATTATTCTGGCGCGGTGGTCCGCACGTCGGGCGAATTTCCTTTGGATGCGTGTTCCGTGCTTAACAACAATGATAATTTATTTTTTACATTATATAAGTTTACAACTGCTAAATAATAATTCCGGCGCGGTGTTCGCTGTCGGGCGAATTTCATGTAGAATGCGTGTTTCCGTGCTTAACAACTTATTTCTTGCTTAAGGTTCCAGTCCATGCTTAAGAACCTAAGCACTAACTCAAATGTCAAGCACTGCCTATAACTCATTTTGACTGTATTTATAAATGCGCATAATTATCCAGTGGGTTATACAAAACTATGCCTCTAAAATTAAAAGTACGCACTATTATTTGCACTAGTTTAAAGCTCAGTTACTTACTTATCTTTAAGCTTAGTCAGTTATCTTTAAAGGTTTAACGCATTTCCTGTATATTATATATATATATATAATATATATAATATATATATATTATATATATATATATATATATATATATATATATAATATATATAATATATATATATTAATAGATATATATATATATATATATATATATATATAATATATATATATATATATATATATTATATATATATATAAATCATTAGGGACCTCAGAAACGGATTTGTGTTGAGGTCCGAGGTTCGAATTCCGCCGTGACGCCTATCCCAATAGCGAATTTTATTCTCAAAGGAAATTCGCTGAAACATAACCTAGGATTGCATCAAGCACCTTATCACTGTATTACAGCTACTAATACTAGTACTACTACCTACAATATCATATTTTAAGTCATAGGACAAAATTGTAGTTTATTTCTCAAAGTTCTTTGCTGTTAATCCCTTGAGGACAGAAGTTGGCACGTTTAAGAGTTGAGTTACATGCGCGTTTCATTTCATTCAGTGCAGCAGTTCGGCTAGCTAATTCTCGAGATATCTTTAACTATGAAAAAAATATGGAGCGTAAAGAGAGAGCCAAATATCCCGAGGTGAGCAACATGGAAGCTTAACTCTATGAAGAGCAGAATGTTTTAACACCAATCTAACATAAAATCTATACAAAGGAAAGACTGAATTTGATAGTAGAACGGAGAGAGCATGGAGAGGAAAACATGTTGTGTGAAGTTAATTGCAAGCTAACATGTTCTATAAGGGTTTTGCCTGGAATATATGTTATACATTTTTCACCTTACTCGACGTAGATGCGAACAGGACAGAACTATACCATAATAGACCAAGAGCCCAGGGGTGTTTTGTTAATAAAAAGTGTAATGGCTGGAACCGGTCTCAATTTTTTGTAAATACCTTCCTGAACCTTTGACCCCTAAAGTGCGTTCTGCCTGGGACACCCATCCGATACGAGTCGGCAGAATTGCAGATCCTTGTTCAGGAAGGTATTTACGAAAAATTGAGACCGATTCCAGCCATTACACTTTTTATTAACAAAACACCCCTGGGCTCTTGGTCTATTACATTATTTAGTTGCACACTCACAATAAATATTTATAGTATTGACATTCGTCACTACTATAAATACGAAGGGTGTAGAGAGGGGAGGTCGATTATTTCGCTAAGAGCGACTAAGAGGTCGAAGGCCTCTTGTTATTGATTGACATATATATGTCAATCAAAACATTATTTCATTGATTGACATAATGTATAAAATCACGTTTTTTGAACATATGAAAATACGCTTATATCGAGGCGGTATTCCACTTACATAAACCAGTATTAAGACGAACTGATAAAGTACAACAACCATGCGGCGGCGAATCAGCTTAGACGCCGATGCCTCTTTTTTTTAAATTGTCAGGCCCATAGGGGCGTCACACCCTGGTATGGCAAACCTGAAGAGGCAAAACGAAGGACCAGCCCAACCTCAAAACTCAGGGCTAACTTAATCCTAAAATAAGGTAGCCAGACACAAAATTTAAGTTGAGCAAAAGCGATTTATTACATGCAAATAGAGCATACAAGAATGTTAATAGTTGTATTAAAGAAGTTAAAGAAATAAGCATAAAATACGCAAAGGTTAATAAAATATAAGCTAAATGGCGGAGGTAAGCGATAGCATCTACCATGAAGCCCTGCTGGTATAATGACCAGTATAATAAATTGATATGAATAAATAAATATTAAAATAACGATAAAACAAACAAATAATAAATAATAAACAAGGCACATGCAAAATGGTATAAACTAATATAAATTAACAAAACCAGCAATATACTAAAAGCACGTAAAACATAACCAAGCCCCAATGGGAGGGGTGCAATTTAGCTTATACCTAATTAAAAGCAAATTCTAACTTAATCAAGCTCATACGATGAATTATTGTACATAAATTTGGTAATAATTGAAATAATAAATAATCATTAAAATCGAACGGTAAACCTAAAATAAAACCTAAAATGGTGGCATGCACAACCATAAAACACGTTATTTTACGTGTTTTAAATCTAAGTTTGATAGCGCTAAATTATACATGAAAATTAATGAAAATAATATAAATAAATAAATATTATGACTAGAAGCGTAGAAATCCTTATAATAGTGTGTAAATTATTATAGTGTAAATGTAAAGCGTGTATTTACGGCCCTTAAGCGAAGGTGATGAGTGAGATGGTGAGTGACGATGATTATATGCGATAACCAGTCCATAAACTGCACAAACCTTATAAATGCAACGTCCCAGTTGTAGCGAAACTGTTCACTTAAGTGGTGTTACAGCGAAACAGCACTTAAACTAAATTAAATTAATTAAAACTTAATTAAAATTTGGCATCACATGCACAAAGCCGGCATTTTGTCACTTACAAAAGATAACGAACTCTTTCGTCATTTTTCGATGGTGATAGCGAGTTACGTCATTTAATTAACAAATTTAGATGATAATTAATGAGGTTCCATGCTGAAACACTGGTTTCAGCGATAATGATGAGCGATTTGAAGCAAGTTGTGTGAAACAGGTTGGTAACACTGTCGGAAGTTAGCGAAACCTTCCCGAAGGTTACTAGATGAGGTTATTGTTGTGTGATATCGAAGCAGCGTGATTCGATGTGAGCAGATTGTCTGTAGAATATCAATAAAATGAATAAATGTGCTGAGAAATATGATGAACGATGGCTAAAGATGTGGCGGAAGAGAAGAAAAGCTGAAAATAAGGTGTAAAGTGTCTGTGTGTTGTGTAAAACCTAAATTCTTGGATGTGCCAAGTCCAGGTAAAAATCACGACTTTATCTTAAAAACATAAAAAACATAAATGAAACATAAAAGGGGTTCGTGTCCAAACATCACCACCTACCAAAATTAGCCTAGGGTAATTTTAAATCAAGTTCAGAAAGCGACTCAGGAGAGTCAGTTTCAGAAGAATGAAGGACGACTACCTTATTACAGGACGCTTCAGCACAGAGTAGAAGTCTGGCTGATACTACCGCGAACAACGTTGTCAGTTCCTGGATGTGTCTCGATAACTCGACCAGCAGGCCACCGTAATCTCGGAGCGTTGTCGCCTTGAAGAAGGACTAAGTCACCTACCTGTAAATTAGGAATTTGTAGTCTCCATTTTGAGCGTTGTTGCAGCGTGTGAATATTCCTTGCGCCAACGTTGCCAAAAGTGTTGCGACTTTTGTTAACTGCCAACGCGTTAATCGATTAGATGGTATCTGCCAAGCGATTCTCAGGAATGGAGCGGAGGACATCCTATGAGAAAAATGGCCGGGGTAGAAACTCAAGATCCCTCTGGGTCAGTTGTAAGGGGACAAAGAGGCCTAGAGTTCAAGATTGATTCGATCTTGATGAGAAGGGTAGCTAGCTCTTCAAAAGTCATAACGTTTTCTCCGTAAGTCGAACGAAGGAGGCGTTTTACAGACTTGACGACTGCTTCCCATAACCCACCGAAATTGGAGCATGGGGAGGTTAAGGACCATTGCACCTCATGCGATGTGGCGTAGGCTTGCAGTTCATCTTGAGTGGTTCGCTGGTTAATCCACTTGTAGAGTTCAGAGATTTCATGGCAGCTCCGACGAAGTTCGTGCCATTATCGGACACAAGTTCTTCCGGCAATCCTCGCCTACCAATGAATCTGTCAAGTGCAGCTCTGAAGGCAGGGTGCAGAGTGAAGAGACCAACTCCAGATGAACAGCTTTAGTACTTAAGCAAACGAAAGACACACAAATATGCTTTCATCGTGGCGCTTTTCGAAGAGTAGAGGTCTTAATTGAGAACGGTCCAGCAAAGTCGAGTCCTACATTGCGAAAAGGACGGACTTCCTTGAAACGTGAAGCTGGCAAGTCTCCCATCTGCGTTGACAAGGTTTGGCGTCAAATATGCGGCATTTGAGGCATTTCCGTGTAAAGTTGCGCACTGGCTTCGTCCACGATGATCCAGTATCTGCAACGCAGCGCAGCGAGAAGCAGAGACGGTCCACAAGGAGGTAAGCAGAATGGTAGTGTTGAGGATAATTGTGGTTAATGAGAATTGGCAGGTAAGATAGCAGATGCTTCGTTGTATGCGAACGTTAGCATTCTTGAGGCGACCACCTACCTTGAAAGAATACCATCCCACAAGAAAGGGTTGAAGACTTGACAGTGTTTCGGCGGCGGTGTTTCACTGTCGGGAGATTTGTTGTCAAAGAAGGCATGTCGTTGAACACCGATAATAGCGAATCGAGTTGCTCTTCTTATCTCCTTTACTGAAGGTGCAGCTTTCATATTGACGTCCAGTCCACGCAGCCGATCGATGAAGCGAAGAGCGATAGACAACTTGTTAAAAGCGTCGGAAGATCAGTAAATTCCTTATCAGTCGATGAGAAGTGGAGATGAAGTAGTGGAAAGAAGAGTCTGGCCGACTGAAATCGGTTTCAGTTCAGGTAAGTCTTCCTCTGGAGCGAAGTTACACAACGGCCAGGAAGAATGTCATTTAATGCCCAGGGAGGTCCATGGAACCAGAGCTGGTTATCGATGAGCTGAGATGTAGGAGTCCACGGAACCGATCGCTAGGGTTATCACCAGATGAGACATGTGCCATTGACCAAGCGAAGTAAGCTCTTTAATTTTAACCACTCTGTTGGCTACGAATGTCTTAAGCGGAACGCGGAGTTTGGAGCCAAGAGAGACGGACTGTGCTGTCAGAAAAAATAATAAGAAGGCAGAACGGTAGCTTGCTGCAGAACGGAGACAAAGATTCGAACAAACGAGCACCCATAGCGCGCACACAATTCCAAGCGGGAATTGATGTAGCTTTGACTGGAGCAAGTTTGGTTTTCGCGACAAGGAGGTGCATCTGGCAATCTGTAGCTGTAGCGGAGCGTAAGTATGCTGCAGCACAGTAAGCTCGTTCTGAAGCGTCGACGAAGACCATAACAGTGTATGATGCGTTCGGTGAAGTGATCCAACGTGGTATAGAGACGTGAGACAGGAGCGGAAGCTGACTGATAAAACTTCTCCACTGATCAGCGAGATCTTGGGAAAAGGTTTCGTCCCAGGACATGTTTCTCTTCCAGGCTACCTGGACTACTTCCTTAGCGAGAATCACGACAGGTCCTAAGTAGCCTAGTGGGTCGTAGATTTTAGCCACTGCTGATAGCACAGAGCGTTTTGTGCATGTGTCCACAGGAGGCGCGATAGCGTAAGAGAATTGCGTCCTTCTGAGGGTCCCATTGAAGACCGAGTATCTTCATAGTGGTTTTGTCATCACTGGACTCTAGGGAAACAGGTTCCTGATGAGGTAAAACAGCAGTCGGATCAGAGTTGCAAAAAATCAGAAAGGATGCGAGAGTCATGGCAGCCCATTGCCGAGTTCGAAACAACCTTTAGCGAGGAGGTCGGTTACTTGACGTCTGAGTGCTATGACTTTACTTAATTCGTTTTCCCCTGTAGCAATATCGTCGACGTACATGTCTCTTCTAGCACCGGAACGGCGAGAGGAAACTGATGTCCTTCATCTTCTTTAAGCTGCTGAATGGTACGAAGCGCTAATACGGAGCAAGCTGCTTGACCATATGTGATGGTTTTAAGTTCATATTCCTGAACTTCGTCTGCGGGACTGAAGCGCCAGAGAATATGCTGATACTTCCTGTCAGCTGGATGTATCAGTATTTGTCGATACATCTTAACTATATCAGCCGTGAAGACGTATCTGTGGCGTCGGAAGTTAAGAAGTATGGTGACTATGCTTTTCTGGAGTTTAGGACCTACTAGAAGCACCGAGTTTAGCGAACCGGAAGCTGTAGAAGCGGCAGCGTCGAAAACTACTCTTAACTTGATCCCTCTCCTTCACCCTTTACGACACAATGGTGTGGAATACATACGACACCTGGAGTTTGCGCAATCTCCATATGGCCAAGGTCGATATATTCCTGCAAAATTCATGGTACTTGACTCGAAGCAATGAATTCTCTCTAAACGACTTTCTAAATGCTGCAAGCGGCGCAGCGACATGCTCTAGTTCCCGTCATATACGGTCTCTCACTTTAAATGGAGGCGAACGACGTATCTACCATTAGGAAGTCGATAGTGAGTTCCGAAAGAGCTCTCACATTTCTCGTCAGCTGATCCTACAGACGACCTGCGGTGGTTCTTCAAGTTCCCAAAAGCGATGGAGTTCTTGCTGAAGTGGATCAGGCTGAGAGTAGCGTGAAACGTGAAACAGGAAAGTGATGAGATTTCAGCTCTGTCCTTCTCGACCAAGAACGCAGAAGCCAAAAACTGTACCAGAAGAGTAGGCCTAGAAGGTGAGATAGTCAGCATTACCAGTAAGTATCTCACTGAGAGGTCACAGCCTACCAAGAAATCAATAGGCCGTGGGACCCAAAATTCGGATCAGCAAGCGGGTAATCCCTATTTGATGCCAATGTCAGCAGTTGAATAAACCCTGGAAGCGGTGAGGTGATATTATCCACTACGACGGCAGAAGTCCTGAAGCGAGGACGGGGAGAATCAGCTGATGTCAAAGTACAAAGCGCTCGACCTTGACAGCCAGTGAAAGGAGTAGCTCCTATACCCCATATATCTGTTGATTGCGTATCACTTGTAGACCTAGAAGCTCAGCACACCTTCTAGTTATGAATGAGAGTGGCTCCGGAATCCAGAACTAAGCGAAAAGGCTGCGGTTGCACTCTTCCTTCGGAGTCTTCAAAAGTTACAAAGGGCTGTTCCAAAAGTACTTCTACCTGATCGAGGGAAGTAACTTGACAAGAGACACCACCTTTGCTCTCAAAAGATGTAGAAGGTTGCTCAGTATTCGACTGGTTCGTAGTAAGCGTTCCACTGGAGTCTGAAGACGTATGCGACGTCCCATGTAACATGCTATGATGCCTACCCTTACAGAATCTGCAACGCCATCTCGAAGAACAAGCATTCGTCTTATGTCCTGTCTGTAAACAGTTTCTACAACCTCTCCAGGATTGCAGGAGCTTCTGGCGATCGGCGACTGAAGCCATGGAGAAGGTTAAACAGTTAACAAGGAGATGCGAGTCCTTGCAAACTGGACAAACGATGTTTTCCGCGGGCTTGTCATTTTCGAAAGGACGAGATCGTTGATCAACATTGGATGGTCGCGAAGACGAAGACTTCCCATACCCAGCGTTGGCGAGGAGAGTTACCGGCTTGCTTGAAGATCCATTCTTCTGTTGTTGGTTCCTATAGTTCGAGGCGTTATAGCTGTTAGAGTTATTATAGCGATTCCCTTGAGAACTTGTTTGCTATTGGTTGTGAGCGACAATCCTAAAGCAAGTTCTGAAGCATTACAGCAAGATCTCAGATAAGTAATAAGTTCGTTGAAAGAAGGAAAATCCTTAGAATTTTGATGCTCGAAAGCTTCTTTTGTTTCAACGTCTAGCGATCGATAAGCTAAATAGAAAAATATAAACTCTTCACGATCAGCGATGGTTAACTTCTTGAAAGCAGCAACATTCTCCGATAACTGAGCAATAAGTTTGTTCAGAACCGCGGCGTTCGGTTTAACAGAGATGGGCTTCACACTTGTCAGTTGATCCAGATAAGCGGTGGCAAGGAGACGCTTATTATCGTAAGTATCTACGACGGCTTGCCAGGCGATGGAAAGTTTCCTTCAGTCACCGTTATCTGAGATATAACAGCTAGTGCAGGACCTCGTAAGCACTTCAAAAGATATTTAAATTTCTCTATATCATCCATGTTAGTGTTTATAACCATGCTGGTGAAAGTGTCCTTAAAATGCGGCCATTTTGTGCGATCTTCACCTCCATAAACAGGAAGGTCAAGTGGCGGCAGCTTAGGTTTTAAGACTGATTAAGAAAGGTTGTATTATGCATAGTTTGTTGAGCTCGCTCAGTTATCTGAATATAATATTTCGATTCATTAAAATATCTCTTAGCCTGTTTTCTTTGGTCGTGATCATTTTGAGTGGCCACAGCTGCATCCTGTGGGGTAAGCATATCACACAGATTGATGTATCTCTCTTCGTATTTATTGTAAACATCCTTGATACCTGAGTACATCCCTTTGAAGAGAGGTATTTGACTATCATCAGAACAGCCTTAAAACCTTGGTCTCTAATATCTCTAAGGTCAACACAAAGAGTTGCTAATTGACGTCTGACAGACACTTCCATGATGGTAAAGCGAAACAGCACAGAAGACAAGAAAACAGGTTACGGAGATTAAAAATATTAAATAAAATAAAATATACAATAGAAAACAAAAAGATAATAAGCAGGAAAGATATAAAACAGAAAAATAAAGAACCATGTGCGATGGTCTACGTAATAAGAGTTAAAGATGCGGAGATAAATACAGATGTAAGCAGCAACACGGCTATGCGATGACAATTTAGCTACACATGTTAATTCATCCCGCCCAGTAACAGCGAACTAAGTCCCAGGCAAGATCAGTGAGCGTACACCACCTACCGTGAACTAAAACCATAAAAAAATAAACTATATAAATAATAAAGAAAACCAAAAAGAATCCAATAAAAATCGAAATATAGTTCAAAGAATCCCTTGGCTGCAAAGGATAAATAATCCGGCTCGAAGGACCAAAATCAGGCCCATAGGGGCGTCACACCCTGGTATGGCAAACCTGAAGAGGCAAAACGAAGGACCAGCCCAACCTCAAAACTCAGGGCTAACTTAATCCTAAAATAAGGTAGCCAGACACAAAATTTAAGTTGAGCAAAAGCGATTTATTACATGCAAATAGAGCATACAAGAATGTTAATAGTTGTATTAAGAAGTTAAAGAAATAAGCATAAAATACGCAAAGGTTAATAAAATATAAGCTAAATGGCGGAGGTAAGCGATAGCATCTACCATGAAGCCCTGCTGGTATAATGACCAGTATAATAAATTGATATGAATAAATAAATATTAAAATAACGATAAAACAAACAAATAATAAATAATAAACAAGGCACATGCAAAATGGTATAAACTAATATAAATTAAACAAAACCAAGCATATACTAAAAGCACGTAAAACATAACCAAGCCCCAATGGGGGAGGGGTGCAATTAGCTTATACCTAATTAAAGCAATTCTAACTTAATCAAGCTCATACGATGAATTATTGTACATAAATTTGGTAATAATGAAATAATAAATAATCATTAAAATCGAACGGTAAACCTAAAATAAAACCTAAATGGTGGCATGCACAACCATAAAACACGTTATTTACGTGTTTTAAATCTAAGTTTGATAGCGCTATATTATACATGAAAATTAATGAAAATAATATAATAAATAAATAATTATGACTAGAAGTAGAAATCCTTATAATAGTTGTAAATTATTATTAGTGTAAATGTAAAGCGTGTATTTACGGCCCTTAAGCGAAGGTGATGAGTGAGATGGTGAGTGACGATGATTATATGCGATAACCAGTCCATAAACTGCACAACCTTATAAATGCAACGTCCCAGTTGTAGCGAAACTGTTCACTTAAGTGGTGTTACAGCGAAACAGCACTTAAACTAAATTAAATTAATTAAAACTTAATTAAAATTTGCATCACATGCACAAGCCGGCATTTTTGTCACTTACAAAAGATAACGAACTCTTTCGTCATATTTTCGATGGTGATAGCGAGTTACGTCATTTAATTAACAAAATTTAGATGATAATTAATGAGGTTCCATGCTGAAACACTGGTTTCAGCGATAATGATGAGCGATTTGAAGCAAGTTGTGTGAAACAGGTTGGTAACACTGTCGGAAGTTAGCGAAACCTTCCCGAAGGTTACTAGATGAGGTTATTGTTGTGTGATATCGAAGCAGCGTGATTCGATGTGAGCAGATTGTCTGTAGAATATCAATAAAATGAATAAATGTGCTGAGAATATGATGAACGATGGCTAAGATGTGCGGAAGAGAAGAAAAGCTGAATAAGGTGTAAAGTGTCTGTGTGTGTTTGTGTAAAACCTAAATTCTTGGATGTGCCAAGTCCAGGTAAAAATCACGACTTTATCTTAAAACTACATAAAAAACATAAATGAAACATAAAAGGGGTTCGTGTCCAAACATAAATATAATATAAAATATACATTGTTTTACATTGTTTATATTTGTTGTACATTTATAGTCTGGATAGATAACATTTTATTAAAATAAATACATGTTAGATATGAATTTACAAGATTCTGAAGATATTATAGTAGAGGGTTGTAATATAGAAGAAGTCGAAAAAATCGTATATCTCGGAAGATTGATAGAAATAAATGGTACGGAAAAAGAAATAATTCGTAGGATCAGCATGGCGTAGAGATCATATAATTAATTGAGAAGACTATTTGGATCGGAAGTGAATATGGAGAAGAAGAGAAAGCTTTGGGATAATGTCGTCAAACCTGTGCTACTTTATGGATGCGAAACATGGATTTTAACAAAACAAAGAACATAAACATCCTAAGAGTAGCCGTACGACGCATGGAACAAAGTATGTTAAAGATTAACAGAAAGGACTATAAGTCTAATGGATGGATAAGAAAGAACACGGGAATTGAGGACATCGGTAAGGTTGTAACAGAAAGGAAATGGAGGTGAGCAGGATATTTAATTAGAGTTACGGATGGAAGATGGAGTAGAAAGATATTGGGACTGGTATCCCATGGATTTAAAAAGGAGTTAGGTGGAAAAGAGCTGCTATGGAGAGGGAGGAGTAAAAAACAATGAGAATAGAATATATCCTAAAATACTTACCTCAAGATTAACTTAATAATTAAGTATCAATCACTTAAAAAATAAATAAAATAAAAATAAAAAAAAATAAAATATTGATTCTAAATATTTAATATTTAAATTATAATATTTAAATTAATCTCATAATACTTAATTTGTTATTTATTTATTGTAATTGTGTGTTATATATATATTAATTGCATGGAATGCATTATGTTACTGACTAGTCTGTGTAGTATATCATGTCAATGTGTTTGTGATGTTATTTAATTTGAATTATTTTTATATTTAAAATATAAATAAATAATAAATAATGTACTTTTTTTAGATATCATTATACAGAGATATATTAGGTATTATAGTTATGTTATTAGTTAAACATAGATATATTATTTTAGTGCATATATATCATGTAATATTAAATAATTATAATATATTTATTATATTATATTATATACAAAAAATAAATAAATAATAAATAAATAAAAAATAAAAAAAATAAATAAATAAAAAATTAAAAAAAAAATAAATGAAAAAATAAATAATTATGGGTTAGTTTTATTAATTAAAAGGAAAATAAATATGTATTTCTAATAAGTAATTTCTAAAAGAAAAATGAATAAATAAATAAATATACAATATGCACAAAATGTTTGTGTATGATTATGTGACATATTATAAAAGAACTTATTTTTAAGATTTAGAAATTAGTAAAATATTATAAAATATGAAAGTTTTATAAATAAGGAAACGTAATGTTACATAACATAATAACTTCAGTAAATAACATAGTAATTCAGTTGTTGAAACGTAATGTGTTTCCAAAACCTCATCTAAGGCTAATTTTGAAATTTGTTTTTATTATAAATATGTTTAAAAAAAATTGTAAATCTATAAATATGTTAATGATCAAATAAAAGGTTCATTCATCCATATGTTAGAGGTCAAAAGTGTTTTATTTAACATAAACAATGAATGGATATGGCTAGGAAGTTGTCATTTTATGTTTGGCACAACCACCGTTTCGTGTGTTTGCGAAACTAGAGTTTCTGTTAGGCAAATGATTGTTCCGTAAACTTGGCTTAAATAAGGCAACTTTATTTGTTGGCGGAAATTTATTTTTAATGTTACTTAAGTGCATTTAAAGTTGCAAGAATAGTCATATAAAATTTTAATGAGTATAAGTAAACATTTTAGGTTTAAAGAAGCTGACATTACGACGATAGAAAAACTCGAGATGAAACCAAACTACAGGTAAGTTAGACAGCGAATTACTACGAGAAACTTTTAATACTAAAATATGAACACCTGAGGCTTGGGAGGAAAGTTTGACTGCCTAGTTTCTAGTTACAATAATTAGACAAATTACAACAACAGATTAATAAAGAGGGACAATTTCTATAGCATTGATCAATAAAAACAATGTGAGTGATCTAGGGTATTAGTGGTCCAGGGTGTTAGTGATCTAGGGTATTGGTGGTACAGGGTGTTAGTGATCTAGGGTATTAGTGGTACAGGGTGTTAGTGATCTAGGGTATAGTGGTCTAGGGTGTGATTGATGCAGGGTATGAGTGATCTAGGGTATGAGTGATCCAGGGTATAAATAATTCAGGGCGTAAGTGTTCCCACGCCTAGTGTGTTCTTACGAACAACGTGTGCAAGGGCACGCGTTGTTTCTAGTTTTCACTAGACTATAAGAGTCATATAAGAAAATATGTATGAAAAAAGCATGAGAGGAACCATACAAATCCACGACTCTTCTGTCTAGATTAGATGAAATATACCGCCTACACTTGAAATTAAAAGGAGTAGAACACTATCTTAGAGAGCTGGCAAAAAGTGCCCAACGTGGCCTACTTGCCTGGTAGTTACCACCACTCCCCCCCCCCCCCCCATATTACTTCTACTGGCTCATACCAGGTAAAACTAACTCAAGTAAATAACTTCATTTATAAATCAAAATAAGCACATCAAAGTAGACAGCAACGATAAAAGAATAAATTACAAACAATTCCCATTACGGAGGAATAATATTAAATATTCTCTACGTTTCTCTCCGATACATGAATATAAAGATGCAACAAAAAAACAGTTCCATTTCTTATAAATATTTTACAGATACCCCTACCAGTGAAGTAGGACAACTATTTGGAAATCTCCTACGCTAAAATACACCAGGTCCAAATAAGAGAAATAAATTTCCTAAAAAACAGCATCAAGTATTTATTTTAAACTTTATGTTTTGAGCAAACTATCATTAGAAAACAAATAATATCATTATACAAACAACTTTTTCATAGAAAAACAACACACACACACACACACACACACACACACACATATATATATATATATATATATATATATATATATATATATATTATATATAATATATATATAATAATATGTTTGTATCATTATGAATATATTATGATTTACGTACGTATATGAATACATATAATTTCCATGAGTAGAAGTAAAAAGTGTCCTGCCGATTATAATATTTTGGGATGAATAAATACATTTTTGACACAAAAGTAGAGGAAAAGTTTTACCATGGAAATACGAGACTTGTTTACTGAAGGAAAGACTTGCCAAACTTTTGCCTTTCCTTGAAGGCAGCATTAATACGTATTAGTCCAAGACCCAGGCCTAAAAATTCGACTCATTTTTTACTACTTTAAACCAAATTATTCTGAAAATTACCTTAAATTATAAAGGAAAATCATAGTCTGCCTATACAGAGTGGAGTCTTACATATTGATTGCGCTCGCTCAAAATGGTATAAAAACGCACTAATTCCAGTTTCCTTGCAATAAGTGGCTCCCTGTAAGACGTGTACAAAACATGAAGATACCATTTATTAAAGCTGATAAATTTCCTATATAACGAGTGTTTTTCGTCAAAATCATATAAATACAACATAAGTTATGACACTTCTTAAATGGCCAACAAAAGCCACAAAAAGTCAATATTTTTCAAAAAAAAAATCGCTGATTTAAATTAAGCATTCTTTTTAAGTTTTTGAAAGAGCCGTAACTTTGGCTGTAGTCATCCGATTTTGATGATTAAACACTCGTTTTATAGGAAATTTTATCAGCTTTAAAAAACGATCTCTTTATGTTTTGCTCACGACCCACAGGGAACCACTTATTGCAAGAAAACTGGAATTAGTGCGATTTTATAAAAATTTTGAGCATGCGGAACCATATGAAAGGGCTCCACCACTCTGGTTAGGCAGACTATGCTTTTCCTTCATAATTAACGGTATGTTTTCAGAATAATTTGGGCTGAAGTAGTACAAAATGATGATAATGTGACAAAAATCCGTCAAAGTGCTTGCTTTGCAACCAATCCTTGCTTTTATAAGGGTGTCTCAGATTTTGACAAAATATTATTAATTTATATTTCTTGAAAGTTAAATAATTCAAATACAAGTTTTTTAAGAACCGAATTTTAGAGCACAGATTAAAAATATAACATATTATTCAAGAATTCAAGAGCTAGCGAAGCTAGCCTTTATGTGTTTGTTAACGGTAGCTTATTTAGAGCGTAGAGTAATAATATTTTAGGGCTCGCTTCCCTTGCTATTATTGGTTAGTTTATTAATACCTTATTAAGAGCATATAGATTATATATATTATATATCATATATATATATATATATATTATATATATATATATTATACTATTAATATGTAAATAATATATTTGGACTCTTCGCTGCCTGTATGAGTTCGTTAATTCCTATTTTTTTTTAGCATAAATTAAAATTATGGCGCGGAAGTACGCAATTTGGGCTAATTTTGCGCTTCTTGCTTGTCAATACAATTTTTGCTTAAGATTACAGCATATATTTAATAACCTGAGCAGTGGCATATCTTGTTATTTGAATTACAATTTTATACCTCACTTGATTTTTTCAAATAAATTTGGTGCAATTTAAAATTTGATGAAATAAACTTTTGAAACTTTTTATTCCAAGGATTTCAATGGCCCATAAAGAGCTATTATTGAGCATTTTTTGTGTTTTTAAGGCGACTCTTGATGGGTTAGTTAGGGGGTGGGCAACCACTTTTTAGTTGTTTTTAATATTTTTAAGGGGTGTGATGGACGCCATTTTAAAAAAACCAATGCATATTTATATTCCACTTATCAATACCTACAATTTGATACCCCACTTGATGTTCTTAAAAATATTTATTTTTTGCGATTGTGCGCATTCGCTCATATATCGACAAATACGCACGCCAGATAGTTGGCTATATTTTTCCTTTTGTTGGATAAAACAGTTACAAAAGAGTAACAAGTTTAAACTGCCTAGCTAACGTAGCAACGAAGGAGTGCAATCAGACAAACAGACGCAAGACAGAAAGTACAGGGGTTTCGAAAATTATCTTCCAACCTTAACAAGGATGAAACAATGTTCAACGGCTCGAGCTTAAGTTTTCTCAAAGCTGAAGGAGAAAAGGTTAGTTAATTCAAAATTATCAAAATAAAAGTTACCAAAAAACGTTTTAAATATTTTATTAAAAAAACTTAGAGCATGACTAAAGTTGCGAACCCACGGCATTCAGCCTCGAGTTGGGTGTTTAAATAGTCACGGCCATTCAGGTAAATACTGCCTAGAATTCTCTCCCAGAAACTTTTGTTAGGGTTTTCTTTAGGGCATCCACAACCCTCCTTTCTCTGGACATATTTAAATGTAAGAGCAAGAAATGTTTTAACTAAGTGGAGTTTTAGAACCTGAGATTATTATAATAATATATCTAAACACACAGTGGTGTTTTCATCAGAGAATAAAATTTTAGTAAAAAATTTATAGGGCACAATGTATATAAAAAGCTTTTAAATTTAACACTATGGGAAAACTATGGACAAAAATAATACAGAAGTGTTCATACCATTAAATAAACAATGTTACCAAATTATCAAATTTAAAATGATACATATGACGGAAGCTCACAGACGATTTGCTGGGTGCCAACACACAAATAACAAATTCATTCATAATTTAGTCAGTAAAGATCAAAATATGAATAATTTTGATAAAATGATCATATGAAATAAAACTCAAAACAGCCATGTCACTTGGAACTCAATTGCTACCGAATATTCCGGTACACTTGGCATATTTATTCAACAGGTTATTCAAAAGCACCGTCCATTCGGAAATCGGAAAGGCAGAGCATTATCCGTACTAATAATAAGTTCGGATTATCTCAATTTTAAAAATGTGAAAGCGCATTTCCAGTGTGAAATTCGTAAACAATTGAGTAACAAGTGGTTATGAATCATCAACACAGCATTTAAGCAAAATATAAATTGTAGAATAAAACTTGTAAGAAATTCGCCTGGCTTGAGAACCTTCAGGCTAGAATTTTCTGTATTTTTCAAAGGAAATGTGCTAAAACCTTTGAAGAGTCAATGTCTTAACTCGAGTTAATAGGTAGGAAATGCTTTAAAACAGATGTTAGCACAACTAAGCATTGACTAGCAAATAAATGCTGCATAGTAGTGCAAATAATGCTGTGCACTGCCAATATTGGAGGTATAGTTTAGCATAACCAATTCGATAAATATCCGCATTGCTTCTAAAAAATGCAGAAAATAGAGTAACGAGTAGTGTTTAATAATTTTTACACACAGTATTTGTACAAAAATGTACAAATACTCTTATTTTTCGTTGAGAGTATACACTACGACACTCTCAACGCATGTATTGTTCAGTTCAAGATTCAAAACAATTTATGACTATTACAGAACAATTAGTTCATTAAGTCATTCTAAAAATATTGAATTAACGAGTAACATTGCAAATTGTGATGTTTTATTCGTCTATGAGCTCTTGTAAAGAATGTCAGTGCCCTAGAATACAACAAAACTATAACAAGCAGTCCAAGAGCCGGACCTGAAAAAATGTGACTCATTTTGTACTACTTCAAACCAAATTTTTCTGAAAATATACCTTAAATTATGAAGAAAACATAGTCTGCCTATCCAGAGTGGAGCCTATCACATGATTGCGCATGCTCAACATTTTATAAAGTCGCACTAATTCAGTTTTACGGATAATTTTACCCTAAAAAATTTTCTTTTTATGTTTTGCAAACGACTCCCAGGGAACCACTTATTGCAAGAAAACTGGAATTTGTGCGATTTTCTAATATTTTGAGTGAGCGCATTCATATAAAGGGCTCCACTCTGGATAGGCAGACGATGGTTTTGCTTCATAATTTAAGGTATATTTTCAGAAAAATTTGGTTAGAAGTACAAAATAAGTCACATTTTTTAGGCTTGGCTTTTGGACTAAGGGTTCCATTAACAACATTGAAAATGCTGGATAGTTAATGTAAACAAACTAGTGACTTAAATAAACAAACTTTATAAATAAATGACTAAATATGTCAATAACTAGTAACAGCCAAAATGAGGCACTATATCACTTGCATATGCACGCACACTCCTGCCTCTATATCCGAAATAATCATACATAAAGTATACACACGTCATATACATATTCATTATTAAAACGGAAAAACATAGTATTAACACCATTGCCTACATACTACGTCGGCAAGAACTTGATTACAAGCCTATAACGGTTGTCACTTAACATATGACTCAGTTCAGAAACACCTACCAGTTGTTACCGGTTGCATTTAGGTAACCATTTGCTAGCATTTCATTTTGATAAAAGAACAATTTTTTTATTTAAAGTAAACTTGACAAATGTGTAATGCTCGAAATAAGCTTCTGTGTTATTATAGTACACTGACAAACTTCAATAACAATAAATAAAAAATAATAAAAACTATACATTTTACATCGCTACTAATGTATAAATACTTACAAAAGTAATAACACTACAAATTATAATAAAATTTAAATTATTCTTTCAAACTGTGACCTCATTTATTTTAATTTTTAAGAAATATGAACACACGAGAATATTTACGTAACTAGTAAACAAAAAATACGCTACGAGTCGCGAGCTACACAGACCCAAAGCTATCTGTACGGGTGCGGAACACTGACTGAGTTCTCACTGCAGCATTCTCTTCTCGTGCCCTATGATGCTGTCTAGAGAACAGATGTATAACTATCATCCCTACCTAAATACCAGAACCACAACTGCAAGTCATTATTTCACATTAAATAAGTTAGTTATTCACGGGAACCAGAGAACCATAATTAAACGTTATGATAACAAAGTTAATATTTCTAAATCGTACAATAAGCTCTTAACCAAACACAAAAAACTATTACTACGTATCCTTAGAGTGAGCGTGAATGGAGTCCATTATAAATAATGAAAGAAAAGAAGTTTTATTTTGTGGAGAGACTTCTTTTCTTTCATTATTTATATTACTACGTAGTTATTAATCGATATAAATATAATTAATTATAATTAATCGATTTTAATTATAATTAAAATTATAATTTTGCACAATTATTTTTTAAAACGCGCATCTAAACTAAACCAGCGTATCTCATCATTCTCATTATGTCAGTATTAATAATAAATATTAATATTAAAAAGTTTCTTTTTTGTGGACTTATAAAAAAATAAGTAATGACAAAAGTCGTTACACAAAAGTCGTATAATTTGTTATTACGTATTAATAAAAAAATATAGGACTTTTGTGTAACTAATCTGTTTTTATTTAATATTAATATTAATAAAATTCGATAATAAATTCTGATAAACTCAATTAATTAATGCTTATATAATTACACATGTAAAGCTAAGTTTATTAAAAACCTGACACAATGATACAAACATAGACGCCGTTCCTTGTGTGTTGCTGGTTGATAAGTATTATTTGTTGTTATTACAACACATTATTATACATATTATAACTACATAAGTTATAATGTCCCATGAAAACTTCTAGCAACAAAATCTGATATCTTGTACATACATTCCCATACATGCACTAACACATGCATAAGTTAATATATATATATATATATATATATATATATATATATATATATATATATATATATATATATATATATATATATATATATCAACAATATACAGAAATATAGCTGTGTGCCTATGAGATCAATGAGTCCCCCCTCCATCACCCCGATATGACCCCGAACTCATCAGACCCCTTCCAGGGATATTTCTTGTACTCGGTAATATTTAAAAACCGTCGTATCGTCTTCGCACCAGTTTCAATTGATTCATCTCCCCAATAAGAACCTTTTTCGTTACGAAAAATAAAAACCTGGAACTGTAACGATTTTTTGAAAAATTGTCTGAGACAGCAAACTGGGTTAGTGACGTCGTGACAACCTGGTTTTCAATAAGGTTTGATTCCTCCCCAAGGTTAATTTTAATTAATAAAAATATTATTCCGTTCGAGAGATAGAATTTTTAAAAGTACGTGTCAAGAACTACATACATACTTGACGAAGCATAATTATACATATACATACATAAACAATATATATCTATATCTATATCTAGTATATATATATATATATATATATAATATATAATATATATATTAATATATATATATATATATATATATATATATAATATGAGTGTGTGTATATTTCTTATAATTACCTCCCCCACTCCCCCCTCCATGAGCCCAACCTTATTTATTCTTTATAAATTCCCATAACATTCTAACATAATATTCTAGGCTCGTTTCGCTCGCCTTTAAGAGTGTGTTTTTTAGTGGCTTATTTAGAGCATATTTATATATATATATATATATATATATATATATATATATATATATATATATAATATATAATATATATATATATATATATATATATATATATATATATATACAGGGTGTTTCATATAAAGTGTCCACCAGAAAAGGAGGTGATAGTACTCCTCAAAAGGAACAAAAAATGTCCTATAATATAAACCCCGATCTCCAACCATTTTCCCACAAGGTCAAATTTAATATTTCAAAAAAATATTTGACCTCGCATCATAAAATTGTTAATAGGGATTTAACTATTCAAGCTAGAAAGGCGAAATTGGTATCATTAGAAAGCTGAGCAAATTTCCTAAAGGACAAACTACTAACTATGTCAAATATTGAACTACTCCCCAAAATTTTGCATGAAACATGATTTTTTTAAAAAAATGAATTTTATGGAATTTTGTAGTAGGGCATTAGAGGAAGTAAGAGATGAGCAAAAGTTCAGCCAAGAACGGAAAAAAACTTCTCTTATGATTGCCTTTAAGAAAAATTAAATAATTTTATACATTCAATAGTCAAAATTTTAAGCCATTCTTCCTAGAAGTTGCAAAAACTGATATTTTTTTGGCATTTTTGCATATGTATACAATGGTACATAAAATAATTAAAAATCTCAAAAGCAAAGGAAAAGAGTGGTTTTAGAGAAAAATGTGTAAGAATAAAATAGGTTTATTTTGCCTTCTTGAGTCTAAAAATCGTATTGTTAAATTATTTTCGAAAATAAAATATTTTATTAAAATAACACATTATTTTCCACTTTTATACGACAAAAATGATCAGGTTTTGCAACTTCTAGCAACAATAGCTTACATTTTTGACTATTGAATGTATAAAAATATTTACATTTTCTTAAAGGTCAGTCATAAGAGAAGTTTTTTCCGTTCTTGGCTGAACTTTAGCTCATCTCTTACTTCCTCTAATCCCCTACTACAAAAATTCCATAAAATTCATTTTTTTTTAAAAAATCATGTTTCATGCAAAATTTTGGGGAGTAGTTCCAAAATATTTGACATAGTTAGTAGTTTGTCCTTTAGGAAATTTACTCAGCTTTCTAATGATACCAATTTCGCCTTTCTAGCTTGAATAGTTAAATCCCTATTAACAATTTTATGATGCGAGGTCAAATATTTTTTTGAAATATTAAATTTGACCTTGTGGGAAAATGGTTGGAGATCGGGGTTATATTATAGGACATTTTTTGTTCCTTTTGAGGAGTACTATCACCTCCTTTTCTGGTGGACACTTTATATGAAACACCCTGTATATATATATATATATATATATATATATATATATATATATATATATATATATATATAATATATATATATATATATATACATATGTGTGTGTGTGTGTGTGTGTGTGCGTGTGTGTATAATAGATAAATACGATATTTCGATATTGATAATTCAATATATTGATATATTGGATTTTATCTACATTTCAGAGGTCGAGATAAAAACCATTTACCTCATTAAGTAAATAAAAATTAATTAAACCTGTATCAAAAAGTAGAACCAGCTACATTTCTCACCTGAAATCACAAAGACAAAGGTAAATTAAAACTTAAACACACTATGGTTAAGAATTAAGTGAATTGAGAATAAGAGGTTGGAATTGCAACACTTCCCCTCTTAACAACTAAATGGTCACCATATGATTAATGGTCAAATTCTATATTAATATGATGTTATGCCACTTCTTTAGTTTATGTGACCCTATTTTTCTTTGGATCTATTTACTATTTAATTGTATGCATTGTGTCAATTTATTAATGGCGAATTATAAGTATTAATAGAAGGGATTATCTAATATAAAGAAGTGACAAGTTTAATACATATATAAGAAATTATTTATTTATATAATGTTGTGAATTATTTGTTATTTGTACAAAACATTAGTGGAGTTCTTACAGGACACTGCAGACTCAACAGACATTTAAATCTAATGGGTCTAGTGAATTGCCCACTTTGCAGATTTTGTAACGAAGAAGATGAAACTCCATCTTGGGTCATGTCATGCTCTTAACACACTTAGTTGTCTGAATTTCAACTTATTTCCCATTTCTCCTGACCAGTTAAAGAAAATAGATATTGAGAAGTTAATAAGATTCTGTCGCTCTTCTTAAATTTTTAAGCTAATAGGGGAAACACAATAAGGGACTCTAATATATCATATCTATCAATTATTCACAATATACATTATCTTATTACAGTTATCTTAATATTATCCTATCTTATTATTTTCAAATATTTTATTTAGTATTTCTTTTTTTATTATAATAATTTTATTTAATGTCCTGTCCGGAATAGGTAAAATGGACCCACATCAGAGGGGGTCAAAGTGGTTTAGAATTATTTCCACCGGAAAAATTAAAAAAAAAATAAAAGATGAAACTTTGCTAAAACAAAGAAGAATATAATAAAAGGAATGTATATAAAGACAAGTATCAAGTGATTTATACAGCACAGCCAACTATATCACTTACAGACTAAAACGACATGCGAGCAGTTTTGCCACTACAACACTATAAAACACATGTTACGGAGAACTCTTAACTTTCCAAGCATTGGTAACATATGTTCCACACTCTTAATCATTGTCACATGAAAACGTTTATGTTTAGCTTTACGATATAGCGAAAATACAGCTCTCTCCAGTAACACCAACAACATAGAGATTTATTGAGGCAAAAGCGTATCAACGTAAAAGACATAAATATAAAGACTCGGATTAAATTGAAATTGAAGCGTACATTTATTGTAGAGCAATGACGTAGTTTAAATACATGTAAATAAACAGATATGTATGCTGGATATGACAATATGCAATTAAAAACTGACTGGTAGCAGAACTAAGACATCCAACCCACAAATTCAGGCTTTAGAGTGCTGTGTGCTGCAATAGGTTAAACATCCCCCGACGCGCTAATAGCAGAATACAAGACACGATTTAAAGAAATTACTCAATATTAATATTTAATAAAAACATATTAGTTACACAAAAGTCCTTTATTTTTTAATATATAATAATAACTAAGCTTTCGACTAAAAAGGAGTCATCATCAGAGTTTAACAAATATAAAATGAAAATACAATATTATATTATGATAATGTCCCCAATATTATATAGGTGAGACAAAACAGTATCTAAAGAAAAGACTGACCCAACATAAATATGACTGCAAAAAAGATAAAAATAATACTGTACTTTCTAACCACACACATAATACAAGACACAGTTTTGATTTTGACAATACCCGAATTCTACAAAATGAACCTAATTGGCAAAAAAGGAAAGTTAAAGAAATGATAAATATAGTCAAATTTGATAACAATGTTAATTTTTAAAAAGATGTAGAAAAATTAAGCTCTTACTCAAATTTAATAAGGAACTCTTAAATCTTGAAATTCTTAATTTAGTTTGAAATATTGTTTTTCAACTAAAATTATTGGTAACACTGATTTTTTTTTTAAATTCTTCACTGTAACAGTTTTTAACGGTTTTTTAAACACAGCTTACCAAACCATACCAAGGTGCAATATGAAGTAGTCTGTAAAATTGTATTTTCATTTTATATTTGTTAAACTGTGATGATGACTAATTTTTAGTCGAAAGCTTAGTTATTATAAAATAATAATATATTAAAAAATAAAGGACTTTTGTGTAACTAATCTGTTTTTATTAATATATTGTTTTATAAGTCCACAAATAAGAAACTTTTTAATAATTAATATTTAAATAATTTAGCAGTCAGAATATAAACTTTCCATGCGAATATAAAAGCGGCCAAGAGGCAACAGGTGAGTATTTTGTGGCAAATAAGACTATAAGGTCGCAAATTTGCCATTTCGATCCAAAGGATTCCAATATACCTGCTGTACATAGATGAGGCAAAAAATTGAACGATCGTAAATGAGATGCTTTAATTAAGAAGCTTGGGACGGCTTGTATGTTAGTATGTGTATGTATTTGTACGTGTCACGATAACTGCCGTAAAAATAAACCGATTTCAAAGAAACTTGGTATAAATGTAGTAATAATTAGTCTCCAGAGCTGAATAGTTTTTTGTTAAAGTATGTTAAAATGGCAGCCAATACAGCGGACTATTTAAATAAACAATTCCGGCGCAGTGGTCCGCATGTCGGTAAAATTTCCTATGGAATGCGTGTGCGAAAGAAGCCACGAATGAACATATTTAAATCGTGAACCATTTTGGATAACCATTCTATTTAAGTGTAGCTAGTTCAAAGTAATATACCACCTTAAGTCTCGCTTAATCATGACATCAAAGCGAAGCGAGTAAAAAATTGCGATGAATAATACCGAGGGGCCTCGTACCAAATTTTATGTCATAATAAACAATTAAGTTCGTTTCAATGTAAAAATTTCAAAATAATATTTTATTTTCTTCTAAAATTAATTTATTAAACTTGATAAAATTAATCAGATTTATACAAACAAAAGTTAAAATAAGAATAAAATAAAAGAGGCAAACAAAGAGAATAAATTGACTCGACAAAGCAATTGGAAAACTACAACGGCTCCACAATGAAAAGTAATTAAAAGAAAAATTATACTACTTCTAGCGAATTTTCTTTGAACAAAAATCGCCAATGCGATGGCTCGTGTCGTGGAGGCCGGGAGAGACTCCAATATCCGTTTAATGGTCCTCAACTACGAAAAATACGTTTAGTAAAACTTTATATATATATATATATATATATATATATATATATATATTATAATATATATATATATATATATTTATATATATATATATATATGTATTTCTAGCAAATTTTTGAGACTAGCATTTTTAAATCAAATTCAGTACAAAAGTCAACCTTGGGTAGGACACGAACCCTATTAAAACCAGGTTGCTGTGACGTCTTTAACTGAGTCGGAATTTTCAACAAAAAAAAAAAATCGGTAAATCTTAAGGTTAATTTTTTTCGCTAAAAATTAATGGTTATATGTATGTATTTTTTGGTCCTGAATTTAATAAACCCGGTACGGAGTCGATACGATCATTTTAAGTGACTAAAAAGTCAAAGAACCCTGGAAAATAACAGTAAAACAAAATAACGGTTAATAAAAAATAATTTGGGAGTAGGGTATTTTTATGTTTAATCTGTTTTTTAATTTGCGAATAGGGTGTCGTTATCTATGTTTTTAAGGGTGCAAAATAGAACAAAAGCGGTCCGAAGTCAATACGACTACCTTAAATGACCAAAGAATAGATAAAACGGTGGTAAATTTCTGGGTACCCTAAAATATGGTCGATAAACAACACATGTCGAGTAGGCTGTCGTTTTCGGTGATTTGGGGGGCTAAATGCGATAAAACCAGTCCGGAGTCGGTAAGACTACCTAAAAATAGGGTTACCAAGTTCGATTATTTAACCTTGGTACCGGCCCTAGCGGTTTATCGTCTAATTTACAGTATTAAAGTTTTTAACTTGAATACTGGTTTTTTAACTAAAATAATTCTGGTCCGCAAGCTGAGCGAATTTTCTGTGAAATTCGCGATTTCTTGCTTATCAATCCAATTTTTGCGCAGAAGCGTCTCAACTTTTTTTAATGGCTTAGTTTTTACAACCTGGGTTTTTAATGGCTGTGCATAATTCTGTGCTGTGTTGTGTACAATGTATGGGATGAATATGCGCATTTTCTTTGAAAAATTAAATAACAAGATGTAACGCTACTGCTTAGTTTTTTAAACTTAAGCAAAAATGTTATTTATGCGTAGAAAAGGGGGCATTTCAAAGGAAATTCGCCCAGCTTGCGGACCTCCGCTTCAAAATTTTCTTTTATTCACTGAATTTATCAAAAGATGAGACAAATGAGATTACACGATAAGAAAAGAAAAGTTTTAAACAAAGGTATTTGTAATCAGTAAAGTATAATAAAGTCATAAAGAATTAAACCTAAGTTTTTTGTCAATTTGAGAAAATCGGGATCGGGGTACCACGGAAATTTTTCTTATTATATCAGATTCACTACGCTCATCCTATCTGCATCGGATTCGCTTAGCTCGTCCTCAGAATATACAATTCGCCAAATATGTACTGCAACATATCTTCGGACTCGCTCCTCATATATTAAATGCATCCGTTTCATTCTCAGCGGTCACCCATCCAGGCACTAACCACGCTCAATGATGCTTAACTTTAATGATCCAAAAAGTCATGGATATACTTATCGTTTTGCAACGAAACTTTTTTTAAAAAACGTACTCATACGTCATATAATACAAATATGAGTTAGTCTTATACATGGCTACATGCCTGCCAAATTTTAATCGGATCGCATTTTTTTCGCGTTTAGGATTTTTCGAAATTTTTGCTAGATCATTATTACGGGTTCATGATTCCTAAAAAATAGTTCCCTGGTAGCACAACTAGACGTAAAGATGTTTGTGACAAGTTTCAAGTTCCAAACACAAATACACTAGGCGAGATACATGATATGAGACGTACACACAAAAACATTGTAATAACCACTCAGCTCTAAAAGAACACCTGATACGGATAATTCAGGTGAAATCTAAAAGAACACCTGATTCAGATAATTCAGGTGAGATCACTAAAAGAACACCTGATACGGATAATTCAGGTGAAATCTCTAAAAGAACACCTGATTCAGATAATTCAGGTGAGATCACTAAAAGAACACCTAATACGGATAATTCAGATGAGATCACTAAAAGAACACCTGATACGGATAATTCAGGTGAAATCTCTAAAAAAACACCTGATTCAGATAATTCAGGTGAGATCACTAAAAGAACACCTGATACGGATAATTTAGGTGAAATCTCTAAAAGAACACCTGATTCAGATAATTCAGGTGAGATCACTGAAAGAACACCTGATACAGATAATTCAGGTGAAATCTCTAAAAAAACACCTGATAAGTGGATGATATTTCAAGTGAAATCTCTAAAAGAACACCTGATTCACAGGTGAATCACTAAGAACACCTGATACGGATAATTCAAGTGAAATCTCTAAAAGAACACCTGATTCAGATAATTCAGGTGAGATCACTAAAAGAACACCTGATACGGATAATTCAGGTGAAATCTCTAGAAAAACACCTGATACGGATAATTCAGGTGAAATCTCTAAAAGAACACCTGATTCAGATAACAGGTGAGATCACTAAAAGAACACCTGATACGGATAATTCAGGTGAAATCTCTAGAAAAACACCTGATACGGATAATTCAAGTGAATCTCTAGAAATGATACGGTGAAAGAAACACCTGATTCAGATAATTCAGGTGAGATCCTAAAAGAACACCTGATACGGATAATTCAGGTGAAATCTCTAAAAGAACACCTGATTCAGATAATTCAGGTGAAATCTCTAAAGAACACCTGATACGGATAATTCAGGAGAGATAAAATTCAGGTGAAAACCTGATACGGATAATTCAGGAGAAATCTCTAAGAGAACACCCGATACGGATAATTCAGGTGAAATCTCTAAAAGAACACCTGATACGGATAATTCAGGTGAAATCTCTAGAAAAACACCTGATACGGATAATTCAGGTGAAATCTCTAAAAGAACACCTGATACGGATAATTCAGATGAAATCATTAAAAGAACACCTGATACAGATAATTCAGGTGAAATCTCTAAAAGAACACCTGATACGGATAATTCAAGTGAAATCTCTAGAAAAACACCTGATACGGATAATTCAGGTGAAATCTCTAAAAGAACACCTGATTCAGATAATTCAGGTGAGATCACTAAAAGAACACCTGATACGGATAATTCAGGTGAAATCTCTAGAAAAACACCTGATACGGATAATTCAAGTGAAATCTCTAGAAAAACACCTGATACGGATAATTCAAGTGAAATCTCTAAAAGAACACCTTATTCAGATAATTCAGGCGAAATCACTAAAAAACACCTGATACGGATAATTCAGTTGAAATCTCTAAAAGACACCTGATTCAGATAATTCAGGTGAAATCACTAAAAGAACACCTGATACAGATAATTCAGGTGAAATCTCTAAGAGAACACCCGATACGGATAATTCAGGTGAAATCTCTAAAAGAACACCTGATACGGATAATTCAGGTGAAATCTCTAGAAAAACACCTGATACGGATAATTCAGGTGAAATTTCTAAGAGAACACCCGATACGGATAATTCAGGTGAAATCTCTAAAAGAACACCTGATACGGATAATTCAGGTGAAATCTCTAGAAAAACACCTGATACGGATAATTCAGGTGAAATCTCTAAAAGAACACCTGATACGGATAATTCAGATGAATTCATTAAAAGAACACCTGATACAGATAATTCAGGTGAAATCTCTAAAAGAACACCTGATACGGATAATTCAAGTGAAATCTCTAAGAGAACACCCGATACGGATAATTCAGTTGAAATCGCTAGAAGAGATTTAAAACTATAAGAGATCTTTATCTCTAAGAGATCCAATTCAGTTGATTCAGTTGAAATCGCTAGAAGAGATTTAAAACTATAAGAGATCTTTATCTCTAAGAGATTCAATACTTAAAAGTAATAATAATAATAATAAAATAAATAGTACGGTACGGTCTGTCTCGATAATTAGAACCTTCTTCACATCGAATTATATCTAAAATTATAAGGTGATATTATACACTTGTATAGAATTTCAACTGAATTGGACCATTTTTTATTTTTTTAAAAAAACATACACAAGTCATTCATTAAAAATTGAACTATTGCTGATAATGAGATTAAACTTGGCACATATATTAGTCTAATACATAGTCACATGAGTGCCAAATTTCAATCCGATCGGATAATTCTTCCGCGTTTTATGGTTTTTCAAAATTTTCGCTGAGTCATTATTCCGGGTTAATGGCGTTATAAAAAATTATTTTCCGAATAGCACAACTACAGCGGTAGACTGATTTTTGTACAAAGTTTCAAAAAGCGAAGCGAGTTCGAAGTAGGGAGGACGAGTGCAGAGAATCTGATGTGGTGATAAAAGTTGAGAGGTACCCCATACCCGATTTTTCATTTTTAAGTTGTATGTAAACCCCACATTCAATTTACACCGGATGAAAAAGCGGGATCTATACAAAAGTACTGAAAGAAGATTACAAATCAATTAAAAAGCCTTTGAGTTTACTTTTAGGCTTTAGGCCATTAGAAACTTCCGATTCGTCCAGGATTTGATAAACAAGTGCAAAGAAAAAAAAAAGTGTGAAACACTGATTGCACTGCTAAACCAGCAAATAAAAGCGAAATCTCTTGAAAAGTGTTGAATACAAATAAAACCAAGAGAATGGACAGAACAAACTACAGAATCAATGCTACCGCCGTCGCACTGCAATCTGCATTTTAGCCTAAACATGTGTGTTAGCGGAACAGAAATCAGGGTATGGTACACACTAAGCTAATCTTTAGTTTGCTGTAGCTAGTTATATTTATTGAACCAACGTCAGTGAGCGAACGAACCGAGTTTCATCTTTCATATTAAATAAAAGTTTTATCAATCTAGCACTTGTTAGTAAAGTGAGCATTTTTCCTATACCTTTATTTTTAAGTAAATAATGAAATAATAATAATAATGTATTACTAATATAATCAATATGTAATATACAATAACAATATATATAATAAATATATACACAATCATACACACATATATACATATACATATAATGTACATAATACTACATAATATAATAATACGTATTATAATATAAAATATATAATAATACATAACATAAATAATAATAAAATATATAACATTTACATACTTAATATAATATAATAACATATAATATATATATATATATATATATATATATATTATATATATATAATATATATATATAATACATAACATAAAATAATAATATAATATATAACACTTATATACATAATATAATATAATATAAAACATACAATAATAATAATTTTTCCTATATTTGTGTTAATATTTATAGCCCTCCAGTGAAAGATACCTTTATTCAATAGGCCGGTCTCAAACCTGCCTATATTATCTAAAAGTTTTGAAAAAGCGATGTATAGTCGTTTAATCAATTTTTTAATAAATTTAATGTTATAGTAGCAGAACAACACTGGTTTCCCAAGGCTATGACAGCCTTGGGAGAATTAGCAAGTAATTTATACAACAACTTAGACAATATAGGCAAAATTTTAGCACTACTCGTTGATCTATCCAAGGTATTCGACCTGGTAGATCATCGAATACTGCTTAAATAAAAGAGATTGGGCATTGAGGGAACAGCGTGGGATTTGGTAAAATTTTACCTAGATAACAGGACTCAATTCACCTTAGTAAAAGGTAAAAGAGTCAATATAAGATCTGAAAATCAAAAGTTAATTAGAAGAGTACCCCAAGGTTCAATTTTGGGGCCTCTTTGCTTTAATTTATATAAACAATCTACCGAGAATTTGAAAAGCGGACTCTACAATTTTATACGCGGATGACGTCACTATGGTGTTCGTAGGAAAAAAATGAGGATTTGGAGATGATAACGAAAGAGGCCTTGATACTGCAAGCTAAGACTGTACTACTTCAAACCAAATTTTTCTGAAAATATACATTAAAAAGGAAAAGCATAGTCTGGCTATCCAGAGTGGAGCCTTTCATATTGCGCATGCTCAAAATTTTATAAAATTACACTTCTTCCAGTTTCCTTGCAATAAGTGGCTCCCTGTAAGTCGTGTGCAAAACATGAAGAGACCATTTATTAAAGCTGATAAACTTTCCTATAAAACGATTATCCTCTTGTCAAAATCAGATAAATACAACTAAAATTATGATACTTTTGAAATGGCCCAAAAATAAAAAAAAACAATCTTTTTTCAAAGAAATTCGCTGACTTTGCATAGATTAACCATTTTTTGGTGTTTTTGAAAGAGCCATACCTTTGGTTGTAGTCATCTGAATTTGATGATCTGACTCGTTTAATAGGAAATTATATCAGCTTTAAGAAATGATCTTATCATGTTTTGCACACGATTTACAGGGAGCCACTTATTGCAATAAAAGTGACATAAGTGCGATTTTAAAAATTTTGAGCATGCGCAAATATATGAAAGGCTCCACTCTGAATAGAGCAGACTACGCTTTTCCTTTTTAAGGTATGTGTTCAGAAAAATTTGGTTTAAAGTAGTACAAAATGAGAGACATTTTTTAGGCCTGGTTCTTCAACTATTATAATGTGAGCAATGGCATTACTACTTGTTACACAATTTTCCTGACTTTGTAAAGGAAATGCGCTAAAAGATTTTTAAAATTAGCATGAACCGAGCTTCATATAAGTTGCATTATATAACTAGTAAAAATAAATGCACATGCGCATTTCGTTTAAAAGCAAGAACCCTCAGCCCCTTGGCTACTTAACAACGCATGGTGAGCAACACAACTGGTGTTGTTCAACAACACCAGACCCTGAAGAAATCCAAACAAAGTAGAACAAAACGTTTCGGTTAATTTCTTAAATCTAACTATTTTAAAAACAATAACAAACATAACTTTAAAGTTTATCGTAAAGCAACGTACTTAACCATAACAGTACATAACTCGTCAAACTCGAATAGAAAACATAAAAGGTTGTTTCCGTAGGGGGCTATTCCAAATAAGAAGCAAGGCTTTAAATAGATATTATTTTTATAATTATTTTGTATGGATTATAGGCAAATAAATGCATAAAAAACAATTTATACGAATCAATTGTACTAGCTTTCCATTTCGAAGAAACGAGTCTGGATAAAGAGAGACGAAAACAGACGAAGGTAAAAGCGCAACAAAAAACTTTAAAAAAAGTCCAACAAAAAATATATCAAAAGTTTCAAGGGGAGAAGAAGTGAAGAAATTTCTAGCTGGCTGAAATCCAATCACCTAATCAACTCCAGTTTTCTAACCATCGATTTTCCCGCGTGAAAACTACTTACCAACCTTAATCGAAGAAATTACACCAACAACAAAGTGCTATGACAAGACTTCTCATTTTTAGGTAAGGAAAGAATAGCTATAGGCTCAGGGACGAAAAGTTTCCAGGCTAATGTCATATAATGATGTTGAAGAGTAACAAACTGCGTGTTTCTGCAACTTACCAAAATACACATAACTGGGCTAACAAAATAATATTGACTTAAAAATTCTGGCGCAGAGGCCAGCAAACCGGGCGAATTGTCTACAGGAAAGCACGCGTTTCAGCTTTTCCACTCATCAATCAAATGTTTGCTCAAGTTTTCTGTATAATTGACACAATATAATTGTATGAGAGTACAATTGTACGAGAGACACCTAGTAAATGTAGCAAGCAAAATGCGAAGCTACATCTGGCAAATGTTGTAAAAAACACAGAGTGGAACATGACATTCTGTCGAGCCATCGATGATGAAGAATGTCGAATAATGAAACAGTTCCCAGATGTATTTTGTTGCCAAAATATATATTAAACTATTGCATTTTGTTTAATACATTTCCTAGGTGTCTCTCGCACAATTCTATTGTGTCAACTATTCATGTTTTGCAAAACAACGGTAGCATCAAATGATATATGTTTTGCTTGCCATGCATGATGGCGGTAAGAGAGCACCGCTCGTCTCTGGTAAATACTTCACACATTATATTCTTCAGAATTAATTGAAGGTGAGAGTGAGTTCAGGCTCTGTAAGCGCTCTGATGAGTTAGACGTAACGAAACAGAGTGGGGCATGACATTATGTCGAGCCATCGATGATGACGAATGTCGAATGATGAAACAGTTCCCAGATGTATTTTGTTGCCAAAATATATATTAAACTATTGCATTTTGTTTAATACATTTCCTAGGTGTCTCTCGCACAATTCTATTGTGTCAACTATTCATGTTTTGCAAAACAACGGTAGCATCAAATGATACATGTTTTGCTTGCCATGCATGTTGGCGGTAAGAGAGCACCGCTCGTCTCTGGTAAATACTTCACACATTATATTCTTCAGAATTAATTGAAGGTGAGAGTGAGTTCAGGCTCTGTAAGCGCTCTGATGAGTTAGACGTAACGAAACAGAGTGGGGCATGACATTATGTCGAGCCATCGATGATGACGAATGTCGAATGATGGAACCACCAACCAAATTTTCCCACCATTGAGTCGACAGTCTTACTGTTTAAGTATCTATAGTCTCTGGTTAAAGTTAAAAACAACCCATAAATTATGTTATATCATAAAGGGTATGAAATGAGGCTGTTTTTAAGATATTTAGGTTTTAACTATGAGTGGACAAATATCGAAGATTTTGGCATTTAAAAGTTTTTACATTTTTAGTACTAATAAAAAAATTATTTTTAAATGCAAATAAATAAAAGTTAATTGTGATGATTGCGACATAAAGTATACCATTTTAAAAGGGAATTTAATGTCATTTAAAATAGTGAAAATCGCATCTCTTTAGCTTTAGTACTTTTCAAGTTGTAGATCGTTTTTGAGAATTAGACAGTAAAGTATCGAATAATTCGATATATCGATTTATCTAGAGAACTATTGAGAATGTCGAATGATGAAACAGTTCTCAGATGTATTTTGTGGCCAAAATATACATCAAACCATTGCATGTATATCAACGGTCACGTATGTAAATGACTATGTATATTAGTCATTTTTTGTTCATCCTGGTCCATAGAATCAAGATTTTTATTTTGTCCCATTAAGATTATGTCACCCTGTATACTACACTTATAAATGTATAAATATATTCAGATATATGTCAAAGAAATGGTGTAACCGGGGTAAGATAAGAATAAGCTAAATAAAATAATATGAAAACAAAATATTTTAGCCAGAGAAGCTAAAGGAAACTTGAGATAGAAAGCCCCACAGGCAAATCCTGCCGATAAAACTAAAATGTCAACACTTATTTTATCGATGACAATATTTGAATGGAGTTTGTCACTCCAAGGAGTTTGCAGTAGAGAGTCTATGTTTAGTTCGTGTAAGTAAATATCAAGAAAATATGCATGGTTCTACACATAAATATATTTAACTAAACCACAACATGTAATTCTGCCGGAGATCTCCGCACGCACCGGACCAAATTTCTTTGAAATGCAAGGTTTTAGCGAATTTCCTTTAGGAATAAAATTCGCAGATGGGATAGACGTTATATATATATATATAATATATATAAATATATATATATATATATATATATATATATATATATATATATATATATATATACTATATATATATATATATATATATATATATATATACATATATATTATATATATCTATATATATATATATATATATAATACATATATACATATATACAGGGTGGTCCAGCTAGAGAAGGACAAAGACCTTTTCTCGGAAACTATAACAGCTAGAAGGATGCGGTTTTCGGCGTTGGATTCAATGTAATAGTGAGCAGACGAGAAAAATCCGTTTTCGGGCGCGCTTCGCGCCTGTCATAGAGATGTTAATGCTAACTTTTTTAATTTTATAGTTAGGTATAGGAAAGTTTTTTTTGTTCTTTAAAGAATGAAAATAAGGAAGATTAGTGGAGATGCATCAAAATCGGACAATTTTTCACCCGAGCTATGATGAAAAAACTTTTTTTTTAAATTTAGTTCACTTCGGCGCCATTTTGGATGATGTTGCATTTAAATAAAATTTTATTATATGGACATATTTTTAAAACTAGAAACATTGCTTTGATAAAAGAATGTCAAAGTTTTAATTCTAAACCTTAGTTTTAGGGTGTAAAATAGTCGTTAAACATAACAAAACAAAAAAAAAATATGGTTTTTCTAAGATACCATAAAAAGTAAGATAGGGAGCTATAGTTTTTATGGTTTGTACAGTTAGCCACATAAAAGCAACAAAATGAGTCCAATTTTACACAAATTCGCTTCACATTTTCAAAAGTTAACTAATAAATCTCTTAAAATTTGCCAAAAATGAAATAATTTTATAGTTTACCACCTATTGTTGATATTAATGGAACTGCAACGTCATCATACCTTGTGGATCTTATTGCAGCTTGTATAAGGATTCCAGAACGCCAAAAACACTTATTTTTGGTCATTGTTGTGGAGAAATACGATTACGGTGAGTTTTCGTCATCGAGAATGCAGATTAGAGGTACCTTGCAAAACAAAGTAAAATCTCATAAACGTTAATAAAAAATGATTGATGAAACTACTTCGTTTCTAGGGGTAAGGACCATAATAGCAAATCACACAACTAGACTGTAAAGTGATATTTACTGCTGCGGAATTTGTTTATTAACGACAATAACCAGCCAATTTTATTTCCGGAGCTATAAATCATCATTATTTATGCTATTACTTTTATTATTAGTCGATTTTTGTATGAATAATTTAATTTTAACTTCGTTAAAAGAAATTAAAACACAAGATTTTAATTAGCATATCACACGGCTCAATTAGGTGGCCATCAGGGTCACCAGACTTGACCCCACGCGATTTTAAATAGCATATCACACAACTGGACTGTAGTGATATTTCACTGCTGCGGAAATGAAAATTGTCGTTAATAAACAAATTTCCGCAGCAGTAAAATATCACTTTACAGTCTAGTTGTGTGATTTGCTATTTATTGGTCCTTCACCCCTATAAACGAAGTAGTTATCATCAAAATCAATTTTTTATTAACGTTTATGAAGGATTTTACTTGGTTTTTGCAAGGTACCTCTAATCTGCATTCTACGATTGACGAAAATCACCGTAATCGTAATTTCTCCACAACCAATGACCAAAAATAAGTGTTTTTGGGCGTTCTGGAATCCTTATACACGCTGCAATAAAGATCACAAGGTATGATGACGTTGCAGTTCCATTAAATAATAACAATAGGGTGGTAAACTATAAAAATTATTTCATTTTTGGCAATTTTAAGAGATTTATTAGTAATAACTTTTGAAATTGTGAAGCGAATTTGTTAAAATTGGACTCATTTTGTTGCTTTTTATGTTGGCTAACTGTACAAACCATAAAAACTATAGCTCCCTATCTTACTTTTTATGGTATCTTAGAAAAACCATATTTTTTTTTGTTTTTGTTATGTTTAACGACTATTTTACACCTAAAACTAAGGTTAGAATTAAAACTTTTGACATTCTTTTATTAAAGCAATGTTTCTAGTTTAAAAATATGTCCATATAATAAATTTTATTTAAATGTATAGTTGCACTTAATTAGAATATAAACTCCATTCTTTTTTAAGCAAGAGATTTGTATTCGAGTTATGAAACAAGACTGTCAAAATCTGACAATTTGAATAATAAACAAAATAAATGAAAATATAATACAGGGCTGCCACATACCTCCCCCCTGAGTGTTTTTGCCATTAAGGCTAAAACATGAAACTCACCTTCTTTTTCTCAGGCGAAGTTTCCTCAGAAGTCAGGTATGCTGGCTTTAGCCTGTCAATGGATATCCATTTCGTTGAACCCTCGAAATTGATTTCCATTGCCTTGGTGCCTCTTTGTAAAACTTTGTATGGCCCTTCATACGGAGGCTCTAATGGTTTTCTCACCAAGTCTACCCTGACAAACACATGTGTGCAGGTTTTCAAATCAGGATGTACATAGACTTTGTGAGATCCATTGTGTTGAGCAGGCCTTCGCATGGTAGCCATAAAAGTTTTTAATTTATCAATGTATCCATCTTCGATACGTTTGTCTTGGGACGGTACAAAAAATTCTCCTGGTAGTCTTAGTTGCATCCCGTAGGTAGCTTCAGCTGCACTGGCTCTTAGAGGTTCTCTGTAAGCTGCCCTCATTCCTAACAGAACAGTTGGAAGTGCTTCTGTCCATTGATGTTTTGGATGACTTTTTAATCCTGATTTTAGAATTCTATGTACACGTTCGACCATACCGTTAGCAGCAGGATGATAAGCAGTAGTGTGAATTCTTTTAATTCCACACAATGTCAGCAACGAGTTGAATAGTTTGGCTTCGAATTGTCGACCTTGGTCGGAAGTTATGCTTTCTGGACTGCCAAACCTAGCAATCCAATTTGTGTAAAATTCCTTTGCGACTACTTCTGCTGAAATTTCGGTTAAAGGAATCGCCTCCAGCCATCTCGTGCATCTATCAACGCATGTGAGAAGGTATTTGAAACCATTTGATGCTGGTAGGGGTCCTACAATGTCAACGTGTACAAGTTTGAATCTAGGAACATCTTTAAACTCTCCGATTGGTGATTTTGTATGTCTTTGGACTTTGTTCTTTTGGCAGTCTAAACATGTTTTTACCCAGTTGGATACATCTTTATTCATGTTGGTCCAGATGTAACGATCTCTTATCATCTTGGATGTTGCTCGACGTCCAGGGTGGGATAAGGAATGCACATTTTCAAAAACCTGTTTAGTAAGGGATTTAGGAATGAATATTCGATTATCTGGGGTACAATAAATTTGTTCTTTGAAACCTGGAATAGGAGTTAATTTCAATTTAATTTTAGCATCTTCCTGTAAAAAATGTTGTAAGTCTTTATCTGTCCGTTGTAATTTAGCTAGGGCTTCAAAATTAATAGTTTTACCAGTAAATATAGTTTCAACTCTCGAAAGACAATCCGCTACATCATTGTTTTGGCCTGAAACGTGTTGAATGTCAGTTGTAAACTGGCTAATAAAATTTAACTGTCTAATTTGTCTAGGAGAACATTTGTCAATTTTTTGTTTAAACGCAAAAGTTAGTGGTTTTTGGTCAGTAAAAACTGTAAATTGTCGTCCTTCTAGTAAGTGCCTAAAATATTTTATCGATTCATAAATAGCTAGTAATTCCTTGTCGTATGTACTGTATCTTTTTTGAGATTTTGATAATTTTTTAGAAAAAAATCCAATAGGTTTGTTGTTTTTGTCAGTAGCTTGATGTAATACTGCTCCCAAAGCAACGTCTGAAGCGTCAGTCATAAGTGATAGCTTGCTGTTCGCTGTTGGGAATGCCAGTACAGTAGCTTCGGCGAGTGCTTTTTTACATTTTTCAAAAGCTTGTTCGGCCTCAGCGTTCCACTGAACACATCTTTTATCTTTCTTCTTGAATCTTTGATGAGTGCAGTTAGAGGAGCTTGTAGATGCGACATACCTTTAATGAAATGGTGATAAAAATTGATCATGCCAATAAATCTCCTCAACTGTTGAATGATCTCTGGTTTAGGGAATTTAGATATTGCTTCGATTTTCTTCTTTGTTGGTTTAACCCCTTCTGAAGTTATAGTGTGTCCAAGAAACTCTACTTCTGACACGCCAAATGTGCACTTGTCAACATTTATAGCTAAGCCATACTTCTGTAGCCGTGCAAACAGAATTTCAAGATGATTTAAATGTTCCTCTTCCGAAGACGATGAAACTAAAATATCGTCTATATACGCAACAGCAAAGTTTAGACCTTCTAATACTTCACTCATAAACCGCTGGAATGTTTGAGCAGCGTTGCGTAAACCAAAAGGCATGCGCACAAACTCAAACAGTCCAAACGGTGTTATGATAGCAGTCTTCGCTATGTCATCCTTATTCATTGGTATCTGATGGTAAGCTTTTCTCAAATCTATACTGCTGAAAATTGATTTTCCGTGAAGGATTGTGGTCAGGTCTGCTATATGCGGTAAGGGATACCTGTCCGGTATAGTTACAGCATTTAGTTGCCTATAATCACCACAAGGTCTCCACTCATTATTTTTCTTCTTAACCATGTGCAATGGACTTGCCCAACTACTTCGTGAGGGTCGACAGATGCCCTGTGCCATCATTTCATCGAACGCCTCCTTGGCGTTGGCTAGCTTGATGGGATCTAGCCGTCGAAATTTTTGATAGATGGGTGGTCCTTTGGTTTGTAGATGGTGGGTAGTGCTGTGCCTAGCAGGTTCAAAAAATGTAGCATCTTCATTTAAGAGTTCGGGAAATTTACGTAGCAGTTCATAATATTTGTCAGTTTTCCTAACAGTTCGTATTGTAACAGTTGGTATAGTTGAAGTCGTGCCTTTAGATGAGATTTTAGTCAAACTGTCGGTTAATTGTGAGTTTCTTAAGTCAATGAGTATACCATACTTACTTAAGAAATCAGCTCCTATTATAGGTTTAGACACATTAGCAACAATAAAATTCCAATTAAACTCTCGTTTGAGGCCAATGTTTAATTTTAATGTTGTTATGCCAAAGGTTTTTATTGTAGACCCATTAGCGGCGAATAATTTGATAGAGGTTGGACGGGTTATTAGTTTTGGATTGGGAGGGATTACCGAAAGATCTGCGCCAGAATCAATAAGGAATTTAAATTTTGAATTTTGATCATACATGAAAAGGCGCATCTAGGGGGACCAGTCATTTCTGCCGCAGCAAATGACCTGTCACCTAGTTTTCCTTTTCTGTTACGAAATTGCAGGGTTTTGTGCATTTCTTAGCCTCAACCCCAAACTTATGATGATAATAACATTTGCCACTATCTCTATAACTTACATTGCTCCTATGCCTTGAACTTCCATAAGACCTACTACGGCTTCTACCATAACCTCTTCTATTAGTGTTTCTATACGACTGTCTACCTCTAATTTATTTATCTCTAATTGTAACGAAGCTAACTGGTTTAATATTTGTTGGTTGACATCAATGGGCGTTGAACTACTGCTTGATGAATTAGCTTGGGTGGTAGATTAAACTTGAGCAACTCCAGTTAAAGGTGTAATAGGTGTTACAACATTGACAGAACTCGAACTGACTTCCACTATCTTATCTGCCATAGCAGTTAAAGTTGTTACATTTTCATTCGAAATCGCTAGGATAGATTGTACATGGCTGGGTAGCCTTTGTAACCATAAAGATCGAAGGACATCGTCACCTATACGACTTCTAGCCATATCCTTCATTTGTCTTAAAAGGTGGGAAGGTTTTTTATCATCAAGTTGTAATTCATTTAATAATCTGTGCAACTTCTTGTCATCACTTTCAGAAAATGCTTTAATAAGAGCATTTTTTAAAGTTAAATATTTATCAGCAACGGTGGCTGTGAAACAACATCACTAACATGTTCTAATGTATCACTGTCAAGGATTTTATTACGTATAAAATATTTGGTGACGTCAGCTGTCACTTTTGCTAATTCAAAATTAGCTTCAGCGTTCACAAACCAAAGTTCAGGTCTATTTCTCCAGAAATTAGGAAGTTTTACAGCAACGTTAGCTACTTCATGTCCCATTTCTTCATCTTCTAGATCAATCAATGAACTATTACCATTCATTTTTAAATTTTTTTAAATTTTTTGATTTATGTCAAAATAATATATTTTTTTAAAAAAATCAATTTTTACTCACAATTTTTTTTTTGGTTTAATGCTTATATCTGATATCACCGTTACGAGTCACTCTTTTTCACGCACGTCGCGAGTCACCAGTTTTATAGTTGCACTTAATTAGAATATAAACTACATTCTTTTTTAAGCAAGAACATTTTGTATTCGAGTTATGAAACAAGACTGTCAAATCTGACAATTTGAATAATAAACAAATAAATGAAAATATAATACAGGGCTGCCACAAATGCAACATCATCCAAAATGGCGCCGAAGTGAACTAAATTTAAAAAAAAAGTTTTTTCATCATAGCTCGGTGAAAAATTGTCCGATTTTGATGCAATCTCCACTAATCTTCCTTATTTTTCATTCTTTAAAGAACAAAAAAAACTTCCCTATACCTAACTATAAAATTAAAAAAGTTAGCATTAACATCTCTATGACAGGCGCGAAGCGCGCCCGAAAACGGATTTTTCTCGTCTGCTCACTATTACATTGAATCCAACGCCGAAAACCGCATCCTTCTAGCTGTTATAGTTTCCGAGAAAAAGGTCTTGTCCTTCTTAGCTGGACCACCCTGTATATATATATATATATATATATATATATATATATATATATATATATATATATATATATATATTATATATATATAATATATATATAATATATAACATACATAACATATATATATATATATATATATATAATAATATATATAGCGCATTTCAAAGGAAATGCGCTAAAACCTTTAATGATAAGTAACTAAGCTTTAAACTAGTGCATATAATAGTGCGTGATTCTAATTTTAGAGGCATGTTTTGCACAAACAACTGGATAAGAATGCGCATTTCCTTTGAAAAATACAGACAAAATGAGTTATGAGCAGTGCTTGACAATTGAGTAGCTGCTTAGGTTCTAAAGCATGAACCGGAACCTAAAGCAAGAAATGGGGTGTTAAGCACGGAAACACGCATTTTAAATGAATTGACCACCGCGCCGGAATTATTTATTTAGTAGTTATAAACTTATATAATGTATAAAACTATCATTCCAACCAGGATTGTTGTTAAGCACGGAAACACGCATTCAAAGGAAATTTACCCGACATTTGGGGACCACCGCGCCAATTTTTTTTTAAATGCATGCTTTCTTTTAAATGCACGGGTTTTTAAATGAACGTTTGCTTTAAAATGCACACAATCTTTGAAACGCACGCTTTTTTTGAAATGAGCGTTTCCTTTGAAATGCACGCTTTCTTTGATATGCAAGCTTTTTTTGAAATGCACGTTTCCTTTGAAATGCACGCTTTCTTCGAAATGCAAGCTTTTTTTGAAATGCGCGTTTCCTTTGAAATGCACGTTTCCGTTAAAATGCACGCTTTCTTTGAAATGCACGCTTTCTTACTTATCAAACTATTTCTTGCGTAAGTTGTCTGTTTATGCTTTATAACCTAAGCAATAGCGTCACAACTTGTTCTTTAATTTTTCGAAGTTTTAAAGAAAATGCCAATATTTATTCCACAGACTACACAATGCACCAACAGAATTTTTGTACTCATTTGAAGCTTAGTTTTTTGCAAAAATGTAGCTTATCATACGTTTTCCTAAATTATTTTTTTTAGAATTATAGTTCATTATCTATAATAAGACATTATACATGTTTTTTTCTTTTTCCATATCATATGCCTTGCTGCATAAATTTTCTGCTTTTATCTAAATATAAACATTTGTTTTCTTTCTTTTTTTAAATAGGATAAATAGTTTAAAAAAGTTATATATAAACTTGACAAACTAAGTCAATATAATTATTTAAGATTTTTTTCATAGTTTATTAATGTTTAGTTAATGTTTCAATATAATTTGATTAAAAATATAAATTGATATAAAAGATATAAATTGAAAGCAAGTATAAATTGATTAAAATATATAAATTGAGATAATACAGCTTTGCGGCGCGGTCTTATAATTCACTAGGTAATACTACGGGTAACTTGTAGGTTTAAATTGAGATTTTCCAGAAAACTATAATAAAAAATTACACCTACACGTAGTTATTTTCAAGTTGAGGGGAATACCCGATGTAAGAGACCGCGGGTGGATGGAGTGGTTACCGCTAAGGACCTAGATGTCGAAGCGGGTAATCCGGGCAAAAAAAAATAATGTTTAGTTTATTTTGTTCATTATATAGAGATATTCTAATAAAAGGGATATATGGAAGATATCCCTAGATAGGATATATCCAATAGATATGTGTTGTTTTATTTTAACTTAACTAACAAGAACAAGAAGCACCACAGTTTTAACAATTACGAGAAGCACAGAAGAAAGTTGAGAAGCAAACTCGACAACCTTGCTACATAACCCTATACCCAGTTTCATTTAGGGTAAGGGATCTTTAACGAGTACCTGATAACGTACAGGCTCGAGACGGCTTTACGTCCCTTCTGAAGGACATGGTACGCAGAATTTTTATCCCTCCCATAAAAATCCTACAGACCCGTGCTAGGATTGAACCCATGACTAAATAAACTCGGAAGTTTAAAGTCCATTAATTCTGCATATTGGCCGTACTGTGTACCTTAACCACTACACCACGGGTGACTCTTAGAAAATCCTATAAATGAGTGAAATATCCTATTTATCCCATATCTTAAATAGTCTTACACTCATGTTTCAGCAGCTGCCGCAAATACGAGATGGAACTCTAGTACGGCGAAGTGTGCCATAATTGGGTCCCTGGTGTCCCGTAAACCCAAAGAGGGTCCCTGGTGTGGCATAGTGTTCCGTAAACCCTCAGAGCGGTCCCTGGCGTGGCAAAGCAACCCGTAAACCGCAATATTCCATCTTTTAAGGTCACAAAAAATAAAGATGTTAACAGATTAAAGGAATTGGTTAAAATTAAATGAAAATGTCAAACTAAAATGACATATATCATTAAATAAATGTAAATATGGAAAAATACATAACTTGGTACACATGCACAGCAACATTTTAAAATTCATAAATTTAATTTACGAGACACTGTTATAAAGCTGATGGATCTCTAATGCACGTTAAACTGGCATTAGAGATCCAGAATAGATTCAACTTTTTATAAAAAATAATGCAACATTTACCTGCTGTCGCATTATAGGGATGCAAGCTTTGGCAGAGGATATTAATCAAAAGTTGCAATCAAATAAATCAAACCGATATCTTGTACAGCCAAGAGCGACAGATTCCTCTACAATTAAGATCACTTTTTTATTTTGTCAATAATACGATAAACTACAGGCAGGTAATTAAAGCTAAGACTTATCTAACATTTAAAATATATAAATAAATAAAAAGATACATTGCCAAGGTGTACAAGACATCAATAATTTTGACTAGCAAGTTTTTTAACAATTTATATCATCCTGATATTGTTGGTTTAAGCGAAACGACCAATATATATATATATATATATATATATATATATATATATATATATATATATATATATATATATATATATATAAATATATATATATTATATATATATATATAATATATATATATATATATTATATATAATATATATAATATATATATATATATATATATATATATTATATATATATATATATATATATAACAACAAACCCAAATAAATAGATAAAAAACAAAAAAAAATATATAAAACAACAAACCCTATCTAATAAAAAGGTTCTTGAGAGGTTGTGACATCAATAACCCGGTATGATGGGTCAGCGAAATTATATAAACAAAAGCTCCTTTTTTAGCGAATTTTCTTCGATAAAAAATTAAAAAACTAATGGGATAGGCGTCATGGCGGGTTTCGAACCTGGGACCATGACACAAATCCGTTTCAGAGGACCCTAATCACAAGAAAATGCGTTTTGCGAAACATTATATATATATATAATATATATATATATATATATATATATATATATATATATTATATATATAATATATATATATATATATATATATATATATATATAATATATATATATATATATATATATTATATATATATATATATATATGTGTGTGTGTGTGTGTATGTATGTATTTGTATTTCTAGATACTCTTTTGTAAACACGCTACCTTTCAAACGGATTAATGTTTTTTACCAAACTTGGTACAAAAATCTACCTTTGGAAGAAAACGAACCATTGACTAACTCGAACGAACTATTGAAAAAACCAGGTTTTGTGACGTCATTAACCCGGTTTGCTGAGTCAGCAATTATTTTTTCAAAATATCGGCAAAATTTAAGGTTAGTATTTTTCACCGGGAAAAAGGTTAATATGTGTGTTTCTTGAGACTCTAAATCAAATGTAACCGGTTACATTTCCTAGGTTTCTCCGGCACAATTATATTGTGCCAACTGATATATGAATTTATTTCTTGCTAAGTTTCCAAGATATGTCAACAACAAGATGTGTGTCACTTTTTTGAACATTTTTTGAAAGAAAATACTGTAATAATAGAGTGTAATAAATAATAGACCGCGAGTAAATTAACGTTCTTATCGCGTTATAATATTTTTACTATAAAATGTCAATTTTTAAAAACTGAATAATTATTAAAAGTGTCACTAAATATGGTTACTGGTTTAAGCATTACGCAATAACACTATTAAAGCAAGTTTAATTGGTATAAAAGCGTTATTAATCTTATACTGGTATTTACCCTAAAAACTTTTGTGTTTCTAACTTAGTATTTATATTATGACAATTTATAGCGCAGGTGTGCCGGACATTTATTAGGGTTTAGAAGATAATCTTCAAAACCCTAATACTTTCTGTCGAGCGTCTGTCCGTCCGATTTCACAGATCAGGAACTAAAATAGCTAGGAAGTTGAAATTTGGTATACATGTGTAACTTTTTTTGCTTGTCAAGCAGGGCAAATCGATCCAACTAATGAGATTTCAGTGAAGAATAATACAAATATATTTAATTATTATTAAATTAAATGCTTTTTAATTTGAACTTGGTGCATTATTTCAATATTTGTTTTTAATTTTAAAAATCGAAATTACATGTCGAGTATATATACACATATTATAGGAGAGTAAATGAGGAGTACCCTCCCTGTAGCCCTGGGTTAATGTTAACTTCCTTTTGGCCCAAAACTCATAGATAAAGGAAACTGGACAAAATACAGAATTATCTCTATTGTTCCTGCTCACAATGCAATAAAATATCACTTCGTATTTATCATCTACATATTTCTACTTGTTTGTTTCATTTTAAAATTGACCTATTCCTCCTCAAAAGCTTAAATAATTTAAAATAGAGGTTCCTACAAAGTTTTTTGTCTTGTAATTAAAATACAAAGTTAAGAGTCAATAGTTATGTCATTGAAATTATGACCGCTATTAAAATCCAATTAGCTGAATACCCGGTTGAATGTATGGGTTCCTCTTGGGCTCAGAAAATTTATGTCATACTAAAAATAATTTTATCTAAATGGACGGAATACTTTGAAAATTCGAAATAGACAAGTTTTAAGATGAAATACTCCGTAATACTAAAAAACTCCGTATAAATCATTCACATTAAGTCAAAGGCAAATAAGTGGAAATAAAGAAGTTTATTACTATAATTATTACCTCGAGATGAGCCTTCACTGAATCGATTAAAATTGTTAACCTGTATTTCAAGTTTTTATTTACCAAGTCAAAAGTAAAGGGAAGTACAAAAATATATTTTTGTAAATTTGATAATTTTATACTAAAAGAATAAAATTAAAAATCAAGATGAATAGGAAGAAAAAACCTTGTGAGGGAGACTATGTTGGACAATCAGCAGAAAGTAATGTTATTGAAATAGTTACTAAAGAGACACCCTTTTGACAAAACAGGGGTCTGTCTTTTAAGAAGTATTGAAATCACATGACGGTGGGATGTCTAATAGGGGAGGAAGTTATCCAACAGGATAAATAATTAAAATTTTAGCAATATTTTCAGTAAAATTATTAATCACAGATATGATTATCAAAATAGTACAGTCAATTTTAACATAAATACTTCGAAACAAAGGAAACATATTTCAATAATAGGAACTGGAGGCTCTATGTATCAAATCCTTCAGGATGATTGACAAAATTATATCAACTAATAGCAAATCAATATTTTATTAAATCTTGCTTCACGGCTGCGAAATCTCCTATAGGCTCAAACTTCCACTTCATCGCTCAACAATAGGGACATAGACTTTCTGGCATTCCTGTGTGAAAGCCAGAAAAAATGAATTGTATAATGTTCGGACGAATCATAATTAATTGCCATCATATCATTGTTATTTAACTTTGACACAATATAATTGTGCGAGAGACACTTAGGAATGTAACAAAGCAAATTGCAGAGTGAGTTCAGGCTCTGTCGGCACCCTGATGAGATAGATGTAACGAAACAGAGTAAGACATGACATTATGTCGAGCCATCAATGATGACGAATGTCGAATGATGGAACAGTTCCCAGATGTAGCATTGCCTTTTGCTTGTTACATTTCCTATGTGTCTATCGCTCAATTATATTGTGTCAACTATTCATGTTTTGCAAAACTCGGTAGTATCAAATGATATATGTTATTTAACTTTCTTCTTTATTATACTCCCTACAACACAGATCACTTTTGGTTGTTCTCTCCAAATCACTTTGTTTTCTTGGCATTTCGAAGGATCAAAAACTCTTGAAATCTACTAATTACTACATTGCAAGATAGCTAAGTTGCTCCGAAACCTATCACTACAAAATCTATAAATAGACAGATTGCAGAGCACAAAGTATTTTAAAGTATTTTTCAAGCAAATCCATCCAGCGGTTTATGCGTTTCAACGTAGTATTGACCTTTTAATAATATAGATAGATATATAGTTTAGTTTTGCAAGACATTTTTTCACGTGATCAAGGACCTCTAAAACGGATTTTTGTCGTTGTCCGAGGTTCAACTTCTACCATGACGCCTATCTCAATAGCGAATTTTTCTCAAAGCAAATTTGCTAAAACTTTAGTAAAAGTAGTAGAAGGCATACGAGGAAAGATACTCATACCTGACTATCCAACTATTCGAAATTTGAATAAGAATAGATGTCATAAATACAACTTTATTTATTTTAACATATACAGACATCTCAAGGTTGGTCTTTTGTTCAGGTTTCAATGTTCAATTTTATTAGGAAATATATCACCCACAGCACCTAACTACAGGGCCCAAACAGAGATTTAGTAACAACTTAACCCACACTACAAGATCCATACAGAGAATTAGTAACAACATTACCCACACTACGGGGCCTAAACAAAGAAATAGTAACAACTTTACCCACATTACTGAACTAATCAGAAAATTAGTAACAACTTTACCCACACTAAAGGGCCTAAACAAAGAAATAGTAACAACTTTACCCACATTACTGAACTAATCAGAAAATTAGTAAAAAACTTTACCCACCTACGGGGCCTAAACAGAGAATAAGTAATAACTTTCCCACATTACAGGGCCCAAACAGAGAATAAGTAATAACTTTACCCACATTAAAGAACTAAACAGAGAATTAGTAACAACTTTACCCACACTACGGGGCCTAAACAGAGAATTTGTAACAACTTTACTAAAGGGCCTAAACAGAGAATTAGTAACAACTTTACCCACATTACAGAACTAAACAGAGAATAAGTAACAACCTTACCTACACAAAATGTAAGTGATTATGTTAATAGCAAACTTAAAAGTAATGAATGCGAGTGTGAAAAGCTTGATACAAAGGGACCTCTCCCTAGTTTTAAGTTGGGCGTGGATTACTTGGATAAAGATAAAGTTTTAGAACCATCCTTCTGGCCTGAAAATATAAAAATAAGTCCTTTTTTATTCCGAAGAAGAAGGTACCCGACCTTCAAACTCTAAAATTAAAAGCACTATACATAAATGCTCAATCAATCAGAAATAAAATAGACGAACTTTCTATTATCTTAGAAAGAGAGAAAACTGACATACTTCTTGTAACCGAGCACTGGCTACGTAAAGAGGAGGAAAAATTATATATACCTGAGGGTTTTCAGGTACCAATAGCCTTTTTTAGAGAAAACAAAACCCATGGTGGAGCAGCGATATACATCAAGAAGGGAATTAACTTCCTTCCAAAACCGAATATTATGAAAGGATCTTGTGAATCGAGCTGTGAAATGGCAGCCATTGAACTACAAAATGTTAAAACTACAGTATTGGTGGTATATAGAGCTCCCTCAAGTAACCTGGAAGAATTCAAATCATGCTTAGAGAAAGGTTTAGAGAAAAATAACTTTGAGAAACCAAATAATAGTGGCAGGAGATTTTAACGTGGATTTCAAATCGGACTCAAAGGAAGTAAAAGAAATAAGAGCCCTTCTCTCAACATTTGGAATGATGGACATCGTAACCGACAACACAAGGAAAGACAAGATACTAGACAATGTGTTTATAACTAGAGAAACGGTTGCTGAAACCACAGTTGGTGAAGAAATATCAGATCACAACATGGTGCATATTAACATTGAACTAAAAAAGAAAAGTAGGGAAAAATCAAGAAAAACAAAAATAAGCCGGCCATTAACCAAACAAGGACTGGAGATTTTCAAAGATAGAATACTTAAAATGGACTACAGTTTTCTAGCCGATACAGCTGACATAGGAAGCAGGTTTAATACCTTTGTGGAAAAAATCAAGAGCTGTTATGAAGAATCCTTCCCTTGTCGTTTAGTTAAGGTAAATAAAAGAAACAACGACAGTAAAATAAATGAATGGTATACTGATGAACTAAAGAAAAATAGCGATATAACTAATATGCTCTATGATCTCGGAAAAGAAGATAAACAAGGAGAAACATGGCAAATGTATAAAAGAGAAAAAAAGAAGTACAGAAAGGCACTGAAGATAGCTAGGTACAACTACAACAAAGAGAAGATACAGGAAAGTGACAACCTAGCCAAAACAGCGTGGACATTAGTAAACCAGGAATCAGGTAAGACTAAGTGTAAGGAAAATATAAAAAATATCAATGCAAATGATTTTAACAAGGCTTTTATTGAAATATGTAACAAATCAAAATCACATGATGCCAGGGAGGCAGCTGAGGTTGCAGAGAAATGTTACAGCAGTCAGCACCAGAGTAGAAACATCCAGCAAAACATCTTTTTCTTACAACCTGTAACAGTCCAACAAATATATCTGATTATTAAACAACTAAGTAACTCTAATGCTAAAGATTGTTATGGCATGAGTAACAAACTGTTAAAGCAAGTAATTGAAGAAATAGTCGGACCTCTGAGCATCCTTATAAATGAATGTCTAGTGAGTGGAGTCTTCCCTCCAGTTTTGAAAATATCACGAGTCATACCAGTCTACAAGAAAGGAGATAAAGAAAAAGCTGAGAGCTACCGTCCTATATGCATCAATTCAATACTCGGAAAAGTACTAGAATCAGTGGTAAGGAAACAACTTGTCAATTATTTAGAAAATAATGACCTCTTTTCAAAAAATCAATATGCATACAGGAAAAATAAATCTACTGAAAAAGCGGTCATGCAAGTTATCAACAAAACCCTAAAAAGTTTTGAAGAAGGGACGGATGTACTGATCACATGTGCAGATCAATCCAAAGCCTTTGACAACATGTCTCATGAGCTTGTTACAAAGAAATGTAAATTATTAAAAATTGAAGGAAATGCGCTTAATATGATAATAGATTACCTGAATAACAGAAGCCAGTATGTTGAGACAGAAGAGGGAGTTTCAGAGCTCGAATCAGTAGAAGGCGGAGCCATACAAGGCTCGTGCCTCGGACCCGTGATCTACCTGATCTCGAGCAATGATCTCGAAAAGCATATGGAGATTGAAGCCATAAAAAATAATTCTGATGTAGAAGAAGAAGTCATTTGTTTTTTGGACGATTCCAATATCATTCAGACTAGTAAAGATAAGAAACGTCTTGAAGTTGAAGCCGAAAAGAGTCTAGACAGGATGATCTACTGGATGAACATCAAAAACTACCAGATCAATGAGGCGAAAACTCAGCAACTACTAATGACGCTGAAACATAATAATAATAGTTTAAATCATGTTAAATTCTTAGGGGTAGTAATTGATAGCAAATAGAGCTGGACCTATCATATAGATCAACTAAAAGCCAAAATAAGCTGTTATACATTTGTAATGAGAAAACTCAAAAATTACTTACCTGTAGATTCATTAGTTATGTTCTATAAAGCCATGATAGAGAGTAGGTTGAGCTATGGTGTCCTTCTCTGGGGCCATGCAAATACAAACTGCCTCTTAATACTACAGAAGAGACTAATAAGAATAATGCTCTCACTAAACTTCAAAACATCTTGCAAAAAATTCTTTGAAGATTTAAAAATAATGACTGTTGTAAACATATTTATTTATAAATCCCTGTTATACATAAAAATGAATGAAAATAAGTTTTTAACTATCAGTCATAACTACAAAACTAGATCTCATAAAAATATTAGTGTACCATATCACAGACTTAGTAAGTCAGAGGTCGGATACAAATCTCTAGGAATCAAGTTGTTCAATCATCTAAGTGTATCAGATAGAAACCTTACTTTTAAAATATTCAAAGAGAAAATTAAAAATATTTTAACAGACAAAGCCTTTTATAGCCTTGATGAATACTTTAATGCAAAAATTGAATGAATTATTTTAATATATAACATGTTTTGACTTTTTCTGTTGTTTACGTGTGTAAATTTATTAGAAATAAAGATTTATTTATTTATTTATTTATTTACACTAAAGGGCCTAAACAGAGAATTAGTAACAACTTTAACTACACAACAGGGCCTAAACAGAGAATTAGTAACAACTTAATCCACATTACAGGCCACAACAAAAATTTTTTACCAACATAACCTTCACTACAGGACCCGAACAGAAAGTTAGTTACAACTTGACCGTATTTATTTTCTTTAAAATGCACTTATACCAAATATTACAGAGATGTTTCAAATGATCTGTTACGTCGTATATTTATAGTAGTTGACTCTAAAGAAAATATCACAAATAATCTTTTAACCTTAGTGAAGCAATCATTTTCATCAATCACATAGGTAAACATATTGATAGAATAGCAGCTATTCATCAATTTCGCATACTTCGTAAGTTCGATCTTTTTATTGACCAAATGCAGAAAATGTCTTCGACATACCGGCTCCTTAATATACTATTTCCTTATTGATCAATAAATTTTGCCTCACACGCCCGCGGAGCAGTCTTTGAGGCAAGGCAATGAAAATTTGCTATATATACACAGCAAAATGTCATTTAACAATAAATTCTAAAACAAAAGTAGCGAGGCGATGAAACTTGGCTATTTAGCCAAGTTTCATCGCCATGTATTTACATGGCAAAATTCCATGTGGCAAGTAATAATGATAAGAAAACAAATAATACAAAAAGATAACAGTTTGTAAAAAGCAGCGGCTTAAATGAGGAAAACTAAAACTTGTTTAGACACAAATCAACCAGATTTGTTACAATGACATTATTCTATTTCTGAGAGACCGATGATCTTTGCTAAAATTCCAAAGGATCGTTTAAAAACCCAAAGTTCAATTTCTTGATCAACTTTTAAACGCGAGATTAATTATAAACCCGAAAAAATATCATAAACAAAATTCCTTAACTCTCTGAGCAGCTTCAAATTAAAGACTATACATCCGAAAAAATATATCTTGGGCAGTAACAATGTAATAAGTATTGCAATGAAAGAAATAACGGATGTGAGATTCCCTCTAGTCGAGATTCCATTAGTTCCGATAACTCAATTGTTACGGTTGACAATAATCCAGAAAAAAACAGAGGTCGGCCGAAACATTCAGATGAATCTTTGAGTCAGTCTTTTATTAGGAGTTACACTTAGACTAACATCTTATCAGATATGAGGGAATCAATTCCATAACCATAATATCAATCAGATAATTTGAGAATCATAAAAAAGAAATGCGCTTACTCAAGACAACCAAATAATATATATATATATATATTATATATATATATATATTATATATATATATATATATATGTGTGTGTGTTTGTATATATATATATATATATATATATATATATATATATATATATATATAGTTATATATATATATATGTAATATACATAAAGGGTTTGTGTAAAGTATCTTTGTTATCAGAGACTTCTAAAACAGATTTGTGTCGTGGTCCGAGGTTCGACTTCCGCCATGACGCTTATTTTATTAGGGCATGGACACTAATAGGTTTTACCGCATTTCCTTTAAAAAAAAACAGGAAAAATTATTTACAAGTTAAAGAAAAATAAGGCTCAAGTAAAAGATGCTGTCGAGCTGCTCTGGGCATGATAACATTGTAATTTATTACGCCAGTAGATAGTTCTAAATACAATAGGATTGAAACGGTTTCACATTTAGTGGAGTCACATCTGAAGACTACTCTGTCCTTTCAATAACAAGTTTACATAAAATTATGTTCTAATTTTTTAAGAAGCATCAGATAACCCTTCATCTGTATGTAGGCGCATTATAAATCAGAGTCCACTCCTTCATTTTTCTTTTTAAATTTGCTTATATTTTAAAACATACGTTTCCTAGAAAAACTAAAGGACCTGACTTGCCATCCACTCGTTAACTTCTGGCAAGCAAACAAAATAACTTTAATCAATGCGCCACGATGGTGTTTTTAACTATGTGGTCTCTGAGAATGGTCGTATTAACTGGGACCGGTTTCGATTCTATTTATCGCAGCATAAAAAAAATTTATAAAATGATTTGTTTGTTCTTGATTTCATTTATATAATTGCGCATGCTCAAAATTTTATAAAATCGCACTTATTCGACTTTCCTTGCAATAAGTGGCTCCCTGTAACTTGTGTGCAAAACATGAAGAGACCATTCTTTAAAGCTGATTAAATTTCCTATAAAACGAGTATTTTTTCGTCTAAATGTGATAAATACAACTAAAGTTATGGCATTTCTTAAATAGTCAAAAAATGCACAAAAAGCCAATATTTTTTCAAATAAATTCGCTGACTTTGAAAAGATGGTTAGAACCAGAAAATGGTTATTCTGATGTTTTTGAAAGAGTCATAACTTTAGTTGTAGTTATCCGATTTTGATGATTAAACTCTCGTTTTATAGGAAATTTTATCAACTTTAATAAATAGTCTCTTCATGTTTTGCACACGATTTACAGGGAGCCACTTATTGGAAGAAAACTGGAATAAGTGCGATTTTATAAAATTTTGAGCATGCGCAATTATATAAAAGAAATCAAGAACAAACAAATCAGAACTCATCCAAAGTTATCAGTGCAAACCATTATTTTCAAAACTGTAAAGCTCGGTTATAGCAAATCTTGAAAATGCTAGGAATTTCACAGAAAATTTGCCTGGGATACGGACAACGACTACGGCGATAAAATTATTTATACAATAATACAAATTGCAAACAAAACAAGTAAATAACGTAATGACGATACGAACAAAACATAACTAATATTGGAGTGGTATCATATCCTCCACTTCCTTTGTATAAATGATTAATATTGTTCCACTAGTCGGCTGTCTATACAGTTTATTAGATTTTAATGTCGGCTAATGCACACTAGTTAGGTAAGTCACTCAATATCTCCCTAGTAATAATTTAACTGTTTACTTTTAGATCCGCTTTCCTGTAGAAGTTTTACAACGACCTAAATAAACCATAGTATATAGTTATATTATTGTTATATCGGTGACATTCCGGTTCCGAAATTAGGAAATTTTAGAGGCGTCTAGAAGCAAAAATCTCGTACATACATACACACACACACACACACACACACACACACACACACACACACCACACACACACATATATATATATATGTATATATATATATATAATATATATATATATATATTATATATATATTATATTTTTTTTTTAATTCCGGAGGAAATAATTTACTTTAGACCTCGTATGTGGGTCCGGAGAAGATAGATAGAATAAAATATATATATACATTACATACACACATATATACATACATACACACACATACACACACCACACACATATATATAATATATATATTATATATATATATAGTATATATATATATATATATATATATATATATATATATATACATTGTAAGAATGAATACATAATATTTAAGATAATGTTGTAGATAGTGAGATAAAGGAAATAAATTTAAAAGGAGAGTCACTGCGTTTCTTCCATTTCTTAAAAATCCAAGCAGAACGACGAAATCGTAATAACTTATCAGTTTCTATTTCTTTTAACTGGTCTGGTTCAAAAATAAAATAAGTTGAAATCAAGCCAACGTTGTTGGTTCAAAGCAGGACAACGACCCAATGAGATGAGCTGGTGTTTCATCCTCTTCTTTGCAGGATCTACATAACGGGCTATTAAATTGTATATATATATATATATTATATATATATATATATTATATATATATATATATATATATATATATTTAGAGAAGTCTTTGTTATTTAAACTATCGCCTCATTCCCTTTACACGCAAGATCCTTAAAGTCTTTATCCTCAAATTCCTCATTGCCGTCTCTATATGACTTATTGCCGTCTCTATATGACAGTATTCCATTTAAATTTACTGTAAATAAGTCATTAATGTAGAAAAACCTAACTGCTGTCAAATTACAATAAATTTTAATAAACAGTAAAGAGTTATGAAGTTTAGGCATAATAAATAAAACAACATTTAAAATATATAATACATTTATATAAAATGTTATGTACATATAATAAATACATAAATATATATATATAATATATATATATATATATATATATATTATATATAGTATATATATATATATATATATATATATATATATATATACCTTTTTGTAATGTACTTCAGACAATTTCTTTGAACACCTATGTCTTAAACATATAAATATTTTTTAATCAAACTTAGTACAAAAATCAACCTCGGGGAGGACATGAACCCAATTAAAAATCAGGTTATTATGACGCCATAAACCCGGTTAGCTAAGTCAGCAAAGTTTTTTTTTAAAAAAATCGTTAAAATACGACGATACAACCACTTCAAGTGACCAAAAAGAAAAACCTTAAATCAGCCGGTAAGCAACTAATTTCAAGGAGGAGTCGTTTTCGATGTGTTTGAGCTTAGGAGTTGAATGAAACTGGTCTGGAGTCAATACGAATACTCAAAGCTAGCGTATTTGTGTTCCCTAGCTTTTTTAATTTAATCATACATTTTTCAATCTTTTTTATTTACATTACATAAATTTATAACTATTCCCCCCGGACGGCGAATTTTCTTTGGGATGTGTAATAAAAATCCATTTCTAGCGTAAGGTTCTAGTTAATGCTTTATAATATGAGCAGTTGCACAATTATCAAGCACTACTCAACTTTTAACATAGTACAAAGCATAGTGTGTTATGCCATTTCTAAAGACATAGTTTTGTATAACCAACCTGATATAGACCAAGAGCCCAGGGGTGTTTTGTTAATAAAAAGTGTAATGGCTGGAACTGGTCTCAATTTTTCGTAAATACCTTCCTGAACTCGGATGGGTGTCCCACACCCACCCGATACGAGTCGGCAGAATTGTAGATCCTTGTTCAGGAAAGTATTTACGAAAAATTGAGACCGGTTCCAGGCATTACACTTTTTATTAACTTGGGTGGTAAATTTGACCAGTAAAGTGCGTTCTGCCTGGGACACCCATCCGATACGAGTCGGCAGAATTGCAGATCCTTGTGCAGGAAGGTATTTACGAAAAAATGAGACCGGTTCCAGCCATTACACTTTTTATTAACAAAACACCCCTTGGCTCTTGGTCTAATAATTATACCTATTTTCTTTGAAAAATACAGAAAAAAATAAGTGACTAGTAGAGCTTGATAATTAAGTAACTGCTAAAGTTTTAAAGTATAACCCGGAAGTAGAAATGAATTGTTAGGCACGGAGCACGCATTCCAAAGTTATTTGTCCGGAATGCGGACCACCGCGCCAGAATTTTAGAGTTGAGACCACAACTCAAAAAAAAAATAGTCAAAGAAAAAAAAATGTATTGATAGTCTAAGAATGAGCGCACCGAATTCGATGTCGTAAGGAAAAGTTCCGAGAAATCCCGTACCCGGAAAAATATCCGATTTCGATGCGGTTTTCGTGATTCGTAATTGTTTTTAAAACTTTTGCCAATAAGAAAAACGTATCTATCCCTAACTCTATTAACAAATAAAGAAGTTAGCCTCAGCAAGTAGATAAAACCCATTTCGGATTTAGGTAACACACTAAATTAGATTTTTCCTGAAAAGTGTTTTTTGACCAAAAACTATAGACTGTAAAGAATAAAATATCTTCCTAACTCTATTAACAAATAAAGAAGTTAGCCTCAGCAAGTAGATAAACCCATTTCGGATTTAGTAACACACCTAAATTAGATTTTTCCTGAAAAGTGTTTTTTGACCAAAAACTATAAACCTAAAGACTGCATCTCGATACCGAGAAAAAGGTACGGGGACTTTCTAGTGTACACCCCGTACATTAAAGCCTTTCGGATCATTTAAGATAGTCTAATTGAGCTGAAAAAAGTCTCGGACTTCTTTCTCAGACTCATCACGATATATTGTTTGGACAAAAGTTTAACACCATAGAAAGGTAAGTAAGAAAATACATTTTTAGCAATCAATAAATAGGCTTCGTAACTTCCCCCAATCTCTCGCCATATGCCAAAACTTTAACTGCATTCAGTTATAGTTGGAACTCTAAAACTTTTACACTTCGACCAGATAAAACCTGACAAGGAATGTATCGTTCATTTCATGAGAAACAGAGAGACTGAAGCAGAAGCTTGGCAGAGCATGTCACACGTCGACGTCGTCTTTAACACTCGACCTATCTAAGTTGTTTTCCAGACATCACCTAGTGCATACCAAGTTCTAGAGAACAATATTCAGTGTCACACATCAGTGAGCACATATAAGTCCCAGTGTTTATGCATTAGTTTCACATTCTTTAACCTATAAGATGAAATGTCGAAAAAAATCTGTGAGCCGCAAACCTGGCGAATTTTCTTCGTAATGCTGGCTTTTTTCCTCATCAATCCATTGCTGCTCAAGTTTCTGGTATATGCTGTTGTTACATTCTTTGTAAGATAACTTCAGTAAGCGCAGTGGAATTTCTTCAATAATCAACACCAACAACGTCTTCCACTAATTAAACTTTATTTGCAGAGCTGGCTTTCGGCAATAATGCCATCTACAGTGCCGTGGAGGGATGTTGAGTCTTTCAATTCATGGAATCTGACGGCACTGTAGATGGCATTATTGCGAAAGCCGGCTCTGCAAAATAAAGTTTAAATTTAGTGGAAAGACGTTGTTGGTGGTTGATATTCTTTGTAAGATGTTCTCAAATGGAAACTACCCTATTCAATTTAATATAATTTAGAAATAATTTTGAAACTCACATTAAGATAAACGGAAGGAACGAGTACGTGCCGGGCATCGTATTACAATCTTTACTGCAAAGCATTGTGGGAAGACGTGCACAGAAGATCTTCTTTCAGACGTCATCTGGCGCGAATTTTGAATGGCGCGAATTATGAATTAAACAATTTAAATATGTAACAGGTGTATAGCTAGAGCGGTATCGTCACAACATGATATAATTGTTTCTAGTTTTTATTAAAAATGGACATATTGATCCCATAGAACACGACAGAGCATTATTGGCTCTTATTTAAGAGCTAAATTTATGGTAATTTTTACAGACTTTTATATGAACTACTCTAGCAAAAATCGGGTACGTGGTATCTCGGATCCTATGCTTATCATATCCGACTCGCTTCGCATCTCCTCAAAGAAGCGCCAGAATTTTACTGCAATACAACTTAAAGAATTGGTCAACTTATTTCTTAAAAAAATTCTGGTGCAATAGTCCGCAAGTCGGGAATAAAGTTGAAAATAATTCAATCGAGTTGAAATTCGGTACAACTAGTAATGCATCAAGAACTCACGTCAGAAGAAAACACCAAATAAAAATATTTATTTATCATTTGATACTACCGAGTTTTGCAAAAAATGAATAGTTGACACAATATAATAGAGCGAGAGACACCAAGGAAATGTAACAAGCAAAATACAATGCTACATCCATCATTCGATATTCGTCATCATTGATGGCTCGACATAATGTCATGTCCCACTCTGTTTCGTTACGTCTAACTCATCAGGGCGCCGACAGAGCCTTAAGTTTAGGCATGTAGCATTGCATTTAGCTTGTTACATTTCATAGGTCTCTGGCATAATTATATTGTGTCAAAAATATTTATTTTTACTTGATGTTTTCAAATAAAAATATCAAATATTTATATTTTCAATATAAAAAATGTTTTTAATGTAGCACTACTCGTAACTCACACTCTTTATTTTTCAAAGTCTTTAAAAATAAACACGAACTGAGCTTTAAAATAGTGCAAATAATGGTTTGCACAGCCAATTTTTTGTATAATCAGCGGGATAATTATGTGCATTATCTATGCAAACACAGAAAAAAATTGTTTTTTTCTGTACTTTTATTCAAGCAAAACGAGTAGCGCTTAATAATTAATTAATAACTGCTCATGTTACAAAGCATAAACCAGAACCCTACGCTAGAACTGGATTGTTAACACGCATTGCAAAGGAAATTCGCCTGACTTGAGCACTACTGTGCTAGAATTTTTAAATAACGTCATCAATTGTGGTAATAGGTCAATTTTACCTAAAAAATCTAGGATATACTGAATTCTACTTACAATATATTAATGATATCCTATCAATGAAAGTATAATATCCAGATAATATTATCCTTACCTGAAACAAACAAAAATAAATAAATAATAATTTCAGTAGGTAGATATGAATTAATTAAAAAATTAACATGCGAAAGTTATCAATTAATTTGATTAGATTATTTTACGTCTATAAGAATCTGTCTCGTAGAGTTTAATTATGAAGAAAAACAGCTGAAATGAAAAGAAAATGAAGCTCCCAAAACAATAAATAGATGGAGAAACAAGAAATAGACGGAGAAATGCCACAAATATCATAATTCAAGCTTCACATCTCATATGGAAGTAGGATAGTTTACTGTAGAGTTAAGCTCTGGAAATAAACGGGATTAAGGAAGCATCAGTCATATTAAGTAGGAAATTGAATTTGAAAGCGTTATATTTAAACAGAACGAATAAAATCACAAAAGTAGCGTCTGGAGCCGAGTAATAAGCTTCGAGCTCTGTATTATACAGTTCCGAGTATTACATGGATACTCCCGTTATGCTCTTAACTCGAACCCTTTTTTAGGTCAATATTATTGGAATAGAAAATTGTGGAATAGAAAATTGTGGAATAACGTCCAAAGGAAAACTTGTCGTTAGAAGAGAAATTTATGTAAGATATACTGTACAATACAATGGGAAACGAATGAATGAGAGAATTAGACCGCTGGGGCAAATTTATATAGACGCAACAATCTCTTAGAACCATAAATCCCTTAAGTGTTGTAAAACAGGTTTATATAAGATTTAAATTATATTTATTATTTATTTTATTGTTGCTTCCACGTATTAGTATGAACAGGCTATGGATTGTGATGGTTGGGAAAAATGGCTCATCATTGACATATTGTGCTACTGTTAGCACTCGCAATCTATTACTACAACTATTTATGACGCCACGCAGTTTAATACCAAAGTGTCGAAATATGTCCATCGTTTTCTATGATCTTAGAATAATACTATTTATAAAAGGAGCACTACTGATAACATAAAAAACGGTTCACTGGTGTACTTAAGTAATGCTGCCACCCTAACAATATACAATTTTCTAAAATAAAATTGGTTGCTAAATTATTATGTTCTATTATTAATTAATGATTAATTATTCATAAAATACTAATATAAATATCGGTGCATTACATTGTTTAAAGCATTTTAAATTGTAGTTTAACGTATTCATTAAAATTGTATTAAAAGTAGTCCTCGTCAGCTAAATGTAGATTCTTGTATTCCGCCACCCTTTTGCCATCTAAGACCGGTTTTATTAAATACTCAGCAGTATTTTAAGAATCAACAGGTGTTTTAAGTTAGTATATTTGTTCTTTACCATCTTTCTTTATTAATAGATATTTGTGACACATATTTAAAATAATGTTTTGTAGTCAGGTTGGCAGCATTAATTAAGTGCACCAGTCAACCGGCTTTCGTGTTATCAGTAGAATTACATTGTGTTTACGGTCCTGTACTCCTTCTATATATAGTATTATTCTAAGTCTATGATAAAAGCAGGTCATTACTTTATTTCGACACCGAGACGTCAACATTTATCTTATAAGCATATTTAGCCCCTCTTAAGGCACAATTAAACGAAGCGACTATTTTCGCTTGTCGCTAATGATTTTAGTCGCCGGCGACTAATATCGAATCAGAACGCAACAAAAACCACTTTACATTTCGGGCGAACAAGTAAAAATGGCTGAAAATAATGCTCACCAAGACCGAGTTATTGCTACCGGAGGCTTTTGTCGCTGGCTTCTTTACTTATACGAATTTTTACTAGTAAATTATGTTTATAAGAGAAAGAATTGTTTTATATTTTTTTAAAATCTGAGAGAAAATAAATTAATATGGGATATTGACACTTCTTATAGGATATATTGAATTCTGGTCTAGGAGTCTGACCCTACTGTAATAAGAGGTGAAACATTCTCTACTACAAATTGTTACAAAAATGTTACGTCTCTAAACGTCAGATTTATAGTTATTTGTGGGTGTCGAGATAAAAAGGCATTTTGTACTGACAAAGAATACAAAATTTGCGCAGAGGTCCGCAAGCCGGTAATTTCTTTGGACATGCTTGCTTTCTTGCTCCGATTTTGCTTAAGTTTCCGACTTATACTATACTTCATAACCTAAGAATAGTATTATTACTTGTTCCACAATTAATGTACAGGAATAGACTTGCTCGAAAACACTATACATATATATATATATATATATATATATATAATATATATATATATATATATATATATATATAATATATTATATATATTATAAAAGGTTTGTGTAAAGTATCTTTTGTTATTAGGGACTTCTAAAACAGATTTGTGTCGTGGTTCGACTCCCGCCATGACGCTTATTTTATTAGTGCATAGACACTAATAGGTTGTAGCGCATTTTCTTTAAAAAAATCAGGAAAAATAATTTACAAGTTAAAGAAAAATAAGGCTCAAGTAAAACATGCTGTCGAGCTGCTCTGGGCATGATAACATTGTAATTTATTACGTCAGTGGATATTTCTAAGTATAATAGGATTGAAACTGTTTCATATTTAGTGGAGCCACATCTGAAAACTACTCTGTCCTTTCAGCATCAAGTTTACATTAAATTATGCTCTAATTTTTTACGAAGCATCAGATAACTCTTCATCAAGAGTTATATTGCTTTAATTTATTAGTTGTAGGACCACCTCTTCCTTAGCGCTCTGGCTAATAAATCAGAGTGCTTATCTCGTACTAAAGACGAAGCCCCCCACTCCACTAAACTTTAACCTCCCTTTAATTTCAACTTTAACTTCATGTAAATGAAGCTTATGAGGTTCTTCGAATGACGCTAGTTGAAGTGGAGGGGGTTGATTCTTTTAGGTTTCCTGATACGAGTATATATATATATATATATATATATATATATATATATATATATATATATATATATATATATATATATATTATATGAAAGTATGTAACTTAGCGCCGGTATCAAGGCTCGTACCTGAAAACCCAAGATATAAGTGGTATTATCGACTTCGGACCGGTTTTATTCAATTCAGCTTCCAAAAAAAGCATCACAAAACGACAGAAATTCCACTCAAAATTGGTTGTTTACCGGCCCTAATTTTAATTTCTGGTTATTCACCACGGTTCTTAAGACTTTTTGATCACATAGAGTGGTCGTATCGACAATTTTATTTTCTGAATGCAGCGAGTTCAATTGAATGAGGATTAGAGTAGCGAATCAGTAGAGGTAAGAAAAATTACGAGGTACCCCGATCCCCTTTTTTAAAGTAATGTATTAACACTATTAAATTTCTAAATCATTAAATAGCTAAGTCAAATAGACACGTGAAAATCAAATATTTAAATAAACTTGAACAAACGATATTGACATCAATAAAAAGCAATTAATTCATTATGAAATAATATTAATTGATAAGACATTTCGTAAAATACCGAGTGATAAGATAAAATAAACAGGTAGCCATTGAATAAAAAAAAACTTTAAATAATAATGTAAATGTAAATAGCTCGGGAAATGTGAGATGTAACTATGAATTGTTATCTTATTAAATAAACGAACACAACTACACGTTCGTACAGTGGTAGGTTGGTAGACCTGTAGGCAGGGTGGAGAGCAACAAACACTCCCCCCTACACCAAATTTGGCTCCTTGTGACCAAGTAGTTTTAAACGAATATAACATTATGGTTTGTAAAACATCTTCCTTATTGGAAAAAGCCCCCCAAGGAATGTATTCATAGAAAATAGAGGCAAGGAATAGGAAAGTATTCATGGAAGTAAGAGACAAGGAATAGGAAAGTATTCCAAGAAATAGAGACAAGGAATAGAAAAGTATTCATGGAAATAAGAGACATGGAATAGGGAAGTATTCATAGAAAATAGAGACAAGGAATAGGAAAGTATTCATGAAAACAAGAGACAAGGAATAGGGAAGTATTAATAGAAAATAGAGACAAGGAATAGGGAAGTATGTATAGAAAATAGAGACAAGGAATAGGAAAGTATTCATAGAAATAGAGATAAGGAAAAGGGAAGTATTTATAGAAAATAGAGCTAGAATAAGAAAATTCCATAAAAATAAAGACAAGGATATGGAAGTTTATAGAAAATAGAGACCAAGGAATAGGAAAGTATTCGTAGAAAATAGAGACTAGGAATAAGAAGTATGTCATAAAAAATAAGAGACAAGGAATATGGAAGTATTTATAGAAAATAGAGACAAGGAATAGGAAAGTATTCATAGAAAATAGAGATTAGGAATAGGGAAGTATTTATAGAAAATAGAGACTAGGAATAAGAAAGTATTCATAAAAATAAGAGACAAGGAATATGGAAGTATTTATAGAAAATAGAGACAAGGAATAGGAAAGAAATTCATGAAAATAAGAGACAAGAAATAGGGAAGTATTCATAGAAAATTGAGAATAGGAATAGGAAAGTATTCATAGAAAATAAGATAAGGAATAGGGAAGTATTTATAAGAAATAGAAGACTAGGAATAAGAAAGTATTTATAAAAATAAGAGACAAGGAATATGGAAGTATTTATAGAAAATAGAGACAAGGAATAGGAAAGTATTCATGAAAATAAGAGACAAGAATAGGGAAGTATCATAGAAAATGAGAATAGGAATAGGAAATTCATAGAAAATAGAGATAAGGAATAGGGAAGTATTTATAGAAAATAGAGACTAGAATAAGAAAGTAATAAAATAAAGAGCAAGGAATATGGATAGTAAATAAAATAGAGACAAGGAATATGGAAAGTATTTATAGAAAATAGAGACAAGGAATAGGAAAGGTATTTATAAAAATAAGAGACAAGGAATATGGAAGTATTCATAGAAAATAGAGATAAGGAATAGGGAAGTATTTATAGAAAATAGAGACTAGGAATAAGAAAGTATTCATAAAAATAAGAGACAAGGAATATGGAAGTATTTATAGAAAATAGAGACAAGGAATAGGAAAGTATTCGTAGAAAATAGAGACTAGGAATAAGAAAGTACTCTTAAAAATAAGACAAGGACAGAAAATAGAGACAAGGATAGGAAAGTATTCATAGAAAATAGAGACAAGGAATAGAAAGAATTCATGAAAATAAGAGACAAGAAATAGGGAAGTATTCATAGAAAATTGAGAATAGAATAGGAAAGTATTCAGAAGAAAAGAGATAAAGGAATAGGAAGTAATTTTTAAAGAATAGAGACATAAGAAAGTATTTAAAAAAAAAGAGACAAGAATATGGAAGATTATAGAAAATAGACAAGGAATAGAAAGTATTCATAGAAAATAGAGATTAGGAATAGGGAAGTATTTATAGAAAATAGAGACTATTGAATAAGAAAGTATTCATAAAAATAAGAGACAAGGAATATGGAAGTATTTATAGAAAATAGAGACAAGGAATAGGAAAGAATTCATGAAAATAAGAGACAAGAAATAGGGAAGTATTCATAGAAAATTGAGAATAGGAATAGGAAAATATCCTGACTAATATAAAACCATTTCTCATCTTTTTTCGGTAACCAATCAGGCAATTCCTTCTTGATATGTATCCAGGTTTTAATGTTGTATGTTAAAATGATATATGTTTTATAGAAGTTAATGTTTTTATTGCCATTGAATGATTTAAGCTTAGTCTCTAATATTTATTAAGAATATAAATAAGGGGAAGATAAATTTAAATATGTAAGTCTAGAATTAAACTAAGAAAGGAAATGGTATACTCGGCAAATAATATGTAGATAGGAACGTAACGGTTAACTTTGCATAACAGTCTTTCTATTAATCCTATTTACAATTTAGGGTCAGCTTGGTAAGAAAGGGTCGACAAACTTAAGGGCCAAACCACAACAGACCAATGTAATGCCATCAAGTTTCTTCATGCTTATTTAATTTTCGCTTGAAATCTGGTACATATCAGAATCAAAGGCAGTTTTTTTTGCTCCAGTAAAGACAGGGTTTTAGTAAGGGGCAAAGGCCATAAAAATAAACATATATAGGCAGATCCGGGAACGGAAAAAAACATACTATTTGGTACAAAAACCAATATTTAGTTCTAATATATAATAATATATTATTATTATACTATAATTATATATAGTAATATATAATTTGACTGACGAGGCAAAGCCGAGGAAGGTAAATATACGAGTCAGTAATGTTTCCTTTCCTGCCTCGTTCCACACAATATTTTATTATGTGGAACAGTAATAAATCAAAACTAGCATTCTTGAAAAACTTATTAAGTTTGTATAATTTTTTATATTTACATTTTCTTTGACTGATAATACAGATCTTATCATCGAGAAAGTTGACCACAGAGTAGCGCTCGATTTTGTGTTTGACAGTTCTTTTAAATAAGCTAACAAAACGTTTCTTCACTTACATTTTTCACTTTTTTTTCTCTGAGCACCATTCTTCGAGCACTTCATATGCCTTGAGATACCTACTTCCTGATTTGCCGGATAGTAGACTCTCTTTGGCATTTGTAGCCATTTCAAAAACATCCGACGAGGTATGTTCGAAAAGTTCGTCTATATCTTCGACGATATTCATCAAAAAACGCTATATAGAACCGCTATAGAATAAACTAACTTTTAAACTGTATTAAATACGGGTTCGTATGATAAAAGTGGTAAATGACTTGACAAAAAAAGATGAGATAATAAACCCAAGACAAAAAGTGTTGCCTTTAAAATAATCTATAAAATTTAATTCTAATTAAAGATCTACATTACAAACTGTTTTATTTTAATTTTAATTAGTAAAATAATGTAATTATTCATTATATAAATTATTAAATAAATTCAATAGGCTTTTTATTATTAACTAATCATGTTTACAAAAATGATCTATTAACTTTCTTTACCAGCATAGGCAGGGGCGGCTGGGAAATGCTACTTTCCTGCCTAGGCAGGTAAAGTGCAGTCATTCATGACAAATTACCAGCCTACCTGGGAAATGATACTTTCTCGCCTAAAATTAGTTCAGTAATGCTTCATTTTCCTGCCGTGAGCAGATAAAAAAAATTTAACTCGTCAACAATAAATAAAAATAATGAAGGAGGTTATAACTCTAAAAGGTTATACCTTGTCTAAAAACTAATTTAATATGACGGACAGTCAAGTGATTTCATCTTTGGTTTTTAAACTATCATAAAATTTCTTAAAAATATGAGAGTGAACGATATCTTTCTGTTCATTCAGAGTGTAAGTATCATTAAGTTTTCTACCGAACTCTTCTCGATGAAGAATGATCCTATTCTCTTCCTTATCAAATTTATGCTGAAGTTCTACTATGTGCTTAGCTAAGACTGAACTTTGTTTACATTTCTCTTTCTTTTTCTTTATTTCCTGAATGCTAGCAACAACAGTTTCTTTCTTTTTTTACTAGTTTTATTCTGTCCCTTCCAGTTTTTTCCTTAATCAACGACTCAATATTGTTTAAGTCATTCTAAAGCTCAATTTCTTCCAAATCCTTTTTCTTTGTTTTATCTACTGCTCTAAAATGCTCCGCCCATCTTTTATCTATAGCTCTACCAGATCTTTCAGAATACTCTACCTTACACCCCTTCTCAGAACATATTAAACGATAAACACCGCTACATTTACCCTTATATTTCTTTTTTAAGTTTAGCATTGATAAGTTTTTTGCCGATAGTGTTACCCGTGTATAGAGCTGGTTTTATCTCCGTATTTTCCATTTTATTAAGCTTAGAGAAGTTACACAAGTATAATAAATCTGTGTAATAAGCTTCGTCTCAGTAATAGAGGCAGACAACCTTTTTTGTAGGGTTTTAGTTCTTTTACGGGTTTAATTAACGCCATTTTAATAAACGATGCATATATGTGTACTACCCATTAATATCTACAATTTGATACCACGAATGATTTTTTGAAAAAATATTTATTTTTTGCGAATGTGCGCATTCGCTCATAACTTGACAAATACGCATATAGTTAACTATATAGCCAACTGTATATAGTTGGCTATATTGTTCCTGTAGTCGGATAAAATAGTTACGTATGTGTACCAAATTTTGATTGCCTAGCTATCGTAGTTCCGGAGATGTGAAATCAGACAGACAGACACTCGACAGAAAATACAAGGGTTACGAAGATTATCTTCGAAGCCCTAATAATAGTCATCCCTCAGAGGCTTCGATCTCTTGGCCCCTTCACGATCTCATCGTTTTGTAATTTATCAGTTCGTCGAATTACTGGTTTATATAAGTGGCATACTGCCACGATATGAGCGAATTTTCAAATGAAAGTAGGGAGGATGAATAGCGAATCCGATGATATGAAACAAATCTGAGGAACCTTAATTTTATTTTCAATATATTTGAAAATTTCATTTCAAGAAAGCGTTCGAAAGTTATCGTGCCTCATAGAAACGTCTAGGAACAAAAATTTCGTACATACATACAAGCATATATATATATATATATATATATATATATATATATATATATATATATATATAATATATATATACATATTCTTAAACAAGGAGGCCTCCTTCTGAAAAATCAGCCTTCCCCTCCATGACCTTGATCTTATAAGCTCATTTTTCCTTAAAAAATTTGCTAAAATCGGGTACAGGGTACCTCAGTCCGTTTCTTTCCAACTTAAGACTCGCTTCGCTTGTCCTCAGGATGACATTATCCAAGGCCTAAGTTAGTATTACTTCGGTTTTGCTGTGCTTGAACTTAGCATAAAAACGTTATGCGAAGCATAGAGTGTTATGACTTCGGACACGCTTGGCTTGTCCTTAGAATGTCATGTATGCCTAAAGCTTAAGAGTTTATTATTTTGATTTTGCTATGCTCCAGCTCCGAATTATTAGGTAACCAAATATCTAGGGTTTTATAGACTTAGGGTAATTAGAGCTTAGAAATATTCAGTCATAGAACTTACAAATTATAGGACTATTTCTCTGCTTCCAACTTGTTCTAAGCTTTTTGAAAAAGTAATTAAATCCAAACTGATTATACCGTTTGCTCCACTCTAAGCACATTTGTGCTTATAAAAGCATGTGCTTTTATTTAGCTTTACTTTTATTGTAATTTTTTATTTTTATGACTATACGCTTAACGTAGTTATCTCTGTTAGTGCTGGTTTTTTCTTGTTTTGTAATTTTTTACTGTAGCTTTGAGTTATTGATTTTACTTTTTGTAATTTATATTGTCTTCAGGTTGCCCTGATGAAGAGCATGTCCATGCTCGAAACGTTGCCACCAGAGAAGTGAGTGTGTGTTTATAAGCCTTATCCTGATTCATTCGTAAGTTATATTCTAAGGCTGATTCTGTTCTATTTAATATAAATATATAACACACACACACACACATACATATTATATATTATATATATATATATATATATATATATATATATATATATATATATATATATATATATATAATATTTAAAAAAAAAAGATATATGTATGTATACATCTAGGTCAATGACCTGTGTGATATATGTTGGGTTCGGCAGTGTGTGAGTGTGAGATTGTAGTATGAAAGAAAGACCACTACTTCTTGATCCGCCCTTATTAGCCTACTGTACCAGACAGACAGGTCAAAAATGGCTCCCATAAAACTACGGCTAAGCTACCCACAAATTGGAAGAATCTCGAAGTGGTCGTTGCATTCTAAAACGATTGGGACTGGTTTCAGCTTAATTGGACCATTCTAAGTGATGCAACTGGTACTTCATTATGACGTAATCACCTTTGAGTAAAAATAATGTTTCTTTTATTACACATCATTTAAAACTAAATTCAGGCACCAAGAATTGTTAGTTGATCTTTTTGTTTTGATGGCGCTGAAACCGAATCTGAGCAAGGAAAATTATTTTAAATGAGTTAGATTAGTTTTATTATTTTAATTTATTTGGAGTTAGAAAGTTTGTTTAGATTAGTTGCATTTAGTAAAAAAAAAACTAAGAATACTTTATGACATTTTTTACCTCCCCTAGTCCTTAAACACAAAAAATTGGCTAGATACATTGCTAAATGACAGTTAACAATAAATACTATGACAAAAATAGAAAGGCAATGAACATTCTTTGAATATAACAACAGTGTAGCCACCACGAAGAAGCCACATAGAGGCTTCCAGGTTGTGAAGTGGCGCTATGGGCTGAAGGGCCATATTTTGTCATATTTTTTTTTTTTTTTTTTTTTTTTTAATGCTCAGGTGGAAAATTCCAGGCACTTAGACCTCTTAGGTGGGTCCATTGTGCCATCCTGAATGAAAAAAAAAAATTTTTAGATAAATAAATAAATAGAAATATATAGGTGATAATATGAAAATAAATATTACTAAATATAAATAGAGATAAAAAGAAGATAAAAGATATTACTGTAACTGAAATAATAATATTAGAAAGAGAGTAAACTGTGTTAACTGTACAAGTGTAAACTGGTATCTCAGTTATGGAGCTCTAAACTAATATCGTCTACATAAATTCTTTATACATATTCTCTGAACTACAAGCTAAATTATAAGTAGATACTTATGCTAGGTTCGGTTTAGTAGCAACTTCCTGCACATTAGTGCATTCTGAAACTCTAAACAATTCGGATCTAGTATAGAATGATTATGTTTTCTTCTTTTATCTCTACAAGAGCCACACACTGGCTGCTCTTTGATTATTGGGCAGTTTGCTCTTAAATGGTGGGGTTCAGAGCAGTGAGAGCAAACTTTTTCTTTGTCACACTGATTTTTTGTATGACCCGTTCTCAGACAGGTAAAACATCTGGTAACCCAATCATAGTGTTTCACTGGTAGCTGGCTAGAAGACCATTCAATATTACGGTACCAACTTTAACAACTCATGCTTCAGAGCATAAGGCATTTCTACTATCCACCGAATAGCATTGTCCCCTTTAATCCAGGGACATGTTCTAGTGAATCGAGGGATCACTTGATTTCCATAATCGTTTCTACTAAATCCTAACTTAGAAAGATTTAGGTTCCAGAGGCTATTTAGAAACTCATTCTCTTTTTTAGGTTTTTATCAACACCAACTATAACAACAGCCTCCTTAGGAAAACTAGGGATTGTTGCTACTAAACCAAATTCTTCAAATCTATCAAAAGATAATAAAGTATCTCTGTCCTAAACAGATTCACATTCAATAAGACAAGCCACTTCATTATTTTTATTAATAACTCTTAAGACTTTAAGGTCTTGAGGTAATTCAGGCTTCAACTTATTAAAAATAGTATTTCTTAAAAGTTCTCTATCTTTTATTTGACCAAAAGACAAAGGCTTGATCACCACACTGTTAATTAATCAAGGTATTCTGCTAGCTAACCTACTACTTTGAGCTGTTTGCTTTCCTTGTGATTTACTGGGTTCAATATTCTGAGCCCTGCTTTCAAAACAAGCCTTACTTACAGTATTATTACATTTATCATATATATATATATATATATATATATATATATATATATATATATATTAATATATATATATATAATTTGTCATATGAACAACTTTAAAAATTTCATTTACAATAGGAAGTTTGTAAAAATGGAAACAAGATTTTGTAATAGCACTTTTTCTAATTGAAAATCATTATTATGAATTATTTAATCCACTTCCCTTGTGCCACCAATCCCAATCAAATTCAAATAAAGCTGCGGTGGAACAAAACTTCCCTAGCTATAGGCCCAAAGAAAAAGAATACAATATGCAGCCTTCTTATAAATGTCTGGAGAACTGTGATACATACGGAAGTCGCAGAGAAGGGAAAATTTTTTTTAAGTCCTAAAAATTGCTATTTAGAGATCTTGTTAGATTAACAGATAATTAGTTCTTCCTCTTGTAGGACTTGATTTCAGAGCTATTTTTATGGCTGTATAAGCTGCTATGTATACACAAGAAATGTGCTAATACATTTTTAATACAATAGATATAACACATAATTTTTCTTGGATTTTGGATTTATAGGTGCCAAAAATTGACATTCAAGAGAAAAATTGGTTTTTAGTTTTTGCTAAAGTAATTATGCTCACTGTTCTATTTAGGAGGCAGGGAGGTAATATTGAAAATTCCTTAAAAATTACTACTTATTTAATTTTATTGATATTTTGTAATGTTTGTTTTCCATAACTTTTATTACAAAAGGTATTAGAGTTTTGGGTGCACCACTTCAAAGCCTTTTGAGCACCACCAGTGGTATGTGTGCCACACTCTGAGAACCCCTGACATACAAATAGCATTTACAAATTTAAATGAAGCGCTCAAGTATAAAATATGGAGTCCAAAAGTTCTTTATTAGCATTGGAAAGGTAGAGCACAATCAGCCTATAAAAATGTGTTATCACTGAACCATTTACCAAGTACAAAACAAGCAGGATATGAAATTAGGACACCTCAGACTTGGAGTACACAGTCCTACTGAGTAGAGTAGATTTATCTAGAGTAAGATAAGTAAAAACTATAACCAGGCTCACAATTATACCCTAATGAATGAATGACTGACTGATAACAATAAACAGTTAATGAGCAGATAAGGGAATAGATAAGAACGTAGTACTAGTTTGTAACTTACCTCGACAACTTTGTTACGTCGTTCCCTGGTCACTGCATCGTTATCTTCTCCTTTGTTTACATCTGGATAATGCTCACTGAATAAGGGCGGTACTGTGACGATAACATCTACCGTATCTTCCACAGCATCCACTGCTGCTTCCGAAGAAGCTTTATTACTCACTGTCACTGAATTCGTTGAAGCACTGACTTTATTATCATTGGCATCGTTCAGACTCTCCGGCCTCTCCAAAACCTTAGAGACCTTTTTCTCTAACTCTTGGTCTTCTTTAATTTTAGCTAAAAGTTTTTTCTTATCCTCTAATCGATGAGGATCGAGTCTGACTAGGGAATCGTGTCTGAAAAGGCCAGATTTCTCATTAAAATCGTCTGCCCTAGGTGGAGCCGGAATCAACAATTCCGGGCCAGCTTTTTGCATCTGTTTATAAACATTATACACTGGATTCACTCCGACGGATTTAAATTCCGGTAACAAAAAGAAAGCACCGAAACACAGAACACCGAACGTAAAAAACACTAATAACATAAGACATTTTTCCCGAGGTCTGAAGGACCTACGAACGGAGGAAGGGATCGGCGCTCCGTTCAAATAACGCTGATAAGTTGGTAAAAGACTGGTAGTCGTCATTTTCGATAAAACAATAAAATTTTAATCAGTTATTTAAAAAGTAAATCAACACAAATCAACTTCATTCACGCCATTTTACTGACTACTTTTTTGACAGCCAGATGTAGTGAGGAAGTGGGGGAGACCATTTTCAGTGTTGCCAACTAACTAATCTACCTCTAAAGTTTGACCTACAAATCCCAGCTGATCAAAGTTTCCGCTTTTATTTTAAAGCCAAGGTTAGACTTTTAAATTTCATTTATGATATATTTTTAAAACAAGCTGCTAATCCCGGGACAAGGCTCCCCAACCTATAAACTTAATAAAAAATAAAGAACTATTTTTATAATTTTAAAAAAGGGTGGTAGGGAAGAACAGTTAAAGTATAACTGACTACCCCCCATTTTTTTGTACTATTCATAGAATTAATAAATGTTACTGTTAATCATTTTTGTACAAAATAATAAAGTGTTTATTTATTTATTTAAAATTATAGGAGCAAATAAGTTTGCTGTTTAAGCGACAACTTTAGAAAACACTTTAGACAACTTTAAAAACAAAAAATATTGTGTTTGATAGCATATTTTATCAAACAAAATCAGGTACGGGGTACCTCAGAACTTTTTCTCGTCACATTGAATTCACTACGCTCATCCTCCCTACTTCGGACTCGCTATGCTCGTCCTCAGAATATACAATTCGGACAATGGATCGTGTGATCCGTTAATTTCAAATAAATAAATAAAAATTAAATTGCCAACTTTATTCTGCAATACATCGATCAACATGTCGTAAAAAACGCATGTCACCTACTTTTTGAGGATGTAAAGTGCCTACTTTACAATTGCCCGATAAAGAAATATATTTATATACGAAATAATATTATATACGATAAATATATAAGTACGAATTATATTAGTACTTAGTATTTTATAACTTCATATTACAAATAATGGGGTACGGGGTACCTCGGAACCGATGTGATTTGCTGCGCTCATTTTCTCTACTCCAGACTCACTTCGCTCGTATTTTGTCTTATTCATTATACCTCGATCTTGAAGGCATCTATTCAAGATATTTAGATCTTAAAGGCCTCTATTCAAGGTAATTGGACCTTTAAAGAGATAGAGTATGATAAGGGACCCATCCGCAAAATCAAAACAAATAAATTTTCTTACATTTTTTGACATTATTTTAAACATAAAATAGATAAATACATCCATTCTTGGGTTTGTAGAAAAGCTTTGGGGCTTTAAGTAGGGCATATAAAGGGAGATTAGGGCAATAATGTATCAAATAAGTAGTTTTACTTTAAATGAAGGGTGGGTTCCTTATCATACTATCTACGCTATCTTTCCAACGGATGAATATTTTTTATCAAAGTATGTAAAAAAATCAACCTTGGGGGGAACACGAACCGTATCGACAATCAGGTAAATGTGAGGTCATTAACCCGGTTAGCAAATTTTTCAAAAAATTGGTAAAATATTGTTTTTGGGACGCTGAAGCAAGTAAAACCGGCCCAAAGTCGATACGACCACTCTAAGTGACCAAAAATTCTTTAACCTTCTCGCCAGAATTATTTATTTATGGGTAATGACGTCATAAGTAAGTTTTTTGAAAGAACAAATCCTTTTTTAACAAATTAAAATAATAAAAAATACATGGCGATAAAAATAATAATTTGTTCTGAAATTATTTCAGGAATATTCTCACTACAAAAGAACCACTAAAGCTCTGAGCTGTGGAGAAGAGTGTTTACGCTGCCAAGTTTTTTGCCAATTGCGCCACTTAAAATGGTCTATTGAGTTAAACCAGTTAATCGGTACTAATCGTTATCCAGTTTACTAAGTAAAAGTATATATTTGAACCAAATTTAAACTCAATTAAATTATTTTCTGATTTTTTAAAAAACGTACACAAGTCAAGCTGATAATGAAATGAAACTTGGCACACATGTTACTCTTATACATGGCTACATGCGTGCCAAAAGTCAATCCTATCGCATAATTTTGTCAGTGTTTTATGATTTTTCAAAATTTTCGCTGAGTAATTTTTGCGTGTTAATGACGCCATAAAAACCATTATTTTCTGAATAGCACAACTACAGCCCTAGATTGGTTTATTTACAAAGTGTCAACTCTCTAGCATAAATACACTAGAAGCTACAATGATAACAGAAACACAAACGGATAGAGAGCTGATTCTTTAGCAAAAGGTGCTGCGGAGGATGCAAATCTTCTTGAGGAAGTCAAGCAACCACCTATTAATTTACTGAGGAAAATGACAAGAGATATATCCACCGGGAAATGGAGTCGGCTTTGGGAAACTTCTCATCATGGTCAACAAACTATAATCAGTTGGCAGCGTGGAAAAATAGTGAGAGAGAGCCAATAAGGTTAGTTTGGCCAACCTTTTTTTTGGCAATTTCAAATCAGGCCAACCTTATTGGTTCCTCTCAACACTATTTTCCCTCATGTCAAACCAAGACTTCAAGTTAGGCTTTAAACTTACTCAAGCTTTATCTGGCCATGACAAGAATAAACCGTATCTCCATAGATTCGGCATTATACCTTCTCCAGGTTACAACTGCAATGATATCAAACTTAGTTGCATTATATTCTTGACTGCACTCTGATAGAGAGAGGGTTCCATTGGTCCAGCAGGTCATACTAGGGGTCAATAAAAATTGGCCTCCTCCTCTTAATTTTCTGTTATCTAAAGATGTTATTACTTATTTTTTGTTGTTCATCTCTAGCATTAATTTAGATTCTTTATAGTTTCTGTTTTATATTCATAGTTAGTATACTTTAATTATAAAATCAGAAACACACACAGCGGTATGAGGCTCTTGTCTCAGTTAATTTTTAACTAAAATATGGATAAATGTTAGCTTAAGGTAGAAGGTTATCACTACATTACCTTGGCTATTATTGTCATGGTTCTTCGTTGTGTTCAAGATTTTTTTTAGTTCTTAACTTGTTAGTTTTTCCTCATAATATCACCTAATATTATTAGGTTGTTCTTATAGTTGTTCATTTTTGTAAACTTCTTAGTTGAAATGCATGTAGTATTATCAATATGTAGCATGCAGATTCAATCGCTCAAAAAAAACACACACACATACAGACAGGCAACTTTGTGAAAACCTCTCAAGAGGCATTAAACACCTGAAACGGATAAAGTTTCAAATAAAGATAAGTTTCAAATCTTTAGCATAAATATACTGGGAGCTATGATTATAACAGATACACTCATTTATACAGACAGATAAGTTTGTGAAAACCACTCAGGAGGTCTATATACCTAAACAGATAATTCAGATGAAATCTAAGTTCAGATTATTATTACAAACACAATACTTTTCCTATATAAGTATGGTAGAATGAGAAAAAGTAATAAATGAAATCATAGAAACATCACTTTAATATTAAACAATTCTTTACACATAGAAATATAAAAAAATAAATAAAATATTAAAATTCAAAAGTTCATTAGAAAATTAAATTCAGAATGAGTAGTAAGCTCCTCAAAAATTATCAGTCAAATAATTTTGGTTTTCTAGTGAGGATGGTGCAACTACTTCCAGAGGCAGGTCCAAATCCCATGCTTTACCTGAAATCATTTTTATATGTTTAATTAAATGAGTCAGAATTTTAAGATTTATGTGAAACATTAAATCTGTAAACCAAATTTTAAGTGCAATTTTGGAAACTAGGTCCAAAATTTGTTGGAAACAAAGCCCACAAGAAACCAGTATTTACAGAGTACTCTATAACAAGAAGTTACTGTTTCCAGTGAGTTCTAACTCTGTTGGCGCCTTGATGAGTTAGACGTAACAAAATAGAGTGGGACATGACATTATGTTGAGCCATCAATGACGACGAATGTCAATGATGGAAAAGTTCCCAGATGTAGCATTGCATTTTGCTTGTTAAATTTCCTAGGTGTCTCTCACACAATTATATTGTGGTTTCCTTCTATTTTGGGGGCTTTCGGACTCTTTTTATCAGTTGGATCCGGGACAGCCTGATGCAGATCAGAATATGCCTTTACCGTTATTCTAATTTTATTTCCAAGACGAGTGACAACAATTTTAGGACTGACAATGCCCCCATTTCTCCTTTCTCTGAATACAGCTTACAATATACAGTTTAATAGACCAACAAAGAATTTAAGCTAGAGAAACAAACCTATATTCAATCGTGTGTATCTATTGAGGAGTCCAAGGCAACAGCCAAGTACAAGGAAGATAGCCAAGCTAAGTTCTTATTGATAATTATGCAAGTTTAAGCATCATTAAACTTTAAAAAATGAACTTCATGCTGATGTGTTTTGCCATGGGTGGTGAAACAAGTTTGGGGGGGGGATACAATAAAAAATACCATTCCCTGGTTCTCTGAAGAGCTTAAGCTATAGAGAGATAAATACAATTCTTACAGACAATTCCACAACTGTCTTAATCCAATAATACAGATAAGTTTTTCAGTGAAGATAAACTAATTAATATAAAGAATAGTACAGTGTATCGACAACTTTAAAAATCTTGACAGCTCAGTTTAGGCACCACCGATTCTAAAAAAAAATCCCTACAAAAAGGCAGCGAGCGGGGAAAAAACTTTGTAAACAAATCAGGTTATGTTACCCGTGTTTTCTTGGCGATGTTTCTACATTTCTTTTGTGTAGTTTTATTATTTAGGAAGTATGCAAATGTGGAAAAAATGAATTGTGAAGGGAAATAATAAACACAAGAAGAACCACAAACGAAGTGAACGAATGCCGGGAAGGAGGTTATTTCCCTACAGGGGTTATGGGAGTAGGGAATTTTTTTTCTCTTTCAAGAGAGGGGTTGGCAGCGGCTTCTCTGATTGGTCGATCCCCAAAATGCTTATGACCTTGGGGATTTTTAAACTTAACGATACACTGTAATTATAAAGCTCTAAATGCAAAATTGAAATATAATGATAAACTTATAGAAGAGACTCCTAACAAAACCAAAAAAAAACTTGGCAAATCATTCACTCATCTTTATGCACTAATCAAAAATAAAATAAGTCATTAAATTCAAGTTTGGATGCTAATAAATTCAATGACTATTTTATATCTTCAGTCCATTCCTTGATTAGTCATATTAAGAAAAGTAATTTTACCCTCAATAAATTAGATAAACCTACTCTTAAGTTTAAACTTGAACAAGTTAAGGTTGAAGAGGTTTATTCAACTATTATTAATCTAAAATCATCAAACAGCAATGAAGCTTTTGGTATTAACTTTAACATTTTAAAAATTTGGGGGTTCAAATATCAGAGCCCTGAACCTTTCTTGTTAATGAATGGTTCTCTGAAGGTTATTTTCCGGATTGTCAAAAAATCGCTAGAGTGGTCACTATCTTTTATAAAGGATATAGAAACGATAAAGCAAATTATCGACCTATCTCACTCATTCCTTGTATAGCAAAAGTTATTGAAATATTAGTCAAAGGACAAATAGTCAGATACTTTGAAAGTAATAATATCTACCACCATGAGTATCACTACAGACAAGTACTAGCTAACTCTTTTGACCTGACTAAAGCTTTCGACAATCTCCTCATAGACATATTAATAGAAAAACTTAAATTTTACAGCTTTGACCAAATAACATTAAGCTTTATAAGATCTTACCTAGTAGACTGGTTTCAATATGTTGATTTGCTAAATTCTAAGTTGTCTTTATTAAAAATATTACACAAAATCAGACGAGGTTCGGTTTTAAGCCCAATATTATTTCTAGTTTTTATTAATGACTTGCACACAGCCATAAACCACCAAGGTATATTCTCGTTTCTATTTGCAGATGATTACGAAATTATTATAATTGCAAATTCAGAAGATGAGCTCAAACGAATTCAAGAGCTGTTAATTTTAACACTAGTTGACTGGTGCTGTGCTAACATGCTACAAATTAATGTCAATAAAACAGTTGAACTGCGGAAGTCTTATAAATTCATGGTGTAAATTTTGATGATCAATTTTCTTGGCAAATGCATTTAGACAATTTAGGGGAAAAATTAAGAATAGGAGGTTGTAGGTTGAAAAAAAACCAGTAAAACTGTCAGTATTAGTTCTCTTAAAACCATGTATTATGTTTATTTTTACTCTTATCTGTCTTATGGTATCAACTTTATATTCTCGATCCAAAAGAAAGCATTGAGGGTCATTTTTAACTTGCCAAGTAGAGTGTCTAGCTTTGCTTATTTCAAAGCAAATAAAATTTTTACTGTCTATTCATTGTACTGTTTCTTAGTGCTTAAACACGTCCACTCTAAGCTCACAAGCTATAAAACTGTTGGATCAAACCACCACTAGAGCACAAGGCATGCTAACAGGTTGTTAAATTCGCGATGTAGATTAAATATAACTATGAAGCAGAGTATTAAAGAAAACGAATTGCACCTCAATTGTCAAAGCACTGCAAGCAAAGGATTTTAATTTATTTGTCAAAAAGTGCTTTTAGGAAAAACCCTCTTTATAGTTTTGAACTTTGGTATACGGTGCACCCTGTTATCATACTATATGTATCGATATATTTTAGTTTAGAGATGTGACGTAGGAATAATCGATAATGTCTTTTCTTTTACGTTTATGACAATATTTTATTATTTTTTAAATGTTTTTTTGTTGTTTGTGTTTTTATTTATTTGTTGTAAAATGGTTTTATAACTATTTTCATATTTTTTTTATGTTTTTATAGTATTTTAACTATGTTTTCATAAGAATAATCGATGATACACCACATCTAATTTTATGTTACACGTATTTTTTTGTTTGTTATTTTCAGGTTTTTTATTATATTTTTGTTGTTAATGTTTTCATTTATTTGTTGTATGGTTTTTTTATGTTTTAATTATAATTAATAATTTAACGACGCTGCTTATCTTTTAAATGCTCAGTTCTCGTTTACGTGTCGCGTAACTAAAAATATATCGATATATGTATTGATAACAGGGTGCACCGTATACCGAAGATTTACCTTTTTTAGTTTAAAATTAGTCCAATAGTTCCCCATTTTAGTAATAATTTTGTGTAATTATTAATTTTTACCTCTATTTTATGGAATGACGCTTTGTTATGTATTTATTATACACATTTAATAAATATAATATTTATTTTAATTTATGATACTTGCCAGTCCTTCCGAGAGATCTTGTAGTCATGGGTCTAGAAGTCTTAGGAGGTCTAACAGGAGCAAGTTTAATAGCTGTTGTCTTAGTTTGGCTTTGAGCAGGTTCAAGTTGAATTGTAGGACTAATCTTATTACTAACAGCAACCGAGAGTGAAGCTCTTTGGAGTTTTAAAGCTTCAGCAGCTGCCATGTTCTGCTTTGACCTTCGACCATGAGCAGAAAAACTTTTTTTTCTTTGAACAAAGCTCTTGTGCTCCAATTGTTCTGAGGGAAATTATATAAATTTGTCAAAAGAAATCATATAAACAAATTATAAATTTTGTCAAAAGAAATCATATAACATTTAACAAATTTTATTATAAATTTGTCAAAAGAAATCATATAAACAAATTATAACAAAATTATAAATATTGTCAAAAGAAATCATATAAACAAATTATAAATTTGTCAAAAGAAATCATATAAACAAATTATAAATTTGTCAAAAGAAATCATATAAACAAATTATAAATTTGTCAAAAGAAATCATATAAACAAATTATAAATTTGTCAAAAGAAATCATATAAACAAATTATGTCAAAAGATCATATAAAAATTATAACTTTGTCAAAAGAAATCATATAAACAAATATAAATTTGTCAAAAGAAATCATATAAACATTAATAAATTTGTCAAAGAAATCCAAAACAAATATAAAATTTTCAAAAGAAATTCATATAACAAATTATAAAATTTGTCAAAAGAAATCATTAATAAACATAAATTATAAAATTTGTCAAAAGAAATCATTTGAAACAAATTATAATTTGTCAAAAGAAATCATATAAACAAATTATAAATTTGTCAAAAGTCAAAAGAAATCATTATAAACAAATTTTAAACAAATTTGTCATGAAAATCATATAAATCAATATTACAATTTGGTATAGCTTCATGATTAATTTCACTTAATATAATATTTATTATTACTTATTTATTATTAATCTATTCTTATAATTTTTATACGTAAATAGAATGAATAAAATAATAACTATTTACCTAAATTCTAAGCATTAATTTTATAATTTGAATAAAATGTAAGGTAAACAACAATCAATTGAAACTTATTATGTTCCTAAAATCAGCCTTTCAGCAGTGGCTACTATATACGGGGAGTTTCACAAGAAATTCCCTCTATATTTTACAGGGATATACCTCAATACCCTATAACCAGAGTATTGAGGTATAAATACCACAAATTATTTTATTTTTAAACTCATGCGCATAAAATAACAAACTTGAAAATATACAATGAACTCACTCCTAACAAGACGAGTAGATGAACATGAACTTAAATCAGAAATTTGTGTTCTTTCAGTGCTCTGGCTAGAAGATGATGGACGGTGTACTGGTGTCGACACCAAAAGGTTGGAGTAGTTGGTACCCGGGTGGTGAGTCAAAACTTCAACAGTACCGTTGTGTATGACCAGGTCTAGCGAGGAATTCTCATCTTTTACAACAGGAGGAAGGTAACTATGACTAGTGTTATTCATAGTTGTAGTTTTTCCATCCTGAAAACCAAATGAAATTAGATTATCGCTTTGGGTCATTCCATATCTCCAATTTTTACAGGTAGGATAGAGAAAAGCTGATAGCGTAGAGAGAAGCTTACAGCGTAGAGAGAAGCTGACAGCGTAGAGAGAAGCTGACAGCGTAGAGAGAAGCCGACAGCGTAGACAGAAGCTGACAGGGTAGAGAGAAGCTGACAGCGTAGAGAGAAGGACCAGGTATGGGGTACCTCAGAATCAGTCCTCTTCACATCACATTCACTACCCTCATTCTCCCTGCTTCGTTCATTCTCATAATATGTAAATTATACTTATACTGCAACACATATTCTGACTTGCTTTGCTTGTCTATAGATAGTTAATGCATCCGTTTCATTCTCCCGTGGTCACCCATCCGAGTAATGACCTCGCTCAATGTCGCTTAACATTTATGATCCAAAATTAATCTTGGATGTACTTGCATTGTAACAAAACTGGGTGTTTATTTATTACGTTAAGGTATACTCTTGTACCAAATTTTGACTCAATGAGGAAGATGCATAAATTTTAACCAATGGTTTATTATGTTTTGTTTGGTTAATCGAGTTCAGAAAGAATGTATTTTACAGAAAATAAAATTATACATTTTAATTAGCAATTAAAAAAACACAATATTTAAAAAAATTAAAGATTCACTATATTTGGACTCCTGTCTTCTTTTTTCAGTAAACCTTTTTCTCGTTCATTTTTTCTTTGTCCCCAAGCTGAGCAAATTTTCTTGTTAGTTCATACTTTCTTGTTCAACAATCTATTTGCTGGGAAAGTTTCAGTTTTTCAATCCTTGTAATCTGGCCAGTAGTATTACTACTTGTTAATCATTTTTTTCTTGACTTTTCAAAGGAAATGCACAGGCATGGGTTGCAAGGCATATATTCCACAGGGTTTTCAAAACTATGGTCTTAATTGGAAAATCGGTACTCACATCATTATTCGGGCTCATTCAATGCTCAGTTATTGCTAATTTTAATTTTTTTAGAGCATTTTCTTTATAAAATCCAAAAAAAAAGTGAAACAAGCCTAATGTTACTGCCCAGGTTATGAGGCAATAACAGGAACTTAAACAAGAAATGCACTGTTCAGAAAAATACACTATTTGCCAAAAAGATTGCGGCCCTCCAAGAAATAAACAAAATATGAAAATACAAGCACAGTAAAGAAATGTTAAGTGAATGTTTGGCTTACATTATAATCAAAAGATGACACTTGGAATGGGCTTTGAACAGACAGAGGTTTAACTAAACCTTTTTGTCTCCTCCAAGCTTCTCTCGTCTCCTCTCTTGTATTCCTATCTATTAAACTTTCTCTTTCTACTCGTTCATTTAATTCAGAGTAATGCTTTATGATCAAACCAAGGAGCCATCTAACAAACATAAATAGTCATGTCATCATTAATTATACTGATTTCCAAAGGTCTATAATAAAATAAACAATTTCCAAGCAAAGAAAATTTTCTTTTATCAAGATTGTAATAATTAATAATGAATAATCCTGATATTAAAAGTTCTTTTAACCAGTAAAATTATTTCATTTGTTTTTCTTTTTAAACAGTTTTTATTTTTAAAAGTATAAATAAATATACAATGGCTGTATGGTCCTATAGACCAATGCCAAAAAAAATTATACTGATTCACAATTAATTGAAGACTGCAGTTCTAAAAAATCTTATGTTTAAAACATTTACAAACTAAACAATTCCCAGAGTGAAACTCTGCATCATCAGTAGTAGAATAATCTAACTATTCTAGCACCAGATAAACCAATTGCTGATAACCATACATACCAAACATTTTAAAAGAAACAATCTGTAAAATGATACCATTTTACAATGGTTTACATTTTTAAATGGTATCATTTTATAGATGTTTCTTATAAAATGTTTGCTATGTATGGTTATTAACAATTTGTTAATCTGGCACTTGAATAGTTCAATTATTCTACTACTCTGAGAAATAGAGCAGTAGAATAACAAATAGTTACATTTACAAAAAGTTTGTAAACGTTTTAATACGAGCTTTTTTTAGGACTACAGTCTTCAATAAATTGTGTATCATTATTATCAACAGTCCATTAAATCTCTTCATTAATTATACTGTTAGCCATTTATTGAGCTCTACAGAAATTTGATTCACATTAATTGATACCATATCTTTAAATAAGCTTAAATTAGCCTTGGACTCTGAATAAAAACCTATAATACAAAATATTACCCTAGACGGATAAATTGAAATCTGTACTGAAGACTATAATGGCTCAGGTCGATTCAAGCCCACTTAGGTAGATTTAATTTGACATGAGTCAGTACAAGCTGACATAAGTCAATTTAAATCAAAACTAGTCAAATGATTAACTTGGGCCAACTAATATTGATACAAGTTAACTTAATTTGTCTTGTACCAACGGGAATATACATTATACATTGGAGCATACTTGAGTTTATTTGAATCAGACTTAAGCCCCATATGAATCAACTAAAGTCTACTTCAATCAAGTCGATAGCATCACCCTGGCACCTGTATGCAACCCTCCTAAATTTGTGTTTTGGTCAGCACAGAATTAGAATAAAATAAAAGAATCAATTTAATAATTTTATTATAAATATACAATTTTAAAAATATAAGATAAGTTTAATTCAATTTTAAATCCTGTTTAAGAATAAAATATTTTGAATACAGTCACATGAAGGTTGCAATTTTTTGGACTCGCTTCACTCCTCTCAGATAGTAAATGCATCCATAGCATGTCTCAGTGGTCACCCGTACAGCACTGACCACCTCAATGTCCTTAATTTTTATGATCATAAAATCTGGATATACTTGTCGTATAGAAACGAAAACTTAGTGTTAATAATGTACAACTTGTACCAAATTCAACCCAACTGGACCATTCCCTATTTTTTGACAATTTTTTAAAACCATGTACACAAGTCAATTCAATAAATTGAACAAAAGCTGATAATAACAAGAGCTTGGCACTATGGTTAGACCTATATATACATGTCACATGCATACAAATTTCTCGATCGAACGCGTCATTTTTTCCGCTTTACAATGATTTTTTGAATTAAAGTGAGTCATTATTGCAGTTATTGACATAATAAAAAATTATTTTTCCAAATAGCCCAAATACAACGTAGAACTGATTTATTACAAAATTTCCAACTATCTAGCATAATACCTGGGTGCTAAGCCTGATAACAGACAATTTGAGAAACCCCTGCAGGAGGCCTTAAAAAACACTGAAACAGACCAATTCTAGATCTTCCTGGTTTTGGACTTTTTTGCAAACACAATACTTTTTCTTATATACCTTGGTATAAATAAGGAAAGTAAAAATAAGAATTAAAGAAATATTTTAAGGGAAACTTCGAACTTTTAGGTATTAGAGGACATGCAATGATTAGTTCCAGATCAACAACCTTTGTGGTAGAAAACAAAAAAGTTGTTGTAATAAAAACGTCTAGGACACAAAATCTCGTACATACATATCACACACACACACACCATACATACACACACAACACACACACTTATATATTATATATATATATATATATAATAATATCTATATTATATAGATATATATAGATATTCTGACTAAGGAGACCACCTTTTCAAAAATCTACTTCTTCCATGACCCCTATCTTCATAGCTCAATTTTTTTTGAAAATTGGCTAAAATATAAGTTTTGTCAAAATGTAGGAAATTTTTGAAAATAGAAGTAAGAAATATACGCAAAATTCCAAACCTGTAACCGCTAAGTAAACCAGAGTCCATTTTCATGTGGTGTCCTTCTGAAGAAAAGAGCGCACACTCAACTCTAAGTAGGACATTTCTGACATTGGAACCAGAGGTTCTAAAGCCAACTTCTCATTATATCGATTTTTCATCTAAAGCATCTGGTCTGTCTTGTTGTATTACTAACCCTGTAACAAAATACACAAGAGATAATTAAACTTACAATGCAAATGAATATATAAAAAAAAATATTCAGTTTCTGGAGAATTTTCAAGTCTTCCAATCGAGTGCAAGAACAACAAAAAAATTGAAATTACTCATTATTCTGCTGCATCAGCATGGAACAAAACTTAGAATAATACTATATATAGAAGGAGCATAGGACCGTAAAACCCAATTAATTCCACTGAATAACAGCGAAAGCCGGGTGAC